>OZ035881.1:92018807-93239654 GCA_964034835.1 Muscina levida | reverse complement strand
ATCGGCTCCCTTAACTTTGTTATTTTTAAGCCTTGAAATTGCCGCGCTGTTCTCCTTTGGCTCCGTGGTAGACAGCCTCCTCCATCGTCGATGATTGGCGTGGTTTCGTCCCTTATGCTGCCTTCGGGAATGAGCGGAGAATGAAAGTGTTCCGTCCATATTTGCAGCACACTCTGAATTTCAGTGACCAAATTTCCATCTCCATTCTTGCAGGTGGGGATCCCCGGTCCAAAACCTTTGCTTTTTTCCTTTTGATAGAACTTTCACCTCTATCCCTGTAATTTTTGATATGCTGGCACTCTCTTTTTTTCCCACATACGCTTTTTTCGCTTGAAGAGGCGTGTCATCTCCCTTATCTTCTCATTGTAATGCCCCGTCACTGCACGCGTTGCCATTGTATGTAGCATCCTGTTCTTTAAACATTTCCCGACATTCCTCCAGGGCTTGTCTGAACGTGGTTTTTCATAAGGCAGTACGGTCGTTGCGTAGAATTCGCAATATGCTGCCACTGGGTGTCGGGAACATCAGAATTAGTGGGGTTGGTTCTAAGTAATTGAGAAAGTTGGTTGGAGTAGGCATTGGCTAACTCGATGGAATGCAGTTTTGTAATATTTAGCTTTCTCTGCTTTAGAACTCTCGGAGAGGAGTGCCCCTCTGTTAGCGTTCCTAGCGATTGTGGCCACTCCTCAATCAACTCGGACTAATTATAAAGAGAAGATCTGTCTTAGCTTACTTTTCTTTAGTATAGGAATTCTGAAATTTTGTTAGTTCTATGGAAGACCACTTCGGACGTGTATTTCTAATAACATTCCAAATGTTTTTAGTACAAATGATGATAGACTTTTCAGTCGAAAGCCTTCTGGTTTGACCTAGGAGCATTTCGAACGAAAACCACTTTGGTTTTCTACAAAATGTGCTGCTGTAATGTTCAGTATTTGCTATAGAGAAAATTTTAGTTATCACAATGAGCTTCAATAGTCTAAGGGTGCTCTCTTCCAACCTTTCTGACCTAACCTAATAGGTTGCATTATCCATTACAGATTCTTATAAAGTAAGGTTTGTAAATTTTTAGTTCGAGTTTTTAGTGCGAAACATGTTTACTTTTTACTTTTAAATATAGATTTAATTCAATGTTTTTTTTGTTATTTCCATTACTTTACATTAAACTCTCTCTCTCTCTCAGCCTCTGTTACACGCTTGCACATACCAGATAAATATCCTTAATATTTGTACATGATTTTACTGAGTACATCCGAAACAGTATCGTAGACAATAATTGCAAGTTGCAGCAGCAGTGTTTCTTATCTGGTGAAATGTAATAGTCGACACGAATTTCCACATACACATGTAAGTAGAGACTTGTATCAATTAACCCAATTTGCAGGAAAATATGTAGGCGGATGCATGCAAATATGCATTTGTGTGCATTTCATTTGTTTAATGAGAATTGAAGAAGAAATCCATTCATATGTTATTATTTGCAAATTATCGAAATGTAATTTGATAAAGGGAAAATAAACAATTCACAACAAAAACAAACAATTCAATTCACTAATGTTAATGCGCAAACACTGGGCATTAATTAGATTGCGATGTATGGAATGTACCTGGACTACATTTTTTGTTTATATATTACTTAAATGACATAGTAAGAAAGTTTTGCTTAATATTTAGTTCATTTAGAAATATTACTGTCGTTAAAAATTTAAGGTAAACAACAAAGGCAATATATGAAGCGCAATGGCAGGCCGATGCAAAACGGTACGATATCTTAAAATGTGTGGTATATTACCCCCAAAACTTCGACTAATTGCATTTTTAAATAAAGATTTCGAATTAGTACCTTTCCAAAGTCTACACTAGATCAAATACGTTCGGATTTGTCGATTTCTGGGTAGTATTTGTTACTTGATTAAGTTGACAAAATTTTACACAAATTAAAATACGTCCGGATTCGTCGATAAATTGTAGGTCCCGTTGTGTGAGCATAAAATTATCTTATTCATGGAATGCAAACGAAAAATAAGTAAGTTTTAAATTGGCAATTATGGGTAGATTATTCATAAGTGCACAAAGGGATTTTTCCCAAAATATAATACAGCTTAATAATTTGAGTCATTTTTCGAAAAATTGTCATTCAAAACTGAATTAAAATAAGGCATCTGTGTGCCGCAGGGATGCGCGATTTGTAAAAGAGAAACAAATTAAAACAAAACCTGTTAATGAATCACACTTTAGGTTGTATATTAATTAAATCCAACGTTTGATTTGTTCATTTTAGAACTAAAACGTGTTACTGAAATAAACGATATTCTTATTTTCTTACACAAATTATCTTTACTTCGTTCCCTACTTAGTTATCTACTCATGCGAATTGTAGGCGCATCTTTTTTTTTTTTTTACCACAAGTCAGTTTAGTAATTAACTCAGCTGCTTAAGTAATTGACTTAACTCAAACATGAGAATACATTTTGTTAATCCAATATGTGATTACTGACTATTTAGTTTTTGCTCTCAACTGATAAACTTTTAACGATTAAGCTTATTTCGTTCGATTCTCTTGTCATTTCGAATAAAATGATTTAAAAAAGTCATCACTGTTTGTTAATTTGTTGTGACAGTTGTTGGATGATTGTTCTGTGCTGGCGGCTTGAGCTGCGATAAATACCCAAATCGTATCGTATTAGGAAAAAACAAATCAAAAACCAAATCCCATTATTGACAACAACAACAATGCCTAGAGTAGAAACAGTAATTCCGTCAATGGCCAACATCGCGTGTTTTGCCATAAAAATAACATCACTAAACTTTTTGCTGTCAATGAACATTGAAAGATATTTGGTTATTTTATTTTAGAGTAGCGCTATTCTTTTTGGGATGGCGCTTGTGGTTTTGTTTTATAATATAACACAATTAGTATTAAAATATTATTATGTCATTCGAAAGAATAGAAAAATAATACTGTAAAAGAAGAAAAGAAAAACAGTACGCACATTTTAATCAGGTGAATTGACTCAACCAAACCGTTCATGTAATCCAATTGGCCTTGAAGCATACAAGACTGACTTCACAGGTGATGAGATGGTCATGACGTGAATACTTACTTACTTAGCCGGCCCCTCTTTACAATTCCATTGGATTATATACCGCACGTAGAAAAATATTATAAGCGCTTCGATCTTCTGCGCTTCTTTTGCAGTTAGTCACACTAAGTTATGCAAGGTTCTCAGTAACCTGGTATTTCCAACGGAGTTTTGGTCGGCCTCTTCTAAGCCGTCCATCGAGTTCATTGTCGAAGACTTTTCGATCTGGATCATTTTCGTCCATGCGTACAACATGACCTAGCCAACACAACTGCTGCACCTTAATGCGTCTGACCACGTCAATGTCAGTGTACAGCTGATGATTCATAAGACGCCAAAACTAACCGTTAACGATGATGGGCTCATTTATTTTACGGTGTATGTTTCTCTCGAATACCGTCAGAACCGATTCATCCGCTTGTGTCATATCCCAGAATTCTGAACTATTCATTAAGACAGGTAGAACTATTATCTGGTACAGTTGGATTTTTTCGTCGAGAGAAGGCTCTGTCATTAAATCGCATGCTTAGTTTGTAGTAGCATTTATTAGCAAGCAGGATTCTTCTCCGGATTTCGAGGCTGACATTATTTGTTCTGTTGAAGGCGGAGCCTAGGTAGATAAAATTATCGAAATTATAGTTGTCAACGTTCATGCAGTTTCCCAAACGAGTAGATTCTTTGTTCGATGAAACTAATAACTTCACCTTTAGACCCATTTTCGCTGATTCCTTCTGTATACTTGAAAAGGCTGCAGTCACATCCCACAGTATTCGAACGATCATATCTACATCATCAGCTTACGCGAGTAGAATGTGACTTTTGTTGAATTTCGTGCCACTCGTGTTTACTGCAGCTTTCCTCATTATCATCTCCATCAACATGTTGAAGGGGTCACACGGTAGGTCGACGTTTTTTTTTCCTCTGGTATAGAATGGCTCAGTAAGGTCCTTGCCAATCTGCACTGAAAACTTCGTGTCAGTCAGCGTTATTCCGCAAAGGCTTATCACCTTCGCTGGAATACCAAACTCAGCCATTGCTTCGAGTAATTTCTACCGTATCGGACTGTCGCAGGCAGATTTATAATCAAGATAGTACGTATCGATCTGTTTATCTTGGGTCCTTTCCAGGATTTGCCAAAGTGTGAATATCTGGTCAGTTGTTGATTTACCAGGTCTAAAGCCACACTAATAATGTCCAATCAGGTTGTATAACACTTTCTTTAGTCTTTCACATAGGAGACTCGACAGGACATTATATGCTCGTTATCAGTTTCTCGCCACCGGACTTGAAGAGCTCTGCCGGAAGTCCGTCGGCACCGGCTGCTTTATTATATTTCAGCAGCGATATTGCTCTTCTTACCTCGGCTTGACTTTGTGATGGGCAATCTAAGCCGATGTCGATAATTTTCGTGATACCTTCACGTGCAATGCCTTCCGTAACCAGCTGTAGCTGGAAGTGTTCACTCAATATGTGAAGCACATTCAGCGTATTTGTAACCAGATTACCATCCTTGTCCTTACAGGAGGGGAGCCCATTACCGTAGCATTTTGTTCTTACTTTCTGGTAAAATTTTCGGGCCTCACTTCTATCCCTGTATCGCTCTATATCCTCGTTTTCCCGTTCCTCGTCTGTTTTACTGTCTCCTTGTGCCGTTCCCTGACATCCCGGATTACAATTGGCTGCAGCATTGACCTATAAGCAGCATTCTGTTCCTCAGACGCTATGCGACATTCTTCATCGTACCAGGATTCCTCTGAGCGCCGCTTTTCATATTCTAGCACGATTGTTGCGGTGGTTGCCATGGAATTCGCAATATGCTGCCACTGTGTATCGGGAACGTCAGAAGTAGAGGCGTTGTGTCGTAGAAGTTGGGAGACCTGGTTGGAGTAGGCAGTAGGTATCTCTGGGGTTTGCAGCTTCGCGATGTCCAGCTTTCTTTGTGTTTGGTTAGGTGCGTTTTTCGCTCAGCTTAATCTTGTGCGCACCTTGGCTGCAAACAGGTAATGTTCCGAGCCAATATTTTCACCACGGATCACACACACATCCATCACACTAGATGCATGCATGCCATCAATTACCACATGATCAATTTGATTTTTGGTGTTTTGATCGGGAGATATCCAAGTTGCCTTGTGGATATCTATGTGCTGGAATCAGGTTCCACTCACAACCATGTTCCTTCCCGCTGCGAAGCTAACCAGCCTAAACCCGTTGTCTGACGTGTCGGTATGCAGGCTGAATTTACCGATCGATGGACCAAGAACATCTTCCCTTCCTATGTTTGCATTAAAGTCTCCCAGAACAAGAATGTGTTTCCTCTAGCCGCTCGTAAAATGCATCTTTAATCTCACCGTCTTTATACTTGTACTTGTTTCTTCTTTTCTTCGTGTTTTCATAATAATTTTGTTTAAGGAGATTGACTTATTAGGCCACCGCTCCCGATCCTAGTTTCTTGGGGCTGCAAAAGCCACTAAGAGAACCTGTGTTGAGCTTCAGTAACTTCTGTTACCTAGTTCCTAAGACGCATCGGTGGTAGCATGCCGATTAGGTTACTCAACATTTCGCCTTCTAACTCTAGCTAACTTCTAAGCGGGTGCTTTAAAGTCATTGCCCGGGGAATACTTGGTCTAAGACCGGAAGTGGTTAGCTGCTTGGACAGTGCCACAAAGGAAACGCTTCTGGTCACTCCCAAGTGAGTGACAATCAGTAACTTTCAACCTCTGGGCAAAGCCCCATTCCCCAAAAGCGATCAATTTTACATGGTGTAAATCAAAGTTGGATAGGAACTTTAAGGGAAGGTGGATGGACTAAAGCCTACAGATGCCAGCCTCTGTTGGGGACATTGCGATATCTCTGGAAATGAATCTGCGAACTTATTAGCTAAAGGTGGCTGTATAATGCCTGTGTTAAATCACAAGATCTCGGTGGCCAATTGATCACCTCTTCGAAAGATAACACTGTCGGGAACTTTCCCGTAAAAGATCGAGTAAACGTTGTCCAGATCAATACCATCCAACTCCGATCATAAAAAATCATTAATCATCTCTCGATAGCGCAATCCATTCATCGTAACTGTTGATCCAACGTTATTTTCGAAAAAGTAAGGTCAAATGTCCCCGCCGGACCATAAACCGCACCAAACAGACACACGTTGAGGATGGAGAGGCTTCTCAACGTTAACACTTGGGTTTTCCCAGCCCCAGATGCGACAATTTTGCTGGTTGACGTAGCCACCGAGGTGAAAATGGGCCTCATCAGTCAAGATGATTTTTCGATGGAATTCCGAATCATTTTCATGCATTTTAAGGACCCAATCAGCAAAGACACAAAGTTGTTGATGATCGGCCGGCTTGAGTTCTTGTGTTAACTGAACTTTATAAGCCTTAAGACCCAAGTCTTTATGCCCATATAATATGATGATTCTTCGCCCATATGATAAACGCGTGTTCCAAGGTACAAGGTGGGGCAAAAGTTATCACCATATTGGAAAACGCTATAACTTTTGCAGTTCGGTTTTGACATTTGTGAAGTAAACAAACGCAGAATACAAATCGACATGCCATGAATAGGTTTACTCCGCAAGCACTTGGAGTAATTGCGTAGCATAAAGATTCTTCTTTCCAAAACCATTCATCATATTTTTTTCAGAATTGACTGAGTTATCAGCTCATAGGTGATAATAGACCCAAAAAATCGTTTTATTAACCGTAGTTCAAAATTTTGAGGGTGTTAGGAAACTTTCCCAGTAGGAAGTGTATGCAAGACATCTTCAAGTATAGGTGCATGACCATAGTAAATCGTTGATGGCATTTAGGGGACCGTCCAAACAAATCGTCGACGAAATTTTCATACAAGTGTCCGCTTTGTCATGCACTACCTGATGAGCGACAATGTCGGTCAAATTTTCGTTGATGCATATACAAGCGACCTGTCGCCCACACAATCATGCACGACATGATGGGTGACAATGTCGGTTAAATTGTCGTTGATGACTATATAAGCGACACTTCGCCTACACAATTATGCCCGACCTGATGGGTGAAAATGTCGGTCAAATTGTCGTTGAAGCCTATGTATATCTTGAATTGTCATTTAAGCCATATTAGTATGGCTTTGTGTATACATTGGTGCCATTTTAAAAGATGCATTTTTAGCTGTTTTTTACCTTTTTATTAGAATGACGAATTGTTAATACTTTTAGAAAACTACTGACCAAACTTTTACACGGCATTTACCTTCATTCGATATTTCAAACTATAAAATTGCTGACGTTTACTCGTCCGTTTAATAAACTAAAAATTTTTTACGTCAGATTCCATTTTTTTGTTCCCATTATCATAACTTTGTTGACTTGTTGAATGTTTTGATGCACGGCAACATTAATTTTTTGTCGGTCAGCTTGTCGTCAACCAAGTGTTTTGACAACAAGTACATAAATTTTTCACATTTGTCTTGAGAACAGCGTTGACGCCAAAGTCGCGTATGACGGAACTTCCTACTGGGTGGGTATAAAAATTCATGTTGTACTCGACCAGACCCACAACATGCACTAAGTTAATCCCCAAGTTCCAAATGAGTGTAGCACCGTGTAATATGCGTGATGCCTTCACGGGATTTGCCATCCCAATTTGTGGAAGTGCTCCTTTAATATATGCAACGTACTATGCGTATCGATGACCAAAAAACTATTCTTGTCCTAACGGGAGGGGAGCCCAGTACCATAAATATTTTTTTTAACCTTCGGGATTTACCTCAATATATGTACCCCTCTACATCCTTGTTCTCCGTTTTCTACAATTGTCGCTTTCCCCGCTTAAAAGGCTAGTTTGGGTGTATTTTCCACCTTGCCTAACAGCCCGGGTTACAATAGGGTTACAATAGGCAGGATCATTTTCCTCTGACGCTGCAGGACATTCTTCACCATTTCGGTACCAGTCGAAAAATTTTAGTGTCGTGGCCAGGGTAGCGGTTGTTTGATTCCACTAGGCACTCTTGGATATATCTTTAATTTTTTCGGCTTTATCTTGTGTCGCGAATTCATATGACAACTTATAGTTTTCATTTAAAATGGTCTTCACTGTAATATACATACGCATATGTATATTTACTCCTATGAGGAGCATAGGGCCATTCTTCGCTGCGATATCACAACTTTATTTGCCCATATGTAAGAGGGCAAATAACTTGAAAACTGTTTCCTGAAACAATCTGGTCTGTGAACATCCATGTTATGCGTCATTTCTCAGTATCGTGCATTCAAGTCGATTTGTATTGATTTAGATATTGTTTCACTTATTTCCAGTATTATTTTATTGTGTTGTTGTCGTTTTTATCTATTTGTTTATTTTTCGTTGAAAAGTTCATTTCACTGTTCCGGTCTCAATTTAAACTTGTTTTTATTATTACGATTTTTTTTTTATTTTCGTTGTCATTGATGTTATTTTTGTGAAAATTACCAAAATAAACTGGCAACGAATTTGAACTTCGTTGTGCCCTCACCTTTACCGACATGCGATTGCATGATAATTTGTGTGTGTGTGTGTATGTGTTAGTTGGTTCGATTTGATAAAAACCGAAACTGAATATCGCGTGTCATTTGTGTTTATGCGATTGAATGGTAAAGCCAAAAATTCGATTTCCCCCATCCTTAGTCCGAACCGATATTTGTGGCCATTTGTTTGTGTGTAACGTGGACGGTAGTGGTATTGGTGGCGGAATCGACATGATTAACAATATATGTATGGTAGACACAAACGTGATAAGTTTAAATTAAAGCCAACAACGAAGGGGAAACAGCCACTTCACATTGTTTCAGTTTTAGAGTTAAAGTTAGAGCGACGTTGTTGGCGTTCTGGTGTCATTGCAATGCATTAATACCTAATTTTCTTTATTCAGCCAACGGTAATTTTTGGTCGTATTCCGTTCGCCTTTCAATAGATATCTGACGAAATGTCATCAGATCGGGCGAAAAGAAATTACTTAATGATTAATATAATTATAATCTAGTGCTAGGAGTAAAGGGCAGTTGTGGTTTAATAAAATTAAAAAACTTTTACGACACAACGCCTCTACTTCTGATGTTCCCGATACACAGTGGCAGAATATTGCGCATTCCATGGCAACCGCCGTAACAACCGTGCTAGGATATGAAAAGCGGCGCTCAGACGAATCCTGGTACGATGAAGAATGTCGCATAGCGTCTGAGGAACAGGATGCTGCTTATAGGGCAACGCTACAGCCAATTGTAACCCGTGCTGTTAGGGAACGGCATAAGGAGAAAGCAAAACGGGCGAGACAGCTATTTAGGCGAAAAAAACGTCAGATGAAGGAACGGGAGAACGAGGATACAGGGATAGAGGTGAGGCCCGAAAATTTTATCAGAAAGTAAGAGCAAATGGATACGGTAATGGCCTCCCCACCTGTAAGGACAGTGATGGAAATCTGGTCACGGATACGCAGAGTGTGCTGCACATATGGAGAGAACACTTCCAACAACTTCTGGTTCCAGAAGGCAGCGCACGTGAAGTTATCACGCTAATTGTCGACGACGGCTTAGATTGCCCACCACCAAGTCAAGCCGAGGTATGAAGAGCAATATCGCGGCTGAAAAACAACAAAGCAGCCGGTGCCGACGGTCTGCCCGCAGCTCCTGCGCACGGTTTGGCTTAAAGAGTGCATGCCCGACGATTGGAATGTAAGCGTATTATGTCCTGTGCTGAAAAAAGGTGATCCAAGTGTGTGCTCCAACTACCGCGGGATCAGCCTTTTACCCATCGCATATAAGGTCCTGTCGAGTGTGCTATGTGAAAGACTAAAGCCAGTGTTATCTAACCTGATCGGGCCTTATCAGTGTGGCTTTAGACCTGGAAAATCAACAACTGACAATATTTTCACACTTCGGCAAATCCTGGAAAAGACCCAAGAGAAACAGATCGACACGTATCATCTTTTTGTCGACTTTAAAGCTGCCTTCGACAGCCCGATACGGCAAAAATTACTTGAAGCCATGGCTGAGTTTGGTATTCCAGCGAAGCTGATACGCCTTTGCGGAATGACGCTGACTGACACGAAGTCTTCAGTGAACATTGACAAGGCCCTTACGGAGCCACCAAATGAGGCCTAAAACAAGGCGACGGCCTATCGTGCGATCTCTTCAACATTGTGATGGAGATGATAATGAGAAAAGCTGCAGTAAACACGAGTGGCACTATATTCAACAAAAGCCACATGCTACTCGCGTACGCTGATGACGTAGACATCATCGGTCGAAAACTGCGTGATGTGACTGCAGCCTTCTCAGGTATTCAGAAGGAATCAGCGAAAATGTGCCTAACGGTGAACGAGGACAAAACGAAGTTATTAGTTTCAACGAACAAAGAATCTACTCGTTTGGGAAACTGCGTGAACGTTGACAACTATAATATCGAGGTGGTAGATAATTTTGTCTACCTAGGCTCCGCCATCAACAAAGCAAATAATGTCAGCCTAGAAATCCGGAGAAGAATCCTGCTTGCAAATAAATGTTACTACGGACTAAGCAAGCGATTCAATGACAGAGCCCTCTCTCGACGAACAAAACTCCAGCTATACCAGATACTGGTTCTACCTGTCTTAATGTATGGCTCAGAATCCTGGGTTATGACACAAGCGGATGAGTCGGTTCTGGCGGTATTCGAGAGAAAAATACTCCGGAAAATATATGGGCCCATCATCGTTAACGGAGAGTATCGGCGTCGTATGAATCATGAGCTGTACGAGCTGTACACTGACATTGACCTGCTCAAACGCATTAAGGTGCAACGGTTGCGTTGGCTAGGTCATGTTGTACGCATGGACGAAAATGCTCCAGCTCGAAAAGTCTTCGACAATGAACTCGATGGACGGCGCAGAAGAGGGCGACCAAAACTCCGTTGGAAAGACCAGGTTACTGAGAACCTTACAGAACTCGGTGTGACTAACTGGAGAAGAAGCGCAGAAGATCGAGGCGCATATAATATTTTTCTACGTGCGGTATATAATCCACTGGGATTGCATAGAAGATCCAGCTAAGTAAGTAAGTAAGTACAAAAGTAATTTGCCTTTAGATCCCTTGAATGACATACAGAAGAGCTTATCGCATTATGGTGAATATGTTAACATTCTTCTGTTTTCTCAGCTGTTTGAGATGCTTTAATAAGACATACCGATTGAATCGAAGTTGCTATCGACAACATCGAGGGCCATCGTTTAATGAAATGTAGGTGACTGAGATATACTGCGTCATTATCGCATGCCACGGCCGACTCAGCTAATATTTATATATTATATTTAAAATAATAGCCTTCTTAAGCATTTCCAATCTAACATACTTTTGTTGTACTAAAAATGTTCTCCTTTTGGATGCCGTTCCGTTCATATGATGCCGCCGAAATTTATATCAGGCCTTTATATTTAGTTACTTTGGTTTCCACAAAATTGTAATTATTGAATTTTTTTTTTGTGCAATTTGACTTGGAATGTATCTAGTTCCCAGCAATTCATATTTCATTTCAAATGCATAGACTTTAAATTCGGACTTACTTTTACTAAAAAAATATGACTATGCTAATGATCTCTGTACACTGGACCAACAGACTGTCGTGCTTTCATTTCACTTTCATGCTGCTACTAGGGCAAATGGAGTGTTAGAGAACACAGGCTGAGATGTGATGTGTGTTCCATTAACATCGTCATCATCAGATGGTTTTGGTATGAAAAAATGTGAAAAATTTTTACGTATTTCTTAAATAATGTATAATCATATGCAAAAGGAAAACACATATGTTTGGACCCACCATGCAAATTAGTTAAAAGCTTATGTTCATGTATAAACCAAAGACATTGCAGTAAAAGTGTTCGCAGCAATGTTTTTTCCCAGAAAATTCACACATTAATTTATGCTGCTGGAGTACCATGACACATGACACAGTGCAAAGGATTTTAATTTTTTTAGAGGTTTAGATTTTAAAATGTTTGTACTATTTGGCAACCTTGTCTCCGTTGATTGCACGTGACAATAAAGACTAATTAATGCCCAGATAAGAGATACTCATTATTGACATATAATACGTTGCCATAAGGTCGCAAAGTCATGTGCAGGGGCTAATATAAGCAACATATCTAGTTAGATATGTTTATTTGGAAATTAGAGCTCAGTAAATAAATAACTTTCATTTTAACGATTTTATCAAAATTGCATTAATTAAAAAATTGAAACAAATGAAGACTTTTCGTAAAATACAGTAATTTGACAGTATAGGTTCGATTCTTCAATCCCTATACACAGTTTGTCGAGATTGGTGACCAATTTTTTTTAAGGACCTCAAAAGATACTCAAATTCAGTGAGCCTCTCGAAAAAAGGTGTTATCAGTTTTTGTCCAACAGCTTATTCACACTTTGGGATAGCTCTAAACTATATTGGGCAAAAATGTAGCTGTTAGTTTTGCGCACAAACTTTATTAACAGTTTGTGTCAAAAAGGTTGGTTGTTCCTGCCCCTTTTCAAAAAAATTGAAGAAGAAATTATTATTTTTTCACTTTTTTGAGCATTACTTTGAGAGAGTCTAAATTTTTCACTAACAATGTTCGCCAAAACTGTAGCCATGGTAAAGTTGAACAACTTTCGTAAACATATCAATACAATCTGAACGTGTCTAGGCAACCTACAAAGCTCATAAAGTCCTCTATGATATCTGTTTTTCGTACCTTTACGCACTCATAAGCCCGTAACGTGGTTCAGTATCAACCGATTTTAAGTTTCTCAGCAGATTTTGAAAGAAGACATTGTAGCCTTTCCAACGATATATTGATAACTTGTCATATTTGTCGGTTTTTTGCCTCTAAATTTCATACTTTTGTGATTTCTTTTACTATTTTTTAAGTTTGAAGAAGTTTGTAGCCACTATTTTATAAGGACACACTAATGTTTACTGTTTTATTCAAAAAGTGCACGCTTTCACGAGTTAAACGCATAATAGTTTGTTAAAAACGATGAACAAATAGTTAATTTATTCATGTTTTCAAAGGGACGCAATTTTCATATTGTGTATTATAAAAACACGCAGAATATTGACTTCCTCCGCAAATGTTGTATGGACATTAGTAAAGTAGTAGTAGTAAAGAACTGTGACATCTTTTAGAGCTACCAAGATGAAAGTCACGAATTTGGATATGGATTCATATTCGGCAGCAGACTTAGATATCTGATCTCGCTGTATAGCTTTGTAACTGATCGAAGTACCACTATCATCATCAAGACGAAATATTTTTACATTACGCTGATTTGTGTACACGCCTCGACGGATGCCGAAGACGAGGACATTAAAGATGCTTTCGATGAGCGCCTGGTTGAAATATAAGACCGCTGTTCTACCACCCTTGACATTAAAATGGTTTTCGGAGATTTTAAAGCTAAAATAAGAAGGGAAGATGCTCGTAGTTCATTAGGTGGAAATTCAGTATACACAACAAAACCTCCGAAAACGGATACAGACTGGTGAGCTTCGCGTCGGTAAGAAACATGGTAGTGAGTGGAAACCGATTTTCGCATTTGGATATACACAAGGCAACCTGGATATCTCCTGAACAAAAGACAAGAAACCAGATTGATCACGTGGTAATCGATAGAAGGCATGTCTCAAGCCTTATGGACAGTCATGTGATGCGCTGTGCAAATATGGACTCGGATCACCACTCCTAAAACCACCACTACTAAAAATGCTCGCAACCAAATGCAAAGGCAGCTAAACATCACAAAGCAGCATACCACCGAGATAGCCCTCAATTACTTCATACACACCCCCTAATTCAGATACTCAGGACACACAGTGGCACAGTGGGTTATGATTCCACGGTCAGATTAACCCTGGTACGAAAAGAATTGTAGCACAATCTCTGTGGAAATGGATGCTGCATATAAGGCACAATAGCAGTCAATGTGAATGCGTGCGGTGACGGAACGATTAATGAACAGAGAAACGTCTATGGAAGAAAAGAGAGAGCCAGGATATCGAAAATTACAAGGAGAGTGGTGTAGCCCAAAAGTTCTAGCATAGGGTAAAAAACATAGGTTTTGGAACAGGGATCCCCACACATAGTTTCCTGCAAATATGGAGGAACTACTGTCGTTCCCCAAGGCAGCATAAGTAACGAAATCACGTTACTCATAGCCGGTGAAGCGGATTGTCCACCACCGAGCTAAACAGAGATCGTTACGGCAATTGCACGGCTTAAAAATAACAAAGCTGTGGAAGCCGATTGACTGCATGCACCAACTCAAAAATACGATTTGGCTTAAGGACTGCATGCCCGATCATTGGAATCTGAGTGTTATATGTCCTGTGTTTAAGAATGGCGATCCAAGTGTGTGCATCAACTATCGCGTGATCAGTTTTTTATCCATAGCATACAAGGTCCAATCTAGTGTGTTATGTGAAAGACTAATGTCCATCCGAGCAAATCTGATTGAACCTTATTAGTGTGGCCTTATACTTGGTAAATCCACGACCTACCAAATATTCACACTAAAACACATTCTAATAAGACCCAAGAAATTTCAGGTCGACCCCTACCATCCGTTTATCGATTACAAAGCTTCATATGACAGTTCGAATCGACAGAAATAATTAAATACTATGGCTAAGTATGGTATCCCCGCGTAGCTGATACGACTTTGCGATATGACACTGACTGACTCGAAAATAGGCAAATATCTGACAGAGCCATTTTCTACCAAACGATATTTTAGACAAAGCAATAGTTTGTCATGCGATCTCTTTAACATCATAACGGAGATCATGCAGTAAACACTACTGGTACCATCTTTAGTAATAGTCAGATACCGCTAGCGTATGCCGATGATGGAGATATCATTGGACGAGGATTGTGGCATGTGACTGCGACCTTTTCAAGCATTGAAAAACATTCGGCAGTAGTGCCTCTGGTGATAAATGGGGACAAAGCAAAGTCACTTGTTTCAACGAACAAAGAGTCTATTCGTTTGGGACGCTGAGTGAACGTTGACAACAATAACTTTGAGGGGGTACCTAGTTTTGTCTAATTTTGTCTACAAAAATAATAACAAAATCGCCGCTACTACGTGCTAAGCAAGCGATGTAATAACAAAGCCCTTCCTTGGCAAAAAAACCCTTAATCAACCAGACACTAAATTTTGACATCTTTGCGGCAAAATGTATTGTCAAACAATCGATGGCGAAATTTCGCACAACATATCCGAAATCTTGTGAATAAAAAATGTTAGGTGGAGCTCGATGTCCAACATTGTCACGTTTTAGGCTCTCTTGTTTGACATAACATAAATATTATATGGTGGCGTATGATTATCATATGCAATATTCCATGTAAATCATACGCTACGGAGTACAACAGTTTTATTGTAACTGCTACAAAATAAAGCCAGTGCAATATCATTTGATGAATGGAAAAGTGAAACTGTTGCTTATGTAGGGAAACGTTATATGTAGAGTATTAAGTAAATTATAATTCTTAATTTTTTTTAAATGCTAAATCGGACTATTGGTTCTCGAGTTATGTCAAACAAAAGAGCCTAAAACGTGATAAATTCCCCAATACGGTACTTACTAACTTCAAATCGATATTAAATTATTATGGCATGTTACATGATAGAACGAATGATGCAGAACTTCTTCTTTTTGGGGCTACTTTCACGCGCAGTTCTCAGAATAGAGTCCCAAATCAATGAGCTGAAAAATGTTGCACTGTGTTACATATCGGTTAATTTCAGTAAATAAGAGTAAAACAATATAATTATGAGGAAAGGACATAGAGTCAGTCAAATAAGTTCATCTGACTGACATTTTTGATATTTTTTGCATATCTCACAATAACATCCAAACTATGTCAATGCAACTCTCTCAATGCATTCGACATATTCGATGGTATTTGCTGAAAATCCCTAACAACAAGTGCTAAAAAGTCACACTTGTACCATAAAAAAAATTAAATAGCTTCTGCCAAAATCTCTACACTGTAAAAACTAAATCACAACGGTCAAGTACGTTTCCACGTACATACGCATTGAGCATGTAAAAAATTTTTCATATATGTATTTATTATATTTTTAAAACTACAACCAGTTCCTATGAACTATTTAATGCAACGGAATATCATAATACTTTTTATTTACTTTTAACAATTTTTTGTTATTATTCTATTGAATGCTTTCGATCTGAACGCTTATCTATTTTGGAAACATTCTGATTTTGTGTACCCAAATTGACAATTCAAATATTTAATAGACTAAAATAAATACAAATACTGTTAAATACTGCACAATACAGAAGCAGTGGTACTTTCTCCTACACAAGAGTACCGGCAAGTACTACTCAGCACTAAACACACACGTACACACACACACACTCGCAACCTCATCACTATTATTATTATCATTATTTTAGTACTGGAAAGGACATGTTTTCGTGTCAAGTACTCGCATGTGTATGCTGTCACTCACACACACACACGACAGAGGCTACATAGGCAAACTCATGTTGGGATCCATGCGTCTACTACCTACATTGTAAACACACAAAACTACTTTTGCAATTATCTTTATATGTGTCATGTATTGTCAATGTGTGTCCGACTAGTTTGTTTGTGCAGTTACGAGGTAGGGTATAATAATATTTACAGGAGGTGGAAATTTAAACGATACGAAAATAACCGCTGGAGCGGGTTTACAATGACCGACCCTAAGTTTACCATATTTGCAGTTATAAGTCATATTGTCCTGCCACTTTCCTTGTTCGATAATGTGGAATAATGTCATTAGACTAAACAAAGTTAACATGTAAACGAATTAACCTAACGGAATATACCGTGAGACTATCGTTAAAATATCGCTGATGTCTTGTAGTGCATAAGCTTTCAACTGTAATGTGTTCAATATTTAAAAAATGCTCGTTCGAATATTGTGTTGGATTAGAGATTACATATGTTTTTTCTAATAAAATATTTTTGAGCAAGTTGTAAGTAATAACTAACGATGATTTAAAAAATAATCATAATCGTACAGAATGTTAATCTAAAGTTTTGTGTGATTGGTTTTAATGACTGGTGCATTAATTTAAAAGGTGTAACGTCTTCTATTCTAGGTCCAACTGAGAATCAAAGAAAAATTATCTAATTAATTCGCACAAAAATCTCAAAAGAAATCATAATTTCTAATGGGTGGGGTAAGCCCGGTTTCTTAGGTTTTACCTGTAAAAACAAAATATTAAAAGTAAAATATTCTCAAACCGATATATTCCCAGTAGGCAGTGTCTGCAAGACATCCTCAAGGATAGGTGCACGACCATTGTAAATCGTTGATGACACGTAGGGGACCGTCCATACAAATCGTCGAGGAAATTTTCATACAATTGTCCGCTTTGTCATGCACGATCTGATGAGCGCCAATGACGGTCAAATTGTCGTTGATGCCTAAATAAGCGACATGTCGCCCACACAATCATGCAAGACATATTGACCGACAATGTCGGTCAAATTGTCGTTACCAGTGCTTAATAATTTAAAATAACAAAAACGTGTATTGAAAACGTGCGATACATAAACCGTCACGCACTGCTGTTTCCAAAAAACTGAAAATTTTTTACTTCTACTTTCCTCTCTTCAATTCTATGTCGTTATTGTTCCGTGACATTGAACTTTTTTGTTTGATGCACGACAACATAAGTATTTTGTCGGTCAGCTTGTCGTCAACCGAGTGTTCTGACGACACGTACATACATTTTTCACATTTTGTCTTGAGGACATCGTTGACGACAAAGTCGTGTATGCGGATACTTCCTACTGGGTTATATGCCAGTAGGTTCACAATGTGTCCGATTTTAATTCGAAAATCAACGTTCAATAAACATTTACCTTCTGCACATTTTTTTTGACTTCAGTGTACTTAAAAACAAATATACATGTAAAACTATAGGGGTGATTTCGGTAATATGTACGAGAGGTTTCAGAACAGGTATGGCGGTTCTCTACGGTTTTTCCTTCTGTTACAAGATAATTTTACTGACAAAATTCAGATAAACTGCAGTTTGAAAGTTATGGGGGAAATATTAATTTTCCGAAAATAGGTTATTTTGTATGGGAGATACGTACGAAGAGGTCGGCCGATATAGCCCATATTCGTTCCATGTTCACTCGGCAGCGAACAATTTGAAATTAAAATTGTCAACCGATCGAAAAGTGTGTGGCAAAACGACTTTCAACCGATCGTTATGATTTGAATACAGTGAGTGTTCCGGTTTAGTAGTTGGTGCGGATGCTATTGAAAACAGAGAGACAAAAACTCGTTAAGCTATAATATTGGTTTCTATACAACTCAAATGCAAAAACTAAAACTACAAAGAATCATGCAAACGTATTCTGCATTCGGAACCCACATCTTATAAAAGTTACTTAGAAGATATAGGTAACACAGTGTTGGTGAAATAATGATGAATAATTTCAAAGCTGGTCGAAATAATGATCGTAAGTATAAGCATCCAATACATACCTAAACGGTAGCGGCATACAAGATTGGACATTATTCCCTAAGCGAAGAAAACATCACAACTTCCAAAACATTGCATTGCATTGTATATTACTGAGTATTAACCAGTACAGGAATTTCAGTCAGCTGAACTGACTGATAAATACCATCACCTATGCGACTTTTGGTCGCATTGCCAGACAAGACGTATAGTAAAACTGAAGAAAAAGTTAAAGCTCACAAAATTAAAATGTAAAATTCAATACCTCTCGGCATATGGTATTTTTTTTATTGAGGTACTGAAGGGGTCAAAGAAAAAATATAATGAATTCGCGCAAAAATCTCACACCATGTCCGATTTTAATTCGAAATTCAACATTCAATACGCGTTGACCTTGTGCACAATTTTTCTGACAAGGGTACTTACAGAAAAGTTCTACATGTGAAATGAACTATGAGGTTGATTTCGGTAATCTGTATGAAAGGTTCCAGAATATGTGTGACTTACGTTTTGGTCCTCTGCGGTTTAGCCTTCTGTTGTTCTGCAGTTCGAAAGTTATGGGAGGAAAAATTATTTTTCCAAAAATATTTTATTTTGTATGGGAGAAACGTACGGAAAGGGGTCGGCCGATATAGTCCATATTAATTCCTAAGTCAAATTAGGCCGTGGCATAGTGGTTAGAACACGCGACTACCATGCGGGAGATCGCAGGTTCAAACCTGGCTCCAGTCATCTTTAAAGAAAAAAAAAAAATAAAATTTTCTTTCATTGTCGGCTCCACTCGAATGTTGTTGACAGCAACTTCGAAGTATTAAGCGTCGATTCAATCGCCGTGTCTAGTAAGAGCTTCTCATACAGTGACATTCGCATTCGTCGATAAACAAGTAGGTGCCGTTAGTTGTGAATCTAAAAATAGAAAGCGTGTTAATTCACAACAACGCGAGAAGCTATCCCATACCTCATTCATGGGGTGCAAAGGGAAATTAAGTTTTTTTTTTATATTTTGCACAAAATATGACTCATTTCATAATTGAAATAATTGAACTGGCCATATTGAAATATCCTCTAGGGTTTGTATACTTCTACGATACAACGCCTCTACTTCTGACGTTCCCGATACACAGTGGCAGCATATTGCGCTGGTACGATGAAGAATGTCGCATAGCGTCTGAGGAACAGGATGCTGCTTATAGGGCAACGCTACAACCAATTGTAACCCGTGCTGTCAGGGAACGCCACAAGGAGAAAGTAAAACAGGCGAGACCGCTATTTAGGCGAAAAAAACGTCAGATGAAGGAACGGGAGAACGAGGATATAGAGCGATACAGGGATAGAGGTGAGGCCCGAAATTTTTACCAGAAAGTAAAAGTAAAAGGCTACGGTAATGGGCTCCCCTCCTGTAAGGACAAGGATGGAAATCTGAAAAAGAATAAAGCTTCCGGCAAAGCTCTTAAAGTCTGGTGGCGAGGAGCTGATAACGAGCATGCACCAGCTCCTACGCACGGATTGGCTTAAAGAGTGCATGCCCGATGATTGGAATCTAAGCTATTATGTCCTATGCTTAAAAAAGGTGATCCAAGTGTGTGCCCCAACCACCGCGGCATCAGTCTTTTACCCATCGCACATAAGGTCCTGTCGAGTGTGTTATGTGAAAGACTAATGCCAATGTTATCCAACCTGATCGGGTCTTATCAGTGTGGCTTTAGACCTGGTAAATCAACAACTGACCAGATATTCACACTTTGGCAAATCCTGGAAAAGACCCAAGAGAAACAGATCGATTCGTACCATCCTTTCGTCGACTATAAAGCTGCCTTTGACAGCCCGATACGGCAGAAATAACTCAAAGCCATGGCTGAGTTTGGTATTCCTGCGAAGCTGATACGCCTTTGCGGAATGACGCTGACTGGCACGAAGTTTTCAGTGAAGATTGGCAAGGACCTTACGGAGCCATTCTACACCAGACGAGGCCTAAAACAAGGCGACGGCCTATCATGTGACCTCTTCAATGTAATGATGGAGATGATAATGAGGAAAGCTGAGGTAAACACGAGTGGCACGATATTCAACAAAAGCCACATGATACTCGCTTACGGTGATGATGTAGACATCATCGGTCGAAAATTGCGGGATGTGACTGCAGCCTTCTCAGCCATACAGAAGGAATCAGCGAAATTGGGCCTCACGGTGAACGAGGACAAAACAAAGTTATTAGTTTCAACGAACAAAGAATCTCCTCGTATGGGAAACTGCGTGAACGTTGACATTTTATAATTCCGAGCTGGTAGATAATTTAATCTAACTAGGCTCTGCCATCAACAAAAAAAAAATAATGTCAGCCTCGAAATCCGGAGAAGAATCCTGCTTGCCAATAAATGTTAACGGAGAGTATCGGCGTCGTATGAATCATGAGCTGTTTGAGCTGTACACCGACATTGGCGTGGTCAGACGTATTAAGGTGCAGCGGTTGCGTTGGCTGGGTCATGTTGTACGCATGGACGAAAATGCTCCAGTTCGAAAAGTCTTCGACAATGAACTCGATGGACGGAGCAGAAGAGGGCGACCAAGACTCCGTTGGAATGACAAGGTTACTGAGAACCAGGGTTCGTATTGGCTCGCTCGCGAGCCGCTCTTTTCCTGAAAATTGGCTCTTAGCTCGCGAGCTAGGAGCCACAAATTTTAAATGAGCTCTCGGCTCACGAGCCAAGAGCCCAAAAAGAGCCAGCTCGCGAGATAAGAGCCAAGAGCCCAAAAAGAGCCAGCTCTCGAGCCAGCGAGCTCTTGGCTCTTGAGCAAAGTACCAAAGTTATGTACCAAAAGTACTTTTTTATGCCAAAAAGTAATTTCATTGGCCCAAAAAAAATTTTCTGTTGCACAAAGTACTTTTTTTGCACCAAAGTACTTTTTTGTACCAAAAGAACTTTTAATGTACTTTTTGGCACAAAGTACTTTTTTTGTACCAGAGTACTATTTTATACCAAAAAGTACTTTTAATGTACTTTTCGGCACAAAGTACTTTTTATTGTACCATGGACTTTTTTTGTACCAAAAGTTGTTTTAATGTACTTTTCAGCATAAAGTACTTTTTTGAAAAAGGGACTTTTTTGCACCAAAAGTACTTGTAACGTACTTTTTGACACAGTATTTTTTTGTACCAGGGACTTTTTTGTACCAAAAGTACTCTATATGTACTTTTGGGCACAAATTACTGTTTTTTGTACCAGAGTACTTTTTTGTACCAAAAGTACTTTTAATGTACTTTTCGGCACAAAGAACTTTTTTTGTGTACCAAAAAGTGCCTTTAATGTACTTTTCGGCACAGTCTTTTTTTTGTACCAGAGTAGACTTTTGTACCAAAAAGTACTTTTAATGTACTTTTCAGCACAAAGTACTTTTTTGTACCAAAAGTACTTTTAACGTACTTTTTGAGACAAAGTACTTTTTTTGTACCAGAGTACACTTTTGTACCAAAAATTACTTTTAATGTACTTTTCAGCACAAAGTACTTTTTTGTACCAAAAGTACTTTTAACGTACTTTTTGACACAAAGTACTTTTTTTGTACCAGAGTACACTTTTGTACCAAAAAGTACTTTTAATGTACTTTTCAGCACAAAGTACTTTTTTGTACCAAAAGTACTTTTAACGTACTTTTTGACACAAAGTACTTTTTTTGTACCAGAGTACACTTTTGTACCAAAAAGTACTTTTAATGTACTTTTCGACACAAAATTTCAAATGGGCTCTCGAGCTGGCTCTTTTTTGAGCTCTTGGCTCCTGGCTCGCGAGCCAGCTCTTTTTGGGCTCTTGGCTCTTAGCTCGCGAGCCAGCTCTTTATTTTGGCTCGCGAGCCGAGAGCTCGTTTGAAATTTGTGGCTCCTAGCTCGCGAGCCAAGAGCTCTTTCGTTGTTTTGAGGCTCCTGGCTCGCGAGCCGGGAGCCGAAAAGAGCGAGCCAATACGTACTCTGCTGAGAACCTTACAGAACTTGGTGTGACTTACTGGAGAAGAAGCGCAGAAGATCGAGGCGCTTACAATATTTGTCTACGTGCGGTATATAATCCAGTGGGATTGCAAAGAAGTGCCAGCTAAGTAAGTAAGTTTGGGTGCCCGGACATAACCCCCACGGACATAATCCCCAACACTATTTTGGGGCTTATGTCCGCCACGCTCTGCGGACATAACCCCCAATTTGCATTTGGGATTATGTCCGCGGGGCATAACGGACATAAGCCCCAACAAATATAACGGACATAACACCCAAACTAATTTTGCGACTAAAAGTAATGAAAAAGGTTGATGAAGTTGATGAAATGGGGGTGGGCGGAAAGAAGAGTGACTTTTTAAGTAACTAACAAACTACGACGTATGCGGCGGGGGGCGTGCCCCCCACCGCATTCGTCCCTCGCTACAATAGCAATATTTAAAATCGTTCTCTTCATATGTTGAAATACTAAAAACAACAACAAATTCGGTCATAATCCCCATTGGGGCTTATGTCCGCAGATTAACCCCCAATTTCATTGGGGATTATGTCCGACATGTTGCCCGGACATATGCCCCAAAATCGTTTTGGGGATTATGTCCGTGTGGGGTTATGTCACGGCACCGTAAGTTTGTCTAGTGTTACAAGATAATAAAACTGACAAAATTCTGATGTCCTCTATTTTTTCGTTTGGCCGTAATGGAAGAAATATTAACTATCCCAAAATAGGTAACTTTATAAGGAAGGCACCAGAAGCGGTGGGTCTATTCTGCTCTAATACTGGTAAATTATACGGAGAAGGTAAGGTTTACTCGATTTATCGTGCCCACCAGCCATCCAGGAGGCCAGACAGATGGACATAGGTCTTGAAAAGTTCTGAAACGAATTTAGTCTTAAGATACTTGGGGTCTAACTCGTCTCCTTAAATGCGTTACAATTTTTCGTATCAAATTATATAAACAATCATTATGATGGTGATGGTATAAAAATGCAGATGGAAAGTGTGTCGCTCCTTCTAACGAGATGGCTATAGCATTAAGGGGAAAATATCATAGTAAGGACATTCTCTAAAGAAACTTATCAGTCTTCAGTTTATAGGTATAAAATATCCGCAGTAGATCCAACACAAGCTTCAAGGGCATTTGAGGGCATCGTAAGAAAATTTCTGCAAGAACGCTTATATACAAATTTGCAGCAGGGGTTATAAAGTTTCATTATTTATGTACATGCAATTGTAAATTTCTTGATTTCGTCTGACCGTTGTATCCCGACAGCCTAAGTAAGTTTATCATCGACTGCCAACACCAAACCTTACCAAAATAGTCAGTGGATTCAAATAACAAACTCCAATATGTTGAGTTCAGATGTTATTTAGATAAATTTTATAAGCGTTACAATTTTAATGAAATATATTGTATGTAGTTCCAACAAGACCAGTTATAGTTTGCCTTTGGATAAGTGCCCGAATATTTGTACATTGTAATGAACGACTAAGGAATGGGAGCCATCTCATAAAATTATTAGAGAAATGTCCATTAAAATCAGTAGCTCTCTAGGTGCGCATCCCTCGTATATTTACATATGATTTAGTCTTTTTGTGTTCACTTTTTTTTATTGTGACAACAACACTTAACATAATGAAATACACCCACTCATATCCAGTCATTCATCCACTCTACCCAGTGTACTCCTTATATGGTTTATGTGACATGAGTGCGTATTTGTGTGTTCCTATGTAAACGTATGAGTTGTTTTTTTTTTTGTTTTGCTTACATGTTTACTGACTGACATTACACAAAATGCAACTATATATAGGAATACATGACGAAGAGGTTATTTATATGATGAATTTGTATTCGCATTTCATTCATTTATATGCAGTGTGTATGATATGATGCATATTCGTCGTTTAGGTTACAATGTTACGACAACGAATATCGGTTGGACGTTTAACTCAAGCGACCCGGTTTAATCTCATATGAATCGTTCTCAATTTAGTTTTTTAAATCTTAATAATAAGTATGGATGCCAGAAAAATATAATATAAATACATTCCAATTGTTGAAAGTGTTGCAAAGAATAGAAAGAATTTCCAAATTTTTATGCCAAAACCGACCACTGTGCAGCCCGACTAGTTTACCACAGGTAGGTGTATTCATTTATAAAACATTGTTGTTTCCAGTGTGCTACACACCGTAGGAAATACAGCTTATTATTAAGTTTGTCATTGAGTTGGAAACAACTCTATGCATTTTTCAGAAATCTCATAACATCTCGTTATACTTATGTTTTTAATTTGGTGCACTTGACCGCAATATAACCTGATAATCTTATTATTTTGTAGCTGTGAAGACATACGGCGACGTTAATCCCATCAGTTCTGGTACCCCCATACAAATGATCTCAAACCCAAATGTATTTTTATAATAAAATCTAAATCTATCTATCCTCCACTGGCACCATACTGACGAAAGTTGTAGAGGAGTATAGTTTTAATTTGTTGTTGTAGCCACGTAAATGTGTAAGTTTTGTATTCAATTTTCAAACAATCGGAAAGGTTCTGCTCGCTGCGTCTGTTTCCAGATATAGCAATTTGGCCACACCTACTGGGTCCATCCGTTTTGGATGGACATTAAAACATATGCTGAGTCGTATGAGGCTAAGACCGCATGTGGACACACTATGACAGGTTTTGGCTCAATTCGAGCCCACTACGAACTGAGCCTTCTACACCAGCCGAATCGGAGCTGTGCCAGAACTGTTCTCGCGCTTCATGACAGACTGATTTCGTCCGATGCAATTTCGTGTGGATGGTCTCCAAGAAACACATTCATAGGGTAAGACTATATGGACGCGGTACTGCTTACACGACATTTCATTGTGTTCCCGTACGGAGAGCATCTTGTCCTCTTCATGTAGGTGTTCTGCTGATGACATGAGGGGCATCTTGTAGCTGTTTTCATGGCCGCATTCTGGCGGGTATTGGCCTTCCTCCACAGCATGTCACTAACATTTTCCCACTCTTTATACGTGCATAACAAGGTTTCCTTGTCCTGGACCGGAGCACTTGGGGTAGAATTACGAAAATTGTTGGCAAAGCGGATCATATTTTTTATAATTTTCCAAATGTTATAACATTATTTTATGATTATTTATTTAAATATGCGACAGTATATATTTGTATACCAAAGCTGAAATGTTTTAGAAGTTGCACATGTTTACCTAAAAGCTCCAGTTATGACCAACTGGATCACTCTACAAACTAAATTTTATACAAGTCTTCATATCTTCTGCATCAATGCAATAGAGTACACGTTAATTTCAATCGACCAAGCTTAGAGTGTGGCAACAATTTTTTTGTAACCTCCGTCATTGTCATTCATACTACTATATTATTGTATACTGTCGTTTGCGTGTGTGTGTTTATTTGTTAGAGGTGTGCCATTTTTCCTCATTTCATACAATTGTTTAATGTACTGTGGCAGTGGTAGTGGTAAATCGGGGGTTTGTTTTTGCGTACAATCTTTATGATTTATGAACTGAACTTAAATGTATCTACATACATATATGTACGTACCACTCGACTGTGCGTGTATGCGTATATTTTCATTTTCAAGATTCATACTAATTAAAATGTTTTCTCTTTGTGTTGAGTTTTGCCAATACAAGGGGGGTTAGCCGAAGAGGCTGTGGGGGTTAAACATCGCCAACATCGCTTCCAGTGACAGTGTCTCATTTATTATGGCAAAGACCTCAGCAATATTTTGTTGCAGTTATTTGATGCAAATGTAGACTCGACAGAACAATGCATTAGGTCAAAGGTGAATAATGAATGACAAACCAAAAAATTTATTTGTATAGTGATAAAGCATGATTAATATTTGTAACTAACGCAACATGTTCATTGGGGGAAGAGAACATATTTGTGAAATATATACAAAATTTTTGTTTGGCTTTAAATAACCGTCGCAGTTGTCTGAAACGATCAAATAAGTGTGGAATGATGTACAACGTTAAGGAAGAATTCCAATTTGTATGCCAAAGAATAGTGAAGAGCAATGAATTGAGTTTTGTTTACGTATTGGTTAAATCCATAATTTTTAAATGTAACATGTTTGATATAAACCCCTTTCAGAGATGAGTTGGACCTATTTTATCTTAGGATGAATTTCGTTTCGGGACTTGCCTCATATCGTGATATAATATTGAAAATAAGCGAAATTTATACGATCGTTTTGGAAGTTGTAAAATGGTTTTCTCTCCGACTGAGGTAGGTGCAGTCGCCTTCATGTTTGCCATAAGGACACATAAGTTCAGGATTCAGGCTAATTAATTAGCACCCATATTAGACTGAATCGGCGACAAACCCGAATAATCAACTTGTGGTAGTATTGATTAAACTGGTAGGCATAAAAATCGGTCCTGATACTATTCCTGCTGATTCTTATGTAAAGTGGCCTCTTGAATCCGCAAATTACCTTTTTGCAGAACAGTATTATTGAACAATGATAAAAAGAGAGGGAATTTTAGTGTCTAAAACCACTTTTTCGATCACTGAATTTCAAAACTCAATTGATGCAGTTTTGTAGAGAAATGTTTGAATATGAAATGCGCATTTATTGTTTTTTATAAAAATTTAATTTAATTTTATTTTTGAAAAATTGATTTAATGTCACTACGAGGTAACTAAATTTAAAAACTACTTATATTTGCATGTTGAACAGTGATCCATATATGGGCAATTCCACAGAAAGGTCTACCGTGTTCGAAAAATAAAAAGTTGTTAACACTTTTTTTACATGTATTAGTAAAGACAGATACTTTAATTTTATTATATTTAAATGTCCAAAGCATATCGTATTTTCTTTTATGATTAAATGGACTGCGAAATTGCATTAATGATCTGGTCACCTTTTTGAATTTTTAATCTTATCATAAAATATTTGTTACAATAGTAAAAAACTCCGATTTAGTTGGGCATTTCACATAAGAATCAGCCGTTTTCTGGGAAACCTAACCCCTCTTATTATAGGAGGTCATAAAAAAATATGAACTCCCATTTATTTTTTTTTCGAAGCCCAGTTCTTTTTGACGTTTTCCACGAACAACGTCATCCAACCTTGTATATATAAACCTTGTAGCCATTTACTTTATCATTCAATTAAGAAATTTAAATTAATTTTATTTGTGTAAAAATTTTTTAAAAAAAGGGATGTGTGTGCATGATAATTGTAATACCTTGTAAAAACATTTTGCCATTTTGTAAATCATCACATACTTTAAACTTAAAATTTATTTCATATAACAATTGAAAACATTTGTTTTTTTTTTTAAATATTATTAAAAACAAAATCTGACTTTTTATAGAAATCGCGTTTGGTGCGAAACATTTTTGAACCAAATCACCTAAAAAGGTGATATTCATTACTTGTACAATATTTGCCACCAAGTAGTGGTATGCCAAATGTTTCGTAAAAATTAGTTATATGCCTACCCCCCATGTTTTAGCTACACATTTCACATATTGTTGAAATTCAAGTTATCACAAAACTAGTAAGGTAATTATCTTTGGTTATACCGAACCTTAGATAGAAATTCACCATTTGTAAAAATTGTGTTAAAATCGGTTATTTGCACTACAACTATATTTTATTAAACAAAAATTCAAATTTCGGTTTGTGTGGTATATAACCTTTTTAATTTTCAATTTGTATGGGCGGTGCCACACCCCTTTATTCAATCACAATTAGGATGTTCAAAACCGAAACCGAAAAACCTTAAACCGGTTTTTTATTTAAAACCGTATGCCGGTTTTTGCAAAAATGCCATTTTCGAATAACCGGTTTAACCGAGTTTTTTCCTTCGGGTACTCGGTTTTTTTTAAATTAGTTTGAAATTGAATTTTAAAATTTTAAAATTTTAAAGCATTCTTGTTTATAAAATGTAATAAGATTTTTCTAAATTAATTTGAAATTTAATTTTAAAATTTTCCAAAGCTTCTTAAAAGATTCTCGTTTATAAAACGTTAAAAGTTTTTTCTAAATTAATTTGAAATTGAATTTTAAAAATTTAAAAAGCTTCTAAAAACATTTTGGTTATAAAATGTAAAAGGATTAATCTAAATTAATTTGAAATTGAATTTTAAAATTTTACAAAGCTTCTAAAAACATTCTTGTTTATAAAATGTCTATAAAGCCTATATGATGATTTCAACTTTTTCGATAAATTTAATAAAAGGACAGAAACGCTCAACATCCTAAACGCTCTTTTGCCAAGAAATCCTACTTCCACAATAAGTGAGCGCGTGTTTTCTGTATCAAGCTTTATAAAAACGAAACCGAAGAATTGACTCAAAAGTCAATTTTCTAGTATATTGATATCATTACTCGATTTTTAAAGTGGGCGAAGTGGTACATTTGCATGGGAGGTACCAGAAGGGGCGTGGATAGACTTAAAGTTTTTTTCGTCAAAACTTTATCCTGATTTAGCTTTAATAAATACAGAATTTGTGCACGATCACGTTGGGAGTATTGGTATTACTACTTCATCTCTAGTGGGCGGAATAGTACATTTGTATGGGAGATCTCAGAAAGGGCGTGGCTAGACTTAAAAAGTTTATCCTGATTTAGCTTTACTAAATACAGAATTTGGACACGATCACGTTGGGTGTTTTAATATAACTACTCCATCTCTGAAGTGAGCGGAATGGTGCATTTGTATGGGAGATACCAGCAGTTATGTGGCTAGGCATCCAAATTGGTACTTTAAAATTGTATCCTGTTTAAGCCCTACTAAAAACAGAATTTGGTCACAATCAGGTTGGATCTATTAAGAATATTAATCGATTTCTAAACTGGGTGGTACCTGATAGGTATGGGAGGTACCAGATGGGGCGTAGCTAGACTTCCAGTTTTTTCTCCAAAACTTTGTCCTGCTATAGTTTTATTAAATGTAGGATTTGGGCACGATCGCATTGGGTGTATTGATATTACATACTAAACAAATAACTTTTTTTAACCCAAATTATTTTTTTATAAATATTTTTAACTTTTTAGGAAAAAACCGGTTAAACCGGTTTTCTTTCAAATGCTGTATTCGAAATCCGATTTTTCTAAAAAATCAAATTTTCGAATAACTCGGAAACCGGGTTTCTAAAAAAAGGAGGTATTTGAACACTCTAATCACAACCAAGTATAACCAGGGACTATCAACGGATCATCAGTACCACTTTACTAAATTTTCGTATCAAGTAAAGTCAAACTCAAAGCGATTATTTAAAAGGAGGCGGGGCACCACCCATTTCCAACTTAGTTGTAACTCTAACTGCACGAACAACAAATATCATCTTCATACCTCTGATAGTTCATGAGATCGAGTCATTAAAAGTTTCAAGATGTAAGCCACGCCCACTGCGACCCCGCCCATTTTTGTTGGATCACGAATTTTGGTGCCAAATGCATCCATATAGATTTTCAAGGTGATTGCTGAAATAGTACTCCAGATATTGGGTTTTAAAAAATTGGAACTAATGGCACGCCCTCCGCCGCATACGCCGTTGTTTGTTATTTACTTAGAAGTCAATCTTTTTTTTCGGGAGTCGGCGAACTTCATCAATCTTTTTCATTACTTTTAGTCGCATTATTCATTGGTATGGTATTATTTCTACTTTGATCGAAAATGTAATATGGTGTTATTGCACATTCGTGCTGGTAATAAGGCCATATGTCCCTATCGAATGGGAAATAAGGCTATATGGCTTCAACTTTAACATATGGCTAACTTGTAAGTAGAAACAAAATTTTAAAATAAATTTTCTTGCTCCAATATTTATATCTCTTTGTAATAAAGAGTGTAATGTAATTATAATATCATATCCTACGCCCACACTTTTTGTGTGTTAGTTTGTAAGTGAGATATTTTCCATATCTTATACTAATTTACAATGTAAACTAGACTTAGTCAAAAAAAATTTAAAAAAAAACATTATATAACTTATATATTTATATCTCTTCGTAGTGGGTATGACAAAATTATCGACTATGTAATCAATAAATTTGTAAGTACTTCGGAAAAATCCGACTGGGTAATGTTTATATTCGGCTGAGGATTTGATATTATGTAGCCGAATGTTTTTTCTGTAGTTGGTTTTGGTCTAGGAATCTTGCAGTCCGAATTGATTTAAAGTAAATTTCAATAGCTCATATTGTGTTTTATTAGATATTATAAAAATGGGTACTACTTTGTTATAGACACACCTTTTTTATACCATTACCCTTAGGAATGAGGGTATATATCATTTGATACGAAAAAAGTGTAACGCATTAAAGGCATTAAAGTCTGTCTGGCTGGCTGGATGGCTGGTCAACAGGATAACTCGAGTAAACCTTAACGGATCGGTATGAACATTTACCAGTATTAATATTTTTCAAAACGAACTTATGGGATTGTAAATGGGCAAAATAGCCCCACCCCTTCTGGTACCTCCCATACAAAATTACCTATTTTTGGATAATTTATATTTCTTTCATAACTTCCAAACGGACAATCGTAGGATATTTGAATTTGGTCTGTTTATTTATCTTGCAAAAGTAGACAAACTCTAAGAAAACCGAAACCTTCGCCATACCCCTTCTGGTACCTCCCATACAAATGACCTAATTGACCCTTATAGTTTTACATACATATATTTTTTGTGAGTAAACTGAATTCACTCAAATTTTGAGTATCATGTTCACTTATGAAAATGGGACTCAGGAAGGAATATAAACTATATTGGTCCATGCCTTCTGGTACCTCCCATACAAAATGACCTATTTTTGAACAATTAATATTTCACCCATAACTTCCAAACGGACTCTTGGGGGATAATGAAAACTGGTCGATTAATTTATGTTGTTATAGGAGCCAAAACCTCAGAGAGTCTAACTTTTTGACACACCCCTTCTGGTACCTCCCATACAAATGACCGAACTCACCCCCATAGTCTGACAAACATATCTTTTTTGTAAGTAAACTGAACGCACTAAAATTTTGAGTATGATGTTCGCTTATAAAAATTGGAACCCAGAAATGAATATGGACTATATCGGTTCACGCCTTCTGGTACCTCCCATACAAAATGACCTATTTTTGGAAAATTAATATTTCTCCTATAACTTCCAAACGGACTCTTGGGGGGTAATGAAAATTGGTCGATTAATTTATGTTGTTATAGGAGGCAAAACCCCAGAAAACCTAACTATTTGACACACCCCTTCTGGTACCTCCCATACAAAGGACCGAACTCACCCCCATAGTCTTACATACATATCTTTTTTGTAAATACGTTGAATTCAGTCAAATTTTTCGTAAGTTGTACGTATGAAAATTTGAGTCAGGAATGAAGAAGACTGTATTGATTCACCCCTTTTGGTACCTCCTACCAAAATGACTTTTTTTTGTAAAATTAATATTTCTCACATAAATTCTAATCCGGTTCCTATACCTCCTTAGCAAATAAGTCAAGTTTTGAACGATTTTGCACCACAAGTAGGGGAAAAATTATACATAAGATTTTTTTTTTTATTAAAAATATATTAACTTCAATAACTCAATACTTAAACAATATCTTATATTGGGTGATGGTATTTATAAGTCAGTTTACCTGACTGAAATTTCTGTACTGGTTTCGAATAAAGTTAAGTATCATTACACAGTACAACATTTTTCAGTTAATTGATTGCCAACTCAATTCTGTGAACTGTATGTGAAATTAGACCCAAAAAGAAGAATTTCTGCATCATTCGTTTTGTCTTCTTACCTGCGATTTGAAGTTAGTATCGATTTGAAGTTAGTACTATCGTATAGGGGAATTTATCACGTTTTAGGCCCTGTTGTTTGACATAGCTCGACAACCACTAGCCCAATTTAGTTGAAATAAATTTTAAAAAATTAAGAATTACAATTCCCTTAATCTGTTCATATATTGTTTTCCTATACAAGTAACACTTTCGAAGTTAAAAATGAATGTATGAAGGGAAAAAATTATTTTTTGCCTAAAAATTAAAATTTTTTTTTTTAAAAATACATAAAAAATCCAAAATGGAAAAAAGTTTCAAGTCTAGTTATTTTTTCGCAAAGTCACATAACCTATGAACAAAATGAGACAAAGATCATAAAAATCGATGCACGCGTTTCGCTTTTATTCGCAATTGAGTTAAGGTATGAATTTCAAAAATCAGTTATAGCCACCACCCTTAAAATAAAAATCTATATATATAAAAATGAAATGGTCCACGTATGTCATACCATCACTAGAGAACGGCTGGAGCGATTTAGCTGATTTTTTTTTTATTCGATTCGAAATTTTCCGTAGATTGTTTGTGTTGAAAAAATCAAATCCAGGTGGCGCTAGGGTGGATTTGTATCGAAAATTTGAATGCATGTACCAATTCAACTGAAATTTAGAATGGATATTCGTTTGATCATGAAAAAACATTTTATGTACAAATGGACCCGGTAGGTGGCGCTGGGGTCGGTTTACAATCAAAATTTTAACGAACGGGCCAATTTAACTGAAATTCAGAATCTATGTTTGTTTGATCATCAGAACAAATTGTATGTACAAATGGACCCGGTAGATGTCGCTGGGGTGTATTTGTATCAAAAATTTGATTGCATGTACCAATTTAACTGAAATTTACTATTTATGTTTGTGGAACTTTGTGAAAAAAAATTTTGTATAAATTGGCCCGGTAGGTGTCGCTAGGGTGGAATTATAATGAAAACTTTAACGAATTAAACAATTTGACTGAAATTTAGAATGTATATTTGTTTTATTATGAGAATTTTTTTTGTATATATGGACCTACAGTTGATTTGGCTGGGGTTGAATTATTCCGAAAATTTATATCGATTTTACTTAATCTTAAAATATATGATTTTGTTGGCAGGAGAAAATTTTGAATATCGATTGTCCGATTTTACTTAAACTTAAAGCATATGATTTTTTTGGCATGAGAAAATTTTGAGTGTATATGTGGAACCAGTTGCCAGTGTTTGGCTTATGATGCACTTAATTTTTGGAATGTCATTTAGTCACTTTTTTTAACATCATAGTTATTCAGAAGTCTATATATATAAAAAAGATGTAAATTTTGATGTAACCACTAATTGTGAAAACGGTTGGCCCCATTTGTCCCAAAATTTCAGTGAAAGCTTGGGATTGGCTGTAGATTGTCACCCAGACCGCAAAATGGCTTTAGGTAGAATGGCGAACATTTATGTTGGTGCACTTCCTATAGAATTAGAGAGCTTTACAAAGTGGTTTTTCGCATTTCGAATTTAGGGGACAAACACGAAAATGGGAATAACTGTTGATATCACCCAGACCATACGATTAATGGGGTTGCTGAGCCAAATGAAGGGATTTTTGGAAACTGGAACTCCTTGGAATAAAAAGGGGCAAGGTACTATCATGGCTCAGACCAAACACCTCAAACCAAACACCTAAAGTATCAATCACCCAGTACACCAATACAAAAAGTTATATGTCAGCCAATCGACTTAAAAATGTGGTTTTAGAATATATGCCTATCAATAAGTAAGTTTTTATCATATCCTGGACGACACTGCTGAAACATTTTAGCAATTCTTACAAATGTAATTTCTTAGATTTATATAGATTTATATGAAGTACTGAATATGACCGGGAATACCTCGCCCTTTTAACTTAAATATTTCAGAGACCAAGTAATAAACCAATCGTTATTAGATTTCAACTGCACTCAAAATCTTTTAAAATAATTTGGAGGCGGGAGGAAGTCTGCCGGGCCAGCTAGTAAAAATATAAATTAAAAAATTATCATGCAAAAAAAAATTTTATTTATAAAAACTTAATGAAAATAAAATAATATGCAATTAATACGCAATTATAATATGCATAAAAACAAAATTTAGAACATTTTTTCAATTATTGGCAATATCCATCCTTGTAGAAGTTGACGCTTGTGGTTCTGATGATCTTGTTTTCTTCGTAGGTTGTTCATATTCATGGTCTGAGTCTGTATCGTCATCCGAGATACACATACTATTCAAGGGCGTGTTTCTTTCACTGTGTCCACCAATTTCAATGTCTTCATCTTCGGTGCTTTCTTCAAACTGCATAATTGTGGAACTCCACCAACAAACCTCCGCAAGCAATGCATCTAATTTTTTGCTTTTGAACCGCTATTCAAATGGCATGGTCACCTGGTGGAACCTCTCTCCTTGTTCGTCTGATTCCTAAGGTGATTGTGCCAAAAAAGTATCGAGGTGGTGGTGCAAGAAATGCAATTTCAGCGTCATGGATGCACCGATTTTTTCGAAATAAAACAGCAACCTGTCCACTCGTTGCTGTATCTCTTCTCGCTGGACACGGTTCTTTCCTAGAACGCCTTCTATTACTTCTTTCAATGCGTTCCATGCATGTTGGTGGTCGTGATGCTCTGAAAGCAAATGTGTGAAAGAATCACTTTTGATCAATTTCCGAATATCAGGTCCATTGAGAATACCTGTTTTAAATACATAAGAAAAACGAAAAAATTATTGGTAATGCGAATGTATAGAAATTAACAAATTTAGATATGACAATATTGAAATACAGAGTACGATACGTACCGTTTTTAATTTTCTCATCACTGAGTTTCGGAAAGATGGATTTCAAACAGTCAAAGGCGCCCTTAACTTTTTTGACCACCACTTCAACGAATTTCCCAGCTATTCCCAGTTTTATGTGGAGCGGTGGCAACAAAATATCATCCAGGTCCTTTATCATAGGTTCATTGCGTAATTTTAATTGTTTGTTGAGCTCGGGAGTTCTTCCTTTCCAATCTTTACATTGATATTGATTTCCTTTGTATCGTGAATCCCAATTACAAAGGAAGCAGAAGTATTTTGGATATCCGCCCTTTTCTATAATCCCTTGTAGTATGTTGACCACCTTCAGATCGCAACAAATGTTCCATTTGTGTTCATCGTATTTGATTTTCTTCAAAATTTCGCCCAATGCTTCATACGTTTCCTTCATAGTTGTGCTGAATTCCAATGGAATGCATGGTTTTTTATTTTTTTTGTGCAGCAGCACAGCCTTCAAACTAGTAACTGAACCATCGATGAATAAACGCCAGTCGCCAGCGATATAATCCATTCCCAATTTTTTCACTAAACCTGGGATATCATGGCAGTACGTGAACGTATTTGCTTCGTCAACGGAATAAAATTTCTGAAAATCAGCTTGGCGTTGTCGGTATGATGTTGCGCTGACATTTTGCTGTGTGAGTTTTCTTCTCTTCAAAAATGATGTCAGCCATTCGGAGTCGTGTTGTGATAGTCCCAGCTTGGCCACAATGTAATCCATTTCGATTTGTGGTAGCGGTTGTGGTGCACTATTTTCAATATCGGGTATCCAATCAGCATCATCCAAATCGGTCGGATTGGTAAAAACGGTTTCGGCTAGCAGGGACACAGTATCCGCACTCGGAGGTTTAGGTGCATCGGTATCAGCAGGGCGTTGCACTGGAAGTGTGGCAGTAAATGCAGCAGTGTATAGTTTTGTTTTCAATTGTTGTCTGTTTAATCCAGGACGAAAATTTATGCATGCATAGCACCTGGATTCATCATGTCCAGTTGTGTCTTCCACCCAAATTACTGGCTTCATAAAAGATAACTTTCTACTTTTTCTGTGAATCCATTTTAGAAGGGTAGTATAACAACTGTTGCACACTGTGTTCGGCGTAAAATTTGCACCACTTAAATCTGCTTCATCGAAATAATTACAATACGCGGTTTTGAATTGCTCAGTAAACAAATTTTTTCGATCTTTTTTCTGTATTTTTCGGACGATATGACCACAAACGTAACAATATTCATCCAAATATGGGCACTTGTTGTTTTCCATATTGATATATTTTATGTTTTGTTGTTATTCACTTTTAAAAAACTGGAGAAAAATCACTTTTACTGTTCGCGTTCGTCGGCACTGGCTGAATGCCAAAAATCGATCAATGCACACCTATAAATACTACGTATTTTTGAATATTTTACTGCCAGGACTTATAAATGGGCGCAAATTTTAAGGGCGGCTGGCTATATACCTGATTCAGCACTTGTACGTTTCAAACTGTGCAAAACTTTCCAAATAATGACCATCCTTAAATGTGGGTACAATTTCTGTAACAAAAATCATATAGGTAGCCACCGGAAAAACCCAAATAATAAAAAGGTCTACTTTCCGTTTTATTGTCCACGTACATTTATTACCGCAATCATAAAAATCAAATAACCTTTTGTTTATTCCTTTTTTTTTAATTCTCAGAATCATGAAAAAGGTGTCAATGTTTTCTCCAAATAATGTTGTGCATATCTCGAGCAAATTTTTGAAATTCATACATTTACTCAATTGCGAATAAAAGCGTGCATCGATTTTTATGATCTTTGTCTCATTTTGCTCATAGGTTATGTGACTTTGCGAAAAAATAACTAGACTTGAAACTTTTTTCCATTTTGGATTTTTTATGTATTTTTAAAAAAAAAAATTTAAATTTTTAGGCAAAAAATAATTTTTTCCCTTCATACATTCATTTTTAACTTCGAAAGTGTTACTTGTATAGGAAAACAATATATGAACAGATTAAGGGAATTGTAATTCTTAATTTTTTAAAATTTATTTCAACTAAATTGGGCTAGTGATTGTCGAGCTATGTCAAACAACAGGGCCTAAAACGTGATAAATTCCCCTATACGATAGTACTAACTTCAAATCGATACTAACTTCAAATCGCAGGTAAGAAGACAAAACGAATGATGCAGAAATTCTTCTTTTTGGGTCTAATTTCACATACAGTTCACAGAATTGAGTTGGCAAATCATGTGTTGTACTGTGTTATAAACCAAAGGACTTCCTTATTTCAAACTGAAATGAAAGTGAAAATATTTTACCTTAGCCTTTTCATGTGAGGATTGTATTAAATTATAAGATTAAGTTTTGCTTTTATTGTCAACTAGCTGACCCGGCAAACGTTGTTCTCCCACACAACTTCGGACCCGGCAAACTTCTTCTCGCTTCTAAGGTAACGAAATCATATAAGCTCCAGTAAAACACAGTTAGTTAAAGTTTTAATGTGATTTATTGAATTTAGTCGAAGTTATTGAAGAGCGGTGAAGAGCGATCTGATTAACAATGTTTTTCGATTTGTTTTCGGGCGTAAAAACAAACCATGAAGACGGTTTGCCAATACGCGAACTGACAACGTACGGCTGATCTTGTGAAAAGCAGGGAAATTCGAGATTAATCCCACAAACTTTCATTGATGGGTTTTTCGATTTATTGATTGTCATCGCAAAAGCCAATAGAATGGGGAGTTGAATTCGCTTTAATTTGGAAGGGAAGATAGGTAAGAATAATAGGAATTCGTGGGATAAGGATTTCCTCTCCTTGGAATTTTACCCTGATGAACGTCGCTTTAATCACCTTGATGATCAGTTTCTTGACCGACAAACGCGTACCGTTGCACAATTTAAGATGATTCAGATTCCGCAACATGCTTATGATCGTTCCTACCGTCGGCTGTAAATTATGCGGCGGAGTTCCTGACACATCTAAAAAATTCAAAAATTCTGTCGGATAGTTGGTCGCCTTATTCTCGTTGGTCACACTGTCAACGGATTTGTATGAATGCAGTTTTCCTTCGATTCGACTTTGAATAATAACATTCAAGCTATCGACGACCGTATTCTTCGCTGCTAGTATGGCTCATTCACTTATCCAATCTAGATTTTTATAATTTTTTGATAATTTTGCATTCTCGCAATAATTTCGCTGCACGTTGGCTTGTCAACCGTGAAAAGATTCATCAGCAGCTTCAAAGCGGAAAGTGCAGGTCGACCGCGTTTCAACAATGTGGCAGAAATACCAGCGGATGCAACAGCTAACGGAATTTGCGATCTTGACCAAATGTTTTCAGAATCAAAGAAATGACGAATGTCTTGCCTGGGGGAGCATCGAGAAAGTAAATGCCTCCCGTTCCATCGTCAACAACCTTAATCAGCGAATCGTACACATTCGTTTGCTCGGCATTCAATGGCGGCACATTTTTACAGACTCTTTCAGTCAGCTTATCTCGATCTCGTTGCAATTCGTGATTGAATGCATCGTGCATCGAACGATTTGACGCTGGTATTCCAATTTCGACAGTAGACTGCCGCAAATTAGCACGCTCATGTCATCGATCAGAAGTTAATTTCAAGATCAAAATTTAAACTTAAATGGAGAATGAAAAAGAATTGATGACTTGTAAACAAACCTTTTATTCTATTGACCATTTTTAAATAGAGGTGATAGCCATCCTCTCCACGACAGAACATCAACGGGTATTGAAGTGCATCATATGACCGATGAGTCATGCCTCAGTTGTCTACCATCCTGACGCTTGAGAACAATATCGCGTGATTCCACATTCTTCCCAACAATCACCACTGCGACTTCATTTATAGTGGGAGCATTGAATTGTCCTGCACGGCAACCAGAGGGTTTTTTGTCTGCTCTGATAATGATTTTGTGGTCGTCGGAATACATTGTATTAAATGCGGTTTTGAACAATCGGAACAATGCGTTATTCTCATGCAGAAGATTTTGAAATTGTTCGATCATTTCGTGTTTAATTTTTTAACATAATAATCCCAAATTTTCCAAGCATCATAACGAATTTTCCACCTTTACGTTGACAATCTACATTTTTCGAGTTTTTACGGAATTTTTCGAGTTTTCCACCAAGAATTTTTCTTTTATCCGAAATATTACAGATTAACATCGTCCAAATTTATCAATCATACGATAAAATTTAAAATTTCGTCTAAATAAAATTAAATTTGTTGGCACTTTTCCGTAATTTTTCGACAAAAAGTTTCTATTTTTCCATTCGTAAAGCCACTACGAAACAATTGCTCACAAAATTTTGAACAAAAATTGAATTATTGATTTTTATCAAATGAGGCAATACAATGCAAAATTTTGTCTAAAAAATCCAAATTTTTATCCGAAATTTTTCACAGTTTCATCGTCGAAATTTATTAAATCGTACTATAAAATGCAGAATTTCGTCGAAAAAACAAATTCAAACTTTTTGAATTTTTCCGGAATTTCCTGCATTTTTCAACAAAAATTTTCCATTTTTCTATTCGAAAAGCCATTGTGTAACAATTGCACACAAAATTCCATACAAAAAGGCAATATTCTATATTTCCAATTTTCCGACTTTTCCGGAAGATTTTCCCAAAATTCTTTCACAAATTTTCTCCTGGCAATAACGAACACCTGAAAAAAAGTTTGAGCAAAATCGGCCCAGCCGTTCTAAATTGATGAATTACTATACATTTTTGCCACCATTTTTATATATATCTATATATCTATATATATAATTTTTGTGCAATTGTTACACAATGGCTTTTCGAATAGAAAAATGGAAAAATGATGCACTTCAATACCCGTTGATGTTCTGTCGTGGAGAGGATGGCTATCACCTCTATTTAAAAATGGTCAATAGAATAAAAGGTTTGTTTACAAGTCATCAATTCTTTTTCATTCTCCATTTAAGTTTAAATTTTGATCTTGAAATTAACTTCTGATCGAAGACATGAGCGTGCTAATTTGCGGCAGTCTACTGTCGAAATTGGAATACCAGCGTCAAATCGTTCGATGCACGATGCATTCAATCACGAATTGCAACGAGATCGAGATAAGCTGACTGAAAGAGTCTGTAAAAATGTGCCGCCATTGAATGCCGAGCAAACGAATGTGTACGATTCGCTGATGGAGGTTGTTGACGATGGAACGGGAGGCATTTACTTTCTCGATGCTCCCCCAGGCAAGACATTCGTCATTTCTTTGATTCTGAAAACATTTGGTCAAGATCGCAAATTCCGTTAGCTGTTGCATCCGCTGGTATTTCTGCCACATTGTTGAAACGCGGTCGACCTGCACTTTCCGCTTTGAAGCTGCTGATGAATCTTTTCACGGTTGACAAGCCAACGTGCAGCGAAATTGTTGCGAGAATGCAAAATTATCAAAAAATTATAAAAATCTAGATTGGATAAGTGAATGAGCCATACTAGCAGCGAAGTATAAGGTCGTCGATAGCTAGAATGTTATTATTCAAAGTCGAATCGATGGAGAACTGCATTCATACAAATCCGTTGACAGTGTGACCAACGAGAATAAGGCGACCAACTATCCGACAGAATTTTTGAATTTTTTAGATGTGTCAGGAACTCCGCCGCATAATTTACAGCCGACGGTAGGAACGATCATAAGCATGTTGCGGAATCTGAATTATCTTAAATTGTGCAACGGTACGCGTTTGTCGGTCAAGAAACTGATCATCAAGGTGATTAAAGCGACGTTCATCAGGGTAAAATTCCAAGGAGAGGAAATCCTTATCCCACGAATTCCTATTATTCTTACCTATCTTCCCTTCTAAATTAAAGCGAATTCAACTCCCCATTCTATTGGCTTTTGCGATGACAATCAATAAATCGAAAAACCCATCAATGAAAGTTTGTGGGATTAATCTCGAATTTCCCTGCTTTTCACAAGATCAGCCGTACGTTGTCAGTTCGCGTATTGGCAAACCGTCTTCATGGTTTGTTTTTACGCCCGAAAACAAATCGAAAAACATTGTTAATCAGATCGCTCTTCACCGCTCTTCAATAACTTCGACTAAATTCAATAAATCACATTAAAACTTTAACTAACTGTGTTTTACTGGAGCTTATATGAATTCGTTACCTTAGGAGCGAGAAGAAGTTTGCCGGGTCCGAAGTTGTGTGGCAGAACAACGTTTGCCGGGTCAGCTAGTAGATAATAAGCGTTAAAGAGTATAAAACAAAGCGTTTAAAATATGTTATTGGCTAAGCAATACAAGACTACATTAATAAGAAACTAATTAATACATTTTGTAATTTCTGTTACCAAAATCCTTCCTATAAATTTTGTCAACGAAAACAATAGAACATTATGAAATCCTGCAACATTTCCCTATGTACCTAAGCAAACTATGACCTCGAAATCATGGTTGTAGTGGTTAATGCTCTAATAAATCCACTTTTTGCTGTTAATTTTATATCACTCATGGGCGAAAAAAATTGAGAAACAAAAGAAAACTAACCACAGCATTTAGATAAAATAAAAAACACCGGCAGTGGCATAAAAACCAACATTATTAACCTTTATGTGCTCGGATGACTACATTTGTAGTAATTTTGAAGTATAACTCTTGTAACTTTTTTGTTACAAAAGGGAATGGTACGAAATTTTCAGTAGCTTCCCAAAAAATTGTTTTTACGAGATTTAACTTATAAAACCATCAATAAAAGATACCTTTGCTGCCTCCACATCACAATTATAAAATGATCATCTCCTGGCCGGCTGACTACAAATGTAGTCAACATATAAAATGTATGGAAATTCAACTTATTTTCGACTGAAATCAATATTTTTTGGTTAACTTTTGTTGAAACGTGTGCTTTTAGTATTGATTTTGTTTCTCCATAATCAGTTCTAAAGAATTAACGCGAAATACGAAATTATACTTGCTGGGTACGATAGTGGAGAAGATCGCAAGAGAACAACGTAGCTAAATTATAAGATTTTCAGAACGACTTGGTTGCAGTGCAGGAGGCCGTTATATGCCAGCGTCATGGTTCAATGGTTGCAAAGTATAAAAAATCATCAACTTATTCCAAATGTAGAATAAAGGGACCGGCCGTGGCATAGTGGTTAGAACACGCGACTACCATGCGGGATCGACTACCTGTCTCCAGTCATCTTAAAAGGAAAAAACAATAAATAAAATTTTCTTTCATTGTCGGCTCCCCTCGAATGTTGTTGACAGCAACTTCGCAGTATTAAGCGTCGATTCAATCATCGTGTCTAGTAAGAGCTTCTCAAACAGTGACGTTCGCATTCGTCGATAAACAAGTAGGTGCCGTTAGTTGTGAATCTAAAAATAGAAAGCGCGTTAATTCACAACAACGCGAGAAGCTATCCCATACCTCATTCATGAGGTGCAAAGGGAAATTAAGTTTTTTTTTTAGAATAAAGAACTATATACCGCAGTACAGCAAAGCAGACGATATGAAATCAATCAGCTAACCTATATAGGTCTGAGAGCGTTCGCTGAACTTCTATTGCTAGCAAGCGTTCATAATCAATCGATGGGGATAAGATGAATTGTGCAGTTTAAACGATGTGTATTATAGCTGTGCTTCAATATCCAAATAAAGCTATCCCTTCTGATACTTCCCATACAATTTCACCTATTTTTTAAATTTAGTCAGTTTAATTATCTTGAAATAGTAGACAAATACTTAGAATGTCGAAACATTTGCCACACCCCTTCTGGTACCTCCCACATAAATGAGATCACTATATTAATCTTACAGTAGTAGACAAAGAGTCAGAACGCCCCACCCCTTCTGCTATACAAATGATGGAATTTAGTGCTGTGGCGGAACGATATAATGGGAAGAGTATGGAGACGGGACGCCTCTTGGTTTGACAATTACCATACTTGACTAGACAGCAATAAAGCCGAACTATATTTACTTAGACCATACCACCAAAGCAGGAAGGTGCGATACAGAAAATGGAAGGTCAGTTATAATACTTTCAAGTGTTCCTCTAACAAAGTCTAGTTCCGAAAAAACAATTCAAAATACATATTAGATTGCAAAAAAAAACAAAGTATGCGTAGAAGAGATGTACGAAATGGTTTCCGCCACACAACCAAAAGTTAAACTTGGCGTTGTCTTTGGCAATGTTGTACAATATGCTTGATATAATCGATTTAGTCATTATATACTTTGAAAATCATAGCCATGTTCAAGGCAAAAGTATGAAGCGAAACTTCCGGCGGAGCTGGACATAATAGCTTTTCATGTCTCTAATGGAACAACGCATGTACATTCCAAAAATATTGGGGTATACATCTGAAATATGGTTACTGTCCTGAATATACCACTTTGGAAGCTTTTATGTTACTAATGACACACATAAATCCAATTCACCTAGTCCAATCCTGATGTGGGTTATCCATTTTTCTACATACAAACATGGCAAAAGATGCTAGTTTTCCAGAACTATTTAGTTTTGTAGTAAGATATATTATTTTGTCTTCAATCAAAATAAATTAAAAATAAAATTTTAAAGCAAATATGTATTAATTATGTAAAATTCCATGTTTGCTACATTTGTAGTCATCCGACCGTCCACGTAAGTTTACAATCCCGAGCACATGAAGGTTAATCATCCATGAAATTTGTTGGTTTACCGGTTAAGTAATTCCTTTTTTGTGTTTTGTAAAAAAACACATACACATACACAAAAACACATGACCCAAAACTAGGGCAGTGAAATAGATATTTTTGGCTGCGGTAGATGGTTTCCAATAACTATTAAGCTGCAGCTTACTTTTTTATCGTCTATATATGTCATTAAACAGCTGAAAAAAATTGGTTCAGGATGTTTAGTTAACCATAGTATAAACGTTATTAGTTCGATTATTAAATTAGTTTTTGGTAAATAATTGTAATTTCATGTTAGGAGGTACAGATTGAAATCTTGTATATCACATTTTATAAGTAGCGTTAAAAGTCGATGCCGAAGAAGACATACAAAAAACTCGAAAAAATACACATTTTTTATGGATTCATACAAAAATTAAACTTTTCTTTAATATTACTTCTCACAGGTTGTAGTTGTGTAATCCGATCAAGACTCCTAGGTCAATGGTTAGAAACTTCTATAGAAATATTTTCTGGGAAATTAAACTAAGAGTCAACGATATCTTAAGAAGACTATTTTTTGTGACGTAGTGAAGAAAAATGCAAGTGAAGCAAACCGGCCGTTGTATAGTGGTTAGAACACGCGACTACCATGCGGGAGATCCGTGGTTCGATTTCCGGCTCCAGTCATCTACATATTTCTTTCATTGCCGGCTCCCTCGATTTTGTCGACATCAAAGTCGCAGTCGAATCAATCGGCATGACTAGTAAAAGCTTCTCGAACAGTGACCGTCACATTCGTCGATAAACAAGATGGTTCCGTTTGTTTTGGATCTAAAATAGAAAGCGTGTCATGGGGTAAAAAAGGAAATAATGGGTATAATGGGTAAAAGGCAAAATGAAGTTTAAGGTATTGTTACTCAGGTCAAATGTTATCGTTTGATATTGGTTTGGTTCACCCCTGAAAGAAGGTAATTCCAGGCGTGTCGGTATTTTGCGCTCCGTAGATAATACGTCAAAGCATGTTCTGAAAACAATTCCTTTACCTGGTGCATCTAACGAAGTCCCTACTACACCGCTCATCGAGTTTGCTGCCGAAGACTTTTCGAGCTGGAGCATTTCCATCCGTCCGCGCAACTTATTACAGTCGACGCATTCGCTCTATATGGAGGTGCTTTATTAAGTCGACCATCACCCTTAGGGATGAGGGTATATATCATTTGATACGACCCAAAACACATAGAAGGAGTCACTTTAGATCCTAGGTTTCTTTGAACCAAATTTGATTCATGACTTTTTAAGTCGTTTGAGCCATGTCCGTCTGTCCGGCTGGTGCGCACGATAACTTTCAAAAGACGCAACCAAATGTTTTGAAATTTTGCACGAGGTAATATTTCCCCAAAACTACTTACGGTATTGCAAATGGGCTACACGGCCCCGCCCCTTCTGGTACCTTCCATACAAAAACATCCTTCCGCCCACTTTAGAAATCGAGTAATAATATCAAGACACCTAACGGAATCGTACCTAAATTCTGTATTTAATAAAGCTATATTAGAATAAAGTTTTGGAAAAAAAATTGGTACCCCTACTGGTACCTCCCATACAAATGTACCTTTCCGCCCACTTTAGAGATGGAGTAATCTATATATATAAAAAGAAGTGTACATTTTGATTGTCACTCCATAACTCGAGAACGGCTCGACCGATTGCCATAAAAGGAAGGTACAGGGAGGAGTGATGATGGTTAGTTGATTTTGAAGTTTTATTTTTTCAAAAAGTGGGCGGCGCCACGCCCCTTTTTTTCATATATCGCTCAAACGGCTTTTCTAACAGACCGATTGATACAAAAATTTTACCATGAGGTACTGTTGACCTCTTGATAGTTCCTGACTACATTTGGTTGTTATTGGATAAAGGGGCGTGGCACCGCCCATACAACTTGAAAATTAAAAAGGCTATATTTCATTAACTATCAGAGGTATGAAGTAGAGATTTAGTATATATGTTGTTTGAGCAGTATTAATTACAGCCAGGATGGAAGTGGGCGGTGCCACGCCCCCTTTTCAAAAATCGCTCTATCGGCTTTTCTAATAGATCGATTGATACGAAAAATTTACCAAGTGGTACTGTTGACCTGTTGATAGTCCCAGGCTATATTTGGTTGTGATTGGATAAAGGGGCGTGGCACCGCCCATTCAACTTGAAAATTATATCTCATGAACTATCAGAGGTATGCGTTGGAATGCATGAAGATTTCAAATAAAGATTTTTTTCGTTTTTAAATGAGCACAAACCGAAAACTTCAGATATATATTTTTTGAGACCTTCTGCATAAAACTGACTTCCCAACAAACTAAATGAGGTATTACAGAAACAAATCTATGTATTGGTTAAAAATTTATGGCCTCTGAGAGTTGGTATACAGAAATAATCATTTTTCAGAATATTGGACGGGATCCCAATAAAAAAATCAAAAATATACTATTCTTTTCGTCATTGGAATGGTAGGTAAAAATTAGACCCGGGGCCCATAGGTCTGAAGTAACTGAATAATTGCTCATTGCTTAAAAAAATATCTCTACCTGAAATCTTTAAGTTAAAAGTGCCGAGGCGCTGCCTACGCACTTCAATAGTTAACTTTTTAACTGTATCAAATAATGGCCCGTACACCAGGCAGTTGAGGATGCGCAGACTAAAAATAGTGATTTTTTTTTTAATTTACTTTACAGGTGGGTATTTTTCAATTACTTTTCAGGATAGCGAACCGGTAATAAATCATATAGATAGAAAAATTAAGCAATATTCATTGTAGTTGTACTACAATGGTTAAATTTTTATAGTATATCAGAGGTAACATTAGCAAACAATTGTAAAAAACCTATGCATGGGGTATTTTTCTTGAGGTATAAGTGTAAATCTAGCTGTCTTTCTAATGAAGTGTGATAGACTATCATTCAGTATACTTTGGAAAATCTTCATGTAAAGACTGCACAAGAACAACGTTAACAAATCTGCAAATTTATTTTCAAAATGCGCGTTCTGTTCGCCAAACTTATAATGATCCATCTGAGCAGCTAATAGAAGCCATCGACGCTGTAGACGTTAGTGTGACAGGGGACTCGAATTTATCGAACCGACGTCTTTCTTAGCAACTCGGTCTCTGCAAATGCTGAGGAAAGATCTTGGCCCACATTCATATAAAATCCAACTGGTAGAAGAACTAGAGCCAGTGGGCGATCAATTGATTTTTTTTATTTATCATGTCATTGCACATTATTTGAAGAAGAAATGGTTCCAACACGACGGTGTAAAATGCCATACAGCGCGTGAGACCATCACTTTGTTAAGCCAAACATTGGTGACCGAATTATCCCAAAAAATGGTAATACGAGTTCAATACAAAGATAGTATTAGGGAATAATTTAGATCCGTGTGAGAAGAAGACATGACAAAAGAAGTTCTTATGGCCAAAGGCATGAAGCTTAAAACGGAATTGTCATTTGCGGTCAATAGGAGAAGGCATAACAAAAATGTTTTTTTATGACCAAAGAGATAGTTAGTATACAGGTGGTTCACGCTACTTCGGATACTACGGATCAAAATAAATAATTTTGATCTTTAGAGGAATGTCTGTTTCCGATTTGTGGAAGAAGTGGTTTTTCGCCCTACATACAGAAATAACTTAATCTACATGTCGGCACTATAGATATGACTTTATTGATGAACTTTTTATTAGCATTTACGACAATACATCTTAATTGGTTAAATTTAATGTTAAGGAGTTACTTAAATAAGTTACATAAGTAAATAAACTCAACATATTATTGTCGAGCTTAAGTACCGTTTTCAAAGTACTTTGTATACCTAAATGTGAAATATATTACAAGTTAATATGCAATAGCGAAGCATTGCCGGGCCCACTAGTAATATCAATAAATCCATCGCGATCGTATCTAAATTCTTTATTTAGTAAAGCTATAACAGGATACAGTTTTTGAGAAAAAAATCTGTAAGTTTAGTCACGCCCCTTCTGGTACCTCCCATACAAATGTACAACTCCGCCCACTTTAGAGATGAAGTAATAATATCAATACATTTGACGCGATCGTGCCCAAATTCTGTATTTTGTTAACCTTTAACAAGGCAAAGTTATGGAGAAAAAAAACTGGAAATCCAACCGCGCCCCTTCTGTTACCTCCCATACCTATCTGGTACCGCCTACTTCAGAAATCGATTAATATTATTAATAGACCTATCGTGATCGTGCCCAAATTCTATATTTAGTAAAGCTATAACAGGATAAAGTTTTAGAGAAGAAATCTGGAAGTTTAGACACGTCCCTTCTGGTACCTCCCATACAAATGTATCACTCCGCCCACTTTAGAGATGGAGTAATAATATCAATACACTCGACGCGATCGTGCGAATTGACCTTCATAGTTTTACATACATATCTTTTTTGTGAGTACACTGAATTCAGTCATATTTTGCATAAGTTGTACGGTTATGAAAATTTAACTTAGGAATGAATATAAACTATGTCGGTTAACGCTTTCTGGTACCTCCCATACAAAATTCGCTATTTTTGAAAAATTAAAATTTCTCCCATAACTTCCAAACGGATACTTGGGGGTAATGAAAATTGTTCGGTTAATTTATATTGTAATAGGAGGCAAAACCTCAGAAAATTTAATTATTTGACACACCCCTTCTGGCACCTCCCATACAATGACCGAATTCGCCCTCACAATCTTACATACATATAATTTTTGTAAGTACACTGAATTCAGTCAAATTTTCGAAAATTGTACGATTCTGAAAATTTGAATCAATAATGAATATGGACTTTATCGGTTCATGTATGGTACCTCCCATACAAAATAATTTTTTTTTAGAAAATAATTGTTTCTCCCATAACTTCCAAACCGGCACCTGGGGGGATATTCAAATTTAGTCAGTTAATTTATCTTGTAATAGGAGGGAAAACCTTAGTATCCCTAACATTTATGTATGTACACAGAGTTCAGACAAATATTGCCTTTCACTAAACTTTGATTTAGCTGCCCCTAATTGTACCTCCTATACAAATAAGTCAATTTTTTTACGGTTTTGCTCCACAAGCAGGCGCAAAATAATACATAATTTTATTTTAATTAAAAATCTATTAATTTCAATAACTCAAGACTTAAAAATATCTTATATTGGGTGATGGTGTTTATCAGTCAGTTTACCTGACTGAAATTTCTATTCTGGTTTAATAGTCATATTTATAGTCAATGTTTTCTAAATTCGTGTTCCTCCCATTGCGATAAAGAGTTACCAAAAGCATGACCCAAAGGGTTTTCTACTGACCTCACCCTTGTTCTTGCTGGTTTACTTCGCAACATTATTTCGCCAACTTTTATGGCGTTGCTAAAATTATCAGGATATTAACATTTCTCGTTTATAAAAACCAACTAGCCTGCGGGAACGGACAGACATTTGCAACCGCATCTGACCTTAAGTATACAGGGATGTGTGAAAATTATTGACCGGAAACTGTTGCTATTTCACGTTTTGTTTTACTTTTTTTTATTTTGTTTGCCATATCGCCCTGTTTGCTGTTGGCCATACTACAAACAGAAATTACAACGTAGATATGAGTATATTAGACAATAAAATTATGGCAATAATTCAACAATAAACCAGAACAAATACCATTTTTGTATGTACTGGGTAAAAGACTCTGCCATGAAATATTTACACACAAAATAGATTAGAGAGAATTTGCAAAGTCATTATTCAATTTATTCGCTTACAGTAAAATTTATATGAATGTGTGGTGGCATTTATAACAATTTTGTTTTACATTCAATTTTCGGAAATGTTTATCAAATTAAAGTTTTACTTATTGAATTAGAATGCGGAAAAGGACTGGATTTACTTGTATACATTTGTATTTATCTGCGTTTGTATATTGCTTACACTTTTCAATAACAAAAATTGCGTCTGTTTCCATCGGCTTAAGAAGGATTGCAGTAAATTGTCTGTTTGGTGGGAAGGTATTCCATGGTGAAGTGGTATTGTTTTAGAACAGGTTTATAGTGGCTATTAGGGAATTGTTTAGAACATGTTGGTTACCTTTGATTTACGTTTTCTGGTGAAGACCTAGGAAATGCAGATCGACACTAACTATCGTTTTATTGACTAAAAAGTTGCATTCGACCGTCCAATACGGCAGAAACTATGCTATAGCTAAGTTTGGTATCCCTGCGAAGCTGATACGAATTTGCGGGATGACACTGACCAACATCAAGTCTTCAGTGAAGATAGCAAGCGAGGTTTCATGCAGGGAAATAGCCTGTCATGGGACTTCTTTAACATCCTTATGGACGCAGCAAGCACGACTGGTATATCTTTAAAAAAAAGTCACATGCTGATCGTGCCTGGTCAGCCTGGAAAACAAGAGACGAATATTGATCACAAACCGCTGGTACTATGCTCTAAGCAAGCGATTTACTGACAAATTTTTCGTTGCTTAAGTAGCACGTCCGTTCTCACTCTCATCCCAACGTGTAGTGCATCTCAACAAAACTCGCTTGTCAAAGAGCTCCCTACGCTGAGCCCTACTCAAACTACTATCTACTTCTTCAACAAGCCACTCCAAACCCATGAGTGGTTCTGGGGATAATACCGGACTTTAAATCCGCCGCAAGACGGATAATAACAAGATCTAGCGGGGCAGCAACCATCAAAACATGCAGTGTATCCATCTTTACTGTGCGACATACTGGCAAACAAGAGAGGGCCTTACTTACGGTATCCAAAAGCTATACTTACTACCTCGTACCACATAGACAGAGCCGACCAGCTTGCCTTACAATCTATCTAAATGCGGCAAATAGTTCAAATGCTAGCCTATGGAGTCAACCCTTCAACAGCCTGACTGCGACAAATGAGTAAATCATCGGCATACGCGCAAACTTCGCCGATCATATAGCTGCCACAGCAATGAATCCATCATGAAGTACCATATAAGTGGACTTGACTAACAGGGCATGGATCACTCTATGTCTTTTTGCATACGTTACACGTATTATGTGATTGTTTATCCCTTATATGATGATATAAAGGATCTCCAGGTATAATCGATAACTAGAGTAGGAAATGAGTCGATTGCCAGTGAGATGCTCTCTACTCCAGTTGCAGAAGAGGTCTGCCGACCTTGACTATGCAGGTCTTTCCGGGGTGTCTGAGGTTGCAAGACTGTTGGGTCGGACCGATCACCCAATCTTGTTCTGCCTAATGACGGTTGCCACTGCACGTTGAGGGGACACCAGTCGCTGAATTGTAAGAGGTCAAAACTGGAAGAAGTTCGACTACGATGTCTCATCAGAGGAGTTTTCTGGTACCGTGGGTGACAAGGGATACACACGTGCAAGGCTTCCAGTGCTTGGCCTTGTTAATCGGTATCATATTGAAATCACGGGGTTTTAGACCTAGCCTAACAAAAACATGTTCCGTCGACGAGCGGAAGGGTTTTGGAAATTCCCCCGACTCCCACCGGTGAGGGTACTGCATCCTTGCAATGTAGTGTCGAGCGCTCCACCCGCTTATGGCATTGATGTGTACTCGCGAGTAAGTAAAAGTTTTAGTCTGATCTATTTTTCGCGAAAGGCGAGCAATCCTTTGAAATATGGGTTATAATATCTAAAATTGGTTGCAGCTTCTCTGCGAAACTCCCACCGGTGACAGTGGCTGGGGACTTGATCGCGTCTGATCGGTGGTGTAGGCCACGGGCTGTGGTTGATACCGAAATCGCTGAAGGAGTTTTTGTGTTCGAATGTGGAGTTTCATTGCAAACGAATGCTACAGACCCATAGAGTAGTAAGCTAGAAGTGGTAAGGTAGTTTTTTTGAACCAAATTCGATTCATGACTTTTAAAGTCGTTTGAGTCATGTCATGTCTGTCTGTCTGGCTGGCTTACCGGCTGTCCGGCTGGTACGCACGATAACTTTCGAAACACGAAACCAAATGTTTTGAAACTTTGCACAAGCACAATATTTCCCCAAAACTACTTATGGTATTGAAAATGGGCTACATGAAAAACATAAAAACAGACTTATGAAAAACATTATGAAAAACATAAAAACAGACTTTTTAAGAACTCCGCGACTATTGATCGGAGTAAAAATAACATTTGACAGACTTTGACGCAATTTAGAAACAATTGGAACGCTTACTGATATAATCGGACAAATTCTTTTTGAGTAATGATACACCAAATAATTATTATCGTGAAGACCACTATTTATACCCTCACCACACGGGTAGGAGGGTATATATCATTTGATACAACCCAAAAGCGTAACACATAGAAAGAGTCACTAAAGACCCTAGGTTTATTTGAATCAAATTCAATTCATGACTGTCCATACACGCACGATAACTTTCGAAAGATGCAAACCATTGTTTTGAAACTTTACATGGGTTACTATATCCCCAAAGTACTTACGGTGTTGCAAATGGGCTACATAGCCACGCGCCTTCTGGTACCTTGCATTTGTCAAGCCATAGCAGGATACAAAAATGGAAACCTAGTCACGCCCCTTCTGCCACCTCCCATACCAATGTACCATTCCACCCACTTTAGGTATCGAGAAATAATATCAGTATATCCAACGCGATCGTTCTCAAATTCTGTATTTTGTTAAGCTATAATAGGACAAAGTTTTGGAGAACAAATTGGAAGCCTAGCCAATCCCCTTCTTATACCTCCCATACAAATGTACCATTCCGCCCACTTTAGAAAGCGAGTAAATATACCATTACACTCTATGCGATCGTGTCAAAATTATATAATCTATAACAGGATAAAGTTTTGAAGAACAAATTGGAAGTCTAGCCTCGCCTCTTTTGGTACCTCCCACACAAATGTACCATTCCGCCCCCTTTAGAAAGCAAGTAATAATATCAATACAACCAATGCGATCGTGCCCAAATTCTGTACGTAGTAAAGCTGAATCAGGATAGGTTTTGGAGAAAAAACTGTACTTCCCATACAAATGTACCACGCCGCCAATTTCAAGTAATAGTATCAATATACTAGAAAATTTTAGAGTTTACTGAGGGTGAGGGTATATGTAATATATATATATATATATTAAGTAGTCTGAGCTTCTGCAAATCTGTAGATAGATAATTATCTTACTAGTTGTTGTATAACATAGACCTCGACTTTCTCATACAAATAAATACGTTACGTATATCCTTTATTTCGCCTACCTTCCCCTAATAGCATTACAGAAAACTTTGCCGTAGTGTACGTACAAGTATATTTCTTAGGGAAAACTAAAAAAGTTTAATTTGAAAAAATCCTAAATGATGGTTACAATTTTGAACTTTTATTTCAAGTGTGCGCTAGCACAGTATACATGGCTTCGAGTGAGAGACCAAAGGAAACAAACTTTTTCGTTTAACATTGTCTATTTTGATTTCGCAGTTACTCGACTTGTTTTGCTTCCAAGCAAATGAACTTTTTCTTGTACTCGGAATTTTGTGTTATTCAACATTGCAAAATAAGTTTTTTCTTTGTGTGTGTTTGCTTTGTCGCACGACTAGGGGGAATATAGGTATGTCTGTATGAATATGTTCCGGCGTCTCGTCTAATCTTTTAAGCCATTCCAAGAATTTGTCGAGGTTTTTGTGTCCCATCCATGTTACTGCATATTTTTCGCTGTTGTTGTCATTTACTTTTGCACAGTTTGTAACTAGTAATTTTACTTATGCGGCAAGCATTTACTTTAATCTTTAAAACTGCGTACACCCACAAATTGAGTTCTTGATGTTTTTCTTACTACTCTGCCGTCTGTCGTCTGCCGTCTGACTCTTTGATTGTTTATTCGCCCTTAAAGTCCTTTTTATGTACTGCTTGTATAGTAGCAATTGTTCTTGTTGGTTGATGGCGATGGATGGCATTTGTCCTGCGGAATTTGATGCTCTTGTCCGTTGTTTATGTGTCCCACTTCGCATATCAACGTAAGAGTAGAAATGGTGGTGCACTTGGACTTGTCTGTGTGCCGGACGATGTCCTCCTTTTCTGTCTGACTTTGTCACTTGGAAATATGTCTGTTTGTGACAGTTACAACATTGACCTGTCACATTGTCTGACACTGTGCAATTTTGTGCCACTTTTTTAAGGTTCACTTGCGATACGTGGATAATAGCATCAATTCAATAAATCAATTGAGAAGAGAGAAAAACAAATTTAAAATCCGTTTATTTTTGAACTGGAAAATGTTATGTAAATAAATATTTGTGGTAGGTAATTGCTTATGGAAATCTTATTTTATATCGGTAGAACTACATTTCGTTGCAGACTTTGACTTTAAAATATAACATAAGCACATCATAAGCAAAAAGAAAATCAAATAAGTTTAAAATGATTTATGTCTTTTAAGAAATAATTTAAGAAAATATAGTTGAATCTATTTCATTTAATTCCTATTATATGATATAAACCACTCTTTCAAGGACTATAGATAAAATAAATAGGACGATACTAACAAACATTAAAACTTCTGGGAGGAATATATATTTAATATATTCGATGAAAACAAATCTGGCCAACCATCGAAATCGATATGTAATGTACAAAATTTCCACAATTTTCTATTGATGCCGCATACAAAAAACTTAAAAAAAACTTTAATTTCCTTTACACCCCATAAATGAGGAATGGGATGCTTCTCGAGTTGTTGTAAGTTAACACGCTTCCTATTTAAGATTCACAACAAACGGCACCTCCTTGTTTATCGACGAATGCGAACGTCATTGTTTGAATAGCTTTTACTAGACATGCCGATTAACTCGACACATACACTGCAAAGTTGCCATCGACAACATCGAGGTCGCCAATGAAAGAAAAATTTAGTCGAATGGAGCCGAGAATCGAACCTCGGATCTCCCGCATGGTAGTCGCGTATTCTAACCACTACGTCACGGCCGGTCCCACACGACGCATACACAACCAACGTTTGAACTATTGCAATGACAAGAAGTTAGAAAATAATATTGATGACCACCGCAAACGAATTTAGGACCATGATTTGAGGATACGCACCTAGAATGTTACAATACTGTATCGAAGAATACAAGGCTAACATAACTGCTTTACATGACATCCGGCGGACGGGACACGGGTGATCGCGCATGAAGACGTGCGTCGTCTACTATAGTGGCCATGCAGACAAGAACGAGTTTGGATATGGATTTGTGGTTGGCAAGAGACTGCGACACCTAGTCCAAGGTTCAAACCGGTGACAAAGTCAAGACAAAGTTTTTCTACATAACACTTATATGTGTCCATGGTCTGACAGAAGAGAACAGCGATGAGGACAAAGACGAGTTCTACGAGAGCCTTGAAAATGTATATGACCATAGCCCGAGCCATGGCATCAAAATTTTACTAGCCGATAATAGGCAGGGGGACCGTATTTGAGCATACTATTGGAAAATTCAATCTGCACAACAAAACAACAAACAAGAAACAACGGCAAGAAATATGGTAGTTAGCAGCACTAGATTTGACAACAGAAATATTCATAAGGCAACATGGTTATCTCCTGATGAATTGACATGTAAACAGATAGATCACGTGGTAGTCGATGGAAGGCACGCATCGAGTGTTCTGAACGTACGAGTGATCAGGTGTGCGAACATTGACCCCGTTCACTACCTTACCGCAGTTAAGGTACGCACATGGCTAAGCATGGCGAAAAACGTACGTAACCAGGCACAACGAAAGCTGGACATCGGAAAACTGCGGACCACAGAGGTAGAGGACGCCCACTCTAACGACCTAACTCAACTGCCACGGAATGCGCCACACCTGATACTTGTACCTCGCAGTGACAATGACCGGCCGTGGCATAGTGGTTAAAACACGCTACTACCATGCGGGTAGTCTTTCATTGTTGGCCCCCTCGGATGTTGTTGACAGCAACTTCGCAGTATTAGTGTCGAGTTAATCGGCATGTCTAGTAAGAGCTTCTCAAACAGTGACGTTCGCATTCGTCGATAAACAAGTAGGTGCCGATAGTTGTGAATCTAAAAATAAAATACCTCATTCATGGGGTATAAAGGGAAATTAAGTAAGTGACAATATATAGCCGATCCCATAGAACGGACTACAAAAAGCGTAGTTGGGTACTCAAAGCCGTCTCAAGAAGATGCCTGGTACAATGATGAATGTCGCAATGACACGAGAGAGACGGATGCTGCATACAGGGCGAAACTGCAGCCAATGGCAATGCGAGCCGTTCGTGAACGGCACAGGGAGAAGAGAAGGTACGCAACTCGTCTTTTTAGAAGAAGCTGAAGAAGAGACACGATGAGTGCACTAAGTTGCTTCGAAGTAGAGGGGATGCGGAATGAGCGGAACAGGGTTGCCCTCCTGCAAGGACAGCGATGGCCAGCTAGAGACGGACCCGGATAATGTTCTGAAGATATGAAGAGAACATTTCAGAAATCTGCTGGATACACAACTCCAGAAGACCCAGCGCCAATCCATGACGATGGTATTAACTGTCCACCTCCGAGCCAGAGTGAGATACGTGTGGCAATATCCCGCCATAAAAACAACAAAGCAGCTGGAGCCGATGGTCTCGCGGCTGAATTGTTAAAGGCAGGTGGAGAGGAGCTGATTAGGAGCATGCATCAGCTCATTAATAACATTTGGCTGGAGGAGGGCATGCCCGGGGATTGGAGTCTAAGTCTGTTATGTCCCATATACAAGAAAGAAGATCGACGGTGGAATATGCCCATTACCAATTGCGTACAAGGTCCTTTCGAGCATATTGTGTGAACGTCTAAAGGCAATTGTAGAAAAAGTATTTGGACCTTATCAGTGCGGCTGATAAATCTACGACAGATCAAATATTCACTTTACGACAAATCTTGGAAAAAAAACGCATGAAAAGCAGATCAACACCTATCACCTCTTTGTCGACTACAAAGCTGCCTTCGACTCTCCGATAAGGAATAGGCTATATGAGGCCATGTGTGAGTTTGATATTCCTGCAAAATTAATTCGACTTTGCAGATGTGTCCTGGAAAACACCAAATCCTCTATTAAGATTGATAAGGATCACTCTGAACCATTCTACACTGAAAGAGGTCTCACGCAGAGTGAGTGCTTGTCCTGTACACTATTTAATGTAGTTATGGAGAAGGTGATGAGAGAGGCTGGCGTCAACATGTCTGACACCATATATGATATAGACATCATTGGCCGAAATCTGCGGGATGTTACTGCAGTTTTCTCATCACTATAAAAGGAGTTAGCAAAAATGGACTTAGCGGTCAACGAGGACAAAACGAAAATAAAAATTTAAATGAACAAAAGTCCTCACAGTCAACATTGAAAATTATTGTTTTGAGGTAGTAGATGAATTTATCTACCTCCGATCTTCCGTCAATAAGAAAAATAATGTCAGCCAAGAAATTAAACGGAGAATAGTGCTAGCCAATAGATGTTTCTACGGACTTCGGCAGCACTTTAGTAACACCACCTTATCTCGGAATACTAAGAAACAGCTTTACCAGGTGCTAATCTTAACCGTTTTTTTGTATGCTGCCGAATCATGGGTACTTACGACAACGGACATCCAAAACCTGGTAGTATTCGAGAGAAAAGTACTCCGAAAATATATGAACCTCTCTTTGTCGACGACGAGTTTCGCCATCGGATGAACCATGAGCTCTATGAGATTTACCTCGACATCAACGTGGCTTACAGAGTCAGAATCCAACTACTTTGATGGCTTGGACATTTTGCCAGGATGGATGTAAATGCTCCGGCGAGAAAGGTGTTTGAAGGCGAACCTAAAGGACGACTTTTCTTTCATTGCCGGCCCCCTCGATGTTGTCGATAGCAATATCGCAGTATATAAGTGTCAAGTCAATCTGCATGTCTTTTAAAAGCTTCTCAAACAGTGACGTTCGCACTCATCATCAATTGTCGCTATGTCCTAAACTAAGCATCCAATGGCGAAAAAGGACTATGTCACTAAATTTAGTTGGGAACTCATCTTGTAATGGCTAGGAAGCCGTCCGTATTTAAATGAACAAGTTTAAATGCTGTTATCTCCAAAGTAAATGTCCGATCGCAAAAAGAAGCTTAAGTTATGATTACCTACAATAGTTGGGACCGGCCGTGGCATAGTGGTTAGAACACGCGACTACCATGCGGGAGATCGCAGGTTCAAACCTGGCTCCAGTCATCTTAAAAAGAAAAAAATAAATAAAATTTTCTTTCATTGTCGGCTCCCCTCGAATGTTGTTTGACAGCAACTTCGCAGTATTAAGCGTCGATTCAATCGTCGTGTCTAGTAAGAGCTTCTCAAAAACAGTGACGTTCGCATTCGTCGATAAACAAGTAGGTGCCGTTAGTTGTGAATATAAAAATAGAAAGCGTGTTAATTCACAACAACGCGAGAAGCTATCCCATACCTCATTCATGGGGTGCAAAGGGAAATTAAGTTTTTTTTTAAGTAAGTTGGGAAATCACTTAGTTACAGTTGGGATCTAATTTTTAATAGATCATCTCGAAATGAGTGCGAAGCTGTCGATATTCATATAAAACTTTGTTTCAATGGTAGAAAGGAGGTTAATTTGTGGCCAAATTGATACCTTAATTCTAAACCATGCTAATTGTAAAAAGTAAAATGAAAGGAAACGTATTCAAAGTGTGTGAGTAATATAAATTTCACTTATACAGCAATGATCTGGAAAATAATTCGGTTTGAAAACAGAGCAAAATCGGTAGAAATGTTTTAAAAAGTATTACGTTTTTACCGAGTTTGATTCGTTTTTAAACCGATTTGTTTTCCAGATTATGGCTGATATACTAAGTTAAAATTTCCTATTAACTTCTGTTTGGATGAACAGGATATAAATTGAATGGATAAATGTATCGATATTCATATCTTTTCGTATTCAATTGCTTAATTGGTTCTATTTTAGAATTTCCAAAAAACCGAATAAACGGGATTACCCGGTTTTTAAGTAAATCATGTATTCGAAAACCGAATTGTTGGAAAAAGGCATTTTTCGAATAAACCGGAAACCGGTTTTCTGAAAAATTCAAGTATTTGAACACTATACCCATACCTCGTTCATGGGGAGTAAAGGGAAATTAATATTTTTTTATATGAATAAACTGTGTAAAGATGTGTTTGAATTTGTGCTGTGTTTAAATTTGTGCTCATTAATATGTGTCATATATAAAATTATCGAAAATGTCTCACTGATTAATGGTAAACTTTTCACACATAGGGTTTTATAAAAAGAACGATATAGAGTCGATATGAAATTCCTGAAGCCCCTAGTTTGTAAGAAAGCTCAAGAGTGTTTGCTTTATTTTATCGTGCGTGCCTATGTGGCTCACTCAAACGTAAGACACATTAGATAAATAGTAAATATTGCGACTTCCTCCGTTTCATTTTAACGAAGCAATCGCACACAAACTTCATAACCCATGTTTTTAAATTTCCATAACAAATTATATTTTCCCATAGCATATTTTCTCTGCATCTGTCGTTCGTTTTCCAAATAACAATTCCTTCATAGATTTCCAAAAAGGTTTCGTTTAATTTGAGACACATTTGTTACTTCAGCTAAAAATATAAATGGTAATAACAGAAAAATAGACACAATAGACCCGTCAGGAAAACGCACGTAAACGTTTCTGTTTATGATTTTACGACTTTAACGATATGAGCTCTATACATTTTTTTGTGTTTCCTTGCTCCTTCCAAATATTTATTATTTTTTTCGCTTTCTTTAAACGCCATTGTTGTGCTGTTATTGTCTGCTATCTGTCGTAGTATAAAATGAGGTACTAAGGACACTACATCCTGGATATGGGAGTTGTTGCATGCAACACTATAAGTGGTTGAATGCAGAGGAACTTGAGTTTCATTGCTGAAATAAGACGCTGTCTAGCCATAAAATATTTCACTTGTTATGTTGTTGTACTGGCAGTTCACTGCTGCTGCATAATGTGTTGTTGTAGTAGTCTACATCGGTACATTTGTCAAATGGGGACCTCAGGTGTGTGTTTTTTTAATTGCATCATCTAAAGGCTGTCGTTTGATGCCCTACAATAAATGGCATGTCATTATGCGCTTAAGGCACTACTTGTGATTAGAGTGTTCAGAACCGAAAACCGTCTAAACGGATATTTTTCCGAAACCGTATGCCGGTTTCTTAAAAAATTTCAATTTCGAATACCCGGTTTTTTGATGTCGGTTAACCGGGTTTTCAAGAAGGGTTATTTTTACAGAACATTGCCAGGTTAATTCCAGGCTAATCGCCATAAAACGTTGTTTGTACTTATCCGATATTCTTTGGGCAAATATCAAAAATTGCTTTATCGAATGTTTCCTCTTATCTTGAAATGGATGGGATGCCGTCCATATTCATACAATAAAACTTCCAATTATTGTTATCTCCTTAACTAATCATCCAAAAAGGGCTTTATTTGTGATCATCGTACAATATTGTTGGGATCTCATTTTGCAATGGCTGGGAAGCCGTCAGTTTTGATATTAACAACTTTAAGTGCAGTTATATTCTAAACTAGAGGGCCCGGCATTGCTTCGCTATTGCACATTAACTTGTAATATATTTCACATTTAGGTCTACAAAGTACTTTGAAAACGTTCATCAGCAAAGTCATATCTATAGTGCTTACATGTAGATTAAGTTTTTTCTGTATGTAGGGCGGAAAGCCACTTCTTCCAAAAATCGGAAACAGACATTCCGCTAATTTTAATAATTTTTATTTTGATCTGCTATTGACCGCAAATGAAAATTCCGTCTGAAGCTTCATGCCTTTAGCCATAAAAACTTCTTTTGTCATGTCTTCTTATCACACGGATCAAGAATATTCCGGAATACTATTTTTGTATTGAACTCGTATTACCATTTTTTGAGATAATTCGGTCACCAATGTTTGGCTTAACAAAGTGATGGTCTCACGCACTGTATGGCATATTACACCATCGTGTTGGAACCATTTCTCGTTCAAATAATGTGCAATGACATGATAAAAAAAAAAAATCACTCGATCGTCCACTGGCTCAAATTCTTCCACCAGTTAGATCTTATATAGATGCAGGCCAAGATCTTTCTTCAGCATTTGCATAGACCGAGTTGCTAAGAATGGCGTCGGTTTGATAAATTCGAGTCCCCTGTCACACTTACGTCTAAAACGTCGATGGCTTCTATTAGCTGCTCAGATGGATCATTATATGCACCCTCAACTTCACAAAGGGCTCCATAAGTTTGGCGAACAGAACGTGCATTTTGAAAATAAATTTGCAAGATTTGCAAACGTTGTTCTTGTGTAGTTTTACATGGTGATTTTCCAAAGCATACTAAAAGAAGTTCTATACGTCAAAAAAAATTACCCCATATATAGGTTAACTTAACTTAATTTCCCTTTGCACCCCATGAATGAGGTATGGGATAGCTTCTCGCGTTGTTGTGAATTAACACGCTTTCTATTTTTAGATTCACAACTAACGGCACCTACTTATTTATCGACGAATGCGAACGTCACTGTTTTGAGAAGCTCTTACTAGACACGACTATTGAATCGACGCTTAATACTGCGAAGTTGCTGTCAAATAACATTCGAGGGGAGCCGACAATGAAAGAAAATTTTATTTATAACCTGCGATCTCCCGAAGTAATCGCGTGTTCTAACCACTATGCCACGGCCGGTCCCCCATATATAGGTTATTTACAAATATTTGCTTATGTTACCTCTGACATACTTTAAAACTGTTAATTGTGCCCCAATAAAACAAAAGGTGTTTTCCAGTATAACTACAATGAATATTGCATTTTTTTTCTGAAAAGTAACTGGTGTACGGACCATTATTTGATACAGTTTAACGGCCATATTCATAAAAAATTTCTAAAGTAGGTATGAAGCGTTCTCAAGCTAAAGTATTATTTAGCTCTAACAAACCTTTAATAAGAAATTGTATTCATAAACGTTTTTTATCAGTACTTTAGCTTTATGTGTACAGGTGGCAACGACGACTGTTATTGGTCGTTAATGATGTACAAAAACAGCTTTATAATCGGATACAAAAGCTTTATAATCGGATACCAAATATGTACTTGCACTTATAATAACTGTGAACATTATTGTAGCACAATTTTTCATTGACTACGATTGTCATGATGATAACAAAGACGTTAAAGTAAAAATTATATTAAAAAATTGATTTTCTTTTCCTCATGTTAAAATTATAATCGGATACCGATTACATTGTTTCCTTGTTTTAATTGTTTATACATCACGAATATTATTTCATTATTTACAAATTATTTTGAAGAATTTTGGAGAAATATTTTTCAAATGGTATTCATGAATGAAAAGTGTCTATTTAGATACTTTTCTATGTGCGCAATGATTAAGAAGAAAATTACCTACACAATGAATGCATGCAATAACACTTTTCAATAGGAAAAATGCCGAAAAACTCAAAATAAAGATCACAAATTCATAAATATGCAATAAATTGTACAAATGTCAAGTTATAGCATGCTTAAAGTAGAGGACAACCCTACTTTAACTTATTGAAGATGTGAATCGTTTATGAATATTGTTTTCTCGAAAATTGCTTAAAAATGGTTTATAAACCTCTTATAAGTTTTTATGAATAAGGCCGTAAATATTTAACTATGAAGTGCGTGGCAGCGCCTCGGCACTTTTTACTTAATAAGTTCCAAATAGCCTGTTCATTAGGGCGGAACAATTTGTTCGCGTCTAAAAAAAACGTGGTAATCGTATACCAGTATCGCAATGTACGATGAAATCTTAGACAATTTCGCTTAGAAACTATATGTCTACAATCATAGGTATATTTTTAGCAATTTTTCAGTTACGTCAGACGTACCATCCCGATGTTTGGAGACCAAGACGAAAGAGAATAGTATATTTTTGACATTGTTTTGGATCCCGCCCAATATTCTGAAAAATGATTTTTAATAACTTAATTTCCGTATACCAACTCTCAGAGGTCATAACTTTTTAACCAATACATAGATTTGCTTCTGTAATACCTCATTTACTTTGCTGGGAAATTAGTTTTACGCAGAAGGTCTCGAAAATATATATCTAAAGTTTTCGGTTTGTGCTGATTTAAAAACCAAAAAAAATTACTTCTTGTAAGCGCGGAATACCTTGTGTTATCGAATATTGCCATTTTCACCCCCTAAATGTAGAAAAATCCAACAATGTGTAACCTATGTTACTCGCGGGGTTATTCGGAAGATTCCTGAAAATTTCATCAAAATCTGTCCAGCCGTTTTCGAGTCCATACGTTACATATATACCAGTGGTGTTCATTTCATAGAACAATTGTTCCCGCTCAACTCACATGTATTCTTACTCTCTTGCTTTCAGTCGTCACTGAACAGCGACGAATGAAGATGATGCAGCGGATGTATGCCGATGTTTTTTTAATGCACAAAAAAACACAACTATATTAAAATTTAAATTTTTAAACTATGTTATATAGAATGAAAAAAGTCCCCCTAATGTATATTTGTTTTTATAATGAACATTTCTATACATTAAACTGTTTTTTACCCACTCAACATTTCTTAGAGTGCAATTCTCTTTTTCTCACCAACACAATTACATTTTCACTTTGAACAGCACTGATATATACACACATCCTTACTTACTACTTACTTAAGTGGCCAATTACAATTTACGAAACGTAGTTCATAAATTTGAGGCCTGAAGTAATAAAGAATTCCACACGCTTCGGTCTTCTGCGTGTGTTCTCCAGTTAGTCCTACAGATGATGGCACATCGCCTACCACTTGGTCCTTCCAACGGAGTTTGGGTCTCCCTGCTCTGCGCCGTCCTTCAGGTTCGCCTTCAAACACCTTTTCTCGCTGGAGCATTTACATCCATCCTGGCAACATGTCCCAGCCATCGAAGTCGTTGGATTCTGACTCTTTTAGCTACGTCGATGTCGTGGTAAAGCTCATACAGCTCATGGTTCATCCGATGGCGAAACTGGCCTTCGACACAGATAGGTCCATATATTTTTCGGAGTACTTTTCTCTCGAATACTCCCAGGTTTTGTATGTCCGTTGTAGTAAGCACCCATGATTCGGCACCATACAGCAGAACACACATCCTCTTTTATATATATAGACTAAGTGTCCAATATCACCAAGATACAGTAGGGATCTCATCTTGATGTTTGATTCAACATGTCCAGTTGAAGGTCTTAAAAAAGGTGTTGATTCAACCGACGTTCAAATATGCTGGTTCCTCTATGCCACTTTAGAAGGGTTTTCCAGTCTCCTTCTGTATAGGGCTGAGCTGTCGCATATAATATGGTCGGTAGATGGTTCAGTGCTGCTATTCCCGCATACTCGCTATTCATTGCGCATCCCATTCTGTTCGCGTGTCTACCTATGCGTCTATGTCCCGTTAGAAAGGTAGTCATTTCCTTATTCTGGTCCCCTTCGAGATTTGCTAGCTCTCCTACATGTTTCCTCATTCTTCTATCTATCGTTTGCAGTTCTCAAAGTTCGATTTCCGATAGTGACGTTACAGGGCAAGGTGCTTAGTGTTCTACGTCGTTTTCCTGCAGGGCTGACCACCTTCGATTTGGTGTTGTGGAACTTCAGTGCTACCGCTAGGCTGTCTGTGAATAGGATAATATCCTGCTGTGGTACCTTACTCAAGTTATTTTGACCGGGGCTGGTTTAATAGAATGTATTTTCGATTAAAAAATCAAAACGCAGCTTAAATCAGGTGGTAGTAGATTAAGTACTGTGTAGAGTGCCATAGAGGGGACGATCTCATGCATCCGGTAATTAGGAGACAAAAGAGGACAAGCTTTGAGTTCCCACGATTTCCTAATACCTTTGCGCCATGTGTATAAAGCTATGAGTATCTGCTTACACGTTTTCTCTCTCGCTGGAGAAGTAAGCAAGTGACTAGAGGCATGGTAAAGGATTCCAGTTCATCTGGAATCATTAATGTAGTCTCTTGTCTTGCTATATTGTCTGCTCTGCAGTTCCCTGGTATGTTCCTCTGGCGCGGTTGAACTTGATGTTGAGTTCAGGATGACAGAATCCTGAGATTTAATGACAGCTTGACTGTCGGCGATTATGGTAATCCCCCCTGTGCACAGTGGTCCATTTCCCTGATCTAGCGTAACGAAATTAAAATTTCGAAATCTACTAAAATTTTATTTCCCGACGATAACTAACTGTTCGTTTAGCAAATCGATAACCTCCAAATTTACAAATGTGCTATAATTAATTAACTGTAGGCTTTCCAACACAACAAATGTCAAAACAGCTGCAACAAAAACGTTTTAGCGCGTTTTTACAATTGTGCAGATTGTGCTGAAAAATTATAAAAAATTCATATTGGTAAATATTTTTTGGATTTTTTTAAAAGATAAAGGTATTTAGTTCACAAAAAAAGTGTATCGTAACCAGTGCAATATATGAGGTGCTAGAAAATTGTGGTAGAAATCAACACTCTTGTTTAACCCGTTTTGTGACCGGTATCGGCCGGTGAAGAGACTGTTCTTTTATGTTAATATATTTTGGCTACTTTATGAAATGCCCAACATTTGCTGCTTTCAGCTGCTTTTACTCACTATGTTGCAATTTTTAGGCATCATGTCGGTCTGCAATTGCAACCTTTTTTTAGTAAGGCAGTCCGAGTCAGAGTGGAGTTTTCACTCGAAATAATTTTATAATATAATTTAATACGTCTACAAATTAAAAAAAAAATTAAAAAAAATTGAAAATAAAATTTTTAAAGAAAAAAAATTTTAAGAAAAAATTTGAAAATTAAAAAAAAAAATTTTGGTGAACATTTTTTTTTTATTTGATTCTTTTTTGTTTTATTATTCTAGAAAAATTTTCCTTTTAACGAAAATTTTATTATTTTTATGTTACTAATTTTGTTACGCTAATTCAGGCAAATGGACCACTGTGCTGTGATGAGGACGTAATATCTTTGCCAATCTGCCACTTCTTTAATGGCAAAAATTTCAGCATGATAAACAGAACAGTGATCAGGTAGTCGCCGTGCTATATTTAGCCCTTTAGATGATCTTTACAATGGTCGACATACACCATTGTACCAAGAATTCTGCATTTCCACACATCTCTATATATAAGATTATTCTTAGTGTTCAGCCAGAGTGCAAAGCCTTCAGGTACAGTCATCATGTTAAGGATTACACTTTAACCCTACCTATTGTTGAACAAGATATATACAATATTACTATAGGAAACTTGAACCACCAAAAGCCGCACGTAAAAAAAAATTTCAAGCTTCAAGTTGAGATAACAGCTTGTTGAGTATTTTCCCGAAGACTTTCGAGCTAGGGGATTCAGATCCATTCGTACAACGAATCCGAGCCATCGCATTCGGTCTACTCAAACGCCCTTGACTACGTCGAAGTCGAAATACAGCTTAACGACGGTACTCGCCGTTAACTATTATGAGTCCAAATATTGTCAACCTAAGGGTAGGAGGGTATATACCATATGATACGATTCAAAAGTGTAACACACAGAATTAGATTCATGACGCTTTAAGTCGTTTGAGCCATGCCCGTCTGTCCGGCTGGTACGCACGAAAACTTTCAAAAGACGCAACCAATTGGTTTTGAAACTTTGCATGGATTAATATTTCCCCAAAACTACTTACGGTATTGCAAATGGGCTACATGGCCACGCCCATTCCCATAAAAATGTGCCATTCCGCCCACTTCAGAAATCGAGTAAGAATATCAATATACCAGAAAATTTTATGTTTTACTGAGGGTGAGGGTATATGTAAGTCGATTTTCTCTACTGAAACTTTCATACTGGTTTGCGAAGTATTTTTCTCTCGAAGCTCCCAGAATAGATTGATCCGCTTGTGTTATTACCCAGAATTCTGCGCTGTAGAACAAGACAGGCCGGATCAGTGCCTGGTAGATAAGATCTTTGTTCGTCGAGAGATGGCTTTGTCATTAAATCGCTTGCTTAGCGCATAGTTGCAGCACATTGCGATCAATATTTGTGTCTTGATTTACAGGCTAACATTATTATTTTTGTTTTCGGCGGAGCCTATGTAGACAAAAGCAGCCTTCCGCATGATCAACTCCTTTATGATTTTAAAGAGATCGCATGACATACTGTCGCCTCGCGTTGTAGTAAATTGCCCTGACAGATTTTGGCCTATTTTCACTGAAGAATTCGTGTCAGTCAGTATCATCTCGCAAAGTCGTATCAGCTTCCAGGAGTTACCAAACTCAGCAATATCATCTAATAATTTCTGTCGTATTGGGTTGTCGAATGCAGCTTTGTAGTCGATAAACAAAATGTATGTGTAGATCTGCATTTCATGAGTATTCTTAAGTATTTGTCGTAGGGTTAATATCTAATCGGTCGTGGATTTACCCGCTAAACTTGGTAGACACGTTTGGATCGCCTCTCCTAAGTACAGGATATATATAGAGCACTCAGGTTCCAATCATCACGCATGCATTGCTTAAGCCAAATCGCGTTTATGAGCTGGTGCATCCACGTTTCCAGCTAATCGCCGCCGACCTTAAAAAGTCTGCTTCAGCTTTGTTATATTTAACTTTAACGTGCTGAGCTTGTCTTGGCTCTGTGATGGACAATAAACTCCTTTATCGATGATTGGAAAACGAAAGTATTACCGCCATATTTGCAGCATAATAGGAGTGTTCGTGACCAGATTTCCATTTATGCGCCTACAGGTGGGATCCCAGCCCCCCTGTTTCCAAACCTTTGTTTTTACCTTTTGGTAGAGCTTTCGAACTTCAAATCTATCTTCTCTTTTCTTTCATAGACGCCTTTTCCGCCCGAAGAGTCGTTTCATTTAATGCACCATCACCGCACGCGTTGCCATTGGCTGAGGTTTCTTGAGATAACCTACGGTGCACGATGTGTAGGTCAGTTTTTTACTTAGCCTTGCGTCTTCGGAAGTCTTTTCAATTCTTCTGCAGAAATCACTTCAGGACTTATTTTCAGCCTTCCAGAATGACCTTTTAAGTTTTTTATTTGTAATTGTCTCAGCCCTTGGGGATTTTGCCCTTATATAAAATGTCCTACATTTTTCCCCGATATAATTAAGCTACAACGTCTTTGGGCGTATTATTGTGCCTTTGGGACAGTACCAATTGGTCGATAGTGGCTTTTAGTTGTGTTGGTGGGACAATAATTGTGTATTTTAGTGCTACTCCATTTTCCAATAGCATCAAAAGATCGGTTTATGCCCAAAATGTCATTATTCATTGACAATTTCGTTAAACTTTTCGACTATATGAACTTACTTCGACTTATATCTCCCTTCATATTTTTGCAAGTTTAAACTTATGGTTGATTGTGATAGATCTTATTCTGGATGCAATACTTTGTACATACAGCACACATAATTTCTTATTCATTTCATGATTCCATCTTATACCTTGTACTGGTAATATTGCTCTTGTTGTCGAAGGCAAAGAAGTCATCGAAAAGTCTGAGCAGGTTTTGAATGCCTTGATGTTACATGACTACCAATTTTCAGATATGTTGAACTGCTCCACCGCTACAGGAGCGTAATCTGCTCCCTCTAGCGGTAACTCTTGAGTTCGCCCAGACGACCCCTGATGGGGTCGCCTTTCTATTCCTTAATAATGGCTGCATTTATTGGGTTGGCAATTTTTTTTCTTCTTCGTACCAGAATTTGTGTCCCTGCCAATTAAAGTACCCCAGATATCGCGCCAAAACTTCTTACAGATGCTCACACTTTAAATCTCATTCCTTTAAAATTAATTATTATTGGAATTAGAAAAAAAAATATTGAAGCATTTTATTCTCTTCAATAGTCAATTTCTGATGCCGACAAAAACATCTAATCAAATCTAGCCCATTACATACATTCCTTAGATGACCAATTTTAAAAATAGTGTTGACATCTTATCACTGCTTATACTAGATACACACGGGACAACCGTTGCAGCAATACAACATGGCTTTGCTTCGGCTGCAGCTGTGTTGCCCATTGAAATTTCAAAATTTTTTGATATTTCTGGTCGGTTGCTTCAACAAGTTTCTTCGAACGGTTGCATCGTGTGTACCTAGCATTACCTTGCCTTAATCCCTTGTAACGCAAACAGTGTCATGTAATCATCTGCCTACTGTATATCGCCCTACTATACATTCACATATTTGCACATTCCTTATGATTTTTAAAACATCCCTACCATATATTTGCATATTCGTACTGAAATGTATATTCGATGCTACCCAATCACCTTCCATATCTGGAATTTTTAAGCGAAACATAAAACAGGCACATAAACTTTATATTTCACGATTTCATTTTTACAACTCTGCGATATCAGTGATGATAACAACCAGCGCTTTTTTCTGCGCACGACATTGATGGTGACTCTAGATGGGAAGAAGGTGCATCAGAAATGGAGGAACCACAACTTTTTATGCTTCCACGTTCAATGAACGTCACTGTTGTTGTTTATGGCCAAACATTTCATTATGGTTCATTTGGGAAATTGCATCTTTGTTCATCCATGAAAGCCATACTTCGTCTCCAGGTTGCTGTTATTGCATGCTGAGTATTTGTGATAATTTATTTACTTAAACGCTTACACATGTTTATATATACAGGAAGATAGACACATACACCCATGCATACATACATATTTTCGTTTTAGTATAATTTTTTGGCATATCCTTTTCGTTTTCGAGAGGTTACAAAAAGAAAAAAAAAAACACCGAATAAAAGTTTATGACAATATGAATAGAGTAGCTGTTGCTTTCCTGTGACTCTATGCGATCCTTATGAGGATACCACCAGTTATTGTTGTCGTCTGTGGGAATTTTTATTAATAAAAAAGGGAAAATTTGCTACATTTTGTATGTGTGTATGTGTGTGTGTGCACGAAAGGGCTCATGATACTATGTCTAGAGTCTAGACATATGATGGTGAATAATTACTAACGGAAGGGTTCCTTAAGTGGTTTACTGCAAAACCTCATCTGTAGTTCGTGAAGAGAAATAATACTTTTAGGGTTTGATGAAGTCATAATCTCTAATTTACTGTTGTGAAAATGAGTCAATCTATTGAGCCTGTTAGCTGTTTTATCATATATAGATGACACATTGTTGCGAAATTTGAATCTGTTATATAAACGTCAAATCGTAATTTTAGTCAATGGAATGTGAGTCACCTTAGAACTCTCAGAAATATTTATAGTAAATATTGAAATAATGGTGTCTTAGAGCGTATTAACTATGTTCGGCATTAGTAAATATCACATACGTTACTAAAGGCAGGAAACATATAGTAATACTAGCTATTCTGGCAAAAACTTTAACTTTAAGATCTCCCTACATATTTCATTTACCATATCTTATGATTAAAGATGCATGTATGAAATGTACAATGTGCTAGGGATATAAAATATCTATTCACACTTATTAAATGTTATCTCTGTAAGTCCAATATTTAAAATTTTATAGAGTTCCACGCTCACTTTTTTTACTCATTTTACTATTGATGATATCTTTACACTTTCCAAATTTATCTCTGCAGCATTTATAATAACCATTAGGGCTGAAATGCTTCATTTCCAATTTCCTTAGGCTTATATAAACGTCGCCGATGATTGGCTTCAATTCGTCAGTGGCACTGTATTCGTGTATGAGCAGTTTTTTATAACACGATTTATTTTGTAGCACTTACAATACATGACATACTGCTAACCCTTGCTTTGTACGTTTTGGTAGTATTTTTAAGTTTCTCCTCTCCTTGCAACTTTCGATATCCTATCTCTCTCGTCTTTTCAATTTCCGTCTAAATCGTCGTTTCGTCTTTCTTCTCCTTTCCTTATATCTTTCCTTAACAGCTCGCGTTGACTTTGGCCGCAGTGTTAGCTTGTACGCAGCATCTTTCTCCCAATGGTCATAGAATTGGCCATATGCTTTCACTGTGTGCCAGAAACATCAACATCAGTTAAGGGGGTTTGCATGCAGTAATTGATAGTGTCGGTTGGAATAGACTTAGCTATTTTTTTCGCTGCACGTACGTTGAAAGCCTAACCTATATTAGCACCATGCAACGCACAAAAGGCTTGAAACATAACATACCTTTCAGCAATTACCGCTTGATCAATATGTTTTCCTTCTTTTCTTCGGGGGTTATCAAGGTTTCGTTGTGGAAATCCGATTTCTTACCGACTTGAAGCTAACCAGTTTGAATCCTTTATTCGAGGTTTTGCTGTATACACTACATTTTTTTGATCTACCAAGGCAATTTCTATATCATAACAAGGGCATCGGTTATATTATAACGTTCATAAATTGCATCTTTGGTGTCCTCGTCTTTATTCGCCGTCGGGGCTTGTATACAAATCAGCGGGAAATAAAAATACTATAGAGTCGTTAGTCGTTTGCATCCCTGCCCCTGTATGGCTGTATTGTCAGTCTTATATTGGGGGTCGAAAGAGGCACCATCTCTGTAGAGAGTTTAGACATTACAATGAGATAACCCCCTTAAATATATTAATTATACCCTCACCCTACGTGTAGAACGGTATATATTATTTGATACTACCCAAAAGTGTAACAAATAGAAGGAGTCACTTTAGACCCTAGGTTCGATTCATCTCTTTTTAATTCGTTTGAACCATGTCCGGACGATAACTTTCGAAAGACGCAACCAATTGTTTTGAAAGTTTGCATGGGTTAATATTTCCCAAAAACTACTTACGGTATTATAAATGGGCTACATGGCCACGCTCATACTGGTAAGTCCCATACAAATGTACCACTCCGACCACTTTAGAAATCGAGTAATAATATTAATACACCCAATGCGTTTGTGGCCAAAATCTGTACTTAATAAAGCTATCACAGGATAAAGTTTTGGAGATAAAACTGGATGTCCAGCCACGCCCCTTCTGGTACTTCCCATACAAATTTACCATTCTGCCCACTTTAAATATCGAGTAATAATATCAATATATCCAACGCGGTCGTGCCCAAATTCTGTACACATTTAGTAAAGCTATAATAGGATAAAGTTTTTGAAAAAAAAAACTGGAAGTCCAGCCACGCCTCTTCTGGTACCTCCCATACAAATATACCATTCCGCCCACTTAAGAAATCGAGTAATAATATCAATACACCCAATGAGTGAGGGCATTTATCAGTCATTTCACCTGACTGAAATTTCTGTACTGGTTTTATTTGTTATTTACTTACCTCTTTCATTGCGTTTCCATGGGCGAATGTCTAAAAGCATAGCTTGGTCAATTCGTGATCTATCGCAAAGCGCAGCGCAACGCTCTGGTTATTTCAAAGTGAATAACTTCGCCCGAGTTCACGGTTGGTGAAGAGTGGACTTGCTCCCCCTAACTGGATTTAAATTATTAAATAAGAGTCATTTAGACTGATGTATAGTATTCCTCTTTAGATGTTAAATATAATACATATATTTGTTCTTATAACACTATCCAACAATTTGAGGGTTATTGTCTCGGGGATGAATGAAACCAATATCAAATCGTAGCATTAGACCTCAGAAACATAACCTTAAACTCACAATTTCTTTCTACAATTGCTTGAAATTTGATATTTATTGTAAAAAATGGATTCAAAGAATATGAAAAATCGTGTGTAAAAATACATTTGAGATAGTTAATGTCTTTGGAGACCTACATTAAAATTTTCTGGCCAATATTTCCTCAGAACATTTTAACCATCTAGCTGCAACAGTATGGAACATTTTAGGCCCAATTTTGAAAAACAGCTTAAACTACGTCTTTGGATGGAGGTCAAGGGTAAGAATCTTCAACAGAAATATTCTCACTAAGATTCACTGAAGACATATAACCTCTACAGGTTAAAAGGTTACAAAATAAAATCAAATGTATTTTTACACATGATTTTTAATATTTTTTAATTCGACTACTAAATAAAAAAATTTAAATTTAAACCACTGTAAAAAAAATTGTGACGTAGTGGAACAAAATTGAGTTTAAGGTTTTGATACTGGGGCCAATGCTATCGTTTGATATTGGTTGTTGCATACTTACTTACTTACTTAGCTGGTACTTTTATGCAATCCCAGTGGATTATATACTGCAAGTAGAAAAATATTATAAGCGCCTCGATCTTCTGCGCTTCTTCTCCAGTTAGTCACACCGAGTTCTGTAAGGTTCTCAGTAACCTGGTCTTTCCAACGGAGTTTAGGTCGCCCTCTTTTGCGCCGTCCATCGAGTTCATTGTCGAAGACTTTTCGAGCTGGAGCATTTTCGTCCATGCGTACAACAAGACTTAGCCAACGCAACCGTTGCACCTTAATGCATTTGACCACGTCAATGTCAGTGTACAGCTCGTACAGCTCATGATTCATACGACGCCGATACTCTCCGTTAACGATGATGGGCCCATATATTTTACGGCTATTGAATCGCTTGCTTAGTCCGTAGTAGCATTTATTTGCAAGCAGGATTCTTCTCCGGATTTCTAGGCTGACATTATTTGCTTTGTTGATGGCGGAGCCTAGGTAGACAAAATTATCTACCACCTCGAAATTATAGTTGTCAATGTTCACGCAGTTTCCCAAACGAGTAGATTCTTTGTTCGTTGAAACTAATAACTTCGTTTTGTCCTCGTTCACCGTTAGGCCCATTTTCGCTGATACCTTCTGAATACCTGAGAAGGCTGCAGTCACATCCCGCAGTTTTCGACCGATGATGTCTACGTCATCAGCGTACGCGAGTAGCATGTGGCTTTTGTTGAATATAGTGCCACTCGTGTTTACTGCAGCTTTTCTCATTATCATCTTCATCACAATGTTGAAGAGATCGCACGATAGGCCGTCGCCTTGTTTTAGGCCTCGTCTGGTATAGAATGGCTCCGTAAGGTCCTTGCCAATCTTCACTGAAGACTTCGTGTCAGTCAGCGTCATTCCGCAAAGACGTATCAGCTTCGCTGGAATACCAAACTCAGCCATGGCTTCAAGTAATTTCTGCCGTACGGGCTGTCGAAGGCAGCTTTATAGTCGACAAAAAGATGGTACGTGTCGATCTGTTTCTCTTGGGTCTTTTCCAGGATTTGCCGAAGTGTGAAAATCTGGTCAGTTGTTGATTTTCCAGGTCTAAAGCCACACTGATAAGGACCGATCAGGTTGGATAACACTGGCTTTAGTCTTTCACATAGCACACTCGACAGGACCTTATATGCGATGGGTAAAAGGCTGATCCCGCGGTAGTTGGAGCACACACTTGGATCACCTTTTTTCAGCACAGGACATAATACGCTTACATTCCAATCGTCGGGCATGCACTCTTTAAGCCAAACCGTGCGCAGGAGCTGGTGCATGCTCGTTATCAGCTCCTCGCCACCGGACTTGAAGAGCTCTGCGGGCAGACCGTCGGCACCGGCTGCTTTGTTGTTTTTCAGCCGCGATATTGCTCTTCTTACCTCGACTTGACTTGGTGGTGGGCAATCTAAGCCATCGTCGACAATTGGCGTGATAACTTCACGTGCCCTACCTTCTGGAACCAGCAGTTGCTGGAAGTGTTCTCTCCATATGTGCAGCACACTTTGCGTATCCGTAACCAGATTTCCATCACTGTCCTTACAGGTGGGGAGGCCATTACCGTATCCATTTGCTCTTACTTTCTGGTAAAATTTTCGGGCCTCACCTCTATCCCTGTATCGCTCTATATCCTCGTTCTCCCGTTCCTTCATCTGACGTTTTTTTCGCCTAAATAGCTGTCTCGCCCGTTTTGCTTTCTCCTTATGCCGTTCCCTAACAGCACGGGTTACAATTGGCTGTAGCGTTGCCCTATAAGCAGCATCCTGTTCCTCAGACGCTATGCAACATTCTTCATCGTACCAGGATTCGTCTGAGCGCCGCTTTTCATATCCTAGCACGGTTGTTGCGGCGGTTGCCATGGAATGCGCAATATGCTGCCACTGTGTATCGGGAACGTCAGAAGTAGAGGCGTTGTGTCGTAAAAGTTGGGAGAGCTGGTTGGAGTAGGCAGTAGCTATCTCTGGGGTTTGCAGCTTCGCGATGTCCAGCTTTCTTTGTGTTTGGTTACGTGCGTTTTTCGCTTTGCTCAATCTTGTGCGCACCTTGGCTGCAACCAGGTAATGATCCGAGCCAATATTAGCACCACGGATCACACGCACGTCCATGACACTAGATGCATGCCTGCCATCAATTACCACATGATCAATTTGATTTTTGGTATTTTGATCGGGGGATAGCCAAGTTGCCTTGTGGATATCTTTGTGCTGGAATCTGGTTCCACTCACTACCATGTTCCTTCCCGCTGCGAAGCTAACCAGCCTAAACCCGTTGTCTGACGTGTCGGTATGCAGGCTGAATTTACCGATCGATGGACCAAGAACATCTTCCCTTCCTATTTTTGCATTAAAGTCTCCCAGAACAATTTTAATGCCGTGGCCAGGGCAGCGGTCGTATGTTTCCTCTAGGCGCTTGTAAAATGCATCTTTAATCTCATCGTGTTTATCTTCCGTCGGGGCGTGTACACAAATCAGCGTGATGTAAAAATATTTCGCCCGGATGCGAATGGTGGCTATTCGGTCACTTACAGGGTTAAGCCGCGAGACCAGGTGTCGAAGTCTCTTGCCGACTATGAAACCACATCCAAATTCGTGTCTTTCTGCATGGCAGCTGTAAAAGATGTCACAGTTCTTTCGTCGTGTGCATCCCTGTCCCGTCCATCTCATTTCCTGTATGGCGGTGATGTCAGCCTTGTATTTGTCGAGGACATCCGCCAGTTGGATAGAGGCATCATCTCTGTAAAGAGTTCGGACATTCCAGGTGCATATCTTTAAATTATGGTCCTTATATCGTTTGCGGGGGTCGTCAACATTTGGGGGGGTTCTTGTTTTATTTATTCTCCGTGTTTTCATAATAAATTTTGTTTAAGGAGAGTGGCTTATTAGGCCACCGCTCCCGATCCTAGTTTCTTGGGGCTGCCAAAGCCACTAGGAGAGCCTGTGTTGAGCTTCAGTAACTTCTGTTACCTACTTCCTAAGACGCATCGGTGGTAGCATGCCGATTAGGTTACTCAACGTTTCGCCTTCTTACTCTAGCTAACTTCTAAGCGGTTGCTTTAAAGCCATTGCCCAGGGAATACTTGGTCTAAGACCGGAAGTAGTTAGCTGCTTGGACAGTGCCGCAAAGGAATCGATTCTGGTCACTCCCAAGTGAGTGACAATCAGTAACTTTCAGCCTCTGGGCAAAGTCCCATTCCCATACTGAATGGCTCCGTAAGGTCCTTGCCAATCTTCACTGAAGACTTCGTGTCAGTCAGCGTCATTCCGCAAAGACGTATCAGCTTCGCTGGAATACCAAACTCAGCCATGGCTTCAAGTAATTTCTGCCGTATCGGGCTGTCGAAGGCAGCTTTATAGTCGACAAAAAGATGGAACGTGTCGATCTGTTTCTCTTGGGTCTTTTCCAGGATTTGCGAAGTGTGAAAATCTGGTCAGTTGTTGATTTTCCAGGTCTAAAGCCACACTGATAAGGCCCGATCAGGTTGGATAACACTGGCTTTAGTCTTTCACATAGCACACTCGACAGGACCTTATATGCGATGGGTAAAAGGCTGATCCCGCGGTAGTTGGAGCACACACTTGGATCACCTTTTTTCAGCACAGGACATAATACGCTTACAGTTGTTGCATAGTGTTATTTATAATTTCCATGCGCTTTTGTCAACTTGGTTTTTAATGCATACATCTCAATTTTATTTCTCTCTAGCAATAGATATATATGAATATATTCTAATTTACAAAGTATAAAATCTTTCTAATGCCAAAATTATGGGACTTGCCCTTTGTCCTCTACTAACAAGTATTTGAATACCATGATCAAATTACATTCTTATTTGACTATCGATACAATTTAAACTTTTTATGTAGATTACGAATACCGTTTTTGTAAACCTTATAACTATAAAACGCTAAGCTCATTTTCATATTTCAGTGACAACCCAAATCTCAGTCACTCTCAGTCCACCCACCGTAGAACACTTTACAAAAGTTCCAAAAGAGAAAAAGGAAATGTTAAGTTTTTGTGGTTTTGAAACTAAATTACCTTCATGGCTGTAAGGGTCGGCATCGTGTTACGACTATAACATAAATTTGCAATGCGGTATGTGTGAAATTGAAATCTTTTTAAAAACTATAATTTTGTTAGTCCCTTCTTTTCTTCGCTCCTCCTTTGCGTTGTTAACATTTTGACCCTCTTATCACAAGAAATGATCATTTAGTAACAACCAAAAAATGGAAGTGTCACTGGAGGCAACATAATCCCCAAAAACACATCATATGTCTCATATGCCACACAAGTCATAACTTCGCCGGCGACAGACCCTCAAATACAGTTAACATTGTTGACTTAATAAATTTAAGCCGCTTCGAGATGGAACACAAACAGACGCGGGGATAACTATAAAAACAGAAAATTGTTACCAACTGGTCAAATGGCACAAAGGGAGCAGTAGACGACAGAGCGACTTTAGCTGGTTAATGCAGACTTGTAGGGGAGTTGCTTTAAAGTGTATTTCTTGATATAATTTAAGCGTGGTGAAAAAAATGATTTTAGGTGGTAACGTAATTTTATACAAAAATGTGTGGAAGCAATTAAAATAGCAATACATTCTTAATTTACAACAACATATTTTTTTTAAAAAATCGCTGTTATATCGCCGTACATCCTTTATGAATTACTTAAGGTTACCAACCGAGCCATAAGCCCAGGATATCCTCCACTTAACGTTTACATGCAAAAGAGCAAGAAAAGTGTGAGAGCAATGAAATACTTAAGCAAATTCATCATATTACACTCCTTAGACACACATTCATAAACGAATACTAGACCTCGCTCGTACTAATAATATCCATTCAGTCAAAGTGTCCTTTTGTTTTGCAGCTCAGTCAACTTGTGTTGTCATTGTTCGCCGACTTTTCCCTGACATTCAGTCCTTTGTGATGTTTCGCCGGTTTCACATATGTTGCGTGTATGTCATTCCTGGCAACAGCATTCACATGGCCGTCGCAAAAATGTGAAAGGAGTAACCCCAGAAACGCCGCTACGACTGAGACAAGAACATAATTAAGTGGCATTAAAAATAAAAACGTCCAAAGAAATTTGTGGCGTTTCCAAGGTCTGATGTAGTGTTAATTTGTTGCATGTTTGTTATATTTGTGGATGCGGTGGCGGCAGCGATAGCAACCTATAAAGAAGAACATAACATCAAGTGCTTTACTTTAAGCCCATTTGGGTTCATTTTATTCTCTATGGCACTGAGCAGAATTTATGTTTTATTGTGGCAAAATGTTTTAGAGACGAGGTTGCATAAGGTTCATCTTCCATATCGTGTTTTCTACACATAATTTGTATTGTTTGGCATTATTTTTTGTTAGAGGCAGATTTCGGCTATGAGTATTGTTATTAACCGGGGAATCAATGAAAACTAATTAAGCAAGCTATAGACGGCTTCATTAAAATCATAATGAAAGTATTAGACCGCCAGGCGGCATTTCGGGCGTCACAGCTTGGGGATTACGAAAGCTGGTGTGAGCTAAATGCGTAGAATATTTTGAAAATGTGGGTATGTGTTAAAATATATTTAAACTAAGAATTTGTGTTGAACTCGTTAGAAAAATGTTTTTGGTTAGTTAAAGCTGACACCATCACACTAACAAGCATTTTCTCTCAGAAACTGGACAACATTTTTATACCATCACCCTTAGGGATGAGGGTATATATCATTTAATACGACCCAAAAGTGTAACACATAGAAGGAGTCACTTTAGACCCTAGGTTTCTTTGAACCAAATTCGATTCATGACTTTTTAAGTCGTTTGAGCCATGTCCGTCTGTCTGGCTGTATCATTTGATACGACCCAAAAGTGTAACACATAGAAGGAGTCACTTTAGGAGTCACTATCGTGGTGCGCACGATAACTTTCGAAAGACGCAACCAAATGTTTTGAAATTTTGCACGAGCTAATATTTCCCCAAAACTACTTACGGTATTTAAAATGGGCTACATGGCCACGCCCCTTCTGGTACCTTCCATACAAATGTACAATTTCTCCCACTTTAGAAATCGAGTAATAATATCAATACATCGAACTCAATCATTCCCAAATTCTATATTTAGTAATGCTATAACAGGATACAGTTTTGGAAAAAAAAATTTAAAGTCTAGCCACGCCCCTTCTGGTACCTCCCATACAAATGTACAACTCCGCCTATTATAGAGATGGAGTTATAATATCAATACACTCAACACGATCGTGCCCAAATTATGCACTTTGTTAAGTTATAACAGGATAAAGTTTTGGAAAAAATATTGGAAGTCTAGCCACGCCCCTTCTGGTACCTCCCATACAAATGTACTTTTCCGCCCACTTTAGATATGGAGTAGTAATATCAATAAATCCAAGGCGATCGTACCCAAAGTCTTTATTTTAGTAAAGCTATAGCAGGATACAGTTTTTGAGAAAAAAAACTGGAAGTCTATCCACGCCCCTTCTGGTACCTCCCATACACATCTGGTACCGCCCCCTTTTAGAAATCGATTTATATTATTTATAGAAATAACGCGATCGTGCCCAAATTTCGTATTTAGTAAATTTCAAGCAGGATAAAGTTTTGGAGAAAAAATCTGGAAGTCTAGACACGCCCCATTTGGTACCTCCCATACAAATGTACCACTTCGCCCACTTCAGAGATGGAGTTATAATATCAATATACTCGACACGATCGTGCCCAATTTATGCATTTTGTTAAGTTATAACAGGATAAAGTTTAGGAAAAAATATTGGAAGTCTAGCCAAGTCCCTTCTGGTACCTCCCATAAAAATTTACTTTTCGCCCACTTTAGATATGGAGTAGTAATATCAATAAATCCAACGCGATCGTACCCTAATTTTTTATTTGGTAAATCTATAGCAGGATACAGTTTTTGAGACTAAAACTGGAAATTTAGCCACGCCCCTTCTGGTACGCCCCATACTGATTTGGTACCGCCCACTTTAGAAATCGATTAATATTATTAACAGAACTAACGCGATCGTGCCCAAATTCTGTATTTAGTAAAGTTCAAGCAGGATACAGTTTTCGAGAGAAGAACTGGAAGTCTAGACACGCCCCTTCTGGTACCTCCCATACAAATGTACCACTCCGCCCACTTTAGAAATCGAGTAATAATATCAATATAACAGAAATTTTTTTGTTTTACTGAGGGTGATGTTATATGTAAGTCGAGTTGCCCGACTGAAACTTTCTTACTGGTTGAAAGTGGGCGATGCCACGCCCCTTTTTAGAAAATCGTTATATGGGCCAAATAAATGGACCGATTGCAATTATATTTTTTTTTGTGATACTGTCAATAGGGCCTCGATTAGGTATGGTTTACACGCTATCCACCCATAGCTACTTATACTCGTATCCCCTCAACAACATGAGCGAGATAGCCTAATTAGAAAACATGCAAGAGTAAGCAAAGACAAACACTACAAAATTATAGCAAAGTAATATTGAATTATGGGAAAGTGGATAGAAAATCTAAATGTACTGATTTGACAGTAGATAGGGGATATGGGTGGATAGCGTGTAAATCAGCCTTTATAGGCTACATGAAAACATAGTAGGACAATAGGGAGTGGCACCGGCCACAGAAACCAAAATTTCAATCGGTCATATTTTATGAGTCATGTAAGGTATGAAGATGAGGTTTGCTACATGGGGGATTAAGTCTCGCTGTATTTGCATGACTAAGTGATTGGGTGAAGTGGATGTAGATAGGATGATGAAATTTGGGGTGGTTTTTCCTATTTTCGAGTAAATGTTAGCTAAAAAAAGATTTTTGCACATTTGTACTTTTAGGGATAAAAATTACCAATAAGGGATAAAAGTTACAACATCATCTAGATCAATCAACTAATGCTATAATCGCGAAAATGCTGACTATCAAATTGGATTGAAGGTTTCTTTGAAATCCGATATATCTGGGTAAAAAATATAAAAATGGAAAAAAATTTTACTGTCGCCCAGACCAAACTACTAATGATATAATATAAAAATTTGGATAAAAATGGTACTAAACGACTAAAGGTATAGCCGCAAAAATGGAAGTGAATATTTTAGTTGTGCGATGTGAGATAATTATTCGAAATTTATTCTTTATGTGTTGAAATACCGAAAAAGGCATAAAACTTGACAAATGACTGAAGATAGAGTTACGAAAATATATATGGAATTGCTCCCTATCGAATTAGAGAGCCGCCAGATGGAGTTTTTAGACCAGACCAAACGGCATGTTTCCTATAGAATTAATGGGGCTACCAGTCCATTTTAGTTGTGCGATACGAAAACATATTTTGAAATTCGTAATTTTAGGGGGGTGTTCGTTCCTTTGCAGTTTACCTGTACTGCTTAAATTCTTAAGAAGATCGGGTAAAGCAACGCGAGCCGGGAAAGCTAGTATATGTATATAAAAATGATCAGCGTCGATTTAAAGGTGTCCGTCTATCCAAGCGACTACAGCCGTAGTTTAAGATTTATCAAAGCGGAAGTTAAGTTTTAAAATGAGGCCGAGCGGGCAAAAACTACTTCCACCCCTCATACAAATTCCCCCTCTTTGGAGTCTGTTACCTTGATTATAGTTGTGGTTTAAGATAACACAAACTTCTATGCTCTAAGCGAAGGTAAAGTTCTAAGATGACCTCGATCGGTCAGAACCTATTCCCACCTTCGATACAAATTGCCTCTTTTTGGGGGGTCTGTCACTGTTATTACAGTCGCAGTTTAAAAGCCGTCGAGCTGAAACTTTGTATGATGGCTTCTGTCCTCTAAGTGGAGATTAAAACCTACTCCCATCTCATATACAAATTGTCCCTGTTTTGGGTGTCCCTTTATATCAATTTACAGCCACAGTTAAAGAGATATCGAGCTGAAAGATCGGACAAAAACTACACCCATATTCCATACAAACTCCCCTTTTTGGGGTATCCTTCTATCTGTCCCCGCGATTACAGTCGTAGTTTAAAAAATATCGAGCTGAAATTTGGTATTTGACAAACTTCCATCCCCCATACACACTCCCCCTTTTTGGGGTGTCCGTCTGTCTCTCCTATCGATTTAAGCCTTAATTTAAGAGCTATTGAGCAGAAATTTGGTATACAAGCTTCTAGCCTCTAAGCGGATGTTAAGTTCTAAGACGAACATTATCGGACAAAAACTATACCACAATTTCATACAATTTCTCCCTTTTTGGGAGTGTCCGTCTATCTGTCTCCTCGAGTGCCGTAGCTATAGTGCTTAAATTTGGTATTCAAGCTTCCATATTTTGAACGGAGTTTAAGTTCTATGATGAGCATACAAACTTTAAACTCCCTTTTTTACGGACCAAGGTTTAATAAAATATAAATTATAGTGCAAATAACCAGTTTTATCACCATTTTTACTAATGGTGAAAGGTATTAATGCGTTTTGTAGTGCTGAACTGGCTTCTCTTTTGACCCATTTTTCAATGAGAGGGATTCTTGGCACACCATTTAAGTGAAAAATCACCGTTTTGTAAAACTTTTACAAGCGCAGTTCTCCAGAAAAAAGCTTCATAGTGACTAAATTCCCTAGAGCCAGGCATCTTAATGGCATATTCCCCGCGCCCCTCAGACTTAATGTGTACGTATACTCACCTTAACAAAAAAAAACTTAGTTTTGAGACACCATATAAAATTTAAATTTCTATCTTTGTTGGCAAATTCATTTTCATTTTTTTCGTTGTAACCCTTTCTGCAGTTTGAATCAGGGTTCGTATTGTAACGACGTTTTCTCCCATTTTTGCGAACAAACATCTTCAGAGTTTGCTTCTGATACAAATAGCATAAAAAAAAAAAATAAAAAAAAAACATACCAAATTAAATCAACAAAATTTCTTTACTAAAACAATTGTAGAAAAAGAAAAAAAAATACAATCAAGAACAATAGCATTGAGATTTGAACCTAGGCCCTTCCGTTTTCAACTCACATAGTTTCCCCCATACCAAACGGCTCGATTGTATAATAATATAAGAAACATTGATGTTAGCATTGTGATTCCAAAATGAACAGAACAAATTAACAGAGATAAGTCTCCAACAAGTATCCAAGACAAAAACCTCTTTGTAGTTTTCTCGGAGGGGGGGAAACTACACTGGAGTGTATTTCTGCTTCTGTTTATTTCTCTCTTTCTTATACCATCTCGAAAATGTAGCACTACTTTTCTTCCAATAAACTTTGGTTGAAATGGCATCAGCGAAGGCTTCATAGAATTTCAATGTTTAACATTCCATCTTCTTTCTTTTACACCGGCAAGCTGTTAACAAGTAATATCGCTTAATTAGTTATCAAAGTGAATTGTTGATCTTAATCAATACTGAAAGTATTAATTACGCAGTAATTTTATATTAAAAATAGAAAAAAAAGGATTTGCAAGGTTAGTGGTAAAAATATGATTATTAATAAATTTAAAAGTCAATTCTCGGTGTTTTAGTGTACTCGTGTCGAATTGTTGACCTCCAGAAATCCTACAATTACATTGGGAAGAGGGCACAGAAAATAGTGTGTGATAGTTGGAAACAAGGTTCACATAACCACCAACTACACCCAGAGATTTGGGCCAGTTTGGCCTAAATACAAATATTTGGAGTTAAATAAGGACGGATCAGTGTGGTTGGTTTGGAAAATTACGTCATCGCCCAAGGTTATCAAAAGGGCACAGAGGTTGTGGCTTATAAAATCCCTTAAGCTCTTAGACGCTGACAACCGCCACGAGGCCGCCTATAACCTCAGATTGACAAAACATATTACGTAACACGTAGACCCCATATAATATTGAATTTTTAAGAAAAAAAATAAAAGTTATAGTGACCACCTTTGACAAAACTAGAAGAAAAGAAAACAAAACAAATTGAATTATAATGTGTAATATAATATGGAAAGAATACCATAAATTAATTGAGAAATTTTGTTTTAATTAATTAATTGTAAATTTATGGACAAAATTGAAGCTAAATTTACCAAACATGGTCATTATAAGATTTATTTATCGTTTTCATATATAATATAACTATAATTAAATATAAATTTTTCTTCAGGTGCTACTTTTACATGCATACCTATAATCAAAACATGAAATCACACTTTTAAATCTCTGCAAAATCGATTCTGTAAACACTTTAACAGCAACATTACGCTTTTGACATCATCGTTGGAAAAGGTACCTCTTCGAACGTCTCTCTTGACCACGGGTGAGTGATAAATATTAGTGAGAGTTTTAAATGTGTAAAAACAAATTTAAAGATCAAAGAATGCACAAAAAAATAGCACCTTGAACATAACATACATATATCTAAATCAAACTTGACTGTCGCTCTCTGTTAAAATTTAATGGTAACCATAATTTAAGCGACAGTTTGAAAACAATAGCTTTTTTTTTTCTATGTTTAAACCTATGAAATCATTCTCAACAAAAAATAGATAAAAATTATAAATCTAATATAAATGTTTAAACTTAAAGATATTATTAAAAATGTATAATTTAATTAATTTTTGGAATAAATAATCATTAATAAGATGAATTGCTAATAAGGAAATTAAGCGTTTCCCTAATGTAAGTTAAAGCGAGTGGTCGGTTATGAAAGGGTTCCCATATAATGCATAATAAGTCTGCAGGAACATGGTTGGGAGGGTTAAGAGACTTGGATTTTCCAAAAAAATCTGGAAATCCACAATTTTTTCGATAAGATTCAATGATGTTAATTCCATTTTTTTCTTACATATACGGGGTAGTTTATTTTGTTGTTTTAATAAAAGAAAGAGGAGTCTTTAATATTTCTTGTAGTGGATAAGTACGCAATGAGTAAGACCGAACCCCCCCACCCGACTGTTAGCTAGTTAGCAAATTATAAGGCTCCCACAGTCTTACAAAAGTTGCATAAATTCACCATAAATACTATCCAGCATTATGACCAAATATTGCTCTGGTCCATTACAGAAATTGGCGCCCAACGTGGGGCCAGAGCGATTTCGCCTTGGCTCATCAATAGACCAATTAAATTTCAAATTGTATCCTTTCTAAAGTCAACTTTACAAAAGCATAAAAAGTGTATGTGTTTTCTTTGTGTATCTCATTAAATAAAATGACAATTACACTACGGATCTTTAGCTACTTGAGATAAATCGTTCGAATAACTAACCGTGTGATTTTTTGATATTTCTTTTAGTGTCATACTTAAGGAATTCATATGCTATAATTTTTAAGTTTTGATTTTCTTTAGTACAAAAAGCTATTATATATCGGTCCCTATATAATATTAGGATAACCTTTTTATTGCTTGTTGCAATTTAATGTCCAATGTTAGCAAGGGATTTAAACTTCTGACCAACGTGTGAAAGGCTGGTTTGCCCTTCTACCATAGATAATTCAAAACTTAAGATATCCATAGACCTGTTTTATTATAATTTTCTCTTTCTGCAACATCATTGGAACTTGTATTACATTACCAACGATTTTTTTAACTTACTATTGGGGAACGCTGTCTTAAGGAAATATATATACATAAATTTTTACTTAGTTTTTTTTATTTTCACACGGATATCCCGGTGAATATTTAAAATATCGGCATATTAAGCCACTTTTTATATCGCATTGCGCGTTATAAAATTAGTTATTTTCTCTGAACTTGCCTTTGTCATAATGTCTCTAGAACATTCTCCTCCTTTAACACTATCATCTGCCATTGCAACAGCAACCTTGAATTCAGTAGTAATGGAGCCATCGGCATGCCATGTTTGTAACGATACAATGGCGGAACATCAAGATTGCTTGATAATTAGTGAATGTTCGCATGGTTTTCATAGGGCGTGTATTGAAACTTATCTGTCTAATCATTCGGAATGTCCAGTGTGTAAAAGACTTTGTCAACTCTCGGAATTAAAAAAACTTACTATACAGGTCAATTTTGACAACTCTAATTCATTCCGTACTACTCGTAGCAGAACTCGCGGAGCTATGTCGAAACCTGGAATCAATAGGGGTAAAGGAAGACTTAATGTGTCTGGATCTCAACATTTTTCGCCGAGTAAGACTTTGCCTGAGACAACTCAATATGAAGCGTCTGCTTCACCTTTACATATGCCACAACCGACACCAAATGTAACCTCAATTACTGGTAATGATTTGGAAAGGCTCGTTGAAAGCTCGATTGTGAGAATATTACAGAATTTAAATATTGGCCCAAATTTAAACAACAGTGACAGAATAACTAGGGGTACTAGTGTTAACATACCAAGAGAGCCTGGTAATATGTCATCAGAGACTGCACCTGTGAGTTCGCCATCTCCAAATACTGTATTTTCTGGACATTCAAATAATATCTATTCTGACAAAACTACGTCCATAATTTTAAATTGGAACGTTAAGTTTGATGGTTCAGCCAATGGGCTTACAGTAGAAGAGTTTTTATATCGCGTACGGACACTCACGAAAGACACATTCAATGGTGATTTTAGTATTGTCTGTAAAAATTTGCACATATTGCTCACAGACAAGGCAAGGAACTGGTATTGGAGATACCACAAACTGCTCGCGAACTGCTCTCTTCCCAAAAATTTCACATGGACTCTTGGCTTGCAAAAAAGTTGCCCAGATGCCACCACGTGAATGTTGCAAGTTGGCTTGAGCTACAAATTGCACAAAACAAGTTTAGCTCTCTTTAAAATCTTTAAAACATAAAAACAACCTTCTTTAGACTTGTAGAGTTCCGGAAGAACTGATTCCAATGGACGATTATATGTGGTGAACGGTTAGAACAAGTTCCATATATTCCGTTATTTTCGTTTCTTTTGCTTTTTTAGTTCCTTCTGCTCTTTTCGTTCCTTCTGATCTTTTCGTTCCTTTTGCTATTTATGTTCGTTTGACATTTTCGGTCATTCGTTCACTTGTTTCATCGTTTATATGTAACTACTAGTGGGCCCGGCAATGCTTCGCTATTGCACATTAACTTGTAATATATTTCACATTTAGGTCTACAAAGTACTTTGAAAACGTTCATCAGCAAAGTCATATCTATAGTGCTTACATGTAGATTAAGTTTTTTCTGTATGTAGGGCGAAAAGCCACTTCTTCCAAAAATCGGAAACAGACATTCCGCTAATTTTAATAATTTTTATTTTGATCTGTAGTAGTGGATACTAACTATCTTTTTGGGCATAAAAAACATTTTGTTATGCCTTCTCCGCCTATTGACCGCAAATGAAAATTCCGTCTGAAGCTTCATGCCTTTAGCCATAAAAACTTCTTTTGTCATGTCTTCTTATCACACGGATCAAGAATATTCCGGAATACTATTTTTGTATTGAACTCGTATTACCATTTTTTTGAGATAATTCGGTCACCAATGGTTGGCTTTACAAAGTGATGGTCTCACGCGCTGTATGGCATATTACACCGTCGTGTTGGAACCATTTCTCGTTCAAATAATGTGCAATGACATGATAAATAAAAAAAATCACTTGATCGTCCACTGGCTCAAATTCTTCCACCAGTTAGATCTTATATAGATGCAGGCCAAGATCTTTCTTCAGCATTTGCATAGACCGAGTTGCTGAGAATGGCGTCGGTTTGATAAATTCGAGTCCCCTGTCATACTTACGTCTAAAACGTCGATGGCTTCTATTAGCTGCTCAGATGGATCATTATATGCACCCTCAACTTCACAAAGGGCTCCATAAGTTTGGCGAACAGAACGTACATTTTGAAAATAAATTTGCAAGATTTGCAAACGTTGTTCTTGTGTAGTTTTTACATGGTGATTTTCCAAAGTATACTAAAAGAAGTTCTATACGTCAAAAAAATTACCCCATATATAGGTTATTTACAAATATTTGCTTATGTTACCTCTGACATACTTTAAAAATGTTAATTGTGCCCCAATAAAAGAAAAGGTGTTTTCCAGTATAACTACAATGAATATTTCATTTTTTTCTGAAAAGTAACTGGTGTACGAACCATTATTTGATACAGTTTAAATATTTAACTATTGAAGTGCGTGGCAGCGCCTTGGCACTTATTACTTATTAAGTTCCAAATAGCCTGTTCATTAGGGCGGAACAATTTGTTCGCGTTTAAAAAAACGTGGTAATCGTATACCAGTATCGCAATGTACGATGAATTCTTAGACAATTTCGCTTAGAAACTATATGTCTACAATCAATTCCTAGTTCGCGCTGAGAAGCATGAAGATTTCAGGTTTAGGTATATTTTTAGCAATTTTTCAGTTACGTCAGACGTACCATCTCGATGTTTGGAGACGAAGAGAATAGTATATTTTTGACATTGTTTTGGATCCTGCCCAATATTCTGAAAAATGATTTTTAAAAACTTAATTTCCGTATGCTTCTGTAATACCTCATTTACTTTGCTGGGAAATTAGTTTTACGCAGAAGGTCTCGAAAAATATATATCTAAGGTTTTCGGTTTGTGTTCATTTAAAAACCAAAAAAAATTACTTCTTGTAAGCGCGGAATACCTTGTGTTATCGAATATTGCCATTTTCACCCCCTAAATGTAGACAAATCCAAACAATGTGTAGCCTATGTTACTCGCGGGGTTATTCGGAAGATTCACTGAAAATTTCATCAAAATCGGTCCAGCCGTTTTCGAGTCCATACGTTACATAAATACACACATCCTCTTTTATATATATAGATTCTAAAGTTATGGCATCACCACACAAAAACAGCAGACAAATTAATTTTTGTTTGTTTTTTTTTTTTAATTATGAAAATGAATTCATAAACTTTTAAGCAGCTCTTACATTTTTCAATGCGTACGAATTTTTTAATGAAAGATCTTGTAGCGTTGTTAATTTATTACAATGAGCAACCTTGAATGTAATATTCACGATGAGAATAAATAAATACACGAACAACTTCGTAACCTGGGTAATTAAGTGTTCCACCACCTCACGATTGTTATTAACAAAATTACGAAAGCGACAAATTGTAGACAAGAACTTGTGTGGATTATGATGACGTATGTTTTTCGTAGATGCTATCTTCGCACAGGTGTGTTAGCTTCTCAATTCGTTGATGGAGCTTTTCACACTTAAGGTTTGTGATGATAGAGAAGGAGTTACAGCAAAGTGTGCTGATGAGATAGTTTGACCCTGCCAGTTGTCACATCCCAGCAAACCATTTTCCCCGAATTCGGTCAGATGTCTGACAGAAAGTCTGCACAAGTTGCCGATTCTGATGTCGAATTCTGTCAACATTCTATCCGAAAGTTGTATGGGTGGTTGACAAGAATTCGGACCGAAATATCTGGAAAAATTTGGAAACTTGTACAGACTTTTCGGACAGATATCTGAGGGAAATTTCGAAAAATTTCGAAGGGACTTTTAGATTTTTCTGAAGTAACTCTGGCAAATAATCCGAAAATTGCCAAAAATATCCGACAGTATACGGAAATTTTTTACGAGATTTCGTGTAAATTCCGGAAAGAATTCTGAATAAATGTACGAAAATCGTCAGAGATTTCTGTTTTTATTTATTTACACAAAAATTATTTTTTCTTAGTTTTTACGAATTTCATTACTAGTTTTACTAATTTCATCGTCTTCTTCTGGTAATAATTTTAATTTTAACAGTACTTCAGCGTCTTTTTTCACTTTTATCTAATTGCCTGACGACAAAACATTTCTTATTTTCTGATATATGCTATATTCATCTTTAAATATTTGACACATATTTTGCGACGTAACGACTTAATATATTGATATTGATTGCACAATCATAACTGATAATGGGGATGAAAAACACACTTTGGAATGCGCAACGCACTTGAAAAACAACAACATTAACCCGTTTTAGAAATTGCTAAACAGGTTTTCTTTTGTTGTTGTTGTTTGTGGGAGAAAACAAAACAAAAAATGCCCTAGATACTGGTTTCTCTTGTGGGAAGAAGAAGAACAAAAAACACCCTTTGGAGAATGTGCAGACAAATTCGTTTAAAGTGTAAAAAAATCAGAGAACGAGCAGACTTTGCGGACAAAATTCGGAAGAGTGTGCAGAAAAACTCGGTCTTATTTCTGAAGGCATTTATGACGATATCGTTTATTTTCGGCAAATTTTCTGATGAAATGTAAGAGAAACATCTGATGTCCGACACGTCGGAAGTTTTGGTTTGCTGGGATAATGCATTTCACGCATCTCTTGTAAAACTTACCCTATTACAAATAATAGAAAAGAACTTGAACCGAACGATGATCAAGAATAAAAAACAAGAGCCAAACGGATGTATAGTGTGAAATTTCGCATCGATTACTAGGCAGTAGAGTGTAACGCAAAGAGGTCAAAGTTCGATTTTGTGTTAATCAGTTTATCGCCGCTAAGTATTGTTCTGTTGTCGACAAATAAACAAGTAATATGCCGTTGAATAGGTGAAGTGATTACCTATAAAAGTGTATATTTGCACTTACCATATCTCTTATAGAAATTCTACATATTTGATGTCAAAGAGGCGGTATTTTTTAAAACATTTTGAAATTGCATTACGAAGTTGGTTTTTGTAGACCACCATATATTTCAACAATTTAGCACAAATCAAGTCAAAATCTACAATAGCAGAATTTTTAACGATATTCCCAAAATTATCATATCATACTTGGTAATATAAATGAAGACCACTGTTGTAAAGTCACCATCGACAAAATATGTTCAAAGCTTCCTCAAGTGTGTACTTTTTTACTTCTCGATTCTCAACGACGTTTATTACTTTATCTGCACCGTTTAGCGACGTTTCAACTCTTGTTGTTTTGTGATAAAACCACAAAATAAATTCTAGCTATACAACAACACAGAAAGCAAAACCACACATGAAAATGTTTTTATAATGGTTCTTTAATATTTAAGAGTATTTTATACATTTTAATTTAATACATTTTTACACTGTTCATAACAGAATTCTCCTCCATTTATATTAACGGCCATAAAATGCTCCTGCACGATTCGGTCTATACTTAACTGATCTCTGTTTGCCATAATAATTATATCCAGGACGATATGGACGTTGTGCCAGTGCCATGGCTAATGTTGTCAAAAGTATTAAGATATATATTAATTTCATTTTCGTTTGATTTTTTTCGGCCGACTATTCCAAAGACCTGCAAGATCTTTTGCCTGTACTGTTGAACAGAGAACTGTAGTTTGATTTAATATGCATACGATTTTATACCAGAATAAGCTTTTCGTATTACTTTGCGGTTAAATGCTATTCTAGTACTCATGTGAGGGAATGATATATATAATCGACCTGGAACAGCATAATATCAGCAACAAGATGAAAGTAAGCAAGTTCTCAGTATCAACGTTCTTGAGACTCCAGAACCGCAAACGTAGTGTTGCTTAAAATAATTTTTTTATTCTAAGATTTGTTTGTTGTTTAAATATTATAATTAAAGGCTGATATCACTATGACACAAAATCAAACTTTTTGAAAAACACCCGAACGAGACTATATAGGTTCGATAGTGCTAACGGAGCTGAGTAAAACCCTGACTCAGTTCGGCTAGATTGGCTACCAATTTTAAAAACCTTCGGGTCCCTCGAAAAAAGGTGACGCCAGTTTTTGGCCAAGAGTTCCTATAGTTTTGAAAATAGCGCGTTCTATACTTAAAAAAAATTCAACTTCCTCGTTTTATTTTAAAAAATTTCGAAAAAAATCGAATTTTTTCACTGTTTTTGGTATAAATCGTATGGAATCCAGATTTTTTGCATACTATATTCGGAGAAATAATAATTTAGGTAACATCGAATAACTTCTCTGAACAAACCCAGGCAATCTCAATATGCCTAGGGATATTAAATAAAACCAATAAAACCCACTTTTTACTTAAATAAAATCAGTTATTTAGCAGTTTTGGTCCAGTATTCAATGTTTTTACTTGCAATCTTTACCAAAAACGTACTTCTAAAAACAACCAATATGATCGGAACACTTCGCCTCTTTAGTAAAATATAAAATTTTCTAGTATATTGATATTATTACTCGATTTCTAAACTGGGCGGAATGGTATATTTGTATGGAAGATACCAGAAGGGGCGTGGCTAGACTTACAATATTTTCTCAAAAACTTTATCCTGTTATAGCTTCACAATATACAGAATTTAGGCACGACCGCGTTTGGGTGTATATATATTATTACTCGATTAAGTGGCGGGGGTATACATTTTGATTGAAGGTACCAGAAGGGGCGTGGCTAGACTTCCAGAATCTTTTTCCCAAAACTTTATCCTGCATTATTTTTACTAAATACAGAATTTAGGCATGATCGCAGCGGGTGTATTGATATTATTACTCGATTTCTAAATTGGGCGGAGTGGTATATTTTTATGGAAGGTACCAAAAAGGACGTGGCTAGCTTACATTTTTTTTCTCCAAAGCTTTATCCTGATAAAGATATACTAAATACAGAATTTGGCCACAATCGCGTTGGTTTTATTGATATTATAACTCGATTTCTATAGCGGGCGGAATGATATGTTTGAATGGGTAACATAAAGGGGCGTGGCTATGTAGCCCATTTGCAATACCATAAGTAGTTTTGGGGAAATATTAACACGCGCTATCTTTCAAAACATGTGCGAACCAACCGGACTTCCAGAAAGACAGACAGATATACGGACAGTCGGATATGGCTCAAACGACTTAAAAAGTCTTGAATCGAATTTGGTTTAAAGAAACTTGGGTCTAAAGTGATTCCTTCTATGTGTTATACTTTTGGGTCGTATCAAATGATATATACCCTCCTTCCTGTAGGGTATGTGTAAGAATTCTAGAAAAAAAAGTGACACCAGCTCCACTGATCGTCTCCAACAGTATTCTATGTATCTTGCTGGAACCAATGATACACATCCAGCAGGTGTTGAGTAGTAAATGGTGCAATGGTGCTATACCTATAGATTTCATTACATATGTATACTAACTGACCCGGCACATTTCGTCCAGCGTGTAAAATTATTGATAAAGATGTTGAGTACTGGTTTACTCTAATAGCTATAGGTCCATAACCTTGGCCACACTTTTTGCTAGACAAATGTTTAATTTTAATTGATTTAATTTATCTTTCATTGTCAGCTCCCCTCTAATGTTGTCGACAGCATCTTCGCAGTATAAGTGTCGAGTCAATCAGCATGTCTAGTAAAAGCTTCTCCAAGAGCGACGTTCGCATTCGTCGATAAACAAGTAGGTGCCGTTAGTTATGAATCTAAAAATAGAAAGCGTGTTAATTCACTACAACGCGAGTTGCTATCCCATACCTCATTCATGTGGTGTACAGGAAAATTAAGTAGTAAGTAAATAATTTATTTAATAATTTATTTAATTCTATTTGGAGACACGCCTATTTCTTCAGCTCCCAATTTAGATATTCATTATGAGCTGAAGTCTACTTCATTAGAGAAAAACTCACACCAAATTGCATATTTCTCACTAAAGTCGCATGATCATGGTGCAAATTTGTTTGATTTAATGTCACGCCTCCGATCCTGCCGCAAAATTCTAAATTCACTATTTATTTTACAAGAGAAACATCCAAACCAAATTCTAAGATGACCCGCCGGTTCAAAACCGCAATTTCTCTTTTTTATTGCCACGCCCATAATTAGAATTTTGAAAAACTATAATCCACTATTTTAAATTAAAATAAAAATGTGTCAAATCACGCGTTTGGTCAAAATCACAATTTTCTAATTTAATGACACGCCCATTTCTACCGCCCAGTAAGCGTTTTCAAAAAGGCATTCAAAGCTACTCGGTAAGTGCCGCTGATTAGGTGAAGATATTTAAAAATCCCTTATTGATGATTCACCCTGTTAGTCAGCCACCAAGCAAGTCATATATAAAATTATAGATAATAATAAACGTGTTTCTTGATCATGACTAATGAACATGAATTAGCTGTAATACGAAGAGATTGCAACTTAGATTCAAATGATTACGCATACCCGGAATTGCGTCACAGTATATACCAAATTAAAATTTCACAATAATATTTATCACTTGTTAGTCTTATATATAGCTCCGATAAACAAACTTATAGAAATTTATTTAACCGCAAAGCAGCAGTAATCGTTGCTCAGAATCAAATTGTTTAAGTTGACTCAGTACAACTTAGTGTGTCCTCATAGCATGACTCAAGATATTTGTTCGATGCTTTTGTCTAAATTTATTGCGATTTATGCCAGAAATATACGGATTACTAAAATAGCGGAAAACATTGATTAAATTTATTTTATTTTTTTCTTAGAAATTATAGGACTAGTTTAGCTAAAATCTTAATATTGCGTCGCGATAAAAATATCTTGATGGTTAAAAACGTATACCATAACATTGTTTTTTTTTTTTCATAATTATTTAAATGGATTAATCTGGTAAAATTGTATGTGTTGTGTAACTGATAAACCCATTATTAGTATAAAATATTATTATTGTTACATTTACTCAATACAATTTAAATTTCCTGTACTCCCCTAAGAGGTTTTCAAATCTCTGTATGTTGTTGATTATCCGGCTATGTTATTTTATTTAATAATTAATGTAAAGTGCGACGAACTCAGATGAAGGCTATTGATTAAGTTAAGTTCAGAATTATTTAATTTTGCGGTCAAAACTATATTGTGTCACACAATGCCCACTCTATATTAAAATATAACAGTTTTTTGTTGTTGTGTAACACAGCACGATATAATATGCATATCTAGATGTGGCTGCATAGTTCATTTAATTGAATTATTTTTGAAATAATTTCATCAATACATCATCATGTGCTGAGTTAAATTTTTTATCTTTAATAGCAACGGAAGTACCCGCGTATCCCTTTTGTGGAAAACCTTAACTTTTGTTATGTATTTAGCTTTGGAAATCCGTTAGGGTATGGACTGTATTAACTAATAATCAACTGAAAGCAGAACATGAAGAGACTACTTTTTGTTTGGTACATACATAGTTTCAATATCGAACAGTTTGTAGTCATTGCTTCTAAGAAGGGATCAAGAATCACAATAGGTCTAATGGGCGAACTTTAGCCTTTGAGTTGGCTTGAACAATGATGTGATATTGATATAACCAGAATCAAATTAGGTTTTGTTAATCTGCCTATATTAAAATAGGCGATTGCTAAAAGATTTATTTTACAAGAGTTAAGTGAAATGGATTATGTGACAGCTGGCAGGGCGTATGGATATTTCAATAGTTGCCAAACAATCTGATCAGCACCCTTTGCTGTGACTCCTCTATTATCACCACAAACCTTAAAAGTGTTAAAAGCTTCATTAAAGAAATGAGAAGCCAAAACACACCGGTTCGAAGATAGCATCAACGAAGACCGCACGCCAGCATAATCCACATAAGCTCTTGTCTACGCTTTATTCATCACTCAAAGTCGCATAGAATTGTTGTTGGCACATTTATTTTTTTTATTTTAGGGTATTCATCAGCGCCCTATACAAACGGCTATAGGATCCCAAAAAAGTGAAAAAAAAACTGGTACCAACACGCGGACCAAACGGTTAATACTATAATCACTATAATCTATATAGGCTTGCTTCCTATAAAATGAGAGAGCTGCACGAAAGGATTTTTTAAAATTTGCACTTTTAGGACTAAAAAAAATGCCCAAAAAGGGATAAACAACCAAACCAAATGGCAAATGCTATAATCACGAAAATCTATATAAGCATTCTCCTTAGAGAATGAGTGAGCCGCACTAAGGGAAATTCGTATACTTAAGGGTAAAAAGACCGAAAAAGTGGGACACCACCACGTTTAAAAGCGTATGGTATGGATAATGGTATCAGTTGTACACCTTTTTAGACCTACATACCCCTAAAGGCGAAATTTTAAAGAAAAAAAATGAAAATTAGTTTAGTACTATTAGGGGTAACAAGTTCGAAATTGGGATAAAACTGGTACTATCGCTTAGACCAAACAGCTACTGCCGCAGTCGCTAAAATTGGGGCAAGTATTTATCTTACCGAATAGTTAAGCGGTACAAAGAACAAAACAAAAATTTGGAAAACTTCAGCTAAGGGCGGTAGAATCGGGGGCGTGATAGACTCAATTTCGGATTGTGCAATTTGGTTAAGGTTTCCCTCAATTGAAGTAGTCTTCAGCTAATAGGGGATATTTAAATATCTAAATCAGACTAATAAGCATTCAGATCTAACGACTGTTTCTAGAAAAAAATTAAGTTAAATATTTGTTTACCAAAAGGTCTGGCCGAGGTAATGAACCAATCGTTAAAAAACAATACTCATGTGGTGCTTCTATAAATTGCATCAAAAGTGTTCTATTTTAATTCATGGAGATTCCTTGAAAGTTATTTATTTTCTTCATTAACTCTAAATAAATGAAATAGTCAGATTTTTAAGTGAAATTACCAGGGCAACCGAATATAGGCAAATGCATGTTTTTTTTAGAACGAGGTATTAACAAATGGGTAAGGTATTTACATGATTCATGATTCTACATGTGTTTTGAGATCTACTTGCAAGAGTGCATTTTTGCGTATTTTACCCATAAAGTAATTTTTCGTTATATTTTAGTTTTAAGAGCATATTTAAAAAATAATCTTTTTTTTTGCATATTTCATATTGTTAAGGTCATATGTTTTTAAAAAAATATTATTTTTTAAGCATATTTAATTTTTTTTCACATTAATTATTCATATGGCCTTATTTTCCCATTCGATTGGGAAATAAGGCCATATGGCTTTATAACCAGCATGGTTGTGCAATAACACCATAATAAATTTCCGATCAAAGTGGAAAAAATGCCATTCCAATTAAAAATGCGATTAAAAGTAATGAAAAAGCTTGATGAAGTTTATGAATTGGGCACCCCCCAAAAAAAGAATGACTTTCAAGGTTACGAACAAACTACGGCGTAAGCGACCCACAGTAGGGTATGGGACCCCCAAAACGGAGATTAATTTAAAAATGAAAATTGCGATTTCCAATTGAAGTTTTGTATTCAATTATTGTACACAGGATACTGATTCAATAGGTACTAGAATCAATTACATATGTTGTTTATTTAAAGTTCTATGCTCTCTCAAACTTCGGAATTTTTTTCGCCTTTTCTACGTGTAACCGAAAAGTGAAATATCGATATTTTGGAGCGAAAATTTTTGCCCTTTAGTCATTTAAAACTTAATTATTGTTATGGATCATTCCTGTTCATTGAAGAACAGGAATAACAATTAGTTGTATACAATAAATATGTATTATTATTTTTAATTATTTTTGAAAAAATGGTCTAAATTTAACGTATTTTTGAAATGTATGTAGATTTTTAAAATGTTACGGGTAAAACCCTGTTGACAAATTAACATAATTGTAAAATATAACATCTGTACTTACAAAATCAAGAAAAAAACATTTTGCGCTTTTTTTCCCCAATTTGTTTTCTTAAATAAATTGTGATTTTAGACACTCCTGCGAAAACGGTGGAAAATTCGTTTGGTTTGATTTGGCATAATTTTCTTTGTTTTTGCTGTATTGCAATTTATAGCTGAGTATTAATTTTTAATTGTACCCTACATAAGGCAATATATGATAATTTGCCTTGATAATATTCAAATTGAAAATATGGTTAAATGACGTTATTTCACAAAAACTCTAGATTTTATAGCCGTCACAGCAAATTTTTTTAAAACGTTAAAATATCAACATATTTGGGAAAATCAATTCAGGACTGATTAATTAAACTAGTTGTTCATGCAAAATTCAGAGAAATACCTTGTACAAGTTTCTTTTATAAAATTTGATTCATTTCGAGGTTTGTTTTTTAAATGGTTTTATTTGCAAAATACAAGTGGCTGATTGTAAATTGTTATTTGACTGGTATTTAATATTGTTTGACATTTTGCCGTAAAGAAACTGAAATGGAAACAGCGCCTCCAAAATTGTTTTTTTTTTTAATATGTTTTTTGAGCCCTTCGCTCAACAAGTAGTGTGCATTATAGACTATCTGAGAGCACTATTGTCAATATCATTCGCAAATTTTGGCCTCAGTGTACGTTATTGGATAATACGCAACCAAAAATACTACTTCCATCCTACATAGAGGAGAATGTTGCGCCTGTAGCGGAGACCGTTACTGTAAGCATTCTGTGCACGCTTTGCAATAGATATGTAACAACTAGGAATGACGCTGTAATGATGAATTTCCATTAGCAGTTCTTTCCTTTCCCAACGCTTCCGCCCCACCCAGCCGAGGTTGCTCTATGCAGATACTTATTCAAATGTATACAACTTTTTGGTCCACTCTGTATATAAATACATAAGTGAGTATATATATGTACATAATCATTTATATATATTTAAAACATTTAAAACATAAATAAATATCAAATTTCAAAGAGATCGGATACAAACTGTAGCTTTTGTAAAGGTTTGATTCTACTACAGTATATATACATCTATATATATATAAATGGTGGCAAAAATGTATAGTAATTCATCAATTGAGAACGGCTGGGCCGATTTTGCTGAAATTTTTTTTCAGTTGTTCGTAATTGCCAGGAGAAGGTTTATGTAAAAGAAAATTTTCGGAAAATCCTCCGGAAAAGCCGAAAAATTGGAAAAACTGAAAATTGCGTTTTTGTATGGAATTGTGTGTGCAAGTGTTACGAATGAATTTTCGAATGGAAAAATAAAAATTTTTTTTGCAAAATTCGGAAAATTCCGGAAAAATTCGAAAATTTTTAATTCTATTTTTCGACGAAATTTTGCTTTTTGTCGTACGAATTGATAGTTTTAAAAGATGTAACTGCGAAAAATTTCGGATAATTATTCCGAAATGACTGTTCAATTGGAAAAATAGATAAATTCTCGGTGGAAAACTCGGAAAATTCCGAAAAAATCGAAAAATTTGAAATTTTTTGGCAAAATTTTGCATTTCATCGCCTGATTTGAGGAAAATCACAAATTAAATATTTGTCGGTTTTCGGATGAAAAAATAGAAAATTTTGGTTGGAAAATTATGGAAAATGCCAAAAAAAATAATTTTTTTTCGACAAAATTTTGCATTAAATCGTGTTTTGGTAATTTTGGCGATGTAAATGTGAACAATATCGAACAATTGTGACTTTTCGAATAGAAAAATTCTTGGTGGAAAACTCGGAAAATTCCAGAAAAAAATCAAGAGATTTTGATGCCTTCGACGCAATCTTCTACCGTGTCGCTTGATTTGATTAGTTCAGACGACGTAAAGGTGCAAAATTCGTTGTGTTGCTGAAAAATTTCGGATTATTGTGAAATATCTACATAAATTAAAATGGTATAAAAAATGTATAGAATTCATCGATTTTGCTAAAATCCTCCGGAAAAGTCGGAAAATTGGAAAAATCTAAAATTGCTTTTTTGTATAGAATTTTGTGTGCAATTGTTACGAATGGCTTTTCGAATGGAAAAATAGAAATTTTTTTTTTGGAAAATTCGGAAAGTTCCGGAAAAAATTGAAAATTCTGCATTTTATCGTATGAATTGATAATTTTAGACTATGTAACAGTGAAAAATTTCATACAATTATTCCGAAATTACTTTCCGAATGGAAAAATAGAAAATTTTCGGTGGAAAACTCGGAAAATTCTGGAAAAACTCGAAAAATTTGGATTTTTTCGAAAACATTTTGCATCACAAATTGAATTTTTGTATTAAATTTTGTGTGCAATTGTGAGTAATGGCTTTTCGATTGGAAATATAGAAAATTTTAGTTGGCAAATTCGGGAAAAATTTTAAAAAATTTATTTATTTTTTTCGACGAAATTTTGAATTTTGTCGTATGAGTTGATAATTTTGGACGATGTAGCAGTGAAAAATTTCAGATAATTATTCCGAATGGAAAAACAGAAAAATTCTAGGAAAATTTCGGAAAAAATCAAAAAATTTTAAGTTTTTGGCAAAATTTTGCAAATTATCGTAGAATTTGAAAATTTTGGATGATCTAAATGTGAAAAATTTCAAATAATCATTCCCAAATGACTATTCGAATTCGTTGTGATGCTTGGAAAATTTCGGATTATTTTCGGAGTGAAATCTATATGTATAAAAGTGGTGTTTAAAGTGTTTAGTAAGTCATCAATTGATGCCCATTTTGCTCAATTTTTTTTTTAAATTTTTCGTAATTGCATTAAATTTTGAGAAAATCCTTCGGAACAGTCGGGAAATTGGAAAAATAGCTTTTTTGTATCGAATTTTGTGTGCAATTGCTACGGAATGGCTTTTCGTATGGAAAATAGAAAATCCTTTCGCAAGATTTGATGATTTTGATCGAGAAGTATTTAGGGTATTTAGCGAGATAAATAATATTTAGATAAAAATATATATTGATATCCTATGCAATACAAATCAATTTGATAATTTTTTCAGAAAATGAGCTTACGGTTGAAAAATTAATTTATCCAATTGTATTGCCCGCATTCATTCCGAAACGACTTTGTAGTTTTTTAGGGAGAGTTATTTGCTTGGCTAACGCCCCCTATTAGACGATCAAATCTTAGATGACGTAAATGTCGTGCAATAGTTAGTCAGACTATACACAGTTCATTAACGCCAAGGTGTATTATATCTTTGCTATCCTTCAGTTCCCTGCGTACTGAGGATGGAGTTCTGTGCGCCGCATTTCGGGAGGCTTGCCGAAATTTAAATGTGCTCGAAAATTGACTCAATGCTCACCAATGCGACCGTTTCTGCGTCAGCGATTCAAATTCGTACATTGTTTGCTCTCATCGTGCTGCAATCTGCTGTCGACATTGGGAATGCCAGCACCAAATCGTTCGATGCAAACTGCATTCGATCGCGAATTTTAGCGGGTGTAAGACTAAAATCGAGATAAACTAACCAAAAGAGTTCGAACAAACGTGTAGTTGTTAAATAACGAGTACAAGAACGTGTACGATTCGCTGATGAAGGTTGTTGACAGGCAAGAAATTTTTTATGTTGACTCTGACAACAATTCGGTCAAGATCTCAAATAACTTTGACCGCTGCATCCTCTGGCATGGCTGCTACATTGTTGGAAGGCAGTCGTACTGCAAATTCTGTTTTGAAACTGTCGATGAATCTTCTCACGGTTAAAAAGCCAAAGTACAAAATGATTAAGAATATGGCAACAGCGAAATTGATGCGAGAATGCTAAATCAACATTTGGGATGAATGCGCGAAAACGAATAAACGAGCTTTGGAAGTAGTTGATCGAACGATGAAGGATTTACGAGGTGATTTTAAACGATTTGGTGTGGCTATGATTTTGCTCACGAAATCTATTGTTGCTGATTTACTTAATCTATGCTTGAAATCGTCGTCAATGTCAAGAAGTTAAAATTAACCAAGAACATAAGATTCGCATTGAAGAACCTCCCATCGTCTGCTGAATTCTCGAGACAACTGCTGGCGCTTGGCAATGGCCAAATTCGTGTTGATGTTTCCACTGCATTGATATCGTTCTCTGCAAATTTTTGTGAGTTCACATCGTTGGAAAAGTAACTCATGACATTGCACAAAATTATAAAAATATCGATTGGATTAATTTACGGACATGTACTAGCAGCGACGAATAAAGACATCGATAGCTTGAATTTCATTTAAGAAAGTCGAATCGCTGGAGAACTGCATTCGTACAAATCTATTTACAGCTTGACCGACGAGGATGAAGCGACCAACAATCCAACCGAATAACCCGAATTGTGCAACGTTACACGGCTGCCCGTCAAGAATCACGGCAAATTTAGAGAAGAGGAAGTCTTTATCTTACGAATTCCGATTATTCCAACTGATCATCCATTCCTATTTCCGTTCGGTCGGCTTTGGCAATGACAATCAATAAATCGCAAGGCAAATCGTTGGAAGTATGTGGGATTAATCTAGAATTTCACGGATTTTCGTGCAGCCAATATAACATTTGCTTTTCGTATTTTGGAAGCCGTTTTTGCGGCAGAAAACTTATCCAAAAACTTTGTTTATTATACCACTCTCTACAGAGTTTATCTGAATTCATTTAATTGGGGCGAGACAAAGTTCGCCGGGTCCGCTAGTATAAATATATATATGAGGACTATATGTATATATGGACCGATTTCTTAGAAACTTTAAACCAATCGACCTTAAAGCAAAATGATCATCTGTGCCAAATTTGGCTAAGATCGGACTCTTCCTTGAATTAATCCTCGTTTTGGGTGTTCAATATCCCACTGTGCGGCGGGGGAGACAGAGTAGAGAGACTAAGTACGAAACGAGACTAACTACGGCGTATGTGGCGGGGGGCGTGCCCATATTTCTATTAATAACACTAATACTAATTCTATTAATAATACTGTAAATTAACCAAAAATACTTACAGAGACTGAATTTGAGATATTTCAACTGTTATATTTTTTAATTTTTTAGACCATATTTATGTTGATTTTAAAGGCATATTTTATGATTGTTAGAGCATGTTTCCCCATTTGTAGGGCATACTTTAAGCGCATAAAACACGATTTTTAGGGCATATTTTCGCTAATGGAGCGTAAACGTTTCGTCGTATTACTTTCATTTATTAAAACTGTGGAAATGTTAACAGTGTAGAAAATTTATTTAATTCTTCCTATAGCAAGTTAATTTAACAACACAAACTTTATTTTTATCCAGTTTTCCGTTTTGAAGTTATGTAAGAACTATAAATTTTCCAACAAAAGGTTATTTTGTATGGAAGGTACCAGAAGGGGTGGGGCTATTATTCCTTTTACAATTTTTATTCTGATAAATGCCCACACGGATCAGTCAAATTTTATTCGAGTAATCCTGCACAACAGCAAACCAGACGGACGGACGTGGCTCAATCCTCTAAAAATGTCCTGAAACAAATTTGATCTTAAGATACATTGGGTCCAACTTGTCTCCTTCGATTGTCTACACTTTCTCACGTATCAAATAATATACATATAGGTTAGGGTATACAAATTGCGTCCAAGTTGATGTAACAAAGGTATCAGAAGATGAAGTTTGAAATTAGAAATGCGTCATCCTGGTGGCATTTACTGCCATAGATTATAATAACTCCCGATCATTTGAAAACAGCATACGAAATTAGAAATATTATAATTTAAATTCGGATTCGGATGCGAAATTAAAATGAGTTTTTTTTTCTCAAAATTATATTTTATGTCGGCTTCACTCAACAAATAAACATGACACAATTATATATACTGGAAGTACAGTTGCGCAAAATATCGGATAACGGGAAATGTATGTTGGCCGCTTCCAAAAAATCCTTATATGGTTATGGATTTTTGAGGTAGGACATCACTTTTTTTTAAGGACGCCGAATTGAATTTTTTTTAACTATTTTTATAGCCTGTATTGATAATTTAATGAACATAGTAATTATGTTATACGGTTTTTGTTTATATAAAAACTATCGCCAATTTCAAAACAGATTAAAGTATCGTGCTACCATTCTACTGCATTTGCAATATATTCAGCATACTTCATCAATTCCATTTGCACCACTGCATGTAGCCATCTATGCTATTGCTTGTCTTTGATATCATCACATAATCGAAAGAGATTGTCAAATGACAAGCAATCTTTAAGTTAAGATTTTCATTCATTACTTCCTTTATTTTATCGCATTTGGCATTCGAGTATAGGAGTTTTGGCTGTTGACAGTAGCGCTGTTTTGAATGCAATCAAAAGACTCGATTGAGTATATTTGTGAGCTTCATAGCAGATAATCATTTCCATCAGTGTGAGTTATGCATCAATCCAAATGCTGGATGACTGTATGTCTGCCAGATACTCTAACTGACGCAATTCTTGCGCCAGAATGGAGGGCGACTTGGATTTTCCGTATCGAATTTTCTTTCCTTTCATCATTTTATAGCTGCTGCTGCTGCTGTCGCCGCAGCTCATCGAACAGAACAGCAACAAAGGAAATTGCACACATAAGATAAATGAATGTTAACATTTTTTTTTAGCAACATCAGCATTTTGTTCGCATTCTCCTGCCGTTGTTGTCTGCGATGTTTCATCATTGCATTGAAGGAGCCGTGATTACGTAGTGGTGGGTTTGCCAGTCAGTCTTTTAAGTCAAGTGTTGGCATATCAATGATGGGTACATAAAAGTGAATTATATCGCTGTGATGTTCAATTTATAGGGAAGGATATGTGCGATCTCATCATCGGATAGGATGTTACGGAAATGTTTTATGTAGACTTAAAAAATGGGAAACTATTTGATTAAGCGGATAAGATGTGAAATATTTAAGATATTAAGAGTTAGTATATTAAATCAAGATTGAGGCACACAATTTGCGACAGCAAGCAGAGGAATCGGTATTCATTCATTTGGAGATCATAACTTTGGTTTTATCTTCGTTTAGAGAACAAAATGCAAATATGTTCAAAGAAATTAAACGCTTTAACTTCTTTGGTAAAAACTTGTAAATTAACTGACACCAAACCTGGCCAAAACTAGCATACAAACATGCATAGACTCTGTAACTTACTAATCTACGTTTCCAAATTTTTATATGCATGCAACGAAAGTGCCAATTCTAGAAATATGCTGAAACATTTTTTGGTCTCAATGCATCGGCGACATTAACTTTATTTCATTAACATGTGGTTGTGTTCTAAAAAGTTAACTATGAGTGCTTGGCACGATTAGTTCTAAACCAGTACAGAAATTTTAGTCAAGTAAACTGATTGATAAATACCATCACCCAATATAAGATTTTGTTTAAGTATTGTGTTATTGAAATTAACCGATTTTTAATTTAACTAACTTATGTTTTGTTATTTGTCTGCTTGTGAAAAGTTGAATAAACGTTTTTGTTCGAAAGGTTGGAATAAATTTAGTGTACAAGCATACAAAGAAAAAAATGCATGTAAAAGGGTCATTTTCAGTTATTAATATGAGAGGTACCAAAAGGGGTGTTTCAAGTAGTTACGATTTCTGAGGTTTTTCCTCCTATTACAAGATAAATTAATTAACCAAATTTCAGTTTTCCCAAGATGCCGTTTTGGAATTCAGATTTATTACAAAGAAGATATGTATGTAAAACAATTAGGGTCTTTTCTACGGGAGCTACCAGAAGACGTATGACAAAGGTTAAGATTTTACGGTCTTAAGGTTTTTCTACTTCTTCTTCTTCTTCTTTACTGGCAGCAACAACAGAAATTCATCTATCAGTAGCCGCACGTAGAAAAGCATTCCAAGCGCTTCGGTCTTTTGCGCTCCGTAGATAGTTCGTCATACCAAGCTTACTTAACAGTTCCGTCACCTGGTCCATCCATCGGAGTTTTGGTCGCCCCCTCCTGCGCCGCCCATCGAGTTTATTGCCGAAGACTTTTCGAGCGTCCCAGACGAGTGGACTCTTTGTTCGTTGAAACAAATAACTTGGTTTTGTCCTCGTTTATCACCAGACCCACTTCAGCCGACTGCTTTTCAATGCTCGAAAAAGCCGCAGTAACATCTCGCAATCCACGTCCAATAATATCTATATCATCAGCCTACGCGAGCAACATGTGGCTTTTGTTAAATATGGTGCCATTCCTGTTTACTGCTGCTTTCCGCATGATCATCTCCATTACGATGTTAAAGAGGGATACCAAACTCAACAATTTCTGTCGTATCGGACTGTCAAATGCAGCTTTGTAATCGATGAACAGATGGTAGGTATCGATCTGAATTTCTTGGGTCTTCTCCAGGATTTGTCGTAGCGTGAATATCTGGTCGGTGGTGGATTTAATAGGTCTAAAGCCACACTGATAAGGTCCAATCAGAATGGCCTTTAGTCTTTCACATAACACACTAGACAGGACCTTGTATGCGATAATCCCGCGATAGTTGGTACACACACTAGGATCGCCTTTCTTAAGCACGGAACATAGGACACTCAGATTCCAATCATCGGGCATGCACTCCCTGAGCCTAATCGTGTTTATGAGCTGGTGCATGCATGTTACCAGGTCATCGCCGCCGGCTTTAAAAAGCTCTGCCGACAGTCCATCGGCTCCCGCAGCTTTATTATTTTTAAGCCGCGCAATTGCCGTGCTGATCTCGTTTTGGCTCGGTGGTGGACAGTCTACTCCATCGTCGATGATTGGTGCGATTTCGTCACTTTTTCTGCCTTCGGGAACGAGAAGAGATTGAAAGTGTGCCCTCCATATTTGCAGCACACTCTGAGTGTCCGTGACCAGATTTACGTGACCTTACAGGTGGGGATCCCTGTTCAAAAAACCTTTACTTTTTACCTTTTGGTATAAATTTCGGGCCTCACCTCTATCCCTGTAGTTTTCGATATCCTGGCACTCTCTTTTCTTCCACAGACGCTTTTTCCGTCTGAACAGGCGTTTCATCTCCCTCCTTTTCTCTTTATAACGCTCCGTCACCGCACGCGTCGCCATTGACTGCAGTTTTGCCTTGTATACAGCATCCATTTCGCGACATTCATCATCGACCAGGGCTTGTCTGAGCGTGGTTTTTCATAACATTGGTCATAGAATTCGCAATATGCTGCCACTGCATGTCGGGAACATCAGAACTAGGGGGATTTGTATGGAGTAATTGAGAGAGTTGGTTGGAGTAGGCATTGGCTATCTCAGTGGTATGCAGCTTTGTGATGTCTAGCTTCCTTTTCGTTTGATTACGAGTGTTTTTAGCAATACCTTATCGTGTGCGTACCTTGGCTGCAACTAGGTGGTGATCCGAGTCGATATTTGCACAGCGCATCACACGCAAGTCCATAACGGTTGATACATGCCTTCCATCAATTGCCATGTGATCAATCTGATTTCTTGTATTTTGATCGGGAGATATCCAGGTTGCCTTGTGGATATCTTTATGCGGGAATCTGGTTCCACTCACAACCATGTTTCTTGCCGACGCGAAACTTACCAGTCTGAATCCGTTATCGGAGGTGTTGTTGTGTAGACTGAATTTTCCGACTGCTGAACCTAGAGCATCATCTATTCCTTATTTAGCATTAAAATCTCCCAGAACAATTTTAATGTCATGTGCAGGGCAGCGGTCATATATATCCTCCAGGCACTCATAGAATGCATCTTTGATGTCATCGTCTTTGTCTTCCGTCGGGGCGTGTACACAAATCAGCATAATGTAAAAATATTTCGCCCGGACGCGAATGGTGGCTATACGGTCACTTACAGGGTTAAACCGCGAGACCAGTTGTCGAAGTCTCTTGCCGACTACGAAACCGCATCCAAATTCGTGTTTTTCTGCATGGCAGCTGTAAAAGATGTCACATTTCTTCCGTCGTGTGCATCCCTGTCCCGTACATCTCATTTCCTGTATGGCGGTGATGTCAGCCTTGTATTTGTCGAGGAAATCCGCCAGTTGGATGGAGGCACCATCTCTGTATAGAGTTCGGACATTCCAGGTGCATATCCTTAAATCATGGTCCTTATATCGTTTGCGGGGTTTGGAAGTTATGAAAGAAGGTTTATATAATTTTGTATGGGACGTACCAAACGGGGTGGGGCTATTCTGCCCATTTACAATCCCATTACATCATTTTGGAAAATATTTATACTGGTAAATTTTCATAGCGATCAGTTAAGGAGTCAACCTTACCCTGCTCACCAGCCAGACAGACGGATATAGCTCAATCGTCTTAAAAAGTCCTGCAACGAATTTGGTCTTAAGAGACTTGGGGTCTAACTCGTCTCCTAACTCGTCTCCCTTAGAAAAAACTTAAAACTTATTTTCCCTTTGCACCCCATGAATGAGGTATGGGATAGCTTCTCGCGTTGTTGTGAATTAACACGCTTTCTATTTTTAGATTCACAACTAACGGCACCTACTTATTTATCGACGAATGCGAACGTCACTGTTTTGAGAAGCTCTTACTAGACACGACGATTGAATCGACGCTTAATACTGCGAAGTTGCTGTCAAACAACATTCGAGGGGAGCCGACAATGAAAGAAAATTTTATTTATTTTTTTTCTTTTAAGATGACTGGAGCCAGGTTTGAACCTGCGATCTCCCGCATGGTAGTCGCGTGTTCTAACCACTATGCCACGGCCGGTCCTTAGGGATGGTGGTAAATGATACTTATATTATGAGAGTTGGAGAGAATACTGAGCGGGGTTCCAGTCATTTGCATTTCTGATGATGTCATCTGAGGTCTTCGTATGGCGTGCCCGATCCATTGTCATTTACGCATTCTGATTTCGAACTCAACGGATGTCTGTCCTGTTTATTTCGCTCAATTCGATAAAAAGCTGGTTGAGCCCGATCCAAAAGCGATCTCACGTCCCATGTTCCAAATCATGTCCGTTGTTTGAAGCTAAAGGTTGTCATTGGGTTAATCGGTTGGCTTGCATTCGTTTTGGTTTCAGTAATCGTTGAATTTATGTTGAGTATGCTGATTAGACTTTTTTCAACTATGGATGCTTAATATTAACTAGGGAACTTTTTCTTGTTTTCCCCTTATTTTATAAATTGAATAAAATTTGTATTATTTTAGAATTACTTTTATTTTTTGTTTGTGTAGTCTGTTATGTTATAGCCTTAAGTATAGCCGAAGTTTTGGTCGCCCCCATCTGCGCAGCCCATCGATTTTACTGCCAAAGACTTATCGAGCCTGAGCATTTTCGTAAACTCGTACAACGTATCCAAGCCAGCGCATTCGGTCTATTTTAACGCACTTGATTACGTCAATGTCGTTGTACAGCTCATGATTCATTCGACGACGGTACTCGCCCTTAACGATGATGCGTGCAAATATTTTGCGTGGTATTTTTCTCTCGAAAACTCTCAGAATAGGTTGATCCGCCTGCGTCATTACCCAGGTCTTGCGCTGTAGAGCAAGACAGGTAGGATCAGTGTCTGGTAGGGTTAGATCTTCGTTCGTCGAGAGAGCGCTTTATCTGACGTTATTATTTTTGTTAATGGCGGATCCGAGGTAGACAAAATCATCTACCACTACAAAGTTATAGTTGACAACGTTCACGTAGCGTCCCAAACTAGTAAACACATAGTTCGTTAAAATAAATAACTTAGTTTTGTCCTCATTAATCACCAGACTTAACTCTGCCGACAGCTTCTTAATGCTCCAAAAAGACGCAGTAACATCCCGCAGTGCTCGGCCAATAATATTAATATCATCGGCATACGCGAGCAGCATGTGGCTTTTGTTTAAAATGCTACCAATCATTTTTACTGCTGCCTTCCGCATGATTATCTCCATTATGATGTTAAAGAGATCGCATGACAGACTATCTCCTTGTCGAAAGCCTCGCTTGGTTGTGTTCGATTTGTGCCACTGGAGACTTAGTGTCAGTCAGTGTCATCCCGCAAAATCGTATCAGCTTCGCGGGGATTCCAAACTCAGCCATAGCATCTAATAATTTCTGTCGTATCGGACTGCAGCTTTGCACTAGATAAGCAGATGGTAGGTGTCGATCTGAATTTCTTGGGGTTTCTCCAGGATTTGTTGTAGTGTGAATATCTGGTCGGTCATGGATTTACCAGGTCTAAATCAACACTGATAAGGTCTAATCAGGCTCGCTAAAATGGGCTTAGTCTTTCACATAACACACTGGACAGGACCTTGTATGCGGGGACGCATGACTTGAGCCAAATCGTGTTTATGAACTGGTGCATGCATGTTACCAGCTCGTCGCAGCCGGCTTTAAATCGGTTCCCGCAGCTTTATTGTTTTTAACCCGTGCAATTACCATGCCGATCTCGTTTTGGCACGATGGAGTACAGTCTACTCCATCGTCGATGATTGGTGAGATTTCGTCACTTATGCTGCCTTCGGGAACGAGTAGAGATCGAAAGTATTCCCTTCATATTTGCAGCACACTGTGAATGTCAGTGACCAGATTTCCGTCTCCGTCCTTACAGGTGGCGATCCCTGGTCCAAAACCATTGCTTTTTACCTTTTGGTTGAACTTTTGGCCTTCACCTCTATCCCTGTAATTTTCGATATTCTGCCTCTCACTTTTCTTCCATAGACGCTTTTCCCGTCTGAACAGGCGTGTCATCTTCCTCCTCTTCTCATTATAATGCTCCGTCACTGCACGCGTTGCCATTCACTGCAGCTTTGATTCATATGGAGCATTGTTTTCTTCAGACATTTCGCAACATTTCTCATTGTACCAGGGTTTGTCTGAACGTGGTTTTTCTGCGGCAGTGGTCGTAGAATTCGCAATATGCTGCCACTTGGGGGGGTTGGTTCGAAGTAATTGAGAGAGTTGGTTGGAGTAGGCAATGGCTATATCGGTAGTATGCAGCTTTGTGATGTCTAACTTCCTAGCGTTTTTAGCTGCAACTAGGTGAAAGAAAGAAAAATGATCCAAAAACTATTTCTCCAACAATTTGTCCGCCTAGTAAAGACCTATGTAGAAAATACGACTATTAAGTGATTGCAACTGCCTTGGTCAAGAAAATAGCTCTCAGGCTTAGTGAACAACTTGTATTCGCTTTAAAACTTGATATGGGATAATACAGATTAGTTTATGGTAACGCCGTCCATGTAGGATTGTTCATCTGGTTATGTCCATTCGATATTTGCTGCACATGTTTGGTTTATTTCTATAGCTGTTAAGCTATTTCTTAACACTTCTTTACATACCAACCAACGCATACAGATGCATTTGCTGCGAAACTTTGTTTGCCCAAACAGTTGAACATTTCGGAGACTATTCACCAACTGTGGTTCATTCGCTGTGAAAGATGTTACACTCGGAAGTTCTACTTTGAAGTTTCGTTTTTGTCAGCAAATCGAAAAAAAGAAAATATTAAGTTGCTTTAAAGTACAAATGCAAACATAAGAATGGATAATACGGAAGCAGTGGCGTAGTCTATATAAGAAATTGGTTAAGGAGAAAAGGATTGTATGATAGATCTTTCCTCATTCTGTGTATATGAAGGGTCACAAAAGCTGATGTTCGGAATCGTCGTTAAACTGTAGGTCCCGTAGTGGAGTGTATAAACTGTATCAAATGCGCACAGCTTTCTCATATCTCAAGCATGGAATACAAAGGAAAACGAACTGTGATCATGAGGCAACACCTCCGATGACGGTTTCAGAATAAAGAATATCCTTGCGAATATTGACAGTTAAAAGAGTGAGTATATAGTTTCTCGGTTGAAGGTAAAAAAAAAACATCTGTCAAAATCTGTAATTTTTATAAGAGGTACCAAAGAGGACATGGTGTATTCAGTTAACTTTAATTACTGTAAAATATAACAACAGTTCCTAGTAGCAGTCGTTCAGCCTAACGGACGAATATAAAACCACCTTAACAAGTAAGAAATTTTGTCTTATGATAACGCAGTGTTGCCGCTATAAAAATGACAATTAATTAAGGTACATTGCTATATTAAATTTGACTTTAAAATATAATACTACAATTAATTTCTACGAGTATTAATTAAAATATACTTAACAGCCTTTCAGCCCCAACATCAGTTTTGATAGGAGGCACCCTTAAACGCAGCTGTTCGTTATATGTGCTCAACATGTTTTTTTTTTCAAACTGGTATAGAAGTGAAACTTTTACGTTGATTCGATTTGTTGCATTTGTGATTTATTTTGCATGTGTTTGGAAAAAGTTTTTCCCAAAAATATTTGTGTTTCAGATAACAAAGGACGACCGACCGACCAAACGAGTAAGCGTTAAGCACAAATTTTCGTTAGATTCTTGAAGCAACAAAAAAAATACACGAAAATTTCTTCATTCCTGTTTTGCATATAAATGATAAAGGAGAGTAACAGTTGTATAAATATCTAACTTAAGATAAAGTTTTGTGAAAAAACTCCAACCAGGGCTGCGTCAATGCAAAATGTTGAAGATTTTTGATAAATGTGAGGTTGACATAAAGTGGAACTAAGAAAAAGTGATATTAAACACATTTTAATATTATTTATTCCGTTTAACGAATTGAATGAATGAATACAGTTATCTGACACGATTTGAACGTGTTGTTTCCGTGAATATATCATTAATTCTAAGAAGTTGGCGTAACACAATTCTTTAGCTAGTAGATATGCTGAAAGATTGACATGAAATTTGGTGATTTTTTTACGCTCATTTATAAAAAGTCGGAGAAAAAGTGAATAGATTAAGTAAATTTTTTCACTTAATCATATGTAACAATCGAAAAATCTTGTAACATAAACAAAATGAATAAGCCTCATAAAGGTTTGATTGATATTCATGATTATATACCCGTAATTTTTATTCAGCTTCTGGTATACACATGGAAGATTTACGCAATACATAGCTTATAAATGAACCTAACGTAAATGTTTTGGCGCTATGCTAAAATTTTCCATTGACTCTCGACTTCCGAAATTAAGTCAAGTAATCATTCTACATCGAGATGATGACTGGCTGATGGCAGCTTATTGGTACAGGTGCTGCATGTTTCTGCGGTGCTTTCGGTGGATGACCTCGATAGCTTTACCATTTTCGGTGAAGTTGATGGGCAAGATAGTTTTGGATGTTGGACATTTAGCTGTCATGAATGAGAAAAAAAAAATTCGTATTATATATATAAAGCCGAAGGACGGATTTTAAACTTTTTGTTTTTGTAATCATATAATGAATTTGTTGAACACAAACGCTCGTCCGCAACGCTTGGAATACCGATATAAAAATTGTTTCCATGTCCAGCTGCCGTCTGGACTGCCCTAAGGATTCCATTTAATGGTCTTTCGAGTTATATAATCAATCCATCTCCATTTCGTCTTCGGATTTCTGTTTCGACTGGGATTTGACCAGTTTGTACCAAGAGCTGAGCGTTGCTAATAGTGTTTGGATTCGACGAAGGCATCGTTTAATGAAACCTTGAAGTGCTCTGAGATCCCCACGAACTGTAATCCATGATTCACATCCGTAAAGGGCAACTGAATTCAATATGTTAGACTTGGTACGTCTCGAGATAAGATTTTAGTTCCAAACATGATTTAGTTGACTATAGGCTTCTCTGTCTTTGTTGATGCGGTTTATGACTCTGGATGATATTATGATGCATCACAGATTGCAAAACGACTGGACTTATTCGATATCTTTTTGTTGTAATTTGAGGTCGCATTGCCTTGGTCTTGGGTATACTAATTTTAAGGCCGCATGATTCTGCTTCAATACTCAACTCGCTTAGCTTGTGCTGTATGTCATCAAATTTATGTGACAACAGACATATGTCGTCCGCATTATCCTGGTCTTCGAGACGGCCATGCAGACGCCATACGATAAAATCCTCGTGTTGTATGCGGCAGTCGTGTACATATGATAATTTCCGGAATTCCTTTGCAGCGAATTGCATTCCATATGGCACAATGGTGTTGGGTGTCAAACGCTTTTTCTAAGTCTACGAGTATCATATACTAGGGTGATAGCCATTTGTTGTTTTCTGATTATTCTCATACTATTGTTGATATGATCAACGCCGGATCTGTTGAGGTGAGAACCAGCCTGTTCGCTGCGGATGTCGTCGGCGAAAGCGTCTGTCAATCGTTTGTTCAGAATGTTAGCAATGACCTTGTTTATAATGCTGATCACCGTTACCCCTCCAGTTTTTACATTCCGTAAGGTCACCTTTCTAAGAAATTTTAATTATAAGTCCGTCTTTCATTTCGTCGCTAAAACTCGTCTGTAATAGGGCGTGGGATTATCGATGGATCATGGATCGTGTTTTTCTGTGAGATGGAGACAGCGGCCTGTGTGGGTGTTTTGCGTTGAGATGGGATTCAGCAAGTTCGTATAATGTTCCGTCCAAACATTTTATTAGGGTGTCACAATATGGTGGTAGGAAATAAGATTTGGGGGGAAAGTTATAGAACGGTACACTTGAGGTCAATGGACCTAAGAGCCTCCCTGAGACAAAAAATTCGCTATATCAAACTTTAAGATCGGACTTTAAATACGGAAGATATGACGAAAAAACTAAAAAGGCAACCCTACGTTCGGCAAAAAAAATATAAAAAATGTTTTTAAATATCTTTGGAACAATTATTTATATTTGATTGGTGTACGGTGTACTTTTTTTGTGCCTGTAAAGTGATACGCTCTATTGTGCACTCCTCTCTCGTTTCGAGTTTTCGACTTGTTAAGGTCCGCCTAACATTTCCTCCTCTTTAAATCAGGTCCCATGTTTCATCTGAGATCCATTATTTTCGCTCGGGGATTTTGTAGCCAATGCTAACCTATGCGGCGTTAACGAAGTTGGTCTTGATCGCTGGAGAGTCTACCCTTGTATTGTGGCCATATGATTCATGAGATGTTTGCAGGGTGTTGACGTACTCTCTGTGGCATGCAGTCTATAGAGATCTTCCTTTATTGACGGGTCTTATGTTTCGGTCGGTCCATAACATTGCACGCAAGTCATATTTCCCACTTTTGTGCGAAATCTGACGCTTGTACTACTAATTATATTCGTATTGATACACAGATTACACAAAATATAGCAAATCTCAGTTCATACCTGATAAATAATTGTCTACCCGTCCGTGTAGAAATTCACTATCCTTCCATTATTCTAAAAGTCTATATCCAGTATGGAAGTATGGTATTTTCTATCGATCTATCCAAAATAGAGTTTCTCTCCCGGGATTTCCCGGGCGGGAATTCCCGGGAATCCCGGTCATTTTTAATTCCCGGTTTCCCGGGAAATTAAAACACCTTTAGCAGATCAAATTTTAGAAGCTTTAAAGAAGCGAATTGAAGAAAGAAGGGGTAAGCGACTTTATACTTTAGTGAAGTATCTTAAATATCCAACAGTATTTGATAAGAAAGCTAATAACTTATTTCTAACTGCTTCAAAACAAAATGTGATCGCGTACGCTGAACAAATTTATACTCGACTTTTTAAAGAAGACATTATCGACGAAGTTCTGGAATCGGACGAAATTTCTATTTGTGACATTAGTACCGAAAGACCATTTGAGGATATTTTAACCGATGCCATAACAAATGTAATGTTGCATCAAGTAATAGACTACTAAATTACTTGATAAAAAAGGATTTACAATTTTACGAAGCAAGTGGAAAAGCAACGAAAAATGTCACCATTTTATTGAATGCTCTTCTGACAATAAGGCCAACATCAGTTGAAAGCGAGAAAATGTTTTCAACAACAGGGCAATTTGTAAATAGAATTAGAAACAGACTGCCTGATGAAACTATTAACCCTCTTTCTGTTTTAAAAACGTATTTTCAAAATGACAAATTAACTTTTATTGTTTAACTAATATTTTTATATACATATACATTAAGATGAATGTTTTTCGTTTGTTATGTTTTTGTTTGTAATTTTTTTGTTTTACTTGCAGCTTGTACTATATAATCTCATACTGCAAAATTGAAAAAAATTAACATAGTTTGTCTTGTTTTTCTACTGCGCGAAAATTCCCGGGAAAGGCAAAAATTTTTCCCGGTTTCCCGGGAAATGAAAAGTCCGGGAAAAAGAGAAACTCTAATCCAAAATGGCTTGGAACATTGTTCCATGACTAACACTTAATTTTCCCAATTTTGACAGTTGACTTAAAGTTATGGTTTATGTGCTTCGGTACGATAACACAGTGCAACACATAAATTGGTGCCGCCTTCGTACCCAGCTATTTTTGAAGTATGTACCGAGACTAAAAAAATCCCCAAAGGATTTGGCCCCATTACATCGAAACATTTTTTTTATGGATACTCCAATATTTTCACCGCCATACGATTTTGTGACCATTTTTAGGGAGTTCATATTTCATAAACTGTTCGGAATTTTTTCTTTTCGTCTTCGGCAAAGTTGTAAATCTAAACCAGAGCATAAAAAGTCTCAAATAGACCGACCCAAAAAATTGCATCTAGTGCATGAAAATTGTAAAAATATGAGAAAAAAGGCTATTTTTATACCATCACCCTTAGGGATGAAGGTATATATCATTTGATACGAGCCAAAAGTGTAACACATAGAAGGAGTGACTTTAGACCCTAGGTTTCTTTGAACCAAATTCGATTCATGACTTTTTAAGTCGTTTGAGCCATGTCCGTCTGTCTGTCTGTCTGTCTGTCTGTCTGTCCGGTGGCTGTCCGGCTGGTTCGCACGATAACTTTCGAAAGACGCAACCAAATGTTTTGAAATTTTGCACGAGTTATTATTTTCTCAAAACTACTTACGGTATTGCAAATGGGCTACATGGCCCCGCCCCTTCTGGTACCTCCCATACAAATACATCATTCCGCCCACTATAGAAATCGAGTAATAATATCAATACACCCTACGGGATCGTCCCCAAATTCTGTATTTAGTAAAGCTATAACAGGATAAAGTTTTGGAAAAAATTTTGAAAGCCTAGCCACGCCCCTTCTAGTACCTCCCATACAAATCTACCTTTTCGCCCACTATAGAGATGGAGAAATAATATCAATAAATTAAACGTGATCGTACCCAAATTCTATTTTTAGTAAAGCTATAACAAGATAAAGTTTTGGAGAAAAAAATTGGAAGTCTATTCACGCCCCATCTGGTACCTCCTATACACATCTGGTACCGCCCACTTAAGAAATCGATTAATATTATTAAAAGACCTAACGCGATCGTGCCCAAATTCTGCATTTGGTAAAGTTTAAGCAGTATAAAGTTTTGGAGGAAAAATCTGGAAGTCTAGACACGCCCCTTCTGGTACCTCCCATACAAATGTACCACTCCGCCCACTTTAGAAATAGGGTAATAATATCAATACACTCGACACGATCGTGCCCAAATTCTGTATTTTGTTATGTTATAACAGGACAAAGTTTTGGAGAAAAAATTGGAAGTCTAGCGACGCCCCTTATGGTACCTCCCATACAAATATACCTTTCTGCCCACTTTAGGGATGTACTAATAATATCAGTAAAGCTATAACAGGATAAAGTTTTGGAGAAAAAAATTGGAAGTCTATTCACGCCCCATCTGGTAACTCCCATACACATCTGGTACCGCCCAATTTAGAAATCGATTTATATTATTAAAAGACATAACGCGATCGTGCCCAAATTCTGCATTTGGTAAAGTTTAAGCAGGATAAAGTTTTGGAGAATAAATCTGGAAGCCTAACCACTCCCCTTCTCGTACCTCCCATACAAATGTACCACTCCGCCCGCTTTAGAAATCGAGTAATAATATCAATATAGTAGAAAATTATTTGTTTTACTGAGGGAAAGGGTAAATGTAAGTTGGGTTGCCCAACTGAAAATTTCTAACTGGTTTTAATTACAAATCGGGTAATTTCAATAACTCAAGACTTAAACAATATCTTATATTGGGTGATGGTATTTATCAGTCAGTTCAACTGACTGAAATTTCTGTACTGGTTTCATGATATTTTCACCATAAAATTATGATTATAACAAGTAATATTCCACATAATTCATACGCCACGGAGTACAACGAAATACATTTTGTGTGAAAAACATCATAAAAAAATTTCCTTTTTTCCTATATTTTTGCAATTTTCATGCACTGGATGCAATTTTTTTGGGTTGGTCTGTTTGAGACTTTTTTTGCTCTTTTGCCGAAGGCGAAAGGAAAGAATTCCCAACAGTTTATGAAATATGGACACTGTAAAAATAATAAAAAAATTGTGTTGGGGTGAAATTATTGGAGTATCCATAAAAAAATGTTTCGATGTAATGGGGCCAAATCCTTTGGGGATTTTTTTAGTCTCGGTATATACCTTAAAAATATCTGGGTACGAAGGCGGCACCAGACGATGACCTTAGAAGTGTTGCACTGTGTAATAAGCTGCATCAGGTAAAACTTGATATTAACATAGTAACTGGCTTGAACAACACACTCCCCTACACAATAACAGCATATAATATTATCGGCCTCACCATTACTGTATAAACCTAGAAAATTGAAGGGAAGCACCATTAAAGTCCTCCACATGAAACTAAAACGATAGCGGATGAAGGGAATCCGCAATGCTAGTTGTCCATTAAATCATTAAGATCCATATATCAAACTACTTGAAAATAAGTACAAATTTCAAATAGTTTACGAAATATGAGCCCAAGAAAGTTTGCAAATTTTCCAAAAAAAAGTTTGAGAAAAAACTTCAAGTCAAAATGTGGAAGCTCGATTTTCACCGTAGACGTATGGTCTAGTGTACTATTTTGCTCAGTACAATCCCAAGAATCAGAAACGCGAAGCCCCCAATTAAGATGTTCAAATCGCCTCATCCTATATATATATATATATATATCCGGTCCAGGTTTGAGTTCCATTGTATCTTTATTATTTTATTTGTTTGTTTACTTTCCATTAATGTTTCCTTTTGTTTCAATAGTTTAAAGTTTGTACATTTATATTTTCCGATAAAGCTATTATCGTGGTTGTTGTTGCAGCTTTTGTTGATGATGTTTAAAGTTTTACAACACAAGGATACAGGAGTCCTCGAGAACAATACAATAATGGCACTCGTACAAAAGTGAAACATATTGAACGTTACCGCAACAATGATCGTAATACTAGGTAAATAAGTGCTTTATATAACAATTTTTTAAGTATATAAACACACAACTTTTACACTTACACGGATGTGTACGCACACGTATCGTATTGACGATGGTGCAACGCGTAGAATCCACGTGTGTTAGGGATGCCATACATTTATTATTTGTTGTGCAGTAGAGAGAATTGAGTCATGGTAAATGTGAATAAACTATTTTATGGATGAAAGATGTTTGTTGACATAAGTATGAATGTACCATTCCGCCCACTTTAAAGATGGAGTAATAACAACAATACACCCAGCGCTATAGTGCCCAAATTCTGTATTTAGTAGGCTAAATCAGGATAAAGCTTTGTAGTAAAAACTGGAAGTCTAGCCACGCCCCTTCTGGTACCTAACATACAAATATACCACTCCGCACACTTTAGATATCGAGTAATAATATCGATATACTAGAAAATGTTATATTTTACTGAGGGTAAGATTATATGTAAGTCGGTTTTCCTTACTGAAACTTTCTAACTAGTTTTAATTTAGCTTTTGCAGATATTCTATAAATTGAACAGATTTTTACCAAACATAGCAAAAAAGTTTTCAGTAAAAATTTAATACATACAATTATTAAAAATAAATTGAACGCCAGTTTTATGAGAAGCTTATACCTCCAAATGGGGTTCAAAGGGGTACATGAATGTCACAAAAGCAATCCTATCCCTCAAATCTTTCTACTCGCACCTCCTGCGTGGCGCACCCTGGGCACCTTGAGTAACCTTACCTCTGAGTAGTAAACAAACCATGTTGGAGTTTAAGTTAGGGCTGACGATACAGTGAGCTTTGGCGGAGCCACTATAACATATTTAGTTTAACGGTTCGCCAAAGTTATTTCGCTATGTCCGAATATAAAATTTAGTTGAGATGGCGCATGGCAAAAGACTTGGTCTTGGAGGTCAGACTGATGACTAAACTCTCAATCCCAGTATCTATCTAGGATGTAATAGGCCAGTCCCCGTTTGTCTAAAAATATTTAAATGGTTAATGAAATTGAAAGAAGTGAAACCCAATTAACACCCTTGTTGACGACTACCGGAATAAAAAACTGCAACCGATTTAAAACCGGGGATATGGAATAGTGCGCGAATTCTCGATTTTTATACGGCGGAACCTCTTATTTTGTGAGGTTCAGTAAAAAAATGCTGGAGCCAAAAAATGGTGGTGGTGGGGTCAGGTTTAACCGTCCCGCATTGGGGTCAAAGTTCAGGAAAATTTGGAAAAAATGTACAACAGTCCTCCTAACTACCAAGGGGCTGTCGTTAGGGGGTTGGGATGTATGGCAGACCTTCATGAATTTCTTTTGCCAACATTTTCTCCGAACATACTTACCCCCTTTCTCCACTCCTTCGGGGGGCTCCCATACAAATTTTTAATTACCCCCTTATTACTCCGTATAATGTTCCCGAAGCCCTAACTTCACCAGGGTCACCCCTAGGGGGTTAGAATGTATGACGGATCTCCAGGAAAATCTTTTCCGAACATTTTCTTCGAACATACTTACCCCCTATTTTCTCTCCTTAGGGGGGCTCCCATACAAACTGCACCAAAACCCTCCCTCAATATGAGAAAAAACGCCCTACCTATCAAGGAGTTGTCCCTAGGGGATTATGATGTATGGCGGAACGATAAAAATAAACACTGCAGAGAGAGGTGTCAAATTAATGTTTTATGTTCCGCGATGTAAAAAAGTCGATACTAAGAATTTCCATATAACACTATTACATAGCTAGTGCTCATGGGTGTCTTTAACGCTCAAGTAGAACTCGATAATGCTGGAAAATACGCAGTAATAGGCAGACACGATTTAGGCAAAATTACCAAGAATGGTGAGCCTTTCTCTGCAATATGCAATAATATCGATTTGGTGATCGGTGGCACAGTGTTTTCGCATACAACAATTCACAAGGCTACGTGGTCTTTGCCGGAGTACAGCACCAAAAATCAAATCGATCACATAATAAATAGAAAAATGTGGCGGCACTCTCTTACTAATGTTCATAACAAAAGAGGTACGGACATCACAAGGGCTACTAGGAACCATAAAGACGCCACAGTACAGAGAAACAACCCTTTGAAAAAGGCATGGGTTCGACATGGATAAACTCAGAGATCAGAGCATACGCACCCGCTACCGGCACGGCATCCTACTGGGAAAGTGTGAAAACAGTTGTTGTTGACACAGCGCGAGGTGCATTGGTGCACCTAGGAAAAAAAAAACAAAAACCCTGGATATCTGACCAAACATGGCAACTAATTGAAAAACGTATAACAAGGACGATGCTACGCAGATCGCCTATTGATAGACAGGTATTTTCCATAAGTATTCGATGACCAAACTACTCATATCTCAGATCACCAACTGCAACAGTGCACCAATAACCTAGGAAAGAACAAAAACCCTAGGTATCTGAACGAACATGGCAACTAATTAAAGAACGCAAAACTCCAATTAACAATGCAAGGATGATGTTGCCCTCCCAACAACTACAATCCTAATATACTTTATTGGATTGGGGCATAAAACGCAGTGTAAGAACAGACAATCGATCATAATGGGAAAATCTAGCTCGAAAAGCGCAAGCTGCAGTTGCGACCAACAGAACCAGGGACCTTCGTATTTTTATAATTGTGGGTCGAAACCATGCCAGCGGCAAACTTCTTGTCAATAGTAACGGCGAGGTAGTAACAGACAAGGAAAAACAGCTCATTATATTGGAACAATACTATAAAAACATCCCGAGGTCCAAACCCAAACATGAGCAATTGCTTTGCGATCACATATCCCACAGTGGCAACTCACCGCCTCTATGATTGAGGCGATCTATTAAGAGCTTTTGGATTGCATCAACAATGGCTTAAAAATAAATCTTTCAAGATTGCTGCAATTGGCGAAGCACCATCACCAAAGTCATCGCCCAAATAATACCCCATCACATAACAGCGTTCATGCTGACATAACAGCGAACAAGCTGATTTAAAATCAATCAAGTAGTGCACAGATCATATAAGCTATCGTTAATGCCCTACGATGTAAGGGTCTCTGAGAAGATTATCAGGCTTTTACTTAAATAACGAACGCGGATGGAATATTTGTTGGCATTTAGATGACGCCTGTGTTCTCTCTTCCTGCATGTAAGTGCAGATGCAGAATATGCTTGACCGTGTTTTTGTTGTTGTAACAGCTGGAGGAAGTAGCTGAGGTGATAATTCTTTATACTGATTTTCAATTTATCGGCACTCGATCGGGCATGTAATCCGGTTATCATACGATCATTGTTGGCAACTCTGTTTCGTTCCTTTGTAGATAACAAGGTTTGTGTCAAGGATTGCTAGTTGTTGTTGTTTTTTATTTTTAACAACCATTTTTCTCCAAGAGATGGCGCCAGCTGGTTTTATTAATTTATTTTTTTAAAATGTTGATAAATCTTTTCCTTTTGTCCTTGGTCCTTGTGCATTATCGTTTTTTTTTTTGTAGTGGAAGCATCTAGGATGAGTTTTGTGGGCTGGAGAACTCGAAAGTATTTGAAAAGTAATTATACCATCACCCTTAGGGATGAGGGTATATATCATTTGATACGACCCAAAAGTGTAACACATAGAAGGAGTGACTTTAGACCCTAGGTTTCTTTGAACCAAATTCGATTCATGACTTTTTAAGTCGTTTGAGCCATGTCCGTCTGTCTGTCTGTCTGTCTGTCTGTCTGTCTGGTGGCTGTCCGGCTGGTTCGCACGATAACTTTCGAAAGACGCAACCAAATGTTTTGAAATTTTGCACGATTTATTATTTTCTCAAAACTACTTACGGTATTGCAAATGGGCTACATGGCCCCGCCCCTTCTGGTACCTCCCATACAAATACATCATTGCGCCCACTTTAGAAATCGAGTAATAATATCAATACAACCTACGGGATCGTCCCCAAATTCTGTATTTAGTAAAGCTATAACAGGATAAAGTTTTGGAAAAAATTTTAAAAGCCTAGCCACGCCCCTTCTGGTACCTCCCATACAAATCTACCTTTCCGCCCACTATAGAGATGGAGAAATAATATCAATAAATTAAACGTGATCGTACCCAAATTCTATTTTTAGTAAAGCTATAATAGGATAAAGTTTTGGAGAAAAAATCTGGAAGTCTAGACACGCCCCTTCTGGTACCTCCCATACAAATGTACCACTCCGCCCACTTTAGAAATAGGGTAATAATATCAATACACTTGACACGATCGTGCCCAAATTCTGTATTTTGTTATGTAATAACAGGATAAAGTTTTGGAGAAAAAATTGGAAGTCTAGCGACGCCCCTTATGGTACCTCCCATACAAATGTACCTTTCCGCCCACTTTAGGGATGTACTAATAATATCAGTACACCCAAGGCAATCGTGCCCAAATTCTGTAATTAGTAAAGCTATAACAGGATAAAGTAATGGAGAATAAATCTGGAAGCCTAACCACACCCCTTCTCGTACCTCCCATACAAATGTACCACTCCGCCCACTTTAGAAATCGAGTAATAATATCAATATAATAGAAAATTATTTGTTTTACTAAGGTAAGGGTATATGTAAGTTGGGTTGCCCGACTGAAATTTTCTAACTGGTTTTAATTACAAATCGGTTAATTTTAATAACTCAAGACTTAAACAATATCTTATATTGGGTGGTGGTATTTATCAGTCAGTTCAACTGACTGAAATTTCTGTACTGGTTTTTCATCGATGTTGATGCCAGTGCCCCGGCCGGTAATCGGCACCTTCGGATTGTAACTCTACATCGTTTCAACTGAGCAATCGAAGGCTTGACTGTGTAAGAGCTAGTGCAGCACGTTCATGCCTGGTAACACTGTTCGACAAGGATTTTTTTCTTGTGTTGCATAATGTGTTTCTAAAGGTTTTTGACATGAGAAATTTAAATACAAAATCAGAATTTTGCTATCAGTCATAGGTTTTTGGTTATTTAAAAATATGTTTTGTTTTCCATTAATAATTTGTATGGAGGCGAATGCTGAAAAATTTAGTAGAAACAGGTGGCAACATCAGCAACATACCTGATCGGCTCCAATTATCGGCCTTTTTTATAATCTACGTAAACTTGAGGTGCAAAATGTTCATGAAAGTGAATTTTTTGCACTCTCATTTGGATTTCTTCCACGAATGCTACAGCGACGTGTCTGATGAACTTGGTGAAGAAGGAAAATAGATGTCTACTATGCTCGGTGATTGCTGCTGGAATATTTTAGGAGACTGCAAGGATATTCAGCATTAAATAAAAAAATAACATTATTACCTTATAGAAAATACATATGTGTTCTTCTTATTTTTCATGTTTAAGCTCTACTAGTATCGGTTATTGTATTAAAAAACGATTCTTTTGATTCAAGTAAAGTTTTCATTATAAAATTCAACGTTTTCATTATAAAATTAAAAATTCAAATCCATATCTATATATATAAAAGAGGATGTGTGTATGTATATATGTAACGTATGGACTCGAAAACGGCTGGGAATCTTCCAAATAACCCCGCGAGTAACATAGGCTACACATTGTTTGGATTTTTCTACATTTAGGGGGTGAAAATGGCAATATTCGATAATATGCAATAGCGAAGCATTGCCGGGCCAACTAGTTATTTATAAAATGTCCCTGATGAAATAAATCTGAAAACACATTTGAAATCATGATTTTAATAACCATAGGAATCACAACTCACATACCCAGATGAATAAAAAATATTTTTTTTTGTAAAACAGTGTAATTTATGTTCGAAAAACCCAATAAAATCAGTGGCACTAAGGTGTTACCACTTAAACCGGGCAACGTGCTGATCACAGGCTTGGAAAGTTTCTCAGCCAGTAGTGGTAGTAAGGATAACATGAGTTAGAACATTCAACCCTACCTAGTTCAAGGTCCTTATAACATTTTCGGGGTTCGTAAATATTTAAGTGGATTGTCATTCATTTCCTTTACGTTTTCATAATAGTTGATTTATTTAATGAGAGTGGCTTATTAGGACATCGCGCTTGATTGTAGTTATTTGAGACCGCTAACACCACTAAGAGAGCATGCCGGAGAGGTTTTGATTATTTGCAAGTCAATAACGGTTAAAAAAATTGCCATCCCCATTTAATTATATTAGAATTTAGTGATTATAATGCTTATGAGGTAACCCTACCACGCGCACTTTGCTTGTAAAATGGGCAAAGGAGTTGGTGATGTGGATGTGTGTAAACGCAAAAACAATGAATTAAACCAGTCGAAAAAGTTTCGATGTGATACAACATCGAACAATTGAGAGAATTAAAACTCAGTCATGGAAGAAAATATTTTAAATGCGTTAAACGCCTTTGGGTATAAACAACTTTAACATTTTCACGAATGCCACTGATTAAGTCTATTATCAAGGTTCGTCATTGTTAAAGTGTTGCATATGTCGGTGGTTACAAGTTATAACATAACAAATTATAAATGTTGTCCATTTCGGGATGTATGGCAGGTAGATGTGTCCTTTGAGATAAATTCATAAATTCAATACAGTTATCAGTTATATGTTAGAGACAAATTGAGCCAAAATTGGCACAATACCAACAAAAAATTTGGAAATAATAAGTTTTTCCCATTCAGGATATATGGAAGGTCAGTAATATCGTTGGTATATTGCGTAAACTGACCAACTCCAATTTTTTTGGTGAAATGGACTTAATGATACAAAAGTGTTCCAAAAGTCAGAGTCTGTGCTCTCTATAAAAATTTTAAGCCTAATTAAAATAGTTTTGTAGTTATTGTATCAAAACATAGGCGGCTATAAACTTTAAATCGTCAATAACACAAAAACATATAGAGTGTACTTGAGAACTTTTTGAGAAAGTGTCCCAAAAGTCATCTTCTATGTATTATAAAGAAATGGGCGTGTCTTTTGATACAACTAAATATAATTCAACACAGTTATCAATTTTGTGCAATACTACAACAATTTTGGAAATATGATCCCAAACGTAACAAATTTCCCTATATGATACTAACTTCAGATCGATATATCTCGATTCCTAGACACGACCCAGCGATACGGCTTGACACGTATAACTTTCTTTTGACCAATATAACTTTTCCCGGTAGTCAGAACCTTCGCCGATTATTGCTGCCGCACAGTGTTATTAAAAAAAAAATAAACAAATATAGGTCGCTATTTACACAGAGGTTGGAAAAGAGACCAAAAGCACCAGTAAAACTAAAAACACCAAAAGTAAAATTTTATAAAAATGTTTCTAAAACTTTTGAATGCCCTTTTAAGGTCCTTTTTGACTTTTCTCGTAATACGACCGAAAAGGACACCTAAGGATTCTTAAAACAATAAGAAACATAGTTTTTATGGAGCTCAATTTGAAAACTTCATCAGACCATAAGAAACATGGGCTTGGGGTGATATGTCCTCCCGGCTAAAAAAAAGCCCGCTCCGAATCTCTGTTAAAATGTTCATTTAATTTTATGTCGCGATTAATCGAATAATGTTTTATTGAAAGGTAACCCTAGTAAATGTTTTTTGTTATATCCGGACACTATTTGTTCATTTAGCCATATCCAATTACTGACGTCATAAATCAGCACAAGAATATTTTAAAAACAACACCAAAATATTGTATAAGGCATCATCATAAAACTAGAATTTATGGACGAAAGTGCTGAAGAAAGTTTTCTTAATCAGTGATTTATTAATGGGAACACATCAAAATGTGCTGACCACAAACTTTGTCCGTTGGTTATACTGCCAAATGATTTGAAAGACCTACATTAGTTGTTACAATAGGGACAAGATGTTTGCGACTGTTTGAAGAAAACAACACAGATCCATCTAAACTTTATATACAAAAGTCTTCAAAAATCGCAGGAGGCTACAAAAAATATATTGATCAGTTTAGAAATTTAAATCAATTGTAATTATGATCTTAACAATTATGAAAAATATATCACAATTTACGTTAGTGTATCAAATGATACATAAAATTCGGCTAACGATTAGAAACGTTTTTTGTTGTTTGATATTTTTGGTCTAATTCAGTGTGTCACGCACTAGGATGACGCGTTTCGAACTCCATGACGAGTTCATCTTCAGACCCCTTTGTGACGAACTGATGCACAATGGTACATATAATTAACTTACTATGTATGAACTTACTATGCAAGCATAAGATAGTGTATGAAAATTGATTAATACAACACAGTTTTGTGAGAACTTATTATAGGGTGCCTTTATACTAACATCATCTTATGTCCATCCACTCCAGTTTACTCAAACCAGGTTTTTCGTTTTTGTTTTTATGTTAACTCAAGTACTATATAAAACACTCAATATGTACCACCAAGTTAAGGAACACTAAAGAAGCACAAAATATTTCGAAAGTTTTGAATATAAATCAAAATTTTAATTAATTTTGACACACATTTCACTAGTGGAAAGAGCTGCTGCGTGTGTAGCAGCCACGAAGGTATCGAACGCATACGGGACGTCCAACGAGAACGATTTCATCTATGCAACATAAAGAAAAACCTCAGTTTCTTCTTTCCTTGACCAGCAATGTTGGCAAAAGTTAATGGAGAAAACGTTATATCGCAACATCACAGCAACGTAAAGTAGAGTACTACTGTTGCATGATGTATAAGAAAACTTATAGAGGCTCAAGATAAAGTAAAAAATGTTTATAACGAAGTCTGTAAAGAGGTTGCTGAAAAGTTTATAAAAGTAAATAAATTTTACTTTTTAAAAGATTTTCTGTGGTAATGCCAAAGATAAGTTAAAAAAAATTATGTAACGAGTAAGAGTAAGGAAAGTACTTGTGATAAGTTTCAAAAGTGTGTATGTATTACAGATATGTATTTAGTAGAAGTGCTGTATGGAAAATATACAAACAAACATTTAATTTGAGTGAGTTAACATGATTCTATTTTTAGAATTCACACAGAATTTTTATTCCGATTGTCAACTTTTTGCGAAGGTTTTACCAGATACGTACCGACGACTCAACTACTCAAATTTACAGCATTGAGAATGCGCGGAACAAAAAAATGTAGATGTAGATATTTTGTAGAATAATATGTTACGTTAACTGCATTCACTCATGCATTTTATTCAATTTCCAATAAGAAAATAGGTTTAAAAAATGTTGTCCAATTTTTGAGACAAGATACTCGCTAGTTTGAAGTAAAGAAAAATTGAAAAATGGACCCTCCAAAATGTTGACGGCCGCTGCAAACAATTTAAGGACCATGATTTGAGGATATGCACCTATGTACCAGGTGCCTCCATCCAACTGGCGGAAATCCTTAAAGAATACAAGGCTGATAAAACCGCTTTACAGGAAATCCGGTGAACGGGACACGAGTGTTCTCACATGAAGACGTGCGATATCTACTATAGTAGCCATGCAAACAAGCACGAGTTTGTATATGGATTTGTAGTTGGCAAGATACTGAGACACCTAGTCTCAAGGTTCAACCCGGCGTGTGAACGTATATCCACCATAAGAGGCACAGCAAAGTTTTTCCACATAACAGTTATATGTGCCCATGCTCCGACAGAAGAGAAAAGCGACGAGGACAAAGACGAGTTCTACGATGGCCTAGAAAATGTATATGACCGTAGCCCGAGCCTTGACATCAAAATATTACTAGGCGATTTGAGCATACCATAGGAAAATTCAGTCCGCACACCGAAAATATTCATAACGCAACATGGGTATCTTTTCAAATCATTTGACGAAGAATCAGATAGATCACGTGGTAGTCGATGGAAGGCACGCATCGAGTGTTCTGGACGACCGAGTGATCAGGGGTGCGAACATCGACTCCGATCACTACCTTACCGCAGTTAAGGTACGCACAAGGCCAAGCATGGCTAAAAATTTACGTAACCAGGCACAACGAATGGTGGACATCGGTAAACTGCGGACCACAGAGGTAGCGGACGTCTACTTCAACCATCTAACTCAACTCCGACACCATAGAACGAACTGCGAGAAGCGTACTTGGGTACTCAAAGCAGTCTCAAGAAGATGCTTGGTAAGATGATGAATGTCGCAATGCCACGACATAGACTGCATAGAGGGGCGAAACTGCAGCTATTGGTAACGCGAGCTGTTCGTGAACATCACAGGGAAAAGAGAGGAGAGGCATCTCGTCTTTTTAGACGGGAAAAGAAGGAGCTGAAGAAGAGGCAGAATGAGTGCACAAAGTTGCTCCGAAGTAGAGGGAAAGACCGAAAATTCTACAAGAGAGTTAAGGCTTGAATACGTGGAACAGAGTTGCCCTCTTGCAAGGACAGCGATGGTCAGCTAGTGAAGGACCCGTATAACGTTAAGATATGGAGATATCACTCCAGAAGACCCCGTCCCAATCCATTGCAATGGTATTAACAACAAAGCAGCTGGAGCCGATGGTGTCCCTGCTGAATGGTTTAAGGCAGGCGGGGAGGATGTGATTAGGAGCATGCATCAGCCCGTTGATTAGAGTCTCAGTCTATTATGTCCTATATATAACAAAGAAGATCGTAGTAAGTGTAAAAGTACCGTGGAATAATCCTAATAACAATTGCGTACAAATAATCCTATTAACAATTGAGTGAACGTCTAAAGCCAATTGTAGAAAAACTAATTGGACCATATCAGTGAGGCTTTAGACTTGGAAAATCTACGACGGATCAATATTAATCTTAAGGTAAATCCTGAAAAAATTGACTACACCACCTCTTTATTGACTACAAAGCTGCTTTAAGCCATGTCTGAGTTTAGTATTCCTGCAAAGCTGATTCGACTTTGCAGATGTGCCTTGGGAAACATCAAATCCTTGGTTAAGACTGCTAAGGATCATTCTGAACCATTCAACACGGAAAGAGGTCTCAAGCAGGGTGATAGCTTGTCCTGTACACTATTTAATATAGTTATGGACAAGGTGATGAGAAAGGCAGGTGTCAACATGTATAGCACCATATTCCACAAGAACCACTTGCCACAAGCCTATGGCGATGATAAAGACATCATTGGCCAAAATCTTCGGGATATTACTGCAGTTTTCTCATCACTAGAAAAGGAGTTGGAAAAAATGGGTTATGCGGAAAACGAGGACAAAATAAAAATTTTGACGAACAAAGAGACCTGCAGATAGGGACGCACGGTGAATGTTAACAACTATTGTTTTGAGGTAGTAGATGAACTTACCTACCTCGAATCTTCCGTCAATAAGAAAAAAAGTGTCAGCCAAAAAATAAATCGAAGAATAGATGTTTTTACGGGCTTCGGCAGAACTTTAGTAACACCGCCTTATCTCAGGATACTAAGAAACAGCTACACCAGGTGATAATTTTACTCGTTCTGTTGTATTCTGCCGTGGGTGCTTACGACAACAGACATTCAAAAACTTGGATTATTCGTAAGAAAGGTACACCGAAAAATGTATGGAACTATCTGTGTCGACGGCGAGTTTTGCCATCGGATGAACCATTAGCTCTTTAGCGACGTGCCAACTAAAGTGATAGGACTAACTGAAGAACGCACGCAGAAGACCTAAGCCTGTGGAATTCTTCAAAACTTCAGGCCTCAAATTTTTGAACCACGTCCGTATATTGTAATTGGCCACTTAAATAAGAAAGTAAGTTTTTTAACTATTTATATATATACTTTTGCATGTGTGAAAGCACACATAATTACCATCGAAAAATGTTTTTAGTAAATCCTCAAAGATTTTCAATAACAGGATAAAGTAAGCGAATTTAAATTATGTTTACTATTTCTCACATTTCACTTCATCGAGCAGATAAAAGTGAAAGGCTTAACTATGAAACTGAAAATTACTATTTTTACAGACACACACGTAGTTTGTAAAAAATAGTAATTATCCGTTTCATAGTTAAGCCTTTCACTTGCATGTATTTGTGTTTAATATGTGTTTGGCAGCCCACAAAGAAATTGTGCTTCAAAATGATGGATTTATTAAAAACATATGGAAATGATGGTCAGCAGTTTTCTACATACCACCTATATATATACATAAGTCCACTCTCTCCCAAATAACAACAAACAAATTTTGGATACATCAAAAAGAAATCTATGAATGTGTTTTAAAACGTAACATATTCGGCTGCCAAATGGATTATGAGTTACCGTACAAAATCATAAAAATAATATTATTAGAGTTAAAATAATGTATACATATAAATCTCAAAATAAGTTCTACCTATGTCTGTCACAGACTTTGAAACTATTTATCCGATGTGCTCCAGTCCATAAAAAAAACTTCATTTCAGATAATCTGGCAAAAGTGCAGAATATGGGGCGGGAGCCTAAAAAAAAAAATTCCACTCCCCCCCCAAATACGCCCTCAAACACGAAAACCAAGGTCAAAGTTGGCGCTAGGCCCACGGCGCCCTGGGGCCCCAAAAAAAGGGGACCCTTGGGTTCTATGATGACCCCCCTTGTGTGGATACTCAAATGAAAAATACTTTCGAGACGAATCCAACGGTGGTATTTTTTCCTACGGGTCTCCTGGGCCGAGTTAGAGCCATTTAAATTTCCGGGATACACCAAAAAAAATTTTAAAAAATTTTAAAAAATCTTGGAAAAAGTTTAAAAAATTTAATTAGTAACCTTGACTTGAACACATTATGGTCCAACACGCCGTAATTAGATTCCTTGACTTGAACACATTATGGCCCAAGACGAATGCGGTGGGGGCACGTTAGAACACGTTATGTTCCTTTTCATTACTTGCAAAGCGATTCCATTGAGAGGAGGGGGGGCGCCAGTCTCCCATTCTTTTTCATCAACTGCATCATGCTTTACTATTACTTGATTACGCAATTTTTTTAAAAATAATTTTTTTTGGCATATCCCGGAAATTTAAATGGCTCTAACTCGGCCCAGGACGTAGGAACTTAAAAATAACATCGTTGGATTCGTCTCGAAAATATCTTTCATTCGAGTATCCACACAAGGGGGGTTATCATAGAACCCAAGGGGCACCTTTTTTTGGGCCTTAGCGCACATGGGGGGTCATCATAGAACCGAAAGGGGCCCCTTTTTTGACCCCCCCGGGCCCCATGGGCCTGAGCGCCAACTTTGACCTACCATTCCGATTTTTGGGGGCCAAGACGAAGACAACGGCATATTTTTTTTTAATCGGGCTCCCGCCCCATATTCTGCACTTCAGCCGATAATATATATAAATAAACTTATAAACCGATTTGAATAATATGTACGAAATAGTTTAGATTAGGCTTTTTTAGGCTTTTTTGGAAAAAGAAAATTTGTTCCTGCCGATTTTTACGCACACTTTTCTCAATATATCTAAAATTCCTATTTACAATAAAAAGCTGTATAAAAAATATAACAACAAAATTAAATTTTATTACACTTTGCGCTCTATAGTGGATTATATGGAAAGAATCATATACTATAATGTACTTCACAACGGCTCTTTTAGTGGACAGCCCCAAAAAACTAGGATCGGGCGCCCTACAGATATGGTAACTTTTGACATCGACAAATACAAGGTTCACATCAGTGCCACACAGGAAATGCAGTGGACAGGGATACACATGACGAAAGAACTGTGACATATTTTACAGCTGCTATGCAGAAAGCACGAATCTGGGTGTAGGTTAATAGTCGGCAAGAGACTTCGACACCTGGTTTAACCCTGTTAGTGACCGAATAGCCACTATTTATATCAAGGCAAAATATTTTTAAATCACGCTGATTTGTGTACTCGCCCCGTCGGAAGACAATGACGAGGACATTTAAGATGCATTTTATGTATGAGCGCTTGAAGAATATATATATCACCGCTGCCCTAGCTATGAAATTAAAATTGGTTCAATAACACCTCTGATAGCGGATTCAGACTGGTTAGCTTCGCGTCGGCAAGAAACATGGTAGTGAGTGAAAACAGATTTCCGCATAAAGATATCTGCCGATCAAAAGACAAAAAACCAGGTTGATCACATAATAATCAATGGGAAGCATGTATCAAGCGTTATATATTAACGCGGATCATCGCCTATTAGCAGTCAAGGTACGCACCGTTGACTAAAAACTATCGTAATCAAACGCAAAGGAAGCTAAACATCGCAAAGGTGCATACTACATCCTGCTCAAGTACTTCATACGAACCCCCCTTTATTTAATGTTCCCGACGCACCGTAGCAGCATATTGCGAATTTTATGACCACTGCCGCAACGACTATACCGGGTTACGAAAAACAACGCTCAGACAGGTCCTAGTACGCTAAGGAATGTTGCGTATATCTGAGGAAATGGATGCTTCATAAAAGGCAAAACTGTAGCCAATGGTAGCGCGTGCAGTATCGGAACAATATATTGAGAAGAGGTGGGAGACGAAACGCGTCTTTGGGACGAATCGAAAAGTACGGGGATAGAGGTGGAGGGAAAACTTTCGAACTCTGCCCGTTCCCGAATGCGAGCACGCCAAATACCGAAACGTGATCATCACGGCTTTTAAACAACAATGCTGCGAGAGCCGATGGACAGCCGCCAGGACTTTTTAAAGCCAGCGGCGATGATGATGATTGGGATAAGCGAGAATCATGCTGGACAACTATAGTCCGTCTCAGTCATCTACATATTATTCTTCCTCGATGTTTTCAACAGCAACTTCGCAGTAAAAGTTATGTTAGGATTCGTCTTTCTATATGTATGTAGGTCCAGTTTTGTGAGTATGTTAATTCACAATAACCCGGGAAGATATCCCATTACTCATTCATGCGGTGTAAAGGGAAATTAAGTTTTTTAGGCGATAAGCTGGCAACGTGCATATATAATAGAGAAGATTTGGTTAAAGGAATTCATGACCGATGATTTGAATCTGATTGATCTATATCACGTGCTTAAGAAAGGCGATCCAAGTGTGTGCGCCAACTACCGCGGGAATGCTTTTTAACCTATCGCATACAAATTCCTGTCTAGTGTGTTATGTCAAAGACTTAAGCCCATCCAAGCGTATCTGATTGGACTTAAACCTTGTAAATTCACGGCAAAAGTCTATCAAGCGATCTCTTTAACATCATAATGTATATGATCATGCGAGAGACTGTAGTAAACCACTGGTAACATCTATAATAAGTCACATGCAGCTCGCGTATGCCGATGATATGTATATATGTATGTTTGGCCTATGGTTGCGTGTTGTTACTTACTACTCCAACTAAGGCACTGTTTACGATCCTAAACTGGTTACCCCCGGACATTGAGAGGAGTAAATAGCAGCGAACACCGCAATGATGCACAGGAACTATGGCCATACTAAAATTCTGAACCTAATCAATGTGAGCTGCCACACGGATTACACCATACCAGAACCTGTCTTCGATCCGTGTTTTATAAGGAACATCCCGGACAGGTCCTACTATGATGATAATGATAATGCCCTAAACTTTGGGGATGATGTCATCCTAATTTTCACGGACGGTAAGAAATTAAAGGAAAGAGCTGGCTGTGGAATCTTTCGGAGGAGTTGAATTTGTAACTATCAATCAGGCTACCAGACCACTGTAGCATAGTTCAGGTCGAAATAGCGACCATTAGAATAGCCGTGGAGAAAATTCAGTATCGTGGGATATTGGGTGGCAATATTCATATTCTTACTGATAGTAAATCGGCTATCAGATTCCTGAGAACGTGTACACCACCAGGAGATAGCGAGACATTCGACGGTTACCCTCACATTGGTTCCAGGACATGGGGACATATATTGTAACCAAAGAGCCGATACGTTGGCAAGGGCTGCCACAACCGTGAACTCGGGAGAAGTTTACGGTCTCATTGGTGTCCCACTCACAAGGAGGAAACAGCTAATTGCGGAGAAACTGGAACTCATTGCTAAGGAGAGGTGGGTGAGAGAACCCACTTGCACAGCGACCAAACAAATTTTGCCTTCAATGGATATGCAGAGGACACGATTTGTGCTAAACCTATCCAGAGACATCATATCCGTAAAAACCAGTCACTGGCCGATTAGTAAGCACGCTAAGAGGTTAAAACTACCCTACAACGACCTAAGATATAAAAAGCTTGGTCATCGGACAATTCTAGACAATACCTGTCTTTCAGTAGGTGATTTGTGGAACATTCATGCATTCATCAGAGCAACGAAATGGCTTGATAGCGACGTTTACCGAATAGAATGGGAAGATTTGGTGCGAAAATTTTAAAATGGTTTCACAACGGGACTCATACTAGAACCAAAGTGAGCTGTGTTGAACGTGGCTGCCGAATTAACCTTAGCTCACCTAGGGTGGCCAGTCGTGTGATAAATGAGGACAAAACCAAGTTATTTGTTTCAACAAAAAAAAGAGTACTCGTTTGGGACGCTGCGTGACCGTTGACAACTATAACTTTGATGTTACCGTTGCTCCGTAAACAAAAATAACAATGTCAGCCAAGAAATTAAGAGAAGAGTATTGATCGAAAACCTCTGCTACTATGCGCTAAGTAGGCGATGTCATGACAAAGCCCACTCGCGACGAACTAAGATCAAACTCTACTAGACGCAGAAGCGCAGAATCCTGTCTTCAATACACAGATCCTTCAGGAATTCATGTGGGACGAACATTGTCTTTCGAATAATGGGCGGAGGGCATAACATTTGATACACATATATTCTCGGCAATACAGCCATTAATATGCATACAACATTTTTAATTTCGATAAGTGGTTGGAAGGGGCGTGACAAAAGTGTCATTAGAGGGATTTTAATACCATTCATTTCAGTATGATAATTTTGTATTGTCATTTGTAACGCCCCATATATGTATATAATCAGCGTCGAATTCGAAATCAGTTTAAAGATGTCCGTCTACCCCAGCAATTACTGCCGTAGTTTAAGAGCAATCGAGCTGAAATTTGGTATGCAAGCTTCTATCCTCCGTACAAACTTCGCCATTTTGGGGGTGACCGTGCTGAAATTTGGTATGCAATTTTTTATATATCACTTTGTATGTAAAATGTTCTTGTTGCCGTTTTCATCATACAATAAAAGTTTATCTTCTCAAATAAGTAATACAACTTCGTGTATAATTACGCGTAATTTTACTCCAAGCTTAAATTTTAAAGGATGATTCATAACTACTTAACTTTCTCTCTAATAACTGACATAGTCACCACACTGGCAATTATTATTGTTTCAACATTGACCAATCAACAATCATGACAACCTGAATGTAGTGTGCATCCATGCATAATGGGTGAATTCTTCTGATGTTGATGGCTGGTCATTTAATAAACTCATATTTTACATGAATGTTCAACAAATTGTAACATCACATACTCACCGTAATGTTGATTGATGAATGTGAAGGAGCACCAGGGAAAAACAGACAGGTCCTTTTTGTAGCCAAACAAAACAAAATAAAATGGGTATACCGTATATGCACTCGCTGCTTAATTACATGGCAACATTTTAATCTGACGTATATGGAGGAAGAGAAAACTAAGCTGCGTTGAAAAATATAGAATATATCTTCATGATGGACATGGACAAATTATTTTTCTGAATTACAAAAAGCGAAAAAAATACTAAAAAAAAGGCAACAGCTACCCAACCATGAACTCGAATAATGACAACGAAAGTAAAACAAAGTTTATAAAATATCAACCGAAACGACAGCAATGTCGAGCGACTGAATTTGAACAAAGTGTCAGGTGGACAGCAGATGGGGTCATGGGGCAATGTCAGTTATTTGTTGGTGGTATAAAATTATCAAAATGTCTATTTCCACGTGAATGCAACATCGTGTGGAATTGGCATTTTTTTCCTGTTGGCATGTGCACCATTTGCATAGCTAGCGGTAATATTTTAAATATTTCTGGAGGACTGTTTTAACTTATTAAAATTACTGCCAATTGTCAGAAAACAAGTAGAAATGAAAAACTATAAAATGATGTTTCAACTAAAATTATTAGACAGAAAAAATCGACGTTATTGCGGCTTTTCGCATTATCACTATGTTAATGAGAATGCATGACGGCCTCTATGAAGCTTCGCTTGGTATAAAATAGCTCCGTCAGATATTTTCCTATCTTCAATGAAGTCTTCGTATCGGTCAGTTTTATCTAGCAAAGTCGTTTTTGCCTCGCAGTGACACAAAACTTGGTGTCGTATCAGTTGAATACTGCTTATTAGTCGACGAAAAGATAGCATGTGTTAATCTATAAATATTTCGATTCCAGGTCTTAAGCCACACTAATAAGTTCCAATTAGGTTCGATAAAATGGGCTTAAGTCACTCTCATAATATACTTGGAGACACCTTTCTTAAACGCAGGACCAAGTAAAATCAGATTGGAATTATCGGATATACATTCCTGTATCCACATCATATTTATAAGATGGTGTGTGCACATAAGCACCTAATTGCTGCTGGCCTTAGAAAACTCTGCCGACAGTACATTGACACCTCCAGCTTTATTATTTATAAACCATTTAATTGCCGTTTTGGCTTAGTGGTGGACTACAGTGTCATCGATGAATGGCGTGATTTTGTCACTTGTGTTACCTAAGTGGTAAGTAAGGTCATTCTATCTATATAAAACCAGTACAGAAATTTCAGTCAGTTAAACTGACTGATAAATACCATCACCCAATATAAGATATTGTTTAAGTCTTGAGTTATTGAAATTAACCGATTTGTAATTAAAACCAGTTAGAAAGTTTCAGTCGGGCAACCCAACTTACATTTTCCCCCCACCCTCAGTAAAACAAATAATTTTCTATTATATTGATATTATTACTCGATTTCTAAAGTGGGCGGAGTGGTACATTTGTATGGGAGGTACGAGAAGGGGTGTGGTTAGGCTTCCAGATTTATTCTTCATTACTTTATCCTGTTATAGCTTTACTAATTACAGAATTTGAGTACGATTGCCTTGGGTGTACTGATATTATTAGTACATCCCTAAAGTGGGCGGAAAGGTACATTTGTATGGGAGGTACCATAAGGGGCGTCGCTAGACTTCCAATTTTTATACCATCACCCTTAGGGATGAGGGTATATATCATTTGATACGACCCAAAAGTGTAACACATAGAAGGAGTGACTTTAGACCCTAGGTTATTTTGAACCAAATTCGATTCATGACTTTTTAAGTCGTTTGAGCTATGTCCGTCTGTCTGTCTGTCTGTCTGGTGGCTGTCCGGCTGGTTCGCACGATAACTTTCGAAAGACGCAACCAAATGTTTTGAAATTTTGCACGAGTTATTATTTTCTCAAAACTACTTACGGTATTGCAAATGGGGTACATGGCCCCGCCCCTTCTGTTACCTCTCATACAAATACATCATTCCGCCCACTTTAGAAATCGAGTAATAATATCAATACACCCTACGGGATCGTCCCCAAATTCTGTATTTAGTAAAGCTATAACAGGATAAAGTTTTGGAAAAAATTCTGAAAGCCTAGCCACGCCCCTTCTGGTACCTCCCATACAAATCTACCTTTCCGCCCACTATAGAGATGGAGTAATAATATCAATAAATCAAACGTGATCGTACCCAAATTCTATTTTTAGTGAAGCTATAACAGGATAAAGTTTTGGAGAAAAAAATTTTAAGTCTATTCACGCCCCATCTGGTACCTCCCATACACATTTGGTACCGCCCACTTTAGAAATCGATTAATATTATTAAAAGACCTAACGCGATCGTGCCCAAATTCTGTATTTGGTAAAGTTTAAGCAGGACAAAGTTTTGGAGAAAAAATCTGGAAGTCTAGACACGCCCCTTCTGGTACCTCCCATACAAATGTACCACACCGCCCACTTTAGAAATAGGGTAATATTATCAATACACTCGACACGATCGTGCCCAAATTCTGTATTTTGTTATGTTATAACAGGACAAAGTTTTGGAGAAAAAATTGGAAGTCTAGCGACGCCCCTTATGGTACCTCCCATACAAATGTACCTTTCCGCCCACTTTAGGGATGTACTAATAATATCAGTACACCCAAGGCAATCGTACTCAAATTCTGTAATTAGTAAAGCTATAACAGGATAATGTTATGAAGAATAAATCTGGAAGCCTAACCACACCCCTTCTCGTACCTCCCATACAAATGTACCACTCCGCCCACTTTAGAAATCGAGTAATAATATCAATATAATAGAAAATTATTTGTTTTACTGAGGGTAAGGGTAAATGTAAGTTGGGTTGCCCGACTGAAACTTTCTAACTGGTTTTAATTACAAATCGGTTAATTTCAATAACTCAAGACTTAAACAATATCTTATATTGGGTGATGGTATTTATCAGTCAGTTTAACTGACTGAAATTTCTGTACTGGTTTCTCCAAAACTTTGTCCTGTTATAACATAACAAAATACAGAATTTGGGCACGATCGTGTCGAGTGTATTGATAATATTACCCTATTTCTAAAGTGGGCGGTGTGGTACATTTGTATGGGAGGTACCAGAAGGGGCGTGTCTAGACTTCCAGATTTTTTTCTCCAAAACTTTGTCCTGCTTAAACTTTACCAAATACAGAATTTGGGCACGATCGCGTTAGGTCTTTTAATAATATTAATCGATTTCTAAAGTGGGCGGTACCAAATGTGTATGGGAGGTACCAGATGGGGCGTGAATAGACTTCAAATTTTTTTCTCCAAAACTTTATCCTGTTATAGCTTCACTAAAAATAGAATTTGGGTACGATCACGTTTGATTTATTGATATTATTACTCCATCTCTATAGTGGGCGGAAAGGTAGATTTGTATGGGAGGTACCAGAAGGGGCGTGGCTAGGCTTTCAGAATTTTTTCCAAAACTTTATCCTGTTATAGCTTTACTAAATACAGAATTTGGGGACGATCCCGTAGGGTGTATTGATATTATTACTCGATTTCTAAAGTGGGCGGAATGATGTATTTGTATGGGAGGTACCAGAAGGGGCGAGGCCATGTACCCCATTTGCAATACCGTAAGTAGTTTTGAGAAAATAATAACTCGTGCAAAATTTCAAAACATTTGGTTGCGTCTTTCGAAAGTTATCGTGCGAACCAGCCGGACAGCCACCAGACAGACAGACAGACAGACAGACAGACAGACGGACATAGCTCAAACGACTTAAAAAGTCATAAATCGAATTTGGTTCAAAGAAACCTAGGGTCTAAAGTCACTCCTTCTATGTGTTACACTTTTGGGTCGTATCAAATGATATATACCCTCATCCCTAAGGGTGATGGTATAATGAGCTTGTTCGGACATTATTTACGAGTATTATGTACCAATTTCATATATCTATTCAACTTCTCTTCTTGTGTGCCGTTGGGGATATAAAGTGAATCTTGCATCTCAAGCCGACTTACAATCTCCTTCGTGGTGGCACCTGGGCAACGTTTTTCGTGATATTTTTTTTATTAGGAATAGCGGCAGATTGTGAGCGACGAACCCTGATGGTTGGGCTAGCCACCCGCCGTCAGATCCTTTACTGTCTATGAAAACAAGAGAAAGAAAAAGTAAGAAACAGAACTCCCCAAATGTTGATGACCCCCGCATACGTAATAAGGACCATGATTTTATTATACGCACCTGGAACGTCAGGACTCTCTATAGAGAAGGTGCCACTATTCGACTGGCGGATGTCCTCAAAAAATATAAGGCTGACATCACCGAAATTCAGGGGATGAATGGACAGGACAAGAATGCTCGCGACGTAAAAATTACGATATCTATTACAGCTGGATTTGTAGTTGGCGAGAGACTCAGACATCTAGTCTCGCGGTTTAATCCTGTAAGTGATCGAATAGCCACAATCCGCATTAAGGCGAAATATTTCTACATCACACTGATTTGTGCTTATGCCCCGACCGAAAATGAAGACGATGAGATTAAAGATGCATTTTACGAGCGCCTAGAGAAAACATACGATCGCTGCCCTAGCCACGACATTAACATTTTTCTGGGAGACTTACATGCAAAAATAGGAAGGGAAGATGTTCATGGTCCATCGATCGGTAAATTCAGCCTGCATACCGACACGTCAGACAACGGGTTTAGGCCGGTTAGCTTCGCAGCAGGAAGGAATATGGTAGTGAGTGGAACCAGATTCATGAGAGACATGCATCTAGTGTCATGAGTGTGCGTGTTATCCGTGGTGCTAATATTGGCTCGGATCAATACCTTTTTTGCAGCCAAGGTGCGCACAAGATTGAGCAGAGCGAAAAACGTACGTAGCCGAACACAAAGAAAGCTGGACATCGCGAAGCTGCAAACCCCAGAGATAGCCACTGCCTACTCCAACCAGCTCTCCCAACTTCTTCGACACAACGCCTCTACTTCTGACGTCCCCGATACACAGTGGCAGCCGGAACAACCGTGCTAAGATATGAAAAGCCGAGCTCAGACGAATCCTGGTACGATGAAGAATGTCGCATATCATCTGAGGAACAGGATGCTGCTTATAGGGCAACGCTACAGCCAATTGTAAACTGGGCAGTTAGGAAATGGCACAAGGAGACAGTAAAAAAGCCGAGACAGTAATTTAAGCGAAAAAAACGTCAGATAAAGAAACGGGAGAACGAGGATATAGGCGATACAGGGATAGAGGTGAGGCCCGAAAATTTTACCAGACAGTAAAGCAAAAGGCTGTAAGGACAATTGTCGACGACGGCTTAGGTTGCCCACCACCAAGTATGCCGATTTAAGAAGAGCAATATTGCGGCTGAAGAATAATAAAGCTGCGGGTGCCGACGGACTTTCGGCAGAGCTCTTCAAGTCCGGTGGCAAGGAGCTGATAATGAGCATGCACCAGCTCCTAAGCGCGGTTTGGCTTAATGAGTGCATGCCCGATGATTGGAATGTAAGCATATTAATAATTTTATCTACATAGGCTCCGCCATAAACATAACAAAACATATAATGTCATCCTCGAAATCCGAAGAAGAATCATGCTTGCTAATAAATGCTACTACGGACTCAGCAAGTGATTTATTTACAGAGCCCTCTAACGACATACAAAAATCCAGCTTTAACAGATACTGGTTCTACCTGTCTTGATGAATGGTTCAGAATCCTGGATTTGACACAAGCGGATGAATCGGTTCTGGCAGTATTTTAGAGAAAAATTATTATTATTAGTCTTTAAAACAACTTGACAACATATATATCTTAATATATATAAATTACGTGTCACGTTGTTTGTCCGCGATGGACTCCTAAACTACTTAACCGATTTGAATCAAATTTGCACACCGTGTTCGGTTTGATCCAACTTGAAAGATAGGATAGCTTACATCTTAAAGGGGCGGCGCCACGCCCCTTTTTTCAAATATCGCTCAGACGGCTTTTCTAATAGACCGATTGATACAAAAATTTTACCATGAGGTACTGTTGACCTGTAGATAGTTCCTGACTACATTTGGTTGTAATTGGATAAAGGGGCGTGGCACCGCCCATACAACTTGAAAATTAAAAAGGCTATATTTCATGAACTATCAGAGGTATGAAGGTGAGATTTGGTATATATGTTGTTGGAGCAGTATTAATTACAGCCAGGATGGAAGTGGGCGGTGCCACGCCCCCTTTTCAAAAATCGCTCTAACGGCTTTTATAATAGGTCGATTAATACAAAAATTTTACCATGACGTACTGTTGACCTGTAGATAGTTCCTGACTTCATTTGGTTGTAATTGGATAAAGGGGCGTGGCACCGCCCATACAACTTGAAAATTAAAAAGGCTTTATTTCATGAACTATCAGAGGTATGAAGATGAGATTTGTTATATATGTTGATGGAGCAGTATAAATTACATCCAGGGAGGAAGTGGGCGGTGCCATGCCCTCTTTTCAAAAATCGCTCTAACGGCTCTTCTAATAGATCGATTGATACGAAAATCTTACCAAGTGGTACTGTTGACCTGTTGATAGTCCCAGGCTATATTTGGTTGTGCTTGAATAAAGGGGCGTGGCGCCGCCCATTCAACTTGAAAATTAAAAGGGCTTGCAGTATGAATTACAGTAAGGGTGGAAAGGGGTTGTTCCACACCCTTTTTGAAACAAACGGTTACAACTGTCAAAATTCCACAGTATATTGCTGTTCAACTAGGAAATGAACAGTAAGGTGGGCCAATTTTTTTATTCGCACAAATCGTAACCAAAATCGGAATCTACGATGATTTTTAAGAAAATTTCACCAATAAACTTTGTGTCTAAAATCAATTCCTAGCTCGCGTTGGGAAGCATGAAGATTTCAGATAGAGATTTTTTTTGTTTTTAAATGAGCACAAACCGAAAACTTCAGTTATATATTTTTACAGACCTTCTGCGTAAAACTGACTTCCCAACGAACTAAATGAGGTATTACAGAAGCAAATCTATGTATTGGTTAAAAAGTTATGGCCTCTGAGAGTTGGCATACAGAAATTAAGTTTTTAAAAATCATTTTTCAGAATATTTGCTCATTGCTAAAAAAAAATCTCTACCTGAAATCTTCATGCTTCTCAGCGCGAACTAGGAATTGATTTTAGATATATAGTTTCTTAGTGAAATTTTCTAAGAATTCTTCGTACATTCCAATACTGGTATACGGTTAACAGGTTGTTTTTTTTTTTTGACGCGAACTAATTAATTCGCCCTAATGATCAGGCTATTTCGAATAAAATAAGTTAAAAGTGCCGAGGCGCTGCCCACGCACTTCAATAGTTAACTTTTTACCTGTATCAAATAATGGTCCGTACACCAGGCAGTTGAGGATGCGCAGACTAAAATAGTGATTTTTTTTAATTTACTTTACAGGTATGTATTTTTCAATTACTTCTCAGGAGAGCGAATCGGTAATAAATCATATAGATAGAAAAATTAAGCAATATTCATTGTAGTTATACTACAATGGTTAAATTTTTATAGTATATCAGATGTAACATTAGCAAACAATTGAAAATAACCTATGCATGGGGTATTTTCTTGACATATAGAACTTCTGATAGGTATAAGTGTAAATCTAGCTGTCATACTAATGAAGTGTAATAGACTTTCTTTTAGTATACTTTGCAAAATCACAATGTAAAAACTAAACAAGAACAAAGTTTACAAATCATGCAAATTTATTTTCAAAATGCACGTTCTGTTCGCCAAACTTATGGAGCCCTTTATGAAGTTGAGGGTGCATGTAATGATGCATCTGAGCAGCTAATAGAAGCCATCGACGCTGTAGACGTTAGTATGACAGGGGACTCGAATTTATCGAACCGACTTCATTCTCTGGAACTCGGTCTCTGCAAATGCTGAGGAAAGACCTTGGCCTACATTCATATAAAATCCAACTGGTACAAGAAGTAGAGCCAATGGACGATCAATTGATTTTTTTATTTATCATGTCATTGAACATTATTTGAAGGAGAAATGGTTCTAACACGACGCTGTAACATGCCATACAGCGCGTGAGACCATCACTTTGCTAAGCCAAACGTTGGTGACCGAATTATCTCAAAAAATGGTAATACGAGTTCAATACAAAAACAGTATTACGGATTATTCTTGATCCGTGTGAGAAGAAGACATGACAAAAGAAGTTTTTATGGCTAAAGGCATGAAGCTTCAAACGGAATTTTCATTTGCGGTCAGTAGGAGAAGGCATAACAAAAATGTTTTTTTATGACCAAAGAGATAGTTAGTATACAGATGGTTCACGCTACTACGGATCAAGATAAATAATTTTGATCTTTAGAGATATGTATGTTTCCGATTTGTGAAAGAAGTGGTTTTTCGCCCTACATACTGAAAAAACTTAATCTACATTAGCATTAACAAAAATAAAACTTAAGTAGTAAACTTTAATGTTAGGGAGTTACTTTAAATAAGTTACATAAGTAAATAAACTCAACATATTTTTGTCGAGCTTTAGTGCCGTTTTCAAAGTACTTTGTAGACCTAAGTGTGAAATATATTACAAGTTAATATGCAATAGCGAAGCATTGCCGGGCCCACTAGTAATATATATATCTTAGTGTCTAAGTCAGAGGCCGAAATGATTAGAGATTTCCATAGGCTTCGATCTTGTGCGCTCCGTCTCCAGTCAGTCCAACCAAGCAGCGTCAGCGATTCCTCCACCTGGTCTTTCCAACGTAGTCGCGGTCTCCCTCTTTTGCGCCGTCATTCTTAGTCTTGATAGAATACCTTTCGCGCTCGAGTTTCCTCATCCATTCTCACGACATGGCCTAGCCAGCGTAATCGTTGCACTTTGATTCGCTTGACCACATCAATGTCGTGGTATAACTCGTACAGCTCATGGTTCATCCGAATCAAAAATTCTTTTGTAAAAGTAAAACTCTATTCCCTAAAAGTAAGAATTTCTAAAAATCCCTCTATGCAGCTCTCTAATTCAATAACAATCTTGCTCATATTCATTTTCGGCGTACCCTAAAAGTCTTTATTTCGACAAATCTCTTCGTGCACCTCGAAGAGTACAAATACAAAAAATCCCTTCATGCAGCTCTCAAATATTATAAGGAGACTGTATATACAATTTCACGATGATAACTACGCGTTTGGCCTTTACGATGGTTCAGGTTTTATTTCTTTTTGGGCCTCGTTTAACCCAAAAGTTACGAAATTCACAAAATCCCTTCTTGGATCTCTCTAATTCTATAATTCTCTAATTCTGTATACGTTTGCGTTTACGCAAATGGGTCCATATATACATCTGGCTGTGTAAGCACCCAAGATTCGGAGGCGTATAACAGGACCGGTAAAATTAGTACCTGGTACAGTTGGACTTTGGAGGTTCGAGATAGGGTGGTGTTTATGAAGTGCTCGCGTAGTATAAAGAAACACTTGTTAGCTCGTTCCATCAGTAATGTTAAACTAAGATGTATAAAACAAGGCACGCCCATATAGCCGATGAAATCAAAGGACGGCGCTATGGATGGCCCGGACATACTCTAAGAAAACCATCTGACGACATAGTATGAATAACACTTTACTACAACCAAAAGAAAGCAGAGGCAGAGGCAGAGGCCGTACGAAAAACACATGGAATTTAGCTAAGAGCAAATTGAGTCGAAAGCAGGGCCCAATGCAGATCATTTGTTGAAGCCCTATATTCACTTTGAAACTAAAGGAATTGATAGAAAAATGTTAAAGGTATACAGCTTTCCGATATTTAGCTTCCTTTGCTTTTGGTTGGGAGCGTTTTTAACACTGCATACCTTGTCGCGCTCGCACCTTTGGCTGCAAATAGGTGATCCGAATCTATATTTGCAGAACGCGCCACACGAACGCTTCTATGCCTTCTAGTGATTACCACGTGATGAGTTGAGTTTCTTGTCTTTTAAACGGGAAATCTCCAGAATGTCGTTATCTTTAGTTATATGGTAATATTGTTCAACTCACTACCATGATTTAAGGCCGCATGAAGTTAACCAGTTTGCAGATTGTCCAGGCACGAAAATTTTCAATACGTTTTTCAATCGATCTATTTTTATCAGAATTGATGCTAAGGAGGTCCTAGTGTCTGAAGTTAGTGAGGACACAGCAGGAGATAATTGTCGGCCTACTCTGCTATATCATTCAGTCTATCTTTATTTCCAGCCAAAATTGCACGAAAATCAGCAGGCATGTGGTCTAAAACAAATGTTTGTAAGACAGTGTCTCTCACATGGACTGATCCTAATTTTCGCACGAAATAAAGATAATGTGTAGGTTTTTGGTCAAATATACAACGAAACTGGTCATGCTATAGGTGACCAAAGGTAAGATCTTCTCAATGCACAATGGTTTCAAATCAATTTTTTCAGCCCAAAATTATTTTAGTTAAGAAAATGAAAATTTTTGTTCAGAAATAAATTAATATTGTTATATGTTGTCAATTGTATAACTTTTTCCTCCTAATTGATCCAAAGTTCTGGCTAACTTCTAATTAACAAATAAAAACAAATAATTATTAAATTAAAATCGTATTTTTATGCTGTGAAAATAAAATTATACATTAAGTATCAGTTATGTCAATCTCGCTCTCTAAGATTACATTATCATCTTCAAATTCGTCTTAATATTCTTTACATTTCGTCATATTCGTCTTCATTTTTTGAAGCGAAAGTTGTCTAGAAAAATGTGTATACATTTAATAAACGCAAGTATTTGCAAGATGTTATTAAAGAATATAGTTGAGCAGATCACATGTTTTTTTTGAAATTTAATTTTATGCTGGACAAACTTAGACTATTTTTTAAACTTTAAATCAATTTGAAAACAAGTGAAAAATTATAAAATTAAATATGCATGTAAACAAGGTAATTTTTTCCTATTTATCTTTCTTTTTTTCAAACTTGTTATAGGGAATAATATAAATACTCACTATGATTAAGATTATCCATTACAACTTTTTTGTAAACTTGTTATATTTTTATAAAAACACCGTACTAAGAAATACACATGTTGTACTGCACTCAATTGTTTTCGAAACTATACTAAAAATTTCTAACTTTGTCGCTCCAATGACTAACGGCAAACAACAGTTTACAAAAATTTAACGTAACGACAAAAATGGAAAAACACAAAGCAAAAAAAATTTAATTTTGTCCACATATTTGCCCAGAGAGACCATTGTGCAACGGTGCGAGAATAATGTCAACAACGAATTCCAACGCAACAGTGTCGAAATTGCAGGGAATGAAATAAAATTTTAGATTACCTAAAATTGACTTCAACTTCCATAGCTGTGGATTTCTACCCAAAATTGCCGATATTCTATATACGGTGCCACACGTGTAGTTTTTTTTTCCATCGATGTGGTTCCATTGTAGTACTGTACGATTTATATACAACTTTGAGCGGATTCTTTTAACTTCGGCACATTAATTCTTTCTAATGAGACAGTTGCAACATGTAATATGTCCTAATGGTACATTCAAACTACAGTCTAGACAAATAAATGTTTTCTTATTGAAGGGTTGTAGGTATGTTATTGGATAACTATTTAAAACTCTAACGAAATAGTGATGCTTATACAATACGATGCTTGTATTCATGTCTTAATTCCAATTGTTTCTCTGCAGTTTTCTGTTGCAAGCCATTAGTTGCTACAAAACTGCATTCTTAAGCATTTCCAAAGTACATAAGGTAATTGGGATACTCGCATGTGTAGTTTTTTTTCTTCTCAAATGTAATCCAAGGAACTCCTCAGCAATTTGCTAAGGTTCGCAACTTCCATTTCATCGACACTTAATGTTAGTGCTCTTTTAAAGGCATTTAACCTGCAACGAACTGTGGTGATATGATTGTATTTTAGTTTCAAATTAGACCTGAACGGAAAAGACGTTGGGTATTGTCATGTGAGCAAACTTGAGGTTTACTTAAAATTTAATTAGTTTCTTTAATGCCAAATTAAATACACTTATCTTCAAGTCCTTTGTGGAAAATACATTTTCAAGTGCTGGCAAATGTGGCTGTGTAAGGATAAATATCTGTATTATTGCAGAGACGAGATTGGTATAGTAAATTTAGGTAAAATATAGAAACTTAAAAATCAAACTTAATTTCCCTTTACACCACATGAATGAGGTATGGGGTAGCTTCTCGCGTTGTTGTGAATTAACACACTTTATCAGCCTAAGCCTCGATGTCGAAAGAAACCCTAATAAAGCGAAAATCATGCACTTAATTTTGCTTTAAATCGGTAGCCACTAGGGTGATCAGTTCGGTTTTCAAAAACCGGCTACTCGGTTTTTTCACCCATAAAAACCGTCGGTTTTTTTTTAAATCCCTATTTTTCGAATATCGAATAATCCGGTTATTTTTTGTCGAATCTCGGGTTTTTGGCGTTCTATATTTTTTATTTAAATTTATTCATAATTGTGTTAAATGTGTTCTCGTACTTGTTTTTTTCAGTGTTTCGGAAGAACAACCCAATTGTTAGTTTTATAAATCTTCAATGTTTAATAAGTCGGCTGAAAAGCGAAGGAAATTACAAATGTTTGTAAAAGACCAATTTAATAAGGAGCTTCAACTTATCCATGATGTTAAGCACCACTGGAATTCTATAACCAATATGGTTTCTCAATTTTTAAAATTGCACAAATGTGTGAATCATACATTGGAGTTAGAACTGACACCATTTAGTGAAAATGATATCGCAACTTTGTCTGTGCTTAGTGACACCCTTAAACCTTTGGAAATGTCTATACAAAAATTTTCTGCAAACTCTTCGACTTTAGCTGATGCTGAAGGTATTTTTAAATTTTTACTTTAACACTTTTCAACAATTCAAAACCAATTATCAATAAATTTATATGCAATTTTCAAAAGACGTATATCAGAACGACGTGTTCAAGCCCTGAATACTCTCATTTTGTATTTAAGTACGAGTAAACTCCCAATTAGTGACGCATTTCTAAAATATTCAATATTAAACGCCTTGTACACTATAAGCCCAAATAGTACACTGAGTGAAAGGGCATTTTCAATGTCAAGTTTTACAAAAACAAAAGAAAAAAATACGTATACACCCAAGCACTTAAATTGTATCTTATTTCTTAAATGTTACTTTAGGTAAAACTAAAGATTAAATTAAATATATTTATATATATAATCAATTACAGTACGAGCTCGATTTTCGCAACTACCGATTATTGCAACACCCCGATTTGCGCAACCGCTCTTTTTTACACATGAGTCTTGATAAGTGCAACACGTTCAAAAAAACAGTCTCGCTGAGCGCAACTTTTCAATGTATTCGCAGAAATTATATGTTTTTTTATTTGCATGCTATGTTACGCCACTGTTCAATGTGAGTGAGCAAATGACTGTTATAGTACAGTTTTTTAGTGACGTGGGGCATTTGGCACAAAGTAAAATAACAATTTTCAATAGAGGTTCGGTAAGCGCAACAATCTCGGTAACTGCAACCGGCTTGGGCTGCTATCGGTTGCGAAAATCGAGCTCGTACTGTATTTACAAATGAATTGTTTTGTTTCGTTTGTCTTTGTTAAAATAACAAACTGATCTCACTAATGTTTTGCATTGTAATTATAATTAAACTAAAAGTTAACTTTTTATAGGTATAATTGATTTGTTTTCTGTTATTTTTATACCATCACCCTTGGGGATGAGGGTATATATCATTTGATACGAAAAAAAGTGTAACGCATTAAAGGAGACGAGTTAGACCCCAAGTATCTTAAGACCAAATTCGTTTCAGAACTTTTTAAGAAGTTCCAAACCGGCACATATACCCCCTACACAAATAAGTAAAGTTTTGGACGATTTTGCACCACAAGCAGGGGAAAAAATATACATAAGTAATTTTATTTTTATTAAAAATCTATTCATTTCAATAACTCAAGACTTCAACAATATCTTATATTGGGTGATGGTATTTATCAGTCAGTTTACCTGACTGAAATTTCTGTACTGGTTTAATTCAATTTTTTTTCCAAAAATTGTGTTAATTTGTTATTTGGCATAATTTTGAAAACCGGATTATCCGGTTTTTTGTGAATTTCAAAAAAAGCAACCGGTTTTTTTTAAATGCCATTTTTCGAATAATTCGAAAACCGGTTTTCGCAAAAACCCGAATAATTGATCACCCTAGTAGCCACTAATTTGCGAGTTGACGTTCGCATGGCCTTACGTGTTGCAAACAAAGCCATTTAACAATTGTCAAACAACAAAGTTGCCATATCAAAAATTCCAATTAAAAAACGCTTAATGCTACAAATAATCGCTATAATCGTGAATAAGCGCTAAAATAATTTAAAAATTACATACAAAATACAAGTCAGCTGGAAATAAATGACAACAAAAACAAAAAAACATCAGATATTTATTAAACAACGACATTCAACGACAATTCATTAGTACAAAAAATTTTATTTCCAGCATATTCAATTATAGTTGCTACTGATTCGGCAAATATGCACGTTTGCTAAAGAGATAATAATATTTGCAGCCTTGTCCATTAAAGAAATAATTAACAAATAACTATAAACTGTAACTACTAACTACTATCGAATAAACCAGTTCAATTGTGCTTTTTTGGCTCTACACGAAAGCAGAAACACAAGTGAGTGTTTTTGACATTTGTCTTCGCACAGATGACATCAGAAATAATTAGTGGCCACCGATTTTGTACTGAAATGCTTACGTTTCGTTCGCATAGATTTTCGTTCTAGTTGTCGTTCTAATATGAGTTAGTGGCTTCGAAATCAGCTGTTTGTCATGTAGAAGCCATGCGAACGGTAACATTTGAGATAGTGGCTTAGGCTGTATATTTTTAGATTCACAACTAACGGCACCTAACGTCAATGTTTGAGAAGGTTTTTACTAGACATGACGATTGACTCGACACTTATACTGCGAAGTTGCTGTCGACAACAACGAGGGGGCCGGCAATGAAAGAAAAATTTATTTTTTATTTTTTAGATGACTGGCGCCAGGAGGTAAAATATAGAAAACGAGCTAAAAATTCACCTTGAGCAAAAAATTCGATTGACCATTAAATTGTTAATGCAGCCAACTTGGAAAAACGAATGATGAAGAAGTACTTATTTCTGGGGCTACTTTCACGCGCAATTCCCAGAATTGAGTCCCAAATCAATAAGCTGAAAAATGTTGTATTGTATTATGTTCATTTAATACTTACGTATATTTATAAAATTTCAAATCAATATTTATCTAACTTTACTTAAGGACAATACCAAAGCATGTCTCCGAGCACTGGAAACACGAACTCAAGTGTCAGGCAACAAAAGTTGCCTTGTGCAGATTAGGACTAATACGTTGTCATCTTCTTCCAAGAACAATAGATATTCATCGATCAATTGACGTGCTTAGAAAATAAGTCTTTTGCGCTCCTTTGAGCTACTTTGAGTTTGGATATCAACTTTTTGAATTGATCCATCAAAAAAAGTTTTACTCGCACCTCAAACAATTATATTGCCGAAGAAATTTAGAGCTGAATTATTTTAATTAAATCGTACGTGTGCTAGCCACCGCTTTCGGTCTATCTAGACTCGCTTGACAACGTCGATGTCGTTATACAGCACAAAGTTCATACGGCTATGGTCCAAATATTTTTCTCTCGAAGACTCCAACATTAGATTGATCCGCTTGTATCAATAGCCATGATCCAATAGGTCATCTTTTCCTGAATATATTTAAGGAACAATATTTTTTACACAGCCACATGCTCCCAACATTTGTGGAGCGGTTTTGTTTTTTTTATTTAATTAATGTTTTCTTTTTTATTTAAGGAGAGTGGCTTCTTAGGTGCACCGCGCTCGATCGTAGTTTCTTGGAACTCCTATGACAACTCAGTCTTTGTGTTGAGCTTAAGTAACTTCTGTTACCTACTCCTTCAGGCGCTTCGGGAATGCCCAACATTGGACCTTCCCACATGTGGTACCATTGAACGGATGTTCAGTGCCTTGTCCAGTGGAACACGTGATCTATCGGACGTAGTGAGCTGATTGGGAACCTCTAACTAGAGATTTTGGTTAATCCAAATTATAAAGCTCAATTCCCGTTATACCTTTCCAATTAAACTAACCTCGTATTAAAACGTTAGCATTGATGACGAACTCAGGTATTTTTGCTTTTGGAAAATGCTTATTGGTTACCGTAAAATTGCTTGTGGGGGTACAAACGACCATTGAATGAACTGAAACTATTCGAATTGTCCTTACATAAGCAATTTTATCCTATTTTTTATTATCCCTGTATATTGTCCTGCAGGTATTCCTTGTCTTTGGGAAACAAACATTTTGAAAACAGTGTTGCAGATAACTTGAATGAACAAAATGCCAATGCCGATACGTGTGTGTGTGTGTCAAAGGATAAGAGCTAGTGTGTACTTTGTGTATTTATTGGTAATACTTAACAAATATCCTTGCATCACACCTTAAAGTTTATTTAAGGATTTTCGCCAACAACAAAACCAACAACTAAAACTTCAACAACAACAAATACAATGTACAGTAGCAATAAGGGAAAGAAAGGCAAAGGCACTGGAAGAACAAACAGAGACTCCTTCGACGAGTGCTTGGCCATCCATAGACAGTTGTTCGATTCAGTTGTGGTTGTTATTATTGGACTTGTTCTATTTCCGGACGGTGACGACGAGGACGACGACGATGACCACAACAACTTGAGTCCACCCTCCATGGGGCAGTTCTTGAAGTTGTTATTGGCCCTGTTGGTGCTGTGGACATTATGCAAACGTGATTACTTTGTTATTTTGTTGATTTTGTGTGTTGTGGTTTCTTGTTTTGTTTTCTGCAGCTGCATTAGTTGGAGATTCAAGTGGTATTACAATAAACATTGAATCTAAATTTCTATCTGTGGTAAACACGTACCTCATTCCTCTCGATAATATTGCAAGGATGGAACATGCCAAATCTTTGGACCCCCATTATAGCTTTAGGGTATGAACGTGATAATGTAAAGTGCAGACAGTTAATATAGAGGAAAGGCATTAAAGCATCTCACATATGAAGTACAGTCAAATAATGATTAACTCCTGGAAAGGCTACCACTGACAACTTCTGCATCGAAAGGAATGAATGCTAAGTAAATATATTGTGAATATATTGACTTCAGCTGCTGCAGGTCTGTATTCAAATACTATCTACCAATCACGTATTTTATTAAGTATACTATAATTCTTAAGAAATAATGTTTATGCTTTAGAACTGTTATATTTTAAAACATCAGAGAATTTACAAACATTGTGAAATGTTGTTAATATCCTCACATGAGTTACTATAGAAAAGAGCGATTTAGTAAATTTGCATAAATTTTTCAAGTTTCTACGTTGAAAAGAAATTAAAAAAGGGTATAGAATATTGTATAATTTAGAATAAGCTCCGACTTTAATGGTATTTTTGGGCAATTATTTTATGATTACGACTTCAATCTTCAAGAGGCGTGGCAAAAAATCGAAAAATCTTATGTAAGAATTGTTTACATGGTTTAAGTTTTACCCAAAAGGGAAAAAAATCAGTCATTTCCTCCTAGTTGAAACTTTATACAATATACGTTGGTGTCTAGAGCGTGAGCTGTAGGCCTAAAGGATATGCCATAGCACAGTGGGGCCAATTGAAAAAACACGGTAATAATATCACAAGTTTTTATTTATTTTATTTTACTTATTTATACGGGGACATGTGGCATGATGGTTAGAACACCAGACTACTATGCGGGAGATCCGAGGTTCGACTCCGGCTTCCTCGACCTTGACGACAGCAACATCGCAGTATAAGTGTCGAGTCTATCGGCATGTTTAGTAAAAAGTATCTGAAACAAGTAGATGCCGTTAATTGTGAATCTAAAAATAGAAAGCGTGTTAATTCACAACAATGCGAGAAGCTATCCCATACCTCATTCATGGGATGTAAAGGGAAATTAAGTTTTTTTATGTTGCTTAGCAACCTAAATGGCATGCATCGTAGGAAGTAGATAACTGATGCTACTGAAGCTGAACACGATGGCTGTGGTTGCCCCAAGAAACTAAGATAGGCCGCGGTGGCATAATTAGCACTCTTCTTAAATAAAAAAAAAGTATTATGAAAACAATGAAAATTAAATATGTTGTTTCATAGTAATCAAGAGAATTCGACATCTGGTCTTGCGGTTTAACCCTGTAGGTAACCGAATAAGCACCATCTGCATTAAGGCAAAATGTATTTTCCTGAAAGAAATACATATATGACCGCCGCCCTGCCCATGAAATTCAAATTGATTTGGGAGACTTAATTGCTAAAATATGGAGGGAAGATGCTCTTATTTCTGCAGTCAGCAGTTCAGCGTGCCAAAAAAAAATTATACTATGATAGCGATTTTATGGTTTTTTATGGACAACTACCCACATGTAACGAAAATATGAGAAAATTCGAAATAGAAAAATTAAAAACATTGGTAACCGTTCTCAAACATGTATTCTTGAATCAGGTTATAAGCAAATGTAATTTGTACTTTATTTTTGTGATTTAAAACAGTATAAAATATTTTGATAATAAGATTTAAAAGAGTCTCACTCTGCGTCGGCAAGACACATAGTGAGTGGGATCAGATGCCCGCATTAAGATATCCACAAGATACTAAATTAATCACTGGAATGATGTAAATACTAATTTTGGTCACCATATAGATGCAGCCAAGGTATGCATGCACGATTAAGCAGTGCTAAAAACGTACATCCCAAAGATGCATACCACCGCGATAGCCAATGCCTACTCCAACTTACTCTCTCAAATACTTCAAACAAACCCCCTAATTCTGATGTCCAAGACACACAGTCAGCATATTGCGAATTCTATGACCACTGCCGCACTGGCCTTACTGGGTTATAAAAGACCACGATGAGGAATCTCGCTTAATGCCTGACGAATTGATTACGAGTACGGTGAAAGAACAATATAATGAGAAAAGGAAGGTAATGAAATGCCTTTTCAGCATCTTTAATAAAACATATTATTGGTCGAGGACTTCGGAATGTTAATGCGGCTTTTTCAAGCAGTGAGAAGTAGTCAGCAGAATTGGGTCTGGTGATAAATGAGGACAAACTCAAATTATTTGTTTCGTTTTTGAGTTTACAATTTGGACGCTGCGTGTATGATTTTGTCTGCCTTGGGGCCGCGGTAAACAAAAATAATAATGTCAGATTGGTAATTGAGAGACATATACCTCTGCTACCACCAAGCAAGGATTTAATGACAAAGCCCTCTCTCGACGAACAAAGATCCAACTCTATCTGGTACTGACCCTACCTGTCTTGCTAAACAGCGCAGAATCCTGGGTAATGACAAAAGCGCATCAATCTATTTTGGTTATCTTCGAGATAAAAATCAACGCAAATATTGTACCCATCATCGTTAACAGCGAGTACCGTCGTCGAATAAAACATGAGCTGTATAACAATATCAACGTAGTCAAGATCATTCAACTAGATCAAATGCGCTAGCTTGTATACGTTGTACGAATGGTTGAAAATGCTCCTGCTCGAAAAGTCTTCGGCAATAAACTACGTAGGCTATGCAGAGACTGACTTACTTACTTGTAGCTACGTTGATGTCGTGGTCAAGCTCATACAGCTCATGGTTCATCCGATGGCGAAACTCGCCGTTGACACAGATAGATCGATATATTTTTCGGAGTACTTTTCTCTCGAATCTTCCCATGTTTTGTATGTCCGTTGTAAAATTAACACCTGGTATAGCTGTTTCTACGTATCTCGAGATAAGGTGGTGTTACTAAAGTGCTGCCGAGGTCCGTAAAAGCATCTATTGGCTAGCACTATTCTCCGCTTAATTTCCTGGCTGACATTATTTTTCTTGATGACGGAAGATCCGAGATATGTAAACTCATCGACTACCTCAAAACAATAATTTTCAACGTTCATGGTGCGTCCCCATCGAGAGGACTCTTTGTTCGTCGAAATCATTATTTTTGTTTTGTCCTCGTTGACCGCTAAACCCATTTTGACACCAGCCTTTCTCTTCACCTTCTACATAACTATATTAAATAGTATAAAGGACAAGCTATCTCCCTGCCTAAGACCTCTTTCTGTGTTGAATGGTTCAGATTGATAAGGTGTTTTCCAAGATACATCTGCAAAGCCGAATTAGCTTTGCAGGGATACCAAACTCAGACATGGCCTCATATAGCCTATTCCTTATCGGAGAGTTTAAGGCAGCTTTGCAGTCAACAAAGAGTTGGTAGGTGTCGATCTGCTTGTCATGAGTTTTTTCCAGAATTTGTCATAGAGTGAATATTTGATCCGTCGTAGATTTACCAGGTCTAATGCCGCACTGATATGGTCCAATTAGTTTTTCTACAATTGGCTTCAGACGTTGACACATTACGCTCGAAAGGACCTTGTACACAGTTAGTAATAGGCTTATTCCACGGTGATCTTACATTCACTACGATCTCCTTTCTTGTATATGGGACATAAAAGACTGAGACTCCAATCTCCAGTCATGCTCTTTTCTTCAGCTCCTTCTTTTTTCGTCTAAAGAGACGTGTTGCCTCTTCTCTCTTCTCGTCTCTTCTCCCTGTGCCGTTCACGAACAGCTCGCGTTGCCATTGGCTGTACTTTCGCCCTGTATGCAGCATCCGTCTCTCTCGTGGCATTGCGACATTCATCATGGTACCAGGCATCTTCTTGAGACGGTTTTGAGTACCCAAGTACGCTTCTCGCAGTCCGTTCTATGAAGTCGGCTATATATTGCCACTTCGAGGTAATATTATCAGGGGTTGGAGCATTCCGTAGCAGTTGAGTTAGGTGGTTGTAGTAGGCGTTCGCTACCTCTGTGGTCCGCAGTTTACCGATGTCCAGCTTTCGTTGTGCCTGGTTACGTACGTTTTTCGCCAAGCTTAGCCTTGAGCGTACCTTAACTGCGGTAAGGTAGTTATCAGAGTCAATGTTCGCACCCCTCGTACGTTCAGAACACTCGATGCATGCCTTTCATCGACTACCACGTGATCAATCTGATTCCTCGGTAATTGATCTGGAGATAACCATGTTGCCTTATGAATACTTTTATGGTCAAATCTAGTGCTGCTAACTACCATATTTCTTGCCGCAGAGAAATCAATCAGCCTGACGACATTGTTCGACGATGGTAGGCTCAAATGCGGTCTCCCTGTCTATTTTAGGATTAAAATCGCCTAGTACAATTTTGATGCCATGACTAGGGCTACGGTCATATACATTATCTAGGCTCTCGTGGAAGTCGTCTTTGTCCTCATCGCTTTTCTCTTCTGTCGGAGCATGGGCACATATAAGTCTTATATGGAAAAACTTTGTTTTGACTCTTATGGTGGCTATATGTTCACACACCGGGTTTAACCTTGAGACTAGGTGTCGCAGTCTTTTGCCAACCACAAATTCACATCCAAACTCGTGCTTGTCCGCATGGCCACTAAAGTAGATGTCGCACGTCTTTATGCGCGAGCACCCTTGTCCCGTCCACCGGATTTCCTGTAAAGCGGTTATGTCTGCCTTGTATTCTTCGAGGACTTCCGAAAGTTGGTTGGATGCACCTGGTCTATACAGTGTTCTAACATTCCAGGTGCATATCCTTAAATCATGGTCCTCAATTCGATTGCGGTGGTCGTCGACATTTTGGGGGTCCTTTTTATTCTTTTCTTACTTCTTTCATTGCAATAGTTTAAACCTAGGTGGCGGGTTGCAAGCCCAGCGCACCACGTCCTGCCAGGATTTTATTACAGCGCCCATTCTGGGTCAGACGCTGACCAGGGTACCGCTCACTCTGAGCAGACGTGCCTGGGTTTTAGGTTTCGCCCCTCACAGTGCGAATCTAACCAGCCTAAACCCGTTGTCTGACGTGTCGGTATGCAGGCTGATTTTACCGATCGATGGACCAAGAACATCTCCCCTTCCTATTTTTGCATTAAAGTCTCCCAGAACAATTTTAATATCGTGTCCTGGGCAGCGGTCGTATGTTACCTCTAGGCGCTCGTAAAATACATCTTTAATCGCATCGTCTTTATCTTCCGTCGGGGCGTGTACACAAATCAGCGTAATATAAAAATATTTCGCCCGGATGCGAAAGGTGGCTATTCGGTCACTTACAGGGTTAAACCGCGAGACCAGGTGTCGAAGTCTCTTGCCGACTATGAAACCACATCCAAATTCGTGTCTTTCTGCATGGCAGATGTAAAAGATGTCACAGTTCATTCGTCGTGTGCATCCCTTTCCCGCCCATCTCATTTCCTGTATGGCGGTGATGTCAGCCTTGTATTTGTCGAGGACATCCGCCAGTTGGATAGAGGCACCATCTCTGTATAGAGTTCGGACATTCCAGGTGCATATCCTTAAATCATGGTCCTTATATCGGTTGCGGGGGTCTTTAACATTTGGGGGGGATCTTGTTTTTTCTATTCTTCGTGTTTTCATAATAAATTTTGTTTAAGGAGAGTGCCTTATTAGGCCACCGCTCCCGATCTTTGTTTCTTGGGGCTGCTAAAGCCACTAAGAGAGGCTGTGTTGAGCTTCAGTAACTTCTGTTACCTACTTCCTAAGACGCATCGGTGGTAGCATGCCGATTAGGTTACTCAACATTTCGCCTTCTAACTCTATCTAACTTCTAAGCGGTTGCTTGGAAGTCATTGCCCGGGGAATACTTGGTCTAAGACCGAAAGTAGTTAGCTGCTTGGACAGTGCCACAAAGGAATCGCTTCTGGTCACTCCCAAGTGAGTGACGATCAGTAACTTCTAACATCTGGGCAAAATCCCATCGCAACCACGTGAGATAATACGGCCATTGAATTTGTCGCGCAACATAGCCATTGTTTCGTTAGCTGTGTGGCAAGTGACACCGTCCTGTAGAAACCACATATCATCCAATTTGAGCCATAAAAAGCTCGTTATCATCTCAGGATAGCGAACATTATTCACAGTAACTGCCTGACCGGCCTCATTTTCGAAAAAATACGGCTCGATGATGCCGCCAGCCCATAAACCGCACCCAACACCCAATTGTTGCACGATTTTTCCGATTGTACGCACATTTGAACGATTAAATTGACCGAAAAAAATCACGAAGTGCACGATATGCATTTTGATTTGAACGCCCATTTTCATAATAAGACTGAATAACTTTAACGCGTTGCTCGATTGTGTATCTTTTCATGGTTCAAATTGAGTTAGTCTGAAATTGAGAAATGTCAAAAGAAATGCAGAAAAGAACTTGACGTTTAGGTGTATTTCACATTCAACATCGGTCCTTATAATTTAACCACCCTTTACTAACTCTTGACTAGTATTAAGGCAGCTGAAGTAGATATCGTCACAATGCCCATTCGATATTACTTCCTAGATGACAGTAACATCGGACTTATACTTTTTCAGTACGTCCGTCAATTGTATCAATGTACCTGCTCTGTACATCGTGCGAGCGTTCCACGTGCAGATCCGTAAATTGTTCGTTTGCGGTGGTCGACAACATTTTGAATCGGCTGTTCCTTATTCTTTATACCATAACTCTTAGGGATGAGGGTATATAACATTTGATACGAGAAAAAGAGTAACGCATTAAAGAAGATAAATTAGATTCCAAGTATCTTAAGACCAAATTCGTTTCAGGACTTATTAAGACGATTGAGCTGACTGGCTGGATCGCTGGTGAGGAGGATAACTCGAGTAAACCTTAACTGATCGGTATGCCAGTGTTAATATTTTTCAAAACAAATTAATGGGATTGTAAATGGGCAGAATAGCCTCACCCCTTCTGGTACCTCCCATACATATTTATCTATTTTTGGAAAATTAATATTTCTTTCATTACTTCCAAACGGACAACAAGAGGATATTCAAATTTGGTCAGTTTAATTATCTTGTAATAGTAGATAAACCCTAAGAAAACCAAAGCCGTTGCCACACCCCTTTTGGTACCTTGCATGAAAATTACTGAATTGACCCTCATAGTTTTACATACATATCTTTTTTGTAAGTATACTGAATTCAGTCAGATTTTGCGTAAGATATACGCTTATAGAATTTTGACTCAGGAATGAGTCAAGGCCTATATCTGTTGACCCCTTCTGGTATTCCCTTTACAAAATTACCTATTTTTTGGAAAAGTAATACTTCTCCCACAACCTCTAAACGGGCTCCTGGTCAGTTAAATTATCTTGTAATAGGAGGCAAAACCTCAGAAATCCTAACTATTTGACACACCCCTACTGGTACCTTCCATACAGGCATATATTATTTGTATGTACACTGAATTTAGTAATATTTTGCCAAGGTAAGCGTTTACTGAACGTTGATTTACGAACAGAAATGTACAGACAAGTCAATTGGCAAGTCTCAGTAGGTATCGTAAAAGACCCTTTCGATATCCCCATAAAAAGAGGGGAACATATTGAATTAATTTTTTTGCAATCATTGGCTGTAACCTTTTTTGCACGTTTTCTATATGTTTAGTCTGACCATATGGCCCAAAGTCCTTCCTCCAACAGCACCAAAAGAAGTTTTGGAATTAAATTCTATATATGTGATGTTAATACTTCTTAAAAATGCATATTAGCTATGCGGTTTCTTTTAATTTAAACCTACGATGATTCTACTAACTAGATTGTAGTAAAACACATTCATTACTTAATGTCTTTGGTAGAAAGTGACGAATGAATGAAAGTGAGTTCTTCCAAGATAGATTTATATATGACCCTTTATAGCCTAAATTAACTTAAATTAACCACAACAATGTAGGAGCTTCTTTATATATAACTAGCTGACCCGGCAAACGTTGTTCTGCCGTACTTCGGACCCGGCAGACTTCGTCTCGCTCCTAAGGTAACGAATTCATATAAGCTCCAGAGGTATAGTAAAACACAGTTAGTTCAAGTATTAATGTGATTTATTTGAATTTAATCGAAATTAGTGAAGACCGTTGAAGAGCGGTGAAGAGCGATCTGATTAACAATGTTTTTCGATTTGTTTTCCGGCGTAAAAACAAACAAACAATGCCAATACGAGAAGAGAAAGCAGGGAAATTCGAGATTGATCCCCCTTTTCATTGAGGAGTTTTGCGATTTATTGGCTGTTATCGCAAAAACCAATAGAATGGGGAGTTGGATTCGCTTGAATTTGGAACCCAACGATTTGACTTTGAATAATAATATTCAAGCTATCGACGACCTTATTCTAAGGCCCGTTCACTTATCCAATCAAGATTTTTTAATTTTTTGCAATGCCGGGGAAAACTTTGGTGATGAGTTCCTCCTTTGACGATGTTAACTCGAAAGAATTTGCCGGAAACGTCATCAATCCAGTTGAAACATCAACAGGAATTTGGCCATTACCAAATGCCAGTAGCTGTCTTGAAAATTCAGTAACACAAAGATGACGATTTCAGGCATGCGTTTATGTCATAAGCAGCAGTAGATTTTGGGATGACGGGAAGCGTTTAACGAAAATACCATAGCCACACTAAATCATCTCTTATCACCTCGTAAATCCTTATTCGTTCGGTCAACTGCCTCCAAAACTCGTGTATGTGCCATCGTGCATTCATCCCAAATGATGATTTTGCATTCTCGCAACAATTTCGCTGCAAGTTGGCTTGTCAACCGTGAAAATGTGGCAGAAATACCAGTGAATTCAACAGCTAACGGAATTTGCGATCTTGACCAAATGTTGCCAGAATCAAATAAATGACGAATGTCTTGCCTGGGGGAGCATCGAGAAAGTAAATGCCTCCCGTTCCACCATCAAGAACCTCCATCAGTGAATCGTACACCTTCGTTTGCTCGGCATTCAATGGCGGCACATTTTTTCAGACTCCTTCAGTCTGCTCCTCTCGATCAATGCTTGATCTCGTTGCAATTCGCGATTGAATGCATCGTGCATCGAACTATTTGACACTGGTATTACAATTTTGACAGTAGACTGCCGCATATGAGCAGGCACATGTCTTCGATCAGAAGTTAATTTCAAGATCGAAATTCGAACTTAAATGGAGAATGAAAAAGAAGTGATGACTTGTAAACAAACCTTTTGTTCTATTGACCGTTTTAAATTGAGGTGATAGCCATCCTCTCCACGACAGAACATCAACGGGTATTGACGCTTGAAAACAATATCGCGTGCTTACACATTTTTCCCAACAATCACCACTGCGACTTCATTAATAGTGGGAGCATTGAATTGTCCTGCATGGCAACCAGAGGGTCTTTTGTCTGCTCTGATAATGATTTTGTGGTCGTCGGAATGAATTGTATTCAATGCGGTTTTGAACAATCGGAACAATGCTTTATTCTCATGCAGAAGATTTTCAAATTGTTCGATCATTTCGTGTTTAATCTTTTAACATAATAACCCAAAATTTTTCAAGCATCATAACGAATTTTCCACCTTTACGTCGACAGAAATCATTAAATCAAGCGTCGAAAAATCTAAATTTTTCGAGTTTTTACTGAATATTTCGCGTCCACCAAGAATTTTTCTAATATCCGAAATACTACAGATTAACATCGTCCAAAATTATCAATCATACGATAAAATTCAAAATTTATACAAACAAATTTATACAAATACAAACTTTTTGAATTTTTCCGCATTTTTCAACAAAAATTTTCCATTTTTCTATTCGAAAAGCCATTCTATAACAATTGCACACAAAATTCCATACACACAGGCAATTTTCGATTTCCGACTTTTCCGGAAGATTTTCCCAAAATTTTCTTTCACATAAACCTTCTCCTGGCAATAACGAACAACTGAAAAAAAGTTTGAGCAAAATCGGGCCAGCCGTTCTCAATTGATGAATTACTATACATTTTTGCCACCATTTTTATATATATAGATAACTCTCACTAGGAATATTTGGAATTGTTTATTAATTGAGTGGGGCTTATTTTAGTGGGAGTTATTGCACAAACCCATAATTCTCTGACACCAGGAAGGGGTCATCCCATTTCCTACGCCCAGTTAATTCGCAAATATGCTTCCCATCAGCTTTGCTTTACTTGCACTCAAACTTGCCTAAAGCATTTTGAAATATAATCACATCAATCGAATGATTAAAGGTAATAATTTAAAACGCCGCCCTTAATGAAATCTTCCAATTGAATCCCGTTTTGTAAGAGCCCCTCGTGTTGATATTCAATTAATAATAGACGGCAAATAAATAAAATATGCATCATTTATAATCAATTAAAACGCGTTCATCTATTTTGGCTCTCATCCAAATCCCAATGACAAACTTTGCCATAATTGGTGACTAATTAAAGAGAAATCCTTCTTTAATGATTCGAATTGCGGTTTATTTGCATACAACATATCCATCTGTGTGCGTTAATTTAATGAATCATTTTTGATATTTAAACTGTAATTAATGAAATTGAATACTCTTGATCGCGTTTCAAATGAAAGGATTTTTGTTGTTCGTCTATAATTATGACGACAACACTTGTAACAAATTATGAGTATGTCATTTCTTAATGTATTAATGTGTTAAGGCAAGAGGGGTTTCAATGCTCTCAATAGCATCAATGTGATTTCTCAAGTAAACGTATTTATACGAATTCTAAGAATGAAGGGTAACTTGATTACGCCAGTAATTAGGAAAATAATCTTTGGATAATGATAGATATTATGATTATTTACTGTTAGACTGACAAACAAATGTTTATGCTAGTGTTGTGAAACAAAAAAAAAACGTCTAACTGACGAAAAATGCTGTCCCACTAAGGACATTGAATGGATCCTACTTGCATTTCAAATGGCAAAACTAAAATACTTTTGTAAGCTTTTGGGAAGATCGACCATTTCTAGCAAATATGTAACTGGCGTTTAAAGTTTAATTTACTAAGTAATTGTTAGACATTAAAAAGGGCCAAGATTATAAATTGCCAAAAAGTCCTTTCCGCTATACAAATTGCTAACTAACTTTGTCAACATTTTGGGAAAAGACAATTATAACACTCTCAAAAGTGACCCAAGGTAATAAACATGTTGTTTACTAAGTTGCTAAGTTGTTTTCATAATTTAAGTACAAAACTAATTTTGAGGAAATATAAACCAATCCTTAAAGACCACAAAGAATTTATTAACTAAAACAAACATACATTTAAAATCATATATCATTAGACCCTGTATGCTGATTTGTATTAACATAAGCATTTGGTGATGTTAACATATTATTTTCTCAAATATACACAAATTGCTTAGAAATACAATATTTATCATATGATACCACATGTTATAGTTAAAAATACGACTATATTTACCAAAGAGCCAAATATCATTTGGTAAACTATGCTGAGGTACATACCCGCCCATACCAACCAACTGCAACACCATGATGATAATAATGATACTGATGATATTGATATTGATGACGGTGATAAAGACAATAATATCGAAAACACATTTATCATCCAGATGCTTGGTTGGTTGTAAAGACATTTTGTCGTCTTGCTGTCTTTGCCACCACCAGGACGACAAAGTCTTTTGAAGACAACAGCAAGGACAATGACATTTAAAAGTATTTCACACTCAACTGCATGTACGAGTACATAACACAATTTCCCCCGCTCGGTCTGGTATCAAATATCACATTCTAGATGGAAACTTTTTTTATATAGAAATTTGTCACAGAACACTTGGGTTCAGTAGTTCAGTAGTTGCAATTTAGCGAGAATAAGAGACAATGTTAAGAAGGATATAACTTTTACAGTAGTATTTGTTCGCATATTTACTAGGGTACGAACATGCTACGCACACACAGATACATGTGTATGTACATATGTTTGAACTTATGAAAATGATATAAAAAATAAGTATAAATGTAAATGTTATTACTATTTCTTTACAAAAGTTTTTTTTCGCTCTTAGTTTTATGGGATTTCCTTTTTTACATCTTACACTTACGTTTGGTTTTGTTCGCTGTCTTTGTGGAAACGTTATTAGTTTTGATAAATTCGAGTGTCATGTCAAAGGTTAAGGATCTGTAAATCTGTCTTATTCTATTGATGGGGGTGTCAATCGATTTTGGGGCACTTATAGAGTTGCTGAAAGTCATGCGATTAATTTTATATTAAATCTGTATATTTATTTTAGAGTAGAATGTAATGGGAATGACTTAAATTATACTAAACATTTCTTACATCTTATCTTCTCATATCCCGCTGAGGGTATAAAATTGTAATAACTTATCAGAAAACCAGTAAGAAAGTTTCAGTCGGGCAACCCGACTTACATATACCATCACCCTCAGTATTATATTATTATTACTCGATTTCTAAAGTGGGCGGAGTCGTACATTTGTATGGGAGGTACCAGAAGGGGCGTGTCTAGACTTCCAGATTTTTTCTCCAAAACTTTATCCTGTTAAAACTTAACAAAATATATACATAAATTGGGCACGATCGTGTCTTGTATATTGATATTATAACTCCATCTCTAAAGTGGGCGTAGTGTTACATTTGTATGGGAGGTACCAGAAGGGGCGTGTCCAGACTTCAAGATTTTTTCTCCAAAACTTTATCCTGTTATAACTTAACAAAATGACAGCCAGACAGACGGACAGACAGACAGACAGACGGACATGGCTCAAACGACTTAAAAAGTCATGAATCAAATTTGGTTCAAAGAAACGTGACTCCTTCTATGTGTTACACTTTTGGGTCGTATCAAATGATATATACCCTCATCCCTAAGGGTGATGGTATAATAACAACAATAATTGATAATATAAGTGGTAAAAAATAAAATTAACCTTCACTGTCCCTTTCATATTAAGCATGTCAGTGAAAGTGGGTAATTTGTTGGAAATAAAGCCATTTAATAGGGTGTTAACACCTGGCTGGCCGGAAGACATGTTAACTCTTCTAAATATTCTAAACATGGAACATCTGAAAACTTCACATTAATCAATGTTGTGTTAGGGCTGATTTTAACCAGAGAGCTGCAGAATATTTAATTTCATTACGTTGTAAAAGTAATTAAAAAACAAACGACTTACCATACACGTTCTAGTATCTTCCATACAACTGACCAAATTCACCCAATACACTTATACTCTTGGCGATTCCTGAATTAAAAGAGGAGATTTTCTTTTAGGGCCAATTTGGGTAAACCTGATATATATTATTAATTATGTATTATGTATTAATTTGCATGTTATAAGTCTGGTCGAGTACAATATGAATCTGTATACCAAAGTACTCTTGCACTCAAAAAATCTGACTTCCAGTTACTTTCCTCACTTTTTGAAAGTCTTTCTAATTGTTAAATTACACAGTTCAACAGTGAAAAAAATACAAAAACGGGAAAGTATAGGTTCGATTCTACTATCGAAGGGTAATAAAACCCTATACTCAATTTGGCGAGATTGGTGACCAATTTTTTTTTATGGGCCCCTAAAGATTCTCAAAATTAGTGAGCCCCATGAAAAAAGGTGTGATCAGTTTTTGTTCAACAGCTAACTCACACTTCGTGATAGCGCTAAACTGTATTCGGCAATAATGTAGCTGGGAGTTTTGCGCACTAACTTTATTAACAAATTATGTCAAAAAGGATCGTTATTCCTGCCCTTTTTCAAAAAAAATTGAAGAAGAATTTATTATTTTTTCACTTTTTTGAGCATTACTTTGAGGGAGTCCAAATTTTTCTCTAACACTGTTCGCCAAAATTGTAGTCCTGGTAAAGATAAACAACTTTCGTGAACATATCAATCCAATCTGAACGTGTCTAGGCAACCTAAATAGCTCATAAAGTCCACGTTGATACGGGTTTTTCGAACCCTTACGCACATATAATCCAGTAACGTGGTTGAATATCAACCGATTTTAAATTTCTCAGTCGATTTAGAAAGAAGAGACTGCGGCCTTTCCAACCATATATATAGTTATATTGGTGACTTGTCATATCTGTTTGTTTTTTGCCTCGAAATTTCAAACTTTTGTAATTTTTTCACTATTTTTAAGTTTGATGAAGTTTGTAGCCCCTATTTTATAAGGACACCCTAATGTTTACTACTTTATTCAGAAAGTGCACGCTTTCACGAGTTAAACGCATACTTGTTTTTAAAAATCTGTTAACAAATAGTTAAGTTATTCATGTTTTCCGAGGGACGCAACTTTCATATCGTATACTAAAATAAAAGAGTTGAAGAAGAAGCATTGTTTTGGTGTTGTTGTTAATTACTTCAACTTTGATTTTAGCATAGGATATGAAAGTTGCGCTATCACGAAGTGTGAGTTAGCTGTTGGACAAAAACTGATCACACCTTTTTTCATGGGGCTCACTGATTTTGAGAATTATTAGGGGCCCATAAAAAAAAATTGGTCACCAATCTCGCCAAACTGAGTATAGGGTTTTATTACCCTTCGATAGTAGAATCGAACCTATACTATCCCGTTTTTGTATTTTTCAAAAAGTCGTCATTTGTTGCATAGTGTTATTAACCCAAAATAATGTACTGTTACGAATTTTTTTTTTGCTAAAAACAACATATGTTCAACATTTTATAAAATTTTTTTCATAACACCCTGTATTAATTTGCATGTTATAAGTCTGGTCGACTACTGAATCTGTTTACCAAAGTACTCTTGCACTCTAAAAATCTGACTTCCAGTTACTTTCGTCACTTGAAGGCTTCTGACTCAGTCAATTCTGATTTCTTTACGGTTTTGGAAAAAAGAAAGACTTTGTTTTTGCGTCGCAATTGCAAACTTTTTGGAATTTTTTTCAATATTTTTTAAGTTTGAAGAATATTTAATTCACTATTTTTTAAGGATGCCATAATGTTTATTACTTTCTTCAAAAACTGCATACTTTCATGAGTAAAACGAATATTTATTATTTGTTTTAAAAAACCAGCTAACAAATGGGTAAGTTGTTAAAGTTTGACGATGAGCACAATTTTGAAAAAAATACGTGATTTAGGATATAAGGGGTTATCTGTGAAGTTAGGAAGTGATGTAACTCATTTAAGGCGACAAGTTGAAACCCAAGTATCCCAGCAACAAATTCGCTTCAGGATAGTACCAGTCGTGTTTACTGCAGCCTTTTTCATGATCATTTCCACTATGATATCAATGAAGTTTCGTGATGGTGGTCAGTGCCATCCGCAAAGTCATATCGGCTTTGCGGAGATACCAAACTTAGCAATAGAATCTAATAGTTTCTGTCATTTCGGAATGTCGAATGCACCTTTGTAATCAATAAACAGGTAGTAGGTGTCGATCTGCATTTCTTGAGTCTTCTACAGGATTTGAGGTTGTGTGATTATCAGGCCGATCTTGGATTTACTATGTCTAAAGCCACACCAATAAGGTCCAATCTGAAGTGGGCTTTAGTTTTTCAGATATCACACTAGACAATACTTTCTATGCCACAGGTGAAAAGCTGATACCGCGATATACCTACAAGGCTACCTAGATATATCCTGACAAGCACCAGATTGATCACGTGTTAATAGCTGGGAGGTATGTCGCAATCGTAATGGTACAAATATTGGCTTGAATCACCACCTAGTTGCAACCAAGGCACGCACGCGATTAAGAAGTGCTTAAAACGCTTGTAACAAAACGCAAAGAGACCTATAAGTCACAAAGCTGCATACCACCGAGATAGCCAATGCCTACTCCAACCAACCTTCTGAATTACTTCAAACAAGCCCCCAAATTCTGATGTTCTCGACACACACTGCCAACATTCTGCGAATTCTATGACCACTGCCGCAATGACCGTACTGGGTAAAGAATAACTAACATAAAACATTGCCTTGTATGCAAAACTGCAGCGAATGTTAACTCATGCGGTGACGGAACGATATAATGAGAAGAGAAGTGATATAAAACGCCTCTTCAGACGGAAAAAGCATTTACGGTAGAAAAGAGAAAGTCAGAATGTAAAAAATTACAGGGACGGAAGTGAAGACCGGAGTTCTACCAAAAGGTAAATAATAAAGGTTATGGAACAAGGATCTGTAAGGACAGAGATGGAAATCTGGTCACGGACACTCAAAGTGTGTTGCGAACATGGATGAAACACTTGCATTCTCTGATCGTTTCCGAAGGAGGCAGCATAAGCGACGAAATTACACCAATCATCGACGACGGACCAATCAAGATTAGCGCTGCGGGAAACGATGGACTGCCGGCAGAGGTTTTTAAAGCCGGTGGCGATGAGCTGACTACATGCATGCACCAGCTCATAATAACAATTTGGCTAAAAGAATGCATGCCCGATGATTGTAATCTGATTGTTATTTGTCCTGTGCTCAAGAATGGCGATACAAGTATCGCGGGATCAGTCTTTTACCCATCGCATACAAGGTCCTGTCTAGTGTGTTATGTGAAAGATTTAAAGCCCATCTTAGCGAGCCTGAATCGACCTTATCAATGTGGTTGTAGACCTGGCGAATCCACGACCCACAGTTGGGCCGATTGGAAAAGAACACGGTAATAATACCACAACTTTTAAAGTATTGTTCTGATCATTTTCAAATGTTTAAGATATTTGTAAAGGAGCAGTCACCACTTTGGAGCTTTCACTTTAGCAGGATAATACTTTCGGAAATACATTTAATGTAAAATTACGATAATTTGGACATGCACCCTACACTCAGCATTATGCAATTTGGTATCAAATTTTTCACTTTCGACGTTTGGGAAATAAATAATCATTTGATACGACCCAAAAGTGTTACACATAGCACGAGTCACTTTAGACCCTAGGTTTCTTTGGACCAAATTCGATTCATTACTTTTTAAGTCGTTTGAGCCATGTCCGTCTATCTGTCTGTCTGTCCGTCTTTCTGGCTGTCCGGCTGGTTCGCACGATAACTTTCGAAAGACACAACCAAATGTTTTAAAATTAAATTGCACGAGTTAATATTTCCCTAAAACTACTTACGGTATTGCAAATGGGATACATGGCCCCGCCCCTTCTGGTACCTCACATACAAATACATCATTCCGCCCACTTTACAAAACGAGTAATAATATCAATACACCCAACGGGATCGTACTCAAATTCTGTACTTAGTAAAGCTATACGATAAAGTTTTGGAAAAAAAATCGGAAGTCTAGCTACGCCCCTTCTGGTACATCCCATACAAATGTACCTTTCCGCCCACTTTAGAGATGGAGTAATAATATCAATAAATCCAACGCGATCGTACCCAAATTCTTTATTTTGTAAAACTATAGCAGGATACAGTTTTTGAGAAAAAAAAACTGTAAGTCTAGTCATGGCCCATCAGGTACCTCTCATACACATCTGGTACCGCCCACTTTAGAAATCGATTACTATTATTAATAGACCAAACGCGATCGCAGACAAATTCTGCATTTAGTAAAGTTCAAGGAGGATAAAGTTTTCAAGAAAAAATCTGGAAGTCTAGACACGCCCCTTCTGGTACCTCCCATACAAATGCACCACTCCCCCTACTTTAGAGATGGAGTAATAATATCAATTAACTCGACACGATCGTGCCCAAATTCTGTATACTGTTAAGTTATAAAAGGATAAGGTTTTGGGGGAAAAATTAGAAGTCTAGCGCGCCCCTTATGGTACCTCCCATACACATCTGGTACCAACCACTTTAGAAATCGATTAATATTATAAACAGACCTAACGCGAACGTTCCCAAATTCTGTATTTAATAAAGTTTAAGCAGGATAAAGTTTTGGAGAAAACAATTGGATGTCTAGACACACCCTTTCTGGTACCCCCCATACAAATGCACCACTCTGCCTACTTTAGAGATGGAGTAATAATATCAATACACTCGACACCATCGCGCCCAAATTCTTTATTTAGTAAAGCTATAGCATGATACAGTTTTTTAAAAAAAAACTGGAAGTGTAGCCACGCCCCATCTGGTACCGACCACTTTAGAAATCGATTAATAGATCTAACGCGATCTAAGTGCAAACAAAATTTTTTTCTAAACAGTAAAAAAAACTTAGATATTTTTTATCACAAAAAAAAAAGATTCCTATCAAAATTCGACATTTTGTACACATTCTCCTGAGCTCATTTATACGTAGGATCTATTTATTTTTTGGCTCGCAAAAATTAACACTTCTAAAAAAAAAATTTAAAAAAAACACCGCAAGAGAAATTTTTCCCAAACGTCGAAAGTGAAAAATTTGATACAAAATTGCCTTATTTCGGAGAATGATGAATGTAGAGTGCATGTCCAAATTATCCTAAATTCAAGATTTAATGTATTTCATAAAGTCTTATCTTTGAGAAAAAATTAAAAAAAATTATAGGTTTAAAAAAAATAAAAAAAAATACTGAATGAATCATAGTACTTTTCGGCAAAATATTGTGTTTTTTACAGTTTGAAAAAAATATTCAACTTTGCAAGGTCGGCATTTCTAAAGCGTTTTAGGTAACTTTAAATTTTTTAAAAGGTATGCTTTACAAAATTGTTCCAATTCTGTGATGTTTTCAGAAATATTCTTTTACTTCAAACGGCCGAGTTATCAACAAAACACTGAAAAAGACGTTCAAAAAATTTTAAACTTTGATAGAGAATATTTTAATAACGGTAAAAGATATAGTGCAACACTATGGGTGTTTTTTGTTCGCCTTACTTAGTTGATTTTAATCCGGCTAAAAGTGTAGAAATACCAGGCTTTGAAACTTTCAGCAGCACCAAAGTGGTCAACTTTGACACCCTGTATCGCCAACTTCGTTGACACAGGGTGCCTCTGAATGCAATATTCTGATAGTCTAACTTTTCCTTTACAAGTGTCTAGAACATTTGAAAATGATCAGAACAATATTTGCTGTGGCTGAGTTTGGTCCCGCGAAGCTAATAGACTTTGCGGGATGACACTGACTGTCACGAGGCCTTCCATAGGCAAAAATATAACTGGGCAATTTTCGACTAAGCAAGGCTTTAGAAATGGTGATAGCCTGTCATGCGATCTCTTTAACATCGTAATGGAGATGATCATGCGGAAGGCTGCAGTAAACTGTTATGGTACCATATTTAACAAAAGTCACATGCTGCTCGAGATGCCGATGATATAGATATGATTGGCCGTGGATTGCGGGATGTTACTGCGGCCTTTTTGAGCATTGAAAAGCAGTCGGCGGAAGTGGGTCACATGATAAATGAGGTCAAAACCAAGTTATTTGTTTCAACGAACAAAGAGCCTGCTCATCTGGGATGCTGCGTAAACGTTAAGAACTATAACTTTGAAGTGGTAGATTATTTTATCTACCTTGGCTCCGCCATAAACAAAAATAACAAAGACTGCCTGGAAATCAAGAGACGAGTATTGATCACTAACCGCTGCTATGCGCTAAACTAGTGATTTACTGACACCCTCTCTCACTGAACAAAGATCCAACTATACCAGAAACTGAGTCTACCTGTCTTGCTTTACAGCGCAGAATCCTGGGTAATGACACAATCAGTTCAACCTATTTTGGGGGTCTTCGAAACATAAATCCTTCGAAAATAGCGATTTTGTAAATAGCCTTTAATGTGATTTAATAACAAATGTGAGCTTAAGACATTCATATTCCGCAGATATTGATTTCTTACCTACCTATACCATTCGTAACTTATCTTCGCTGACAATGTCCAATAATCATAATATTAGTCTTTGTCACAAAGAGAGTTCATAGTTTTCATAAGTGCAATGAATTCATTGTTGATGCGTTGTGCTCTATGACAACCTTACAATGGCTATTCTTTGGCTTCCTTGTAATAAAGCTGACTAAATATTAATTAAAAGAAAACATAGGAATATCATAGGATGGTGATGATGCCCTATACCATCGACACAATGAATTTCATTTGTGTGCACTTAAATTATGACTTTAGCGCTTAGTTTATGATACGTTTCATTAACTTTTGCACCATTCCAATGACTTTGAATGCGATTACAAAATTACAGGTGTCGCTGCTGCTATAGCAGTCATTATAACTTAGTGAGTGCAACAACACAAATAATACGCTTACATTGCACTCAAAGATGCTGTGTATAGGGATGGAGAGAATAGGAAGTGAGGGGGTGGGAGGCCGCGTTCAATTCAAGTCCCAACGCACAAATGCAATTACAAACTTCTGTGTGATATTATCGAGCTTCGGGTATCATAAGGATACGAAAAATTATTATGCTCTGTGCTATCACCCACTTAGTTATTGTATTGCGGATGTTCCATCCTTTATGAGTTTCCTTTGAAATGATGTTTGGCTTGTATTCCTTTTTAATAACACTCATAAGTGTCATTGGATTTTTAGCGCGGATTACTATCGCCTCGATAGTGTTAACTATGAATCGTTAGGGGATATGGTTGGATAACCCTCGATGTCAGTGACAACCACCGATACGGATATGAATGGTTTCCCCTTAGGGTTACCAGTGTGTGTGAAAATGTATTATATGTGGGATTGCTAAAAAAAACCCCCCAAAAGAGAAGAAAAAAGTAGTATAAGAGTTTAGTCGGTTGAACTGGCTGATAAATGCTGTCGCCCTTTGTAATTAGAATTCTCGAATGGTTTATGCACTAAAGAGTGGTTTAACTTAATATTTTAGGCCATAGGAATATTTTCAGAGTATTTACAGAGGGCTGCTAAGTTTGGTATTCATTTTAGGAATGCGGTTACGATTTGTTTCCCTTTGTAAAATTTGGTAGAAGGCATATCACTCCATTAAAAATTATTCACACTAAAAATAAGACAATTTCCCTACACTTGGCATCTCCTTATTTGCATTATTATTACTTCAATATAATACATATACAATTTCACTTCTAACATTTTCAAGAATTACCATGGGTATAGTACGTATGTATGTGTATGTTTGTGTATGTAATCTTACATATTTGTACAAAATCATATCGTGGAAAAGTTAAATGAATGTATATTAAAATAACCTTTAAACTCAAGTATCTTGTGCATATATAATATTCCAACGTCATAGTGTCATATTAAGATTCCTCCCCATTATATTCAGCTTCAAGATAATATCACACTTTTGGCTAAAATAACTGTACACAAAAGTGCCTAAAATGTAGAAATATCTTTAGATATTATGTACTTTTGGTGTTGAGTTTAACATTTGCTTGTTTCAATAAAAAAGATGCCAGTGTCAACAAAAGATACACGTTGATGGTGTTGACGACGATGCCTAGGGAGAAGTATGTTTAGTTTCTACGTTGTCAAGGCCGCTTCGGAGGTTATAATCTTTATTATAGCATTTAATGATCACATTTGAAGTAAAATATTTCATCATGTTTGTAAGGGGATACATATGGCGTTGATACACAAGGTAAATTGTGCGGCTTTGTTTAACTAAGGCCGATATTAATAATATCATTGAGAATTATGTGGCGACAGTAATGCGTTATTTAACCTAACTTTATAATAGTAAGAATTTTCTCAAACTAAAATCCTTAGATGGGTGATAACCAAAATAAGTGGTTTTGCTGTCAGGGGGAAGTTTTGTATATATTAAACCCTATAGTTGTATATATTAAACCCAAAAATGTTTAGTTCTAACAGGAGAGATTTGTTGTCCACCTTACCAAATGCTAATATTTTTCCCTAAAACATGTTTGTTTGGTAAATTGTCAAATGTACATTAGGGTGACAATTTAGTTTAAGACAAACAAATTGAAATTTCAATGATGATATTTGAATATGGCTTAACCAAATTTCTTCTTAAAGATAATCACCAAAATTTTTATGATTATTGTTATTGATTACAACATTTGCTGCATTTTGTTCAGAAGTAAAAAGAAATATATATATGTTGTAACAGGGTTTTACCTAAGGCTGAGGTAGACTTAGTCGCCACCAGGGTCTCCGCCAGGACCCATAAAATCTCGAAATAAAAGAGTTTTGATATTACATTTTTATACCATCACCCTTAGGGATGAGGGTATATATCATTTGATACGACCCAAAAGTGTAACACATAGAAGGAGTCACTTTAGACCCTAGGTTTCTTTGAACTAAATTCGATTCATGACTTTTTAAGTCGTTTGAGCCATGTCCGTCTGTCTGTCTGTCTGTCTGTCTGTCTGGTGGCTGTCCGGCTGGTTCGCACGATAACTTTCGAAAGACGCAACCAAATGTTTTGAAATTTTGCACGAGTTATTATTTTCTCAAAACTACTTACGGTATTGCAAATGGGCAACATAGCCCCGCCCCTTCTGGTACCTCCCATACAAATTCATCATTCCGCCCACTTTAGAAATCGAGTTATAATATCAATACACCCTACGGGATCGTCCCCAAATTCTGTATTTAGTAAAGCTATAACAGGATAAAGTTTTGGAAAAAAATTTGAAAGCCTAGCCACGCCCCTTCTGGTACCTCTCATACAAATCTACCTTTCCGCCCACTATAGAGATGGTGAAATAATATCAATAAATTAAACGTGATCGGAACCAAATTCTCTTTTTAATAAAGTTTTAACAGGATAAAGTTTTGGAGAAAAAAATTGGAAGTCTATCCACGCCCCATCTGGTACCTCCCATACACATCTGGAACCGCCCACGTTAGAAATCGATTAATATTATTAAAAGACCTAACTCGATCGTGCCCAAATTCTGTATTTGGTAAAGTTTAAGCAGGATAAAGTGTTGGAGAGAAAATCTGGAAGTCTAGACACGCCCCTTCTGGTACCTCCCATACAAATGTACCACTCCGCCCACTTTAGAAATAAGGTAATAATATCAATACACTCCACACGATCGTGCCCAAATTCTGTATTTTGTTATGTTATAACAGGACAAAGTTTTTGAGAAAAAAATTGGAAGTCTAGCGACGCCCCTTATGGTACCTCCCATACAAATGTACCTTTCCGCCCACTTTAGGGATGTAGTAATAATATCAGTACACCCAACGCAATCGTGCTCAAATTCTGTAATTAGTAAAGCTATAACAGGATAAAGTTATAGAGAATAAATCTGGAAGCCTAACCACACCCCTTCTCGTACCTCCCATACAAATGTACCACTCCGCCCACTTTCGAAATCGAGTAATAATATCAATATAATAGAAAATTATTTATTTTACTGAGGGTAAGGGTAAATGTAAGTAGGATTGCCCGACAGAAACTTTCTAACTGGTTTTAATTACAAATCGGTTAATTTCAATAACACAAGACTTAAACAATATCTTATATTGGGTGATGGTATTTATCAGTCAGTTTAACTGACTGAAATTTCTGTACTGGTTATTTCCTCAATATATAATCCACAGAATTTATATAAAACAAAACACTCCTTGTTCCTTGAGCTAAAGTGCAATCGATGGTCTGATGTCCTTGAGATGTCCGATGAAGGGAAGTGATGCCTGGGGACATGTTTGGTCGGTGGTCTCGTGTCGTTGATGGTGTCCGGTGTGGTGAATAGTAACGCTTGGGGATATGATGTCCTCTGTTACAGGAAGGCGATCATTAGACGAGCGATGGTAATTCGGAGACGGGAACAGGACGGCTTTGACATAGCGCTTGCTAAAGTTCGGTAAAATAGTTCGTTGATTACTCGCAGTTAAAACCGGTAGGACCTTCCGGTGAAATTCGTTAAGGCTCTTAAATTGCTAAAAAAATTAGGAAAACTAATTCCTGTCTCTAGTCTTACAAGTGTGAGGACTCGTTGTACAGACTTAATTGCCGTTGTACAAATTCACAAATACTCGTTGAATAAACTAAAGCTTTGTTCTACGCGTGCAAGGACTCGTTGTACAGACTTAAGGTCAGTTTAACATCTTATAAAACCGTAATACAAGTGCAAAAGGACTCTTTGTGCAGACTTAAGGTCCGTTATAGAGGTCTGTAGTCCCTTGTACAAGTGCAAGGACTCGTTGTACAGACACAAGTTTCTTTATACACGCTCATGGGACTTCACTAACATTCTGTACTCCTAGATCCGCAAAAGAGTGTCTGCTTATACTACAGTTGTCATGAACCAAATTAGAATTATGAATTAGATGCATGTCTATGCATGTCTATGCACTGAATTTAAGTAGTGTTGCCAACCTTAAATAAGTATCAGTCGCGGCGGCCTATAAATGTACTGTCCTAAGATAAATAGATTATTATAACCAGTACAGAAATTTTAGTCGGGTAAACTGACTGATAAATACCATCACCATCAGTATTGAGTTATTGAAGTTAATAGATTTTTAATTAAAATAAAAATCTTATGTAAAATTTTTCCCCTGCTTGTGGTGCAAAATCGTTCAAAACTTGACTTATTTGCTAAGGAGGTATAGGAACCGGATTAGGATTTATGTGAGATATATTCATTTTACAAAAAAAAGGTAATTTTGGTAGGGGGTACCAAAAGGGGTGAATCAATACAGTCTTTTTTCTTCCTGACTCAAATTTTCATACGTACAACTTACGAAAAATTTGACTGAATTCAACGTATTTACAAAAAAGATATGTATGTAAGACTATGGGGGTGAGTTCGGTCCTTTGTATGGGAGGTACCAGAAGGGGTGTGTGAAATAGTTAGGTTTTCTGGGGTTTCGCCTCCTATACCAACATAAATTAATCGACCAATTTTCATTAACCCGCAAGAGTCCGTTTGGAAGTTATAGTAGAAATATTAATTTTCCAAAAATAGGTCATTTTGTATGGGAGGTACAAGAAGGCGTGAACCGATATAGTCCATATTCATTTCTGAGTCCCATTTTCATAAGCGAACATCATACTCAAAATTTAAGTGAGTTCAATTTACTTACAAAAAAGATATGTTTGTCAGACTATGGGGGTGAGTTCGGTCATATGTATGGGAGGTACCAAAAGGGGTGTGTCAAAAAGTTAGGCTCTCTGAGGTTTTGGCTCCTATAACAACATAAATTAATCGACCAGTTTTCATTATCCCCCAAGAGTCCATTTGGAAGTTATGGGTGAAATATTAATTGTTCAAAAATAGGTCATTTTGTATGGGAGGTACAAGAAGGCGTGAACCGATATAGTCCATATTCATTTCTGAGTCCCATTTTCATAAGCGAACATCATACTCAAAATTTAAGTGAGTTCAATTTACTTACAAAAAAGATATGTTTGTCAGACTATGGGGGTGAGTTCGGTCATATGTATGGGAGGTACCAAAAGGGGTGTGTCAAAAAGTTAGGCTCTCTGAGGTTTTGGCTCCTATAACAACATAAATTAATCGACCAGTTTTCATTATCCCCCAAGAGTCCATTTGGAAGTTATGGGTGAAATATTAATTGTTCAAAAATAGGTATTTTTGTATGGGAGGTAACAGAAGGCATGGACCAATATAGTTCATATTCCTTCCTGAGTCCCATTTTCGTAAGTGAACTTCATACTCAAAATTTGAGTGAATTCAGTTTACTTACAAAAAAACTATAAGGGTCAATTAGGTCATTTGTGTGGAAGGTACCAGAAGGGGTATGGCGAAGGTTTCGGTTTTCTTAGGGTTTGTCTACTTTTGCAAGATAAATAAACAGACCAAATTCAAATATCCTACGATCGTCCGTTTGGAAGTTATGAAAGAAATATAAATTATCCAAAAATAGGTAATTTTGTATGGGAGGTACCAGAAGGGGTGGGGCTATTTTGCCCATTTACAATCCCATAAGTTCGTTTTGAAAAATATTAATACTGGTAAATTTTCATACCGATCCGTTAAGGTTTACTCGAGTTATCCTGCTGACCAGCCAGCCAGACAGACGGACATAGCTCAATCGTGTTAAAAACTCCTGAAACGAATTTTGTCTTAAGATACTTGGGGTCTAACTCGTCTCCTTTAATGCGTTACACTTTTTTTCGTATCAAATGATATATATACCCTCATTCCTAAGGGTGATGGTATAAAAACACAAGAAAAGAAATCTTATAAAGACTATGATTTAAGGATATGAAAGCGGAATGTGGACCGGCCATGGCATGATGACAGTCATCTACATTTTTTTTTTTGCCGGCCCCCTCGGTGTTGTCGACAGCAACTTCGAAGTATAGTGTCGAGTAAATCATATCTGAAATAACACAGTACAACATTTTTCAGCTCATTGATTTAGGACTCAATTCTGAGAACTGCACGTAAATGTAGCCCCAAAAAGAAGAAGTTGTGCATCATTCGTTTTGTCAAGTTACATGCCATAAGAATTTAATATCGATTTGAAGTTAGTAAGTACCGTATTGGGGAATTTGTCACGGTTAAGGCTCTTTTGTTTGACATAACAATGGAAGAAATGGGAGAGCTCGGATATAGAGAGAAACAGGGATATAAGTGAAAATAAATTCGACTAGAAGGTTAAAGGAGAAGGTACTGTGGTATTGGGCACCTCTCCAGTAAGGAAAACTTGGAAAATATGGTCACAGATGCGAATGGTATGCTACATATTGGGATACAGTACTAATGGTTCCGGAAGGCATCGCATGTATAGGCATCACGTCATTTCTGGACGATGGCTTAGGACGTCATATACACCGAGTCAGCCTCCATATAAAACGCACCGTTTGGCAAAATGGGTGAACTAAACAAGTGCAAAAGTTTATACTGTTATAGATTAACAAAATGCAGAATTCGGGCATGATCGCTTTGGTCGTGTTGATATTACTTCTCGCTTTATAAATTGGTCGGATTGGTACATTTGTATGGAAGGTACCAGAAGGGGCATGGCTAGACTCGATTTCGTTCGCTAAAATTGTATCCTGTTATAGCTTAAAAAAAATACCTAACTTGGGCATGATCGCGTTGGTTGTATTGATATTACTTCTCGCTTTCTAAAATGGGCGGATTGGTACATTTGTATGGGAGGTACAAGAAGTGGCGTGGCTAGACTCGATTTTGTTTTTAAAAATTGTATCCTGTTATAGCTTAAAAAATACCTAACTTGGGCATGATCGCGTTGGTTGTATTGATATTATTACTTGATTTCTAAAAAGGGTGGATTGGTACATTTGTAAGGGACGTACCATAAGGGGTGAAGCCATGTAGCCCATTTCCAATACCGTAAGTAGATTTGGGGAAATATTAATCTATGTAAAGTCTCAAAACAATTGGTTACGTCTTTCAAAAGATATCGTACGTACCAGCCGACGGACATGGCTCAAACGACTTAAAAAGTCGTGAATCAAATATGGTTCAAAGAAACATCCTATCCTATTAATATTATAAATGTGAATGTCTGTCTGTTTGTTTGTTTTTATGTTTGTTGCTCAATCACGCCTAAACGGCTGAACCGATTTCAATGAAATTTGGAAGACAGTTAGAGTACTATATGGAAATTACTATAGGCTATATATTTTGTAATTGTTTATCCTATGGGCGGAGTGGGCGTGGCAAAACTTTTTTTAGAGCAAGAGAGATAAAATTTGATACCCAGATAGTACTCGACAACACGAATATGAATATGCAGATGAAAATTAAATTTTGGAACCAATGGCCGGAGTGGGCGTGGCAAAACATTTTTTAGAGCCAGAGATATATAATTTGATACCCAGATAGTACTCGACAACACGAATATGAATATGCTGACGAAATTGTTTTTTTGGACCAGTTGGCGGAATGGGCGTGGCAAAACTTTTTTTTAGAGCTGGATAGATACAATCTAATACCCTGACATATTTTTGGAGCTAGAGAGATAAAATTTGATACACAGATACTGCTCGGCAACATGAATATGAATATCCAGACAGAATTTTAATTTTGGGTCAATAGGCGGAGGGGTGTGGAAAAACTGTATTTTAGCCCTAGAGAAATCAAATTTGGTACATAGATAGTACTCGGCTACACGAATATGAATATGCTGACGAAATTTAAATTTTGTATCAGTTGGCGGAGAGGGCGTGACCAAACGGTATTTAAGCTCCACAGAAATAAAATTCGGTATACAAATAGTACTCGACAGTACGAATATGAATATACAGACGGAATTTAAATATTCGATCAGTGAGCGAGTGGGCGAAGGGTGCGTGGCAAAACATTATTTTAGTCCTCGAGAGATAAAATTTAATACACAGATACCATTCGACAACACGAATATAAATATGCAAACAAATTTTGTACCAAATAATACTTTGAATTTACTAATAATTACTATTTTTGCACCAAAAAGTTTTCTAATTGTGTCAAAAATGATGTTTACTGTATCAAAAAGTACTTTTATTTCTGTCAAAAAGTACTGTTATTGAAGCAAAGAGCAAGAATTGAAGAATTATGTCAGTCAATTTTATGGATTATTTACACTGCGTCAATTTATTTTGTCAAAAATTTTGGCAATAAGTCGTCAGAAAAAGTTTGTCGAAAAAATTTAAGGGGAAATACTGACAATGATGTCAGTACTATAAATAAATGTTTTCAGGGCTATATAAGGTAATATTTGTACACAGATAGTAATTGGTGGTATAGATATGAATTTGCTGCCGTATGTTTTAATATCGGATAGGGGGACGTTGTTAGTTTGATCAGGTTAAGGAGTAACTTGGGATAACGAATAGTTTACAGAGCGTACAAGAACGACGCTTAAGCTCAGCCCTTTAAGTAGGCATGCCAAACATATTATAGGTATTCGACAATTAAGCAATAGCGAAGCATTGCCGGGTCCACTAGTATGGTCTAAAGTGACTCCTTATATGTGTGACAGTTTTGGGTCGTATCAAACGATATATACCCTCCTAACCGTAGGGTGAGGGTTAAAAAAAGATCTATGGAAAACAGATGAACACATAGACGAGTTTGGTACGGCCTTCCGGAAAGGCCCTGTTACTATGGAAAGCTGCATTGAACACGACAAATACGATATCAATCAGAAGCCACATGTTACAAACATCATTAGTCAAAAACTGCAGTGAAACTGGGACTAACGGTTAAGGTAGACAAAGCACTGTTATAAGTTACATGAATAAAAAATATACTCTTTTAGAACACTGCATGAATGTTGAAAACTTCATGTACCATATGAGTAGACTCTATATTCGCTGTAACTAATAATTTGATTTAGTACTCATTTATCACCAAACTTAATTTTTTCGACTGCTTGTATTCCAGTCTTGTTTACTTCAGCTTTGTACATGATCATCTTAATTTAAATTTTAAAGAGATCACGTGACTATCGCCGTGTCTAAAGCCTCGCTTGGTAGAAAAGGGCTCAGTCGCATTTTTGCATATTTTCACAAAAGGTTAGTGTTATCTCCCAAAGTTGTATACATTCCAGCCATAGCATCTAATAATTTCTGTCGTTTGCGAGTGTCGAATGCAGCTTTGATATCGATGAACTGAAGGTAGTTGTCGTTCTGCGTCTGGTCGTTGATTTACTAAGCTTAAAGCCACACTTATATCATAGAATGGGCAATGTAATGTCACTGTGTGTGAGGAACATTAGAAATAGGGGCGTCTGTTTAGAGTAATTCAGATAGCTGTCGAGTAGGCAACGGGTATCTTCGTTTTGTTGACTTTCTTTGTGTCCTCTTTAATATTTCTTGTATTTTTTTATGTGACAAAGCTTGCATGTTACTTTTAACACTCGTTCAGGATAGATCAATACAACCATCTTATCTTAACAGAACGATATATTCATCCGAGCAGCCACTTTTAATAGGCTTATGGATAAAATATAATATCATAAAATATAGAAAAACTTTTCGAGAACATTAATTTTAGACTATTTCGAACGTCAGCTTTTTGAGTGGCTTTCATCTAACTTTCCGATTGATCGACTACTCCCAATTGCATTCGTATACTATGAATAAACCGCTTCTTAAATCTAAGCCTAAGCCCGATTCTACCCTTAGGAAAACGTGACTTTTGGACATACGATCAAACACTGTTCTAGTTCTATAGAAATTGTACATATTCAACATTCACCAGTAAATCTAATTACTTTTGCTAATGCAATTAAAAACACTAACAATATCGTATAATATTTAAATATTAAATTTTTGATATATCCATCTTACATTAATATATATTTTTGCTTCGCATAATTATGATTAATGATTTTTATGTTCGCCAGAGTTTCATGTGTCGGGGCAAAACGTGTTCAGAATGAAATGAACACAAAAATTCTATGTTTAATTAGATGGCAACAGCATAATCTGACGTGTAAAGCGCTTAAAACCGCACCACAGTTTTACAACTTTGCCACTAATGTGTACGTATGTTTGTGTTTGCCAAAGGATATCTATAGTAGCAGCATTGAATTGGACGAGGAACGAAGTAAGAGTGTGAAAAAGGGGGAGGGCCCAGCGGGGTCCACTTGGTGTGGGCCACGTCAGTTCACTATTTAGAAGAGTTCCATTTTACTTAATTTTAAAATATTGTGTTGCACTGACCAACTGACAGCTTATTTAGAAAATTAATCAAAATGTCAGTTTTAATGTAATGTTACTATTTTTGCCTCTGGTTGCCACATGTTCTTCTTATCCCCTCCGCTGTACCATCTTTCACGTGCGTGCTTTCTGTTGGTCTTCGGCGAGATGTGAGGCCAATATTTTAAATGAAATTTAATGGTACAACAACAGTAGTTACATGTTGGCGATCTAATGGTTGCTGCAAAGAGGGAGAGAGAGGGGACAATAAATTATATGAAATTTATTCAATGTTTAATGTAATTAATAAAATGTTATTAATGGCAAAAAGTGTAATAGATTAAGACAGCATGATATGGGTCAAGACTTTGTTTGGCAAATAAAATATCGTATTCGAGTATAACTAAGTTCAAGGTTTGATTAATTTGTTCTTATGATGTAATTTGAAATTATTTATTGAGGGCAAAATCGAAAAATCACGATGAGACTTTTATTCCGTAAAAACATCGATTTTTTATTAAAATCATGGGCTACACATAAAAATACCATTTGTGTGGATTAAATTGCTTTGCTGTTTGCAGATAGTGTCAAATAAATTAGAAATATCAATTTTTAAGGTGACATTCACATCTGACATATCTGACGGTATGATCTGTTTTATAACACAAATAGACAGAAATATTCTAAGATGAGCAAGGTCGTACAAAAACTACTCCCTTTTTAGGGGTGTTCGCCTGTCTATCTCTGCTATTACAGCTAACGAGCTTAAAATGAGGAGGTTAAGTGCTAACATGAGCAAGATCGGAAAACCTACTCCCAACCTCCCATAGAAACTCCCTCTATTTGGGATGCCTGTCTTTCTGTTCCTGCACTTACAGCAATAGTCTAAGAGCTATCGAGGTGAAATTTAGTATGCAAGTTTTTATTCTCTAAGCAGAGCAGAGTTATAAGATGAGAAATAACGGGCAAAAACTACTTCCACCTCCGATACAAACTTTACCTTTTGGGGGCTAAATAATGCAAAACAATAGTCTCAGGTCTTACAAAACAATTAAAGCAATTTTAGTAAGAAATTATTGACAAGAAATGAATGTGAGAGGCTGATATAACATTCACCTCTCATACAAACTCGAAATTTTTGCGGTAATAAGTTTAATCAAATATAGTTATAGTGCAAATACTAATACTAATTTTATTACCATTTTTACAAATGGTGAAGGTTCGGCATAGTCGAATATAATTATTAACTTACTTACTTAGCTGGCACTTCTTTGCAATCCCATTGGATTATATACCGCACGTACAAAAATATTATAAGCGCCTCGATCTTTTGCGCTTCTACTCCAGTTAGTCACACCAAGTTCTGTAAGATTGCCAGTAACCTGGTCTTTCTTCTGCGCCAACGCAACCGCTGCACCTTAATGCGTCTGACCACGTCAATTCAGTGTACAGCTCATGATTCATACGACGCCGATACGGAGTATTTTTCTCTCGAATACTGCCAGAACCGATTCATCTGCTTGTGTCATAGCCGAGGATTCTGAACCGTATATCAAGGCAGGTACAACCAGTATCTGGTACAGCTGGATTTTTGTTCGTCTGGAGAGGGCTCTGCCATTAAATCGCTTGCTTAGTCCGTAGTAGTATTTATTAGCAAGCAGTATTCTTCTCCGGATTTCGAGGCTGACATTATTTGTTTCGCCGATGGCGGAGCCTAGGTAGATAAAATTATCCATCACCTCGAAATTATAGTTGTCAACTTTCACGCAGTTTCCCAAAAGAGTAGATTCTTTGTTCGTTGAAACTAATAATTTCGTTTTGTCCTCGTTCACCGTTCGGCAAATTTTCGCTGATTCCTTTTGTATACCTGAGAAGGCTGCAGTCACATCCCGCAGTTTTCGACCGGTGATGTCTACGTCATCAGCCTACGCGACTAGCATGTGGCTATTGTTACATATCGGGCCTCTCGTGTTTTCTGCAGCTTTCCTCAGTATCATCTCCATCACTATGTTGAAGAGGCCGATGCCTTGTTTTAGGCTCGCTCTGGTACAGAATGGCTCCGTAAGGTCCTTTCTAATCTTCACTAAAGACTTTGTGTCAGTCAGCGTCATTCCGCAAAGGCGTATCAGCTTCGCTGGAATACCAACCTCATACATGGCTTCGAGTAATTTCTGCCGTATCGGGCTGTCGAAGGCAGCTTTGTAGTCGACGAAAAGATGGTACGTGTCGATCTGTTTCTCTTGAGTCTTTTTTAGGACTTGACAAAGTGCGAATATCTGGTCAGTTGTTGATTTACCAAGTCTAAAGCCACACTGATAAGGCCCGATCAGGTTGGATAACACTGGCTTTAGTCTTTCACATAGCACACACGACAGGACCTTATATGCTATGGGTAAAAGGCTGATCCCGCGGTAGTTGGAGCACACACTTGGATCACCTTTTTTCAGCGCAGGACATAATACGCTTAAATTCCAATCGTCGGGCAAGCACTCTTTAAGCCAAAACGTGCGCAGGAGCTGGTGCATGCTCATTATCAGCTCCTCGCCACCGGACTTGAAGAGCTCAGTGGTCCATTTGGCTGAATTAGCGTAACGATACCGGCTAACTAAGTTTTACCCTACAGAAGTTAAAATTCGGTCACAAAATGGGTTAAACAAAAGTGTTGATTTCTACCACAATTTTCTAGCACAATACACTTTTTTTGTAAGCTACATACCTTTATCTTTTAAAAAAATCCAAAAAATATTTACTGATGTGAGTTTTCCCAATTTTTCAGCACAATCTGCACAATTGTAAAAACGCGCTAAAACGTTTTTGTTGCAGCTGTTTTAACATTTGTTGTGTTTGAAAGCCTACAGTTAGTTAGTTATAGCACATTTGCAAATTTGGAGGTATTCGATTTGCTAAACGAACAGTTAGTTATCGTCGGGAAATAAAATTTTAGTAGATTTAGAATGTCGAAAATTTTTATTTCGTTACGCTAGATCAAGGAAATGGACCACTGTGTGCCGGCTGCTTTGCTGTTTTTTTTAGCTGCGATATTGCTCTTCTTACCTCGGCTTGACTTGGTGGTGGGCAATCTAAGCCATCGTCGACAATTGGCGTGATAACTTCACGTGCGCTGTCTTCTTGAACCAGCAGTTGCTGGAAGTGTTCTCTCCATATGTGCAGCACACTCTGCGTATCCGTGACCAGATTTCCATCCTTGTCCTTAGAGGTGGGGAGGCCATTACCGTAGCTATTTGCTCTTACTTTCTGGTAAAATTTTCGGGCATCAACTCTATCCCTCTATATCCCTTTCCTTCATCTGATGTTTTTCGCTTAAATAGCTATCACGCCGTTTCTACTGCCTTCTTGTGCCGTTCTCTAAAAGCGCGGGTTTACAATTGGCTGTAGCTTTGCCTTATAAGCAGCATCCTGTTTCTCAGACGATATGCGTCATTCTTCATTGTACCAGGATTCGTCTGACAGCCGCTTCTCATATCATAGCACGGGTTTTGCTGCGGTTGCATGGAATGCGCAATATGCTGCCACTGTGTATTGGGGACGTCAGAAGTCGAGGCATTGTGTCGTTGTAGTTGGACGAGCTGGTTGGTCCATACACACAACGCAATCGTGCCCAAATTTTGTATTTAGTGTAGCCAAAGCAGAACAAAGTTTCGGAGAAAAAAAAGAAGTCTAGCCATGCCACATCTAGTACCTTTCATACAAATGTACCACTTCACACACTTTCGAAATCGAGCAATAATATCAATATACTAGAAAATTTTGTGTTTTACTGAGGGTGAGGGTATAGGTAAGTCGGTTTTCCCGACTGAAACTTTCTTACTGGTTTTTATGATTTTCGCGATTACCATCCTTAAACAGTCTAATGTCCTGGTTTCTAACGTTCTGGTAATGAATATATCATCGGTATCCTGCAAACAGGTCCACTTTTTGTGTTTTTAAGTTATTGATGATTTAAAGTATGTGGTCGCCTGTTTTTTTTTACAACAACTACTAAACTATTTTAAATAGATATGAGATTTCTGTATGTGGTATAGACTATTACTTTTGGGATACTTTTGCATCATTAAGTCCATTTCACAAACAGTGGACCGGATACCGACGATACATGATTTTCAGATGCTGTTTTGTGAAAGAAATTATGTTACTTGCTTAACATTTTATATGCGAAAATCGTGAATTTTCTTAAATGTATGACATCGTGGGATCGTTGTCCAACTTTTAGTATATTGTGTATAAGTATAAGTATAAAAGTTTAGCGTACGTTAGGCATATCTTTGAAATTGTTAATTCCTTATAAAACTCAATTGATTAGTTTCAGCTTGCCCGAAATGTATAAAATTGATATTGAAACCCCACGTAATCTCGGGTTCCCCAAATTTTGTCACGCAGTGATATTTGTTCCACGCATCAAATATAAATATCGCTCACTGAAAAATCGCAATATTTGATTATTAGAATTTGAAGGGACCGGCAGTGGCATAGTGGTTAGAACACCATGCGGGAGATCACAGGTTTAAATCATGGCCCAGTCATCTTAAAAGAAAAAAAAAAAAATAATTTTTCTTTCATTGTCGGCTCTCCTCGAATGTTGTCGACAGCAACTTCGCAGTATTAGTGTCGAGTCAATCGGCGTGTCTAGTAAGAGCTTCACAAACAGTGACGTTTGCAGTCGTCGATAAACAAGTAGATGCCGTTAGTTGTGAATCTAAAAATAGAAAGCGTGTTAATACACAACAACGCGAGAAACTATCCCATACCTCATTCATGGGGTGTAAAGGGAAATTAAGTTTATTTAAAGTAAGATTATTAGAAAATCAGTTTTTAAAAATAGGCGATATTTAATTTAAGTTTTTATTTTTGGTCAATATTTCATTTTTGAAGTTTTGGCGCAGTTTAATTTTTTATTGCCCACTATTTTTTGGACGATTTTTCGGTGGGCCATATTTCGGGGAGCCTTTATAATATTTAAAATCGTATCCTTAAAGCACTTAGTTTGCCAAGCATCACATTTTATGATGGACTTTTGCCAACATATTAACTTGGCAAATGTTACAACTGTTGAAAAAAAAACTGCTAAGAGTATTTGTAGACTTAAAATTTGAACTATATCCCAAATTTACAATAGTTTTGGGTGAAAGTACAACATTTACAATGAGCGACTACCTAATCGTCCTCTGAGCCGGCAAATATTTACCTGCGAAATGAAAGCAACAACCACAACAATCGAAAACGTAGCGTAAAAACTTCAAACAACGAAATTTAAAAGTTTGTTCTCTCTCTTGCCAACACAAACAAATGAAACTTAAACTCACGACGGCCCTTAGAAAATTTTCGCTTTGCTTGAGAAAACTTTATGATTTGTTGTGTGCCGTGGGCAACAGTAGTGTAACTAGGGAAACCGAAAACGAAACCAATTAACCGGTTTTATGTCAAAACCGCTTTGTCGGTATAGGCTGGTTTGAGACTACGGAAAAATTTTCTTATACGATTTAAGTAACAATCGAACACATTGTATTTTCGTTTAAGAATCAAGTTTATGTAAAAGTTTAAATTTATAAAATTTAAGTTATAAAATTTAATTAATTTAAACAAAAACCAGTAAGAAAGTTTCAGTCGGGCAACCCGACTTACATATACCCTCACCCTCAGAAAAACCAAAAATTTTCTATTATATTGATATTATAACTCGATTTCTAAAGTGGGAGGAGTGGTACATTTGTATGGGAGGTACAAGATGGAGCGTGTCTACACTTCAAGATTTTTCTCCAAAATTTTCGGGCTTCCCCTCTACTTCGGAGCAACTCTGTGCACTCATCCTGTCTCTTCTTCAGCTCCTTCTTTTTCCGACTAAAGAGACGAGTTGCCTCTCGTCTATGCCGTTCACGAACAGCTTGCGTTGCCATTGGCTGCAATTTCGCCCTGTATGCAGCAGTCGTCACTCTCGTGGCATTGCGACATTTATCATCGTACCAGGCATCCTCTTGAGACGGCTTTGAGTACCCAAGTACGCTTCTCACAGTCCGTTCTGTGGTACTGCGATGTAATATTATCAGGGAGCATTTCGTAGATGTTAGGTGGTTGGAGAAGGCATCCACTTACTCTGTGGTCCGCAGTTTACCGATGTCCAGCTTTCCTGTAAAGCGGTTATGTCGGTTTTGTCACATCGCATTTTTCTCTTCCTGCCAGGATTTTATTATAGCCGCCCATTCTGGGCCAGACGCTGACCAGGGTACGGCTCATTCTCAGCCAACGTGCCTGGGTTTAAGGTCTCGCCCCTCACAGTTAGCAGTGCTCTGACGGGTGTCAAAGGCACGTTTCCAGGCGTCACCACGTAGTGGTACTCCGTCCGCAGTAGTACCACTAATAAGCGGCTCTGTAGGCTCCACGAAAAGCCCCCCAATGAAATAATTCCCAGGAAATAACCCCCAATGAAATAAACCCCAAAAAAATGGAAATAACACCCAAAAACAGTAAATGAAATAACATCGAAAAATAAATGAAATAAACCCCAAAGCGAAAACGAAACAACCCCCAATATTTGGGAGTTATTACATATGAAATAACACCCAATGATGAAAATGAAATAACCCCCAATGAAATAAACCCCATCAGTAACAACAATGAAATAATGCCCAAAATTCATAATTCATAAAAGAGTCAGTTTCACCAAGAATTTCATGAAGTCAATATGGACCAACAGCAAAGTCGCAAAATTATTGAAATAAATCGTGTGGATCGTAGATCGTTGTAGCCCTGCTCTATTGGAACACAAATGGAAATATCTGTAAACATTCAAACAATATTGTAATATATTCACAGGCTAATAGTTTTCTTGTAAAAGGCCTATTTTTATAAAAATATATAATTATAACTCCTAAAAACCAACAGCTATAAAAATGAAATAACCCCCGAATATTAAATGATATAACACCCAAATTATTCACGATATGAAACAATCCCTAAATTTAAAAAATTGGTTGGGTGTTAATTCATTGAAGATTATTTCATAATTTGAAAACCCCAAATGGGGAATGAAATAATTCCCAAAAAAAAAATGAAAAACGGACCAAAAAAAATTGGGAGTTATTTCATATGAAATAACACCCAAAAATGTATGAAAAAAATTTGTGGAATATTTCATTTCTCGTTTGGGCGTTATTTCATTGGGGGGCTTTTCGTGGAGCCGACTCTGTGAGTAGACTTAAAGACTTAAACAAGGTTCACTCTTGGTTTGCCAAGCTAAACCGATCAGAAGCTCTACCTTGCATCACACTCCCGACGCCTGCAAATACAGTCTCACAATAATCCTCTTTATCACTTAGATACGATCGGCAATTCAGATGTAGATCAAAAGCTAAGTATAGACGGTTGCCAGAAATAGCAATTTTGTCAAATCTGCTGATGTACCGGCAATGTACTGACATGGACAGTGCTGCCAATATAATTAATCTCTGCAAATGGTGAAATTAGCAGTTGCATAAACTTCGCACATCTGCAAATTAAATGTGTGCAATTATCTTACAAAAATTTGAAGGTGGCAGCATTTTGCGGTTTACACGATTATCGGATGTCTGGCAATATTGTTGTTTTACAATGCTTTTCTGCAAACGTTGCCATACAAAATCTGGCAACCGTCTGTACGTAGCTAAAGTTTTGTTTTATTCAAAACAGTTAGTCTCTGCTTGAGTGTTATGAAAGCAACAGCACACACACTAGTTTTACAGTCAACACAAAACAAACACAAGTACAGACAGAGAAGCAATTTTTAGCGATAGTCGGGAGAGCACAATATTTTCTCCGTGCACAATTCGACAGCGCTGATGCTTTTTGTGCGACATCACACAAGCGTGCGTTCGACATAGCCTTATCTCTGTTCTTAAACAATGCGACGAGTTAGTTATTTTCGGTTTGGACCAAAAACGTCGACTGACATGTTGGTGCGAAAAAAATGGGAACGAGTATATAGAAACGACAGTTTTTTTAGCGCCCTTTCTGAATTCAAGTCGAGCGGCAACGCGTTTATTTTCCAAGCTAATCTTTAAATTGTGCAAATTAATTCATAAGACACAGCAAGTTTAATGGCTATCTTTCTTACTCAAATGATCATTTTCAGTCCCCATTTCCTGCACTTTAGAGATGGTAACTTGGATGAAGACGTTGGACGCTGACAGAAGAAAGGCAAACATTCGATCACATCTTGATCGCTTAAGAGTGCACTTTACCTCTCATATGTATATGATTTTATTACATAGTCTGTTATTCTGGAATCATATCTGTAAAAAAATCGGTTATTAGGCACACGAAATTGAACTGACCATAGAAAACTTGCGACATGATATTTATATTTTTATTATTTTTTTTTTTTAAAATTGGCTATCCTTGCCTATGTTGTTATGAAAACATCATAAAGAATAGAGGACATTTGTACCAACTTAGCCAATATAAGAATTCTGACAATTCATTTAAGTGGGCTTCGTAAGTAATAAATTCAATGTATGTTCAATAGAATGTATTACAAATTTGTAGATTTTTTTATACAAATAAATCAAAAATTGATCTTTGGGGGAAAAAACTCCTTAGTTTTCGCTCAGGTTTTATTGGAAATCTATTTTATAAGAATTGTAAAACCCGTAAAACCGAACAACGTTAAAAAAACTCGCTTTTTTGATCTCCCTAACTTTTGCTCGCACTGTCTATAGTTATACGTGGCTCATACAGTTGTTGTTGTTGTTGTTGCAAAGTTTCTCTGTATGTGGTCCATACTAATTGAGCAAATGTTGCTTCGTGATTTTCTTTCCCTAAATCATATTTACTTAACGCATTTTAAGCGCCAAAACCTGACCACAGCAAAAAGTAAAAGTTTTCCCCTTCTCCTGCTCTACCTCGTGTTGGATGCGTGGTGGTTGTCTATTCTGTTGTTGGTTTCTTTGATGCCAAGTTGAAAAAGTTTTGAAACACGATAAAATTATATTAACCACATTCAACCGACCATTGCACGAAATGAGTTGGTTGGTGGTATAATCCTGCGAACAACAACAACAACACCCACGTTACAGCAACAGCAACTACCTGAACACAACTACATCACCAATCGAACATTTACATTAAGAAAGAACAACAAATATGAATTAGCCACAAGAATATGAGCAGAATGCTTAATAAGGTTCAAATCAAATAAAGATTTCGACCAGATGCTTGGCAAAGGTTAAAAGTTTAATTATTACGGCGAACGAATGCAAATTTAAGTCATTTTGGAAATTGAATAAGCATGTACCATACAAAGATAATCTGAAAGCAGAAGTCCATCTGTATATAAGAAACTAGCCAATATTCAATTTAAAGAAAAATAAATTTTAAGTTAGTTGAATTTGATATAGTTTTTGTGGATTCAATAACACCATTAAAAGTTTAATACAAAACACGACTATTTCACTACGTATGTAGTGACTATTTCACTACTAGACATGGCCGGAGAGGACGGTTTGACACTAATTCGAGTACGAGGAATCGAACTGGGTCATCATGCACATAAAGTCAAAGCAAAAACCAGTTCAGAAGTTTTAGTCTGGTGAACTACCTAATATACCCTCTCAAATACCAAATAACTCTCTCGAGTTATATGTATAAATTTACCGATTTGTGAATGAAATTATTTATGTATTCTTATTTGCATGCTTGTGGAGTGTAAAAGGTCGTAGAAAGGTCTTTCGGTATATGGCCAGATCAGCCATATAATATTTGAGATTTGTGTGCGAATTAATTTGAGATTTTTTCTTAGTTCTCAGTTGGAATCGTAAACATGTCAATTCAACTGACAGAAATTTATCTAATGGTTTAATCTTTCTTCGTTAATGTGACCAAGTTTTTGGAACCAACCCTCGACTTCGAGAAAGTTTACAACTTCTATGCCCACTACGACCGACTCCTCTACGTAAAATACCACACACACATAATCGAAGTTCCTTTCTTCTTTCAACATCCTCTGGTTTGTCACTCACCACCACCACCGCCTACATGTCGCACATTCTTTATACATATTTAACGCGACATGTGAGGAGGAACATGCAGACGCAACGAAACGCACCACATCAACGCAAAACCGCAACACATAGAGAGAGTAATGCCATCAAATGTTCTCGGATTTCTAACACTCGAAACCAAATGGCATTTATCTTTGCCGAATATGCAAATGTTGGTTGACATTTATCAGACCAATTTAACTGATTGCATTTGTTGCATGCGGCAATACATAACTGTCGCACACATAAACGTACGTACAACATACATTTGAACACATGTACGCACGCCGTCGATGGCATAGTGATGCACCGTGGTTTCAGAAAGTTCAATTGGAAATCAATGTGGGTCGTTTAAGCAGATAAATGTTTATTTATGTGAAAATTAACATGATAGCAGCAAAAATAAGCTTCGAAATAACCCCAAACAAAATAATATAATAATCTCAAAAAAGCTAAGCTAAATATGGAGAATAGAGTGGCCATAGTGGACATTTTTTTGAAAAGTTAAATTTTTCGCACTGAGAAATATGAGGTTGGGGATAAAAATAATTATACATATTTTATTTATTTTTTTTTTAATTCCGAGTACCTCCGGGTTAAGCCCAAACTTTTGAAAAACGAATAAAGGGAGTGACTTCTGGTGCTAATGTTTTTCCGAAATTTAACTCAAACACAGCTTTAATAAGCGCTGATATGATGGCGACACGGTAGAAAAAGTAAATCGCGGCCCAAATTACTTTCAAGCAAATATGCTGAGCCTTTTTCAATACCAGTGTTTGTAGATGTTGTGTCAAAAGCCACAATTTGCACTAAGTTATCAATCTTCCATTTGCGTAGGAATTTTTCAATGCCTTCAGCAACATTTTCACCACAAGATTCTTCAAGTTTTGCAATGTCAAGGAGTTTTTCTTCGTTCTCTGCGGTTATAACGAGAGCCAATCGATCAACTTTGTCTTTGCCGTTCATATCTGGAAGCATTTTACCGTCCCAGTGCAAGACAAATACTTCAGGAATCTATGTTGAAATTAAATATTATGTTAATACCTTCAAGATTTTTATTTATATTTAATCATTAAATATGTACCTTGAATTCATCTATGATCTGTTTCGCTTGCCTGCGCCGATATTCCTTTCACATTGTTTGAAACGATGTTCAGTTAAAGACGAAATCATCCACTTTTATGTCGTTTAAGTCAGGTTTCATTTCCTGCAACTTCCGCAAGACGGCTGTAATTGTAGCTGATGTTAAATGTATTGCATTGCGATCACTGATGCGGCATTTATCCATGCTTGCTAACATTCGATCATCAACGAAATGGATTTTTCCGCGAGATCCCCGGATTCCTTGATGATCCTTCAGAAAATCAACTTCCGGAGCTGAATTGTCCATTTCTACGCCTTCGTATATAATAATTTCTCAGGAATCTGTATCAGACGCAACCTCATCTTTGAACAACAAGCTAATAATTAAAAATAACAGTAAAAAAAAGACATAATATTGACCAATACCTTGAACTTCTTGTGGCTCTACTTGATATTTTCGCTTTTCTGCTTCTTCCGCTATACAACCTGGCCAACCCTTTTCTCTTTGCAACAGAATGAAATCTTTGTCCTCTTCAAGTGCATCTGCAGCTGCGATATCGAAGATATAATTTTCTATCTTTTCACAGAATCATCGCTGAAATTTATACTGCTTCAACAACATATATACCAAATCTCATCTTCATACCTCTGATAGTTCATGAGATATATCCCTTTTTATTTTCAAGTTGTATGGGCGGTGCCACACCCCTTTTTCCAATTGGACCGAATTGTAAATCTAAACCATCCGGGGCGCCACCCAAACGCATACAAAAAATGCAAATGGGTCCAGCCGTTTAGGAGGAGTTCAGTCACAACACACGTACGGTAGAATTTTATATATAAAGACTAGTGGGCCCGGCAATGCTTCGCTATTGCATATTAACTTGTAATATATTTCACATTTAGGTCTACAAAGTACTTTAAAACGGTGTAAAAATCACATTTGTCATGCCTTCTCCTCCTATTGACCGCAAATAAAAATTTCGCTTGAAGCTTCATACCTTTAGCCATAAAAACCTCCTTTGCCATGTCTTCTTCTCATACGGACCAAGAATATACCCGAATACTCTCTATATATTGAACTCGTATTACCATTTTTTGAGATAATTCGGTCACCAACGTTTGGCTTAACAAAGTGATGATCTCACGCGCTGCATGGCATATTACGCAAACGTATTGGAACCATTTCTCCTTCAAATAATGTGAAATGACATGATAAATAAAAAAATCTATTGATCGTCCACTTGCTCTAGTTCTTCTACCAGTTGGATTTTATATGTATGTACACCAAGATCTTTCCTCAGCATTTGCAGAGACCGAGTTGCTGAGAACGGCGTCGGTTCGATAAATTCTAGTCCCCTGTCACACTTACGTCTACAGCGTCGATGGCTTCTATTAGCTGCTCAGATGGATGACTATATGCACCCTAAACTTCACAAAGGGCACCATAAGTTTGGCGAACAGAACGCGCATTTTATCTATAGGATTTATTACCGATTCGCTCTCCTGAAAAGTAATTACAAAATTCATATCTGTAAGGTAAATTAAAAACAAATCACTGTTTTAGGCTGCGTGTGTCCTAAATTGCCTGGTGTACGGACCATTATTTGATACAGTTAAAAAGTTAAATCTTGAAGTGCGTGGGCATAGCCTCGGCACTTTTTACTTATTAAGTTCCAAATATCCTGTTCATTAGCATCTTTTTTTTATCAATGAACAACTATTGAAACCTTCAGACCTATGGGCCCCGGCTCTAATTTGTACCTACTATTCCGATGCTTGGATACCAAGACGAAGAGAATGGTATATCTTTGACATTGTTTTCTGTATGTCAACACTCAGAGGCCATAACTTTTTAACCAATACATTGATTTGCTTTTGTAATACTTCATTTAGTTTGTTGGGAAGTCAGTTATACGCAGAATTGGCCCACCTTACTATTCATATCACTATACTGTGGAATTTTGACAGTAATAACTACTTTTTTTAACAGGGGTGTAGCACAGCCTACTTCCACCCTTACTGTAATAATTGCTGCAAAAAATTGGCCCACCTTACTATTCATATCTCTAGGCGAACTGCAATATACTGTGGAATTTTGACAGTTATAACTACTTATTTTAAAAGGGTGTAGCACAGCCCACTTCCACCCTTACTGTAATTCATACTGCAACAATAACATACGTAACAAATTACATCTTCATACCTCTAATAGTTTATGAGAATATAGACTTTTTTACCTTCAAGTTGTATGGGCGGTGCCACGCCCCTTTATCTAATCACAACCAAATATAGCCAGGGACTATCTACAGGTCAACAGTACCACTTGGTAAAATTTTCGTATCAATCTGTCTATTGGAAAAGCCTGCAAAACGATGTTTTAAAAGGGGGCGTGGTACCGCCCACTTCCACCCTGGTTGAAAGTAATGCGGCTCCAACAACATATATACCAAATCTCATCTTCATACCTCTGATAGTTCAAGAGATATAGCCCTTTTGATTTTCAAGTTGTATGGGCGGTGCCACGCCCCTTTATCCAATCACAGCCTATTATAGCCAGGAACTATCTACAGGTCAACAGTACCACTTGTTAAAATTTTCGTATTAATCGGTCTATTAGAAAAGCCGTTAGAGCGATTTTTGAAAAGGGGGCGTGGCACCGCCCACTTTCACCTTGGCTGAAATTAGTACTGCTTCAACAGCGTAAATACCAAATCTCATCTTCATACCTCTGATAGTTCATGAGATACAGCCCTTTTGATTTTCAAGTTGTATGGGCGGTGCCACGCCCCTTTGTTCAATTGGACCGAATTGTAAATCGAAACCATCCGGGGCGCCACCCAAACGCATACAAAAAAATTTATGCAAATCGGTCCAGCCGTTTAGGAGGAGTTCAGTCACAACACACGTACGTTAGAATCTATATATATAACCAGTACAGAAATTTCAGTCAGGTAAACTGACTGATAAATACCATCACCCAATATAAGATATTGTTGAAGTCTTGAGTTATTGAAATGAATAGATTTTTAATTAAAATAAAATTACTTATGTATATTTTTCCCCTGCTTGTGGTGCAAAATCGTCCAAAACTTTACTTATTTGTGTAGGGGGTATAGGTGCCGGTTTGGAATTTATGTGAGAAATATTAATTTTTCAAAAAAATTTAATTTTGATAGGGGTACCACAAGAGGTGAACCGATACAGTCCTTATTCATTCCTAACTCAAATTTTCATACGTACAACTTACGCATAATTTGACTGAATTCAGTGCACTTGCAAAAAAAAGATATGAATGTAAGACTATAGGGGTGAGTTCGGTCCTTTGTGTGGGAGGTAACAGAAGGGGTGTGTCCAATAGTTAGGTTTTCTGAGGTTTCGCCTCCTATCACAATATAAATTAACCGACTAATTTTCATTACCCCTCAAATGTCCGTTTGGGAGTTATAGGAGAAATATTAATTTTCCAAAAATAGGTAATTTTGTATGGGAGGTACCAGACGGCGTGAACTGATATAGTCCATATCCATACCTGAGTCTAATTTTCATAAGCAAACATCATACGCAAAATTTTAGTGATCTCAGTTTACTTACAAAAAAGATATGTATGTAAAACTATAAGGGTCAATTCGGCCATTTGTATGGGAGGTACCAGAAGGGGTGTGTCAAATAGTTAGGCTCTCTGAGGTTTCGCCTCCTATCACAACATTAATTTATCGACCAATGTTCATAACCCCCCAAGTGACTGTTTTGAAGTTATTGGAGAAATATATAATTTCCAAAAAAGGTAATTTTGTATGGGAGGTACCAGAAGGCGAAAACCGATATAGTCCATATTCATACCTGAGTCTAATATTTATAAGCAAACATCATACGCAAAATTTGAGTGATCTAAGTTTACTTGCAAAAAAGATATGTATGTAAAACTATAAGGGTCAAATCGGTCATTTGTATGGGAGGTACCAGAATGGGTGGGGCACAGGTTTCGGGTTTCTTTGGGTTTATTTACTTTTGCAAGATAAATAAACTGACCAAATTTAAACATCCTCCGGTTGTCCGTTTGGAAGTTATGGAAGAAATATTAATTTTCCAAAAATAGGTAATTTTGTATGGGAGGTACCAGAAGGGGTGGGGCTATTCAGCCCATTTACAATCCCATAAGTTCGTTTTGAAAAATATTGATACTGGTAAATTTTCATACCGATCCGTTAAGGTTTACTCGAGTTATCCTGCTGACCAGCCATCCAGCCAGCCAGCCAGACAGACGGACATAGCTCATTCTTCTTAAAAAGTTCTGAAACGAATTTGGTCTTAAGATACTTGGGGTCTAACTCGTCTCCTTTAATGCGTTACACTTTTTTTCGTATCAAATGATATATACCCTCATCCCTAAGGGTGATGGTATAAAAATGGTGGCAAAAATGTATAGTAATTCATCAATTGAGAACGGATTGGTCGATTTTGCTCAAACTTTTTTTCAGTTGTTCGCTATTACCAGGAGCAGGTTTATGTGAAAGAAAATTTTGGGAAAATCTTCCGGAAAAGTCGGAAAATTGGAAAAATCGAAAATTGCCTTTTTGTATGGAATTTTGTGTGCAATTATTACAGAATGGCTTTTCGAATAGAAAAATGGAAAATTTTTGTTAAAAAATGCGGAAAATTACGCAAAAATTCAAACAGTTTGAAATTGTTTTTTCGACGAAGTTTGGATATTATTGTGATTTGATAATTTTGGACGATGTAACAGTGAAAAATTTTGGATAATTATTCCGAAATGACTTTCCGTATGGAAACATAGAAAAACTCTCAATGGAAAACTCGGAAAATTTCGGAAAAACTCGAAAAATTTTGTTTTTTTTCGGAAACATTTTGCATCGCAAATTAAATTTTTGTATAACATTTTGTATAGTAATTCATCAATTGAGAACGGATGGGTCGATTTTGCTCAAACTTTTTTTCAGTTGTTCGCTATTACCAGGAGCAGGTTTATGTGAAAGAATTGTGCAATTGTTCCGCAGTACCTTTTCGGTTGAAAAAATTTAAACTTTTGGTTGAAAAATTATGGAAAAATTCCAAAAATTTTAATTTTTTTTTTCGACGAAATTTTACATTTTATTGTGTTTTGATAATTTTGAATGATGTGAATGTGCAAATTTTGGATAATCATTCCAAAATTATGGGAAAAATAGAAAAATTCTTGGTGGAAAACTCGGAAAATTCTGGAAAAAAATAACTCGACAATTTTGAAAACTCGGAAAATTCCGGAAAAGTGAAAAAAAATTTTTGTTTTTTGTTATCGACAAAATTTTGCCATTTTCGCATGATTTGATGGTTTTGAACGATGTTTAGGTGGGAAATTTCGGTTAAATGTTGATTGGTAACGGGATAAATAATATTTAGATGAAAAATCCGTCGAACCCGACGGGATGTGCGGCAATCTGCTGTCGACATTGTGAATGCCAGCGCCAAATCGTTCGATGCAAGATGCATTCGATCGCGAATTTTAACGGGAGCAAGACTATAATCTAGATGAGCTGACCGGAAGAGTTCGAACAAATGTACCGCTGTTTAATACCGAGTACAAGAACGTGTACCATTCACGATGAAACTGGTGGCATTTACTTTCTCGAGTGGGACAGCCAAAACATTTTTTTTTGATTCCGGCAACAATTTGGTCAATATCTCAAATAACGTTAGCCGCTGCATCCTCTGGCTTACCTGCCACATTGTTGGAAGGCATTCCAACTGCAAATTCTGCTTTAAAACTGTCGATGAATCTTCTCACGGTTGAAAAGCCAAAGTACACAATGACCAAGAATTTCGCAACGGCAAAGTAGATGCGGGAATGCCAAATCAAACTTTCGGATGAATGCGCGAAAACGAATAAACGAGCTTTGGAAGTAGTCGACTGAACGATAAAGGATATACGAGGGGATTTAAAACGATTTAGTGGGGCCATGATTTTGCTCAAAATGTCTAATGCTGCTGATTTACTAAAACCATGCTTGAAAACGTCGTCAAGAAGTTTTAATTGACCAAAAAATTAGGGGCTCATTCCAGAACCTCCCATCTTCAGCTGAATTCCCGAAGCAACTGCTAGCGCTTGGCAATGGCCAAATTCGGGTTGATGTTTCGACTGAATTGATATCGTTCCCTGCAAATTTTTGCCAGTTCACATCGTTGAAAAAGTAACTCATGACATTGCACAAAATTATAAAAATCACGAATGGATTAATTTACGGGCTGTATGTTAATAGGGCTCCACGAAAAGCCCCCCAATGAAATAACGCCCAAACGAGAAATGAAATATTCCCCAAATTTTTTTCATACATTTTTGGGTGTTATTTCATATGAAATAACTCCCAATTTTTTTGGGCCATTTTTCATTTTTCTTTGGGAATTATTTCATTCTTCATTTGGGGTTTTCAAATTATGAAATAATCTCCAATGAAATAACACCCAACCAATTTCTTAAATTTGGGGCTTGTTTCATACCGTATATAATTTGGGTGTTATTTCATTTTTTATTTTGGGGGTTATTTCATTTTTAAAGCTCTTGGTTTTTAGGGGTTATAATTACATAATTATATAAAAATAGGCCTTTTACAAGAATACTTTTAGCCTGTGAATATATTACAATATCTTTCGAACGTTTACATATATTTCCATTTGTGTTCATATTGACGGGTAGAAAATCAACAAAATGCACCGAGCATTTTCATTTTGAGAATGATATCTTAGAATGGAAATTTTTTAAATTTGTAAGAGTTCTTCACAAGGAAGAATTCAATAAAAGCTGAGAGTTTGATTTGCTTGTAAACACTGGAGGTGGTTGTGTAAAGGCCAAACGTAAAAGGCAAATTGTCTTCCGAACTGCAAAAATAGAGCAAGGCTACAATGATCTACTATCCACACGATTCATTTCAATAATTTTGCGACTTTGCTGATTGTCCATATTGACTTTATGAAATCCTTGGTGAAACTGACTTTTATGAATTTTGGGAATAATTTCATTTTTGTTGCTGATGGGGTTTATTTCATTGGGGGTTATTTCATTTTCATCATTGGGTGTTATTTCATATGAAATAACTCCCAAATATTGGGGGTTGTTTCGTTTTCGCTTTGGGGTTTATTTCATTTATTTTTGGATGTTATTTCATTCACTGTTTTTGGGTGTAATTTCCAATTTTTTGGGGTTTATTTCATTGGGGGTTATTTCCTGGGGGTTATTTCATTGGGGGGCTTTTCGTGGAGCCTGTTAATAGCAGCGAAGAATAAAGTCATCAATAGCTAGAATTTCAAATTAGAAAGTTAAATCGCTTGAGAACTGCATTCGTACAAATCTGTGACCGTAGAGGATGAAACGACCAACAATCCGACCGAATTTTCCACTCGCTTAATGTGCCGCATAATTTACAGATAAAGGTGGGATCGATCATAATCATATTGCGGAATGTGAATCAACCGAAATTGTGCAACGGTACGCGGTTTTCTGTCAAGAATCTGAGAAACATTGTGATTTAACAGACGACCATCAAAAACAAAGTCCTTATCTTACTAATCAGATAATTCCAACTGATCATCCATTACAATTCCCCGATGACAATCAATCAATCGCAAGGCCAATCGTTGGAAGTAAGTGGGATTAATCTCGAATTTCCCTGTTTTACGTGCGGTCAGCTTAACGTTGCCTTTTCGAGTTTTGAAGAACCGCCTTTGTTGTTTGTTTTTGCGGCGGAAAACTAATCGAAAGACTTTGTTTATCAAACATTCTCTACTGAGTTTATCTGAAGGCATAAAATTGGGGCGAGACGAAGTTCGCCGGGTCCGCTAGTTTTATATATAAAGATGGGTACTTCTGTCAGAGGTATAGGTGGCAACAGAGGAGTTGACGAAATTCACTCGGGTTTCTGTCTGTTTATAAATTGAGAAGAGAAATATAAATTTCTAAAAAAAATAAGTAAAACTACATGGTTGGTACAAGAAGGAGTGGACACTGAAAATCATTTTCAAATACAGTTTAATTCCATTCTATGCACTTTAAAAAATATTCGTATTTCTTTACTTACGTAATTTTAAACTCCATTGCGCTTCCTTGAGAAATAATTAGGTAAATATTGATTTCCCCAAAATATGTCAATTTGTAAGGGAGGTAAAAAGGGTTGGAACAGTATAGTCCATTTGATCTGCGCAAAGTTTTAAATTGATATACAAATATTTACGAGAATTATCGTGCCATAGAAGTTATTACACAATATAATTTCCAGGCAAATTTGTTCAGGAGCTACAAGTAGCGATATATAACATGTCCCGGTTTTATCTCTTTGGCAAATTAAAAAAAAAAAAACATTCGGATTGTGAGAAACTTGGCTAGATTTAGTGCACTTTCATAACTAATGAGTATATGAGCAATTTGGGCAATTGTTTCGGTTTTTGAGGTTTTGCCTCATATAATACTTTATACTTCATTCTAATTGGTAAAGGTATACAAATCAGCCGGAAAATATCAGGCGAATTCGGTAGTTTTTTTGGGTTGTCAAATATCATGTATTTTTTTCGTCACGCAGTGTTACAAACTATTTGATATCACAAATATTGTTTGGACAAATATTATCACTTGAAAATTTTCGTTACAACCAGTGAAGATTACTTTGAGTTAATCGCATTCAGCAATTAGGTGCCGTTGGGGATGTAAAGTAAATCATGCATCTTAAGCCGACTCACAACCTCCACATGGCACCGTTGATAGTGATATTTTTGTCATTAAGGGAGGAGGCAGTGAGCGCCGAAAATTGATAGTTGGGCTACCCATTTGCCTTCAGATCCCTAGCTGGCTATAAATATACGAAAGATAAACAGTAAGTTCCGTTTCTAACCTTTACCCCAAAAACGTTGACGACCCTTCAAACGTAATAAGGACCATAATTTAGGGACATGGAATGTCCGGATTCTCTATAGAGAACTTAAAAAAAAACTTAATTTCCCTTTGCACCCCATGAATGAGGTATGGGATAGCTTCTCGCGATGTTGTGAATTAACACGCTTTCTATTTTTAGATTCACAACTAACGGCACCTACTTGTTTATCGACGAATGCGAACGTCACTGTTTGAGAAGCTCTTACTAGACACGCCGATTGACTCTACACTTTATACTGCGAAGTTGCTTTCAACAACATTCGAGCGGAGCCGACAATGAAAGAAACAATTTTTTAAGATGACTGGAGCCAGGTTTGAACCTGCGATCTCCCGCATGGTAGTCGCGTGTTCTAACCACTATGCCACGGCCGGTCCCATAGAGAACATTATCCGAAAATACAATACAATAACGCCATCCAAGAGATAGGATGTTCAGTAAAGGGATGCTCGTGACGTAAAAATGTCGACCTATATATATTACAGCACCAGCTGCTACGCACGGTTTGGATGATAAAAATCTAAGCGTATTTTGTCCTGTGCTGGAAAATGGTGATCCAAGTGTGTGCTGCAACTACCGTGGAATCGACCTTTCAGTCATCGCATAGACCTGATAAATAAACGACTGGCCAGATATTTACACTTCGGCGAATCCTGAAAAAAAGGCCCAAGAGAGATAGATCGACACGTACCATATTTTCGTCGACTAGAAAGCTGCCTTCGACAGCCCGAAAGCTCCAGCAAACATGTTGGCACGATTTTCATCAAAAGCATGCTATTTGCGAACTCTGATGAAGTAGACACCATCCGTCGAAAACTGCGGGATGTGATCAGCCTTCTCAGGTATACAGAAGGAATCAGAAAAAATTAGTCATATGCTGAACAAGAACAAAACGAAATTATTAGTTTTAACGAACAGAGAATTTACTCGTTTCACGATCTGTTGACAGCTATCATTTTGAGGTGATAGATGATTTTATCTAGCTAGGCTCCGCCATCAATAAAACAAATAATGTCAGCCTCGAAATCCGGGAAAGAATACTGCTTGCTTAAAGATGCGACTACGGACTAAGCAAGCGAAAATCCAGCTGTAACAGATACTGGTTCTTCCTGTCTTGATGTATAATTCAGAAACCTGGGTTATGACACTAGCGGTTCCGGCAGTATTCGAGAGAAAAATACTCCGTGACATATATAGGTCCATCATCGTAAACGGAGAGAATCGATGTCGTATGAATAATGAGTTGCAGCTGTACGATGACATTGACGTGGTCTGACGCATTAAGGTGCAGGGGTTGCGTTGGCTAGGTCATGTTTTACGAATGGACGAAAATGCTCCAGCTCGAAATGTCATTGACAATGAACAATGATGGACAGGGCAGAAGAGGACGACCGAAACTCCGTTGGAAATACCAGGTTACTGAGAACTCCAGAACTTGGTGTGTTGACTGAAGAAGATCGAAGCGCTTATAATATTTTTCTACGTGCGGCGTATAACCCCACACAATTGCAAAGAATTGCAAGCTAAGTAAATAAGTAATCGCATTCAAAACCAAGTAAAACAGGCATTTATTGTTCAATGATTGTAGAACTTCATGAGACGAATGTGATTTTAATACATTAACGGTTAATTTCTTGTATCAAAAATTACACATCACAATATTTTTCGGCCACTAGATTTGGGACTCAATTCTGAGAACTGAACGTTTTAGGCTCTTTTGATTGACATAACTCAACAACTTCTAGTCCGATTTAGCTGAAACAAATTTAAAAAAATTAACAAATACAATTCCTTTAATCTGTTCATATAACGTTTCCCGACATAAGCAACAGTTTCACTTTACAATTCATCAAATGATTTTGAACTGGGTATATTTTGTAGTAGTTACAATAAAACTGTTGTACGCCGTGGCGTATGATTTACGTGGAATATTACCTACGATAAATATACGCCACCATATAGTATTAATGTTATATCAAACAAAAAGACTTGACAAACTCCCCTATACGATACTAACTAACTTCAAATCGATAATAAATTATTATGACATGTAACTTGACATAACCTCATCTTTTTGGGACAACTTTCACGTGCGGATCTCAGAATTGAGTCCCAAAATAATGTGATGTACTGTGTTATACGAAGCATTCAAAGATTAAATTAAAGCTTTTCAAATTAATTTAAGCCTTTTGTTTCGTGTCAAAATAAATTTCTCAGGAAATATTCGGGGTAAAATAAAAACACAAAAGTATTAGTATTTTCATAAAACGTTATAAAACGTATGGGTTTATTTATAAGAATAAATAAGGGATTTCGGGGGTTTAAGTGTTCGGGGAACTTACGTTTTGCTCGGGGTTTACACAAGTAATAATCTAACTATTGTAAATTTACATGATACTAACCGGGATGTAAAGTATCATTTCGGGATAACTGGGAGCGAGAGAATAATGATAGAGAGAGAGAGAGAGGAGCGCGGATAACAATAGAAAGTACGAGAAAACTTAACTATATAAAGGTACGAGGGTAGATTGATAATTATCCGCGTAAACATCCCGCCCCCCTTGCAGGATTGCAACAAAGGAGGATAGGAGTTATTGCGAGGAATTCGGGGAATGAGTGGTATAACAGTTCATTTTAGGTATAATTGATGTCCGACATCATACTTCTTCAAACGGGGTGCTGATCTTGTCCAAGACTCAACAAAAGTTGCATAGGGGTGATTACAGCGTTTCGGGTAAATTAGGACACATATCGTCACGGGCTTGGCGATACTCATGAGCTCATCAACATCTGATGGGATAAAAAATAAAAATAGAAAACTGAAAATAAAAGATAAAAGAGAAAAAAAAGGGGAGAAAATATATTAATGCGGGTTATGGAATACGAATTTATCCAAGGTAGAAAACGGGAAAATATGCCTGAAAGGCTTGTACTTTTTACTAATTTGGGGAAAAAACCATTTCGTTGCTTTACGATACATTCGAAAAATTTCAGTTCTTCATAGCAATGTTCTAATTTTACACGCTGGATAAGTCCTTTTGTGGTTAAATTTCGTGTGAGACATTTTACTATCTCGAGACTCGCTTATAAAATTGTACATAATATTTATTTCACGGGGAAAGTTGGGAAACGTGCTTTGGCATAATTATCGGGTGTTTCGAGGCAAAATACGGGCAATTTTGTAATTTGTTCTGCGAATTGTACATTATGGTGATAAATTAAGCTTTAAAACTCTGTCGGGTTGTCATTGATATCAACGTGCGACCAGATCTTAGTTCCAACTTTTTGTAGTTGCTACCACTCTAATCGCAACAAAAGTAGGCCAATGGCATTCGGGTTTAATACAAGAGTGGAGTGGTTCCACAGTGGAATCGAAAGATTCAATATATTTGGCCATTAAAGAGTCTACAAAGAGCACTAAGCGGGGTAATACACATAATTAATGGGCGGTACTTTTGTTTTGGATGCAAGTTAATGCAATTTTATCTCGAAACGGGGAAGAGATGGCGCGAACACATAGAGGGCAGCAATTTTGATTAAAAAATATTTAAGTATAAATTTCGGGATTATTCGAGAGATTGATTCCGTTGACTAATGCGTTTATCCAAAACGTTCCATTGGGAAAGCCAATTTTCGGGATTAAAACTTTTTACAATTTTCGAGGGGCCTTTATGGTTTATCGCATCACTTTTCACTGTCTGCGTAACGGGGTTAACAAGGAAGCTATTAGTTGTTGCATTCCAACGCAGTGTTCGAGACTTTGCGGTATTCGTATCCGAGGTTTTATCGTGTAAACAATGATGTCGAGGTATCTTATATTTTCGATTGGGAAGTTCTGTTGGTTGTTTTCCAGAAATAAAGTTATCGGGAGACATTAATTTCGATTTCTTATTCGAGGAATTAGTAGAGTGCGGTAGATAACAATAGGGTACATTAGTTTTCGGGTTATCTTTATTCCTACGTTTCTTAACCACATTGTTGTATTGTGTTATGGTTTCCGAGTTTGATGTTATTAAACGTTCCTTTCGAAGCAGTGGGCGAGAGGCATTACTTAGGCCTGCAGTTATTCGGGACGAGGCAATTTGTTGTATCGGGGAAGGATCAATATCTTCGTGCTTCACAGTTGAAACTTCTGGGCAATTCCGTTCATAGTTATCAGCTCTACCAGTGACAATCCAACCGAAAACAGTTTTTTGTGCAACTAAATTGCCACCGGGATGTTTTCTAATGTCGGGAAGAATTATGTGCGAGTATATATCTCCTCCAAGAAGTAAATCCATTTCGGTCGAGGAATTTTCGGGACAATATTGTAGTAAGCAGGAATTAAGTTTATCAACTACATATGCCTCAGCTTCGAATTTAAATTCGGGTTCAACGTTTGATGCGAGTGAAATCTTACAACGCTCCGAAGTTGTGGCAGCAACATTTCCCGTTAAGCCGGATATTTCTGTACTTGGGGCATAATATGTTTGTATACATAGTTCTTTTTGCATTTGTCGGGAAATAAATGTAGCCTGAGATGCGGGGTCAATTAATGCACGAGCAGTACGCGTTACATCGTTGGATCGTAATTGGCAAGTCGTGGCACCTAAAATAATTATTGGGGACGCGTCGTTTCTAATTTGCGTGTGGAACGACTGCAATAAACGGGATGAAGAGGAAGTTCCGGGTCCATCAGGGGGATTTTGAGCGGTTTCAGAAGTGTTAGAAGACGTGCGAGCACGGTGTTCCTCCGAAACACGGGATATATTTGTATTATCATCGCGATGTAAAAGAGAATGATGTTTTTGTTTACACATGAAACAAACATTAGGGCTCTTACAATTTCCAAACTCGTGAGAAGTGGCGAGACAATTTGTACAGCATTTTAATCTTTTCACGGTTGCAAATCTTTCTTGCACGGTTTTTCCGAGAAAAGTCGGGCAGAGCCTAAGTGGATGACGGCCGGAACACAGAATGCATTTACCAATGCCTGTGTTGTCTTGAGCATTCGTCTCATATGAGCGGATTCTTCTAGCATCTGTTACGGGTTTTCTGGGGGAAGATGTCTTTTCGGTATTCGGGGTATTATCTGTATGACTTCCTCGTATATCTGATACTGATTCTAGCGTGTGGTAACGAGAGGTCAAAAATGTGTCCATATCGGACCATTTAGGAAGCGCGGAGCCACGTGGTATATTTTGTTCCCATAGGCAGAGTGTTATTTCGGGTAACTTTGTCGAACAAAGATATACAAAAATTACATCCCAATTTTTCGTGTCAATATTAAGCAGTGTCAGATTCGATATGCAATCATTGATCGTTCTCTGTAAGTCTTTCAAGTTTGGCCCTGTTTCTTTCGTGATCGGAGAAATATTGAATAAAGTTTTCAACTGGGCATTTATGAGAACTCGTTTATTTTCATAACGATCTTCTAAATTTTGCCATGCTAGAGCAAAGCCATCGTTTGTAAGGGGACACGTTTTAATAATGTTATGTGCCTCACCCTTCGTCTTCTGTAACAGATAATACAGTTTCTATACGGGACTTAATCGAGCATTATTTTTGTACAGGGCCGAGAACATATCTCGAAAAGTTGGCCAGTTGACATAATCGCCATAAAATATCTCAGTATCACACGGGGGAAGATTAATTATTGGAGGTGGTATTGATACTGGCGCCTGTGGTGGTTCTACGGGTTTAGGGGGAATTTCCAAATTTCGACGATATTCAGAAATAAAAGTCATACCACGAGCATATGTTTTGTACGAGTTCAAATATTTATTCCTGATTTCGGTAACAGGTAATTCTGAATCTCCTTCCGCTTCCAATAAGAGTTCGTCGTAAATCTCTCTTATTGGCTCCCATAACCGGTTTAATTCCTTTTCGTGTACCGCTAGTGATCCTAATTTATGCTCACTAGGGGGAATACCAGCCAAAAGGGCTTCAAATTCGTTCAAACGGTCGGTAAAACGGATTAAATCGTTAAATGTAGTCATATTGTCGCGAAAATAAATTTAATTAAGGGGAAGATGCGAGTAAAAAATGTACAAGTTGTAGAAAAATAATCAAGATAATATCGCAGTATTCGAAAAAACTGTATATTAGTGCGATATTTGGGGATAAATGATGATCAAATATGCAAATTGTATTCAACTTCGGGAAAAATATCAATAGAAATTAAAAATATATCGAGAAAATAATTGAATTATGTTGCTATATTCCAAGGGGTATTATAGTTTTACGGTGTTAATTAAAACATGTAAAATATATATGTAAATTATATTATAAATTGTGAAAAATATTATGTATCGAGTATTATATGAATAATATGTTATTTGAAAATCTATAATAATGCGGTAAAAATACGGGTTTCGAATGTATTTATTAGCTAGATTCGGGTTATTATAGGATGTAGACAGAATTCTTTAAATTATTACCGGTTTCGTGTTTTATCCGTTGTAACCGGTTATTTATAGTCAATTACAGCACTAATTTCAGTCGAGAAGTAGTATATAAAGCTATTCGTGACTATATGCGGGTAAATTTTTCGGATGAGAGCGAAAAACCGTAAAAATATCAGCGGTTTACGTGTTTTACCCGTTGTTACCGGTTATTCGTAGTTAATTACAACACTAATATTTGTCGGGAAGTAGTGTATAATACAGTTCGTGACTATATACGGGTAAATTTTCCGGATGGGATGGTAAAAACTGTAATATAACGGCGGTTTTCACGTTTTACCTGTTGTAACCGGTTATTTTTATTCGATTACAACACTAATATTGATCGAGAAATAGTGTCTGATAGGTTACGTATCTAATCACGGGTAAATTAATCGGATGAGGACGAAAACCCGTAAAAATAACGCCGGTTTTCGAGTTTTACCCGTTAAATCCGGTTATTTATAATCGTTTACAACACTAATATATAACGTGTGATACGACTCGCGGGTTATTATATGATTTATACCAACAATTGTATCGTTATCTATTATAGAAAAAACGTGAAATTTAAATTATCTATATATGAACCGGGTTATCTTATTGTTCAAAAACACACAGCACTATCTTTATTGTTATTCTCATTCCGTTTTATGCTATGTCCGCATCGATCGTTTCAAACACACAGCTTATCGTTTGGAGGGGTATTTGCGGGGGGAACACATGTATATTAGAAATGGTTGTGCGAGAGAATGTTTATGCCTGTGTTTTGTTACGCTTTGTGCGATGTCCGCGTTGATCGTTTCAAAACAGCAGCTTATGTATTCGCGGAGTATTAGCGGGGGTGAGGACAAAGTATTGAGAACACAACATAAGCTTTTGTTTTGTTATGCTTTGTGCGGTATACGCGTCGATCGCATAAACAACTATTGCCTGGTAGTTTAAAAGGGGGTAATCGCGGGGAAATGAACGCAGAATAGAGAGACTTATTAGGGAGAATATAATCCTGTGCGGTAAACAACCACTGGTTGTTTGATTAAAGGGGATATCGCGGGGAAAACGAATGCAAAATAGGGAGAATTATGCGGGAGTATTGTGAATATTCGCGAGAGAATCGTTATAGTGTGTGTATTACTTTAACTCGGGAGTTTTTATAGATTAGTGGTAAACGCGGGTAAGTGTTATTGTGCGATTACAAAAACAACAAACAGCGAGATTTAAGGAGAGACTTAAATAAGTATTTCTTAAGTATGTATTTCTCACTTCACTTTCACAAATTGTTGGTATAAAAACACTCACTTATCCACAGAAAATAAAGCACAGAACTTACCTATTTTCTGCAGGAAAATAGGGGTGGGTTTAATGATTACTGGAATAATCGGGGAATAAGCTCCTGGTTATAAAAAAGCGTTTATATCGGGAATTTTCTGAAAATATATATATTTCTAGTGAAATTTATTTTAACTTGCGGGTGGATCTCGATATCCGGCTCGAAGGACCAAAATGTTTCGTGTCAAAATAAATTTCTCAGGAAATATTCGGGGTAAAATAAAAACACAAAAGTATTAGTATTTTCATAAAACGTTATAAAACGTATGGGTTTATTTATAAGAATAAATAAGGGATTTCGGGGGTTTAAGTGTTCGGGGAACTTACGTTTTGCTCGGGGTTTACACAAGTAATAATCTAACTATTGTAAATTTACATGATACTAACCGGGATGTAAAGTATCATTTCGGGATAACTGAGAGCGAGAGAATAATGATAGAGAGAGAGAGAGAGGAGCGCGGATAACAATAGAAAGTACGAGAAAACTTAACTATATAAAGGTACGAGGGTAGATTGATAATTATCCGCGTAAACACCTTTTTTAACGGACATAAAACTATTTCCAATATCAATAAAACCTTCTCCAATTACATTTAGCATCATATATCAAATGACATTCTTTACATTTTGATTGTAGTGACATTTCATACAAATTTTTCAATTTGGTTTACATTTTCATTTAGCTTAGTTTACGGTATTTGTTTAAGAATAACATCCCGTATAAAATCTATCTTTTCCACAGTGCTTCATGTTTGCTTACAGTCTGTTCAGACACGCAAAGTTCTTCAAATATGCACTGCCTTCACATACTCAAACACTTGCAAATGCAGCATACATACGTCAAAAGTGAATTGTCAATTTCATCACTTGGCCACTTTTAGAGCTGAGTTTGAAATGGCATCATCATCATCATCATTGCCATGCCACACATCTATACTAGTGACCATGACTTGGACGTTGGGAGCCTTTAATGGTGATGCCTGCGACAGTGTTATCACACTCGGCAGCATCATTTTAATGTTACTTTTTTAGGTCATTTCTCACAAAGTTAGTTACTCTAGGGATATTGTGAATTATGGGAATCGTTTTTGAATTCCCATTTATAATACTTATTTTAACAATTTGTTTTGTTGGAATCATCTCAGTGTGGTAGGGTGGTATGCATATAGTGAAAATCACCCATCGTTCAAATTACCCGAAACAATTGTTATGTGAATTAGAAATTTTGTACAACAATTTATAAACCAAATATCGGAGGCTACTGGCTGATGGGGAAAAAGTTTACTATAGTGATTCCTTTTGCTTTATTTGTCAATACTATCTACATTGTATAAGAAACTAGTACTTTTTTAATGTGGGAATTCGTGCCGCATCTTTATTATACCATCACCCTTAGGGATGAGGGTATATATCATTTGATACGAAAAAAAGTGTAACGCATTAAAGGAGACGAGTTAGACCCCAAGTATCTTAAGACCAAGTTCGTTTCAGGACTTTTTAAGACGATTGAGCTATGTCCGTCTGTCTGGCTGGATGGCTGGATGGCTGGTCAGCAGGATAACTTGAGTAAACCTTAACGGATCAGTATGAAAATTTACCAGTATAAATATTTTTCAAAACGAACTTATGAAATTGAAAATGGGCAGAATAGCCCCACCCCTTCTGATACCTCCCATACAAAATTACCTAATTTTGGATAATTTATATTTCTTTCATAACTTCCAACGGACGATCGTAGGATATTTAAATTTGGTCAGTTTATTTATCTTGCAAAAGTAGACAAACACTACGAAAACCGAAACCTTTGCCATACCCCTTCTGGTACCACCCATACAAATGACCTAATTGACCCTCATAGTTTTACATACATATCTTTTTTGTAACTAAACTGAATTCACTCAAATTTTTCATATGATGTTTGCATATGAAAACTGGACTCAGCAATGAATATGAACTATATCGCTTCACGCCTTCTGGTACCTATCATACAATATGACCTATTTTTGCAAATTTAATATTTCTCCCATAACTTCCAAACGGACACTTCGAGGATAATGACAAATGGTCGGTTAATTTATCTTGCGATAGGAAGCAAAACCTCAGAAAACCTTACTATTTGACGCACCCCTTCTGGTACCTCCCATACAAATTCCCGAATTCACCCTCATAGTCCTACATACATATCTTTTTTTGTAAGTACAATTAATTCAGTCAAATTTGGCGTAACTTGTACAGTTATGAAAATTTGAATCAGGAATGAATATGGATTATATCGGATCACCCCTTCTGGTACCTCCCATACAAAATAACCTATTTTTGAAAAATTAACATTTATCCCATAATTTCCAAACGGACACTTGAGGGGTAATGAAAATTGGTCAATTAATTTATCTTGTGATAGGAAGCAAAATCTTACAAAACATAACTATTTGACGCACCCGTTCTGGTACCTCCCATACAAAACACCGAACATACCCCCATAGTTTTAAATACATATATTTTTGTAAGTACAGTGAATACAGTCGAATTTTGCGTAAGTTGTACAGTTATGATAATTTGAATCAAGAATGAATATGGATTATACCGGATCACCCTCTTGTACCTCCCATACAAAATGACCTTGTTTGGAAAATTAATATATCTCCCATAATTTCTAAACCGGCACTTGGAGGATAATCAAATTTGGTAATTAATTATCTTGTAATAGGAATTATTATTGGGTGATGGTATTTATCAGCCAGTTTACCTGACTGAAATTTCTGTACTGGTTTTATTTTCGTTTGGCATGTTGTAAAAAACGATGTGAGTGTAATGATGGTTCTGCATATGCGTGATAAGCTGCATTCTTAATAGCTCTGCTAAATTATGATACAGCATATAAAAAAAAAAATTATCCAAAAGCTATGAAAAACTACCGCATTTTGAATTAAATTGCATTCCTTAATTCCACATAGACGATATTCCAATTGAAATAATCTTTGGTACACGCACGGAAGTCACTCACATACACACCGCAAATGCAATTGTTCATTTCATTTAAGTAAATATTGCCGTCATAAATGTTCTATTATTGTTTCACTGCGACTTAAGTGTTAGCGTTTCTTCTTCTTTCACTCTCTATTTCCTTTTTTGTACTTTAGTTTCCAGTGGTGAGATGTGTAATGGTGCATAAAACCACCTATCCCGGCAATGAATGTAACAGCATCAAATAAACAAAACTGTAGAAAAGTTTTTAATCCCGGCTTACCGCGTCTATGCCACAAAGTTATAGTGTAGTAGTGGGATACCTAAATGACGGTCGCCTGCAATTGCTGATGCGAAATAGTGGTTCAGTACAATACTTCGAATATTTATTAGGATAGATGACAATAACATACATAATATTGGAAAAGTATCAGGAATTGGCCAAATAAACACAAATTAGTTATTATTTAGACATACTAAATAACAAATTTTTGCTTACGACCTTTTCCAATCGTTAATACTTTTTTTTCTAAATATGCGTCAGAATTGACCCATTCTTTATTAGTCAAGTGATAGGCACCCCATTGCCTCGCGAGGCCAGCAATAATCGTTTTGTTTCACACACACTCGATCGAATATTAACACGTACTCAAAAGTTTTGATTGATTTAAAACATTCAGTCTATGCTTGATTGCTATGAAAGCAACATTACACAAGCTTGTTTCGCATTCAACACAAGTACGGCTAGAGATACAATTTTAAGCAATTGTTGGGAAAGCAAAAGAGCGCGACATTTCCACCATACACAATTGGACATACACATTGGACAACGCACAGTGGTTCCTTTTTGGTTTTTTTTGGAATTAATTCTGTAACTTTTGAACGGATAATGCTATCTTGATGAAATTTAAAATAGTTAAAGCTAAGGTGTTTTCGAGATGATTTGGAAATATTCGGCTCCCGAGGTGGTGTGGGGTCCACTGCGTGGCCCTCCAAAGTTGGTCACCTCGGGTGTTTCAAAATTTCAAATGCTTGAGGAATGTGCATTTATGAACCGATTTAAAAGATTTTTTGCATTTAGATAGTGCTACGAAAAATCTTCAAAAAACATGCTTACATGCACATGTTATCTCATTTAGGTCAAGAGATATTTGAGAAAATAAAAAAAATTGTGTCATTTTTGGACGAGGTTGATTTAGTATTTTTAAGGGTGTGAGCTCAGTTTTTCCTTGATTTTAAAGATATTTATATCGTTAGATAGCTTATAATTTTGAATGAAATTGCTGAAAAAATAATTCAAATATTTTGTTCCAGTCAAAAGTTATAAGCATCGCAAGTAAAAGTTTCCAAAAAAAGGCATATTTTTACTGTTTTTTTGCAAAAAGGCAAAGACATTCTTTCGTTTGTAAAAAAAATATTTCTTCCGGGGAGTGGCAATTTCTTTATTATTCCTCATAGAAATGTTGATGCAGATGCATTTAATGCTAAATTTGAATCAGTTCAGCAAAATGGTTCCCCGGCAAGGGAAGTCAAAAATACCCCATTTTTGAAAAAAAAAATTTTTTGTTTTTGAAAATTCTCAAATCGCAAAGCGCCAACGAGAAAGCTCATTATATATTTTTCTGACCACGTATGTGGACTAGTTAACCGTAACGTATTTCAACATCCGTGCCATAAACAAAGACAGTGCGGCCATTTTAGTAAAAAAATCGGAATTTTGGAACATATTTTCCCCGTTTTGGGAATTTGGGTAGTTTGTTGTAAGATATGGCAACATATTGTTATTCGTTTTTTTAAGGACAATTTTATGTACATTATTCCAAAATTTCGTTAAGATATTTCAGTCCGTTTGGATTTTACGCTATTTTTCATATAAGATATTATTTCTCCAAAAAATACGTTTTGACCAAATTTTATATTTGACTCAGAATTAAGTCCAAAATAAAATGTGCTTTTAATTAATTTTTGTAAATTATTAAACTTTTTGTAATTCCCTTTCTATTGATATGCAATACTTGTATGTCAAGAGTTTATTTATTCTTTATAATTATAATCAAACTTCACTACCTCCGTAATAAAAGTATATATCGTGAAACACACATATATATGGGGGCTATATCTAAATCTGAACCGATATGCTTAGTTTTGTTACCACATCATAATAGTGTAAAAAAACTAAGATGTGCAAAGTTTTGTTAACACCAGAATAAAAATGTGGTTTTTGGTTACAATAATGTATAAAAGGTTAGCTAATTTGTATGGGAGGTACCAGAAGGGGCGGGGCAAGCGGACCCATTATTTCAGTATATACTACACGCTGTCAAATAATAATACCATCCAAATTTTAGCTTCGTAGAGCCCTCCATCAGGAAGTTAGTGACAATATAGTGGTTTTAGTGAAATAGGTAATTTTGTATGGGAGGTACTTGAGGGGGCGTGGCTATTTCGCCCATTTTCCAACCAACATCGCGACTAGTAAATTTTATGTCACTGGTAAATTTCTATTGAAATTCATTAAGAACTACTCCATTTATCGTCGTAACCATTTACCCAGCCGGCCAGATGGACATAGCTTTATTGGGTTAAGAAGCCCCGAAACTTATTTTTTCTGAAGGAATCTAGGGTCTCAGTTATATGCACTCATGGGCTTAACTTCTTCCCGTATAAAATTATATATTTCCTCTTCGATGTTACTGAGATTATACAAATTTTGTTCAAAATTTGTTAAAAATGGTAAAAATAACAATAAAAAGCAGCAAAAACATATGAATATTGCATTAAAAATCAAATTTATAACTTTAAAAATAGTTTTGCTGGATATGTTTATGAAATAAGAGAAATTTTTCGTAATTTGTCTCTCATTCCTGTGTATAGGGATTTATAAATCATAAATAACTTAATTAAAAAGTCTATAGGCTTGTAAGATTTATTTATAAGTAACGACTCCATAATAATTTTTTAGTCTCATGTGTACTAAAAATTTCTCTTATTGCATAAATATTTTAAGCAAAATTATTTTATGTTATAAATTTGATTTTTAATGCAATTTTCATATGTTTTTGCTGCTTTTTATTGTTATTATTACCATTTTTAATAAATTTTAAACAAAATTTGTATAATCTTAGTAACATCGAAGAGGAAATATATAATTTTATACGGGAAGAAGTTAAGCCCATCAGTGCATATAACTGAGACCCTAGATTCCTTCAGAAAAAATAAGTTTCGGGGCTTCTTAACCCAATAAAGCTATGTCCGTCTGGCCGGCTGGGTAAATGGTTACGACGATAAATGGAGTAATTCTTAATGAATTTCAATAGAAATTTACCAGTGGCATAAAATTCTTAAGTCGCGATTTTGGTTGGAAAATGGGCGAAATAGCCACGCCCCCTCAAGTACCTCCCATACAAAATTACCTATTTCACTAAAACCACTATATTGTCACTAACTTCCTGATGGAGGGCTCTACGAAGCTAAAATTTGGATGGTATTATTATTTGACAGCGTGTAGTATATACTGAAATAATGGGTCCGCTTGCCCCGCCCCTTCTGGTACCTCCCATACAAATTAGCTAACCTTTTATACATTATTGTAACCAAAAACCACATTTTTATTCTGGTGTTAACAAAACTTTGCACATCTTAGTTTTTTTACACTATTATGATGTGGTAACAAAACTAAGCATATCGGTTCAGATTTAGATATAGCCCCCCATATATATGTGTGTTTCACGATATATACTTTTATTACGGAGGTAGTGAAGTTTGATTATAATTATAAAGAATAAATAAACTCTTGACATACAAGTATTGCATATCAATGGAAAGGGAATTACAAAAAGTTTAATAATTTACAAAAATTAATTAAAAGCACATTTTATTTTGGACATAATTCTGAGTCAAATATAAAATTTAGTCAAAACGTATTTTTTGGAGAAATAATATCTTATATGAAAATAGCGTAAAATCCAAACGGACTGAAATATCTTAACGAAATTTTGGAATAATGTACATAAAATTGTCCTTAAAAAAACGAATAACAATATGTTGCCATATCTTACAACAAACTACCCAAATTCCCAAAACGGGGAAAATATGTTCCAAAATTCCGATTTTTTTACTAAAATGGCCGCACTGTCTTTGTTTATGGCACGGATGTTGAAATACGTTACGGTTAACTAGTCCACATACGTGGTCAGAAAAATATATAATGAGCTTTCTCGTTGGCGCTTTGCGATTTGAGAATTTTCAAAAACAAAAAATTTTTTTTTTCAAAAATGGGGTATTTTTGACTTCCCTTGCCGGGGAACCATTTTGCTGAACTGATTCAAATTTAGCATTAAATGCATCTGCATCAACATTTCTATGAGGAATAATAAAGAAATTGCCACTCCCCGGAAGAAATATTTTTTTTACAAACGAAAGAATGTCTTTGCCTTTTTGCAAAAAAACAGTAAAAATATGCCTTTTTTTGGAAACTTTTACTTGCGATGCTTATAACTTTTGACTGGAACAAAATATTTGAATTATTTTTTCAGCAATTTCATTCAAAATTTTATAAGCTATCTAACGATATAAATATCTTTAAAATCAAGGAAAAACTGAGCTCACACCCTTAAAAATACTAAATCAACCTCGTCCAAAATGACACAATTTTTTTTATTTTCTCAAATATCTCTTGACCTAAATGAGATAACATGTGCATGTAAGCATGTTTTTTGAAGATTTTTCGAAGCACTATCTAAATGCAAAAAATCTTTAAAATCGGTTCATAAATGCACATTCCTCAAGCATTTGAAATTTTGAAACACCCGAGGTGACCAATTTTGGAGGGCCACGCAGTGGCCCCCACACCACCTCGTGAGCCGAATATTTCCAAATCATCTCGAAAACACCTCAGCTTTAACTATTTTAAATTTCATCAAGATAGCATTATCCGTTCAAAAGTTACAGAATTAATTCCAAAAAAAACCAAAAAGGAACCACTGTGCAACGGTTATCTCTCTATAGCCGACACTCAAACCTCAGTCATCGTTTCCTTCACTTGAGTGATATTTTCTTTACTTGAAAACAAAATGGCCTGCGCTCCGGACCAGGAGAGAGCAAATCACAAGGTATGGATGGAATTATTGGAGATATATGTAAAAACATTTGGATAGCGATTTCAAATTACATAGAGGCTTTATCCAGACGTGAGTGTGAGCAACCTTGCAGAGTGATCCTTGCCAATTGTACTTCAAGTCTACTCACAGAGCTCCGTAATCGTAGTACCACTGCGGACGGAGTACCTTCACGTGGTGACGCTTGGAAGCGTGCCTTTGACACCCGTCAGAGCACGACTAACTATGAGGGGCGAAACCTAAAACCCAGGCACTTCTGCTCAGAGTGAGCGGTACCCTGGTCAGCGTCTGACCCAGAATGGGCGGCTGTAATAATATCCTGGCAGGAGGAGAAAACTGCGACGTGGTGCGCTGGGCTTGCAACCCGCCACCGGCGGATAAACTATTGCAATGAAAAGAAGTAAGAAAAGAATAAAATGGACCCCCCCAAAATGTTGACGACCACCGCAAACGAATTAAGGACCATGATTTAAGGATATGCACCTGGAATGTTAGAACACTGTATAGACCAGGTGCCTCCATCCTACTAACGGAAGTCCTCGAAGAATACAAGGCTGACATAACCGCTTTACAGAAAATCCGGTGGACGGGACACGGGTGCTCGCGCATGAAGACGTGCGACATCTACTATAGTGACCATGTAGACAAGCACGAGTTTGGATATGGATTTGTGGTTGGCAAGAGACTGCGACACCTAGTCTCAAGGTTCAACCACCTAACTTAACTGCTGCGGAATGCTCCAACCCCTGACAATATAACCTCGCAGTGGCAAAATATAGCCGACTCCTTAGAACGGGCTGCGAGAAGCGTACTTGGGTACTCAAAGCCGTCTCAAGAAGATGCCTGGTACGATGATGAATGGCGCAATGCCACGAGAGAGACGGTTGCTGCATACAGGGCGAAACTGCAGCCAATGGCAACGCGAGCTGTTCGTAAACGGCACAGGGAGAAGAGACGAGAGGCAACTCGTCATTTTAGACGGAAAAAGAAGGAGCTGAAGAAGAGGCAGGATGAGTGCACAGAGTTGCTCCGAAGCCCGAAAATTCTACAAGAGAGTTAAGGCGAGAATGCGTGGAACAGGGTTACCCTTCTGCAAGGACAGCGATGGTCAGCTAGTGACGGACCCGGATAACGTTCTGAGGATATGGAGAAATCATTTTAAAAATTTATTGGATGCAGACACCACTCCTGAAGACCCCGCTCCAATCCATGACGATGGTGTTTACTGTCCGCCTCCGAGCCAGGGCGAGATACGTGTGGCAATCTCCCGCCTTAAAAACAACAAAGCTGCTGGAGCCGATGGTCTCCCTGCTGAATTGTTTAAGGCTGGCGGGGAGGAGCTGATTAGGAGCATGCATCAGCTCATGGAGAACATCTGGCAAGAGGAGAGCATGCCCGGGGATTGGAGTCTCAGTCTGTTATGTCCCATATACAAGAAAGGAGATCGTAGTGAATGTAAGAACTACCGTGAAATAAGCCTATTACCAATTGCGTACAAGGTCCTTTCAAGCATATTGTGTGAACGTCTAAAGCCAATTGTAGAAAAACTAATTGGACCATATCAATGCGGCTTTAGACCTGGCAAATCTACGACGGATCAAATATTCACCTTACGACAAATCCTGGAAAAAACCCATGAAAAGCAGATCGACACCTACCACCTCTTTGTCGACTACAAAGCTGCGTTCGAATCTCCGATAAGGAATAGGCTTTATGAGGCCATGTCTGAGTTCGATATTCCTGCAAAGCTGATTCCACTTTGCAAATGTACCTTAGACAACACCAAATCCTCGGTTAAGATTGGTAAGGATCAGTCTGAACCATTCAACACGGAAAGAGGTCTCAGACAGGGCGATAGCCTGTCCTGTACACTATTTAATATAGTTATGGAGAAGGTGATAAGAAAGGCTGGTGTCAACATGTCTGGCACCATATTCCACAAAAGCCACATGCCACTAGCCTATGCCGATGATATAGACATCATTGGCCGAAATCTGCGGGATGTTACGCAGTTTTCTCATCACTAGAAAAGGAGTCAGCAAAAATGGGTTAAGCCGTCAACGATGACAAAACAAAAATAATGATTTCGACGAACAAAGAGTCCTCTCGATGGGGACGCACCGTGAACGTTGACAATTATTGTTTTGAGGTAGTCGACGAATTTACCTACCTCGGATCTTCCGTCAACAAGAAAAATAATGTCAGCCAAGAAATTAAACGGAGAATAGTGCTAGCCAATAGATGTTTCTACGGACTTCGGCAGCACTTTAGTAACACCACCTCCTCTCGGAATACTAAGAAACAGCTATACCAGGTGATTATCTAACTGTTCTGTTGTATGCTGCAGAATCATGGGTGCTTACTACAACGGACATACAAAACCTGGGAGTATTCGAGAGAAAAGTACTCCGAAAAATATATGGACCTATCTGTGTCGAAGGCGAGTTTCGCCATCGGATGAACCATGAGCTGTATGAGCTTTACCACGACATCGACGTAGCTAAAAGAGTCAGAATCCAACGACTTCGATGGCTGGGACATGTTGCCAGGATGGATGTAAATGCTCCAGCGAGAAAGGTGTTTAAAGGCGAACCTGAAGGACGGCGCAGAGCAGGGAGACCCAAACTCCGTTGGAAGGACCAAGTGGTAGGCGATGTGCCATCATCTGGTAGGACTAACTGGAGAACACACGCAGAAGACCGAAGCGTGTGGAATTCTTTATTACTTCAGGCCTCAAATTTATGAACTACGTTTCGTAAATTGTAATTGGCCACTTAAGTGAGTAAGTAAGAGTGTGAGCAACTGCTTATAGAGTTAATGAATCCAAAGGGGCATGCATTCGCTACTCAAAACAGAGATGATCCCTAGGACATCTCTGCCGCATATGCAGATGTACCCTTTGTTGTGGGGAGATTGCCTGTGTGCTCTGTTGAAGAGTTTATCCTAGGTCTGAGAACGGGGCAAAGATCATGTAAATCATGGCGCTAGTAAAAATGCAGAAGACACAGGGTATGAATGGAATTATCGTATATATACCAAACCGGTACAGAAATGTCAGTCAGGTGCATTGGCTAATAAATACCCTAACCCTCTAATTATTTCGCAGAAAAATCACAAAAGAATTCATAATTTCTACTGACTTTGCAAGCTGGTGAACTGAGATGGGTTACGGAAGTGATATATTTGGTTGTCGCACTAACTGCATTTAGATAGGTTGAAATGAGAGCTGTTCTTCGCTGTCTGTCAGCTGAGACGAGCGCTAAAGAACTACTGGTTTGTAAGTTTGCATGCTGTCCATTAGGTCAGCAGCGAAATGTATGGACGATCTTTTTTGCGAAAATTTAAAAATGCTCGACCAGAAAATTATGCCATTTAACGTAACAAAAAATTTGAGGTAGATCGGAAAACTATTTCCCGTGCCGCAAAGAAGTCAAAGGTCAGGTTCTTAGTAAATCCTATGTTTTTTACTAATGTTCGATTGAGGAATTGTATTTTTATCTCGCAAATATGTAATAGTCAAATGTTAAGATGTGTGGGCGGCACCTCGGCCCTTTTTGGTAACTTGGTTCCAAATAGCCTGGTTATAGCTCCACTATACTGTGAATTTTCAGGACGACCAAACTATTATTATTGTTGTTATAACGGTTTTTTAAAATGGGCAGCGACACAGCCCAATTCCACCCTGAATTTTATTCATACACATACCAAATATCAGCTTTTTATCTCTTATAGTTCATAAGATACAACCTTTTAAAGTTTCAAGTTTTATAGCACGCCCACTTATACGATCCCGCCCATTTTTTGTTGGATTATGAACTTTGCTGCAAATGCATTCACACTCATTTTCAAGGCGATTGAAAAAACAGTCCTCCAGATATGGCGGTTTGAAAGATAGGGTACAATGGGCAATGTCACGTCCACTTGATATATCAAAAATGCATGTACCCTATTTTCTCTATACATATTGGTTTGACCTTTGACCTTTTTGGGACACTGCTGAAAGCTGTCCGGCTTACTCAAATTTTGACCATAGCCGTTTTTTAACAATTGACAAAATATTCCGCTCGGACATTACCGAAAATCCTAAGTTGAATTTTTGCTGCAACTCTACTGATCAATACTGTTTATCAGATACTCTTTGCTGGTATGCAATACATGCGTCGTTTGTGCGGTACGAGGTGGCACTTTCAGATAAGTTAAGACTCCCTAGTCAGTTGTGGTGTTATTTGCTTGTTTGTCAGTATGTCGTACGATATCGAAGGAGGCGCTGCAAAGGTGCTGCCCCGCCAGACCTGGTTATTATTGAGGCCAGGAAAGGGTTTCCACTCATTGGTTTGGACAGACTTATTGAGTGGGTATAGAATATGAGTGACGATCGGCAGCCCCCTCGATGATGTCGACAGCTACTTCGCAGTATTATAGCAAGTCAATCAGCATATCTAGTAAAAACTTTTTAAACGATCGCATTCATCTTTAAACAGTTATGGCGTTATGTTATCTCAATAACGACAGAAGCTATAAAATAAGTCATTCGTTTTTTTAATTAAGTTAAACTTTATTCTTTGCCGAATGTGTCTTGTAGAAATGGCAAACACGCTGGGATGAGAGTGAAAAAGGATGAACAACCTTTAGGTTTTTTTATCTACGTATTGTTATAGATTACCTAACTTTGGTTTTAAACTTTGTCTACGGCTTCTGTTAACAGGGCATGTTTCACTCAATGCCTATTTGCAGCTTAGTTCGAAGACAAATTATACTATATGTAGAATATTACTATTTCGAACAAATGGATCTGCCGGCAGAGCTTTTTAAGGTTATAAGCTTAAAATATGCACGCACCGGCTTGTAGACACGATTAAGCTTGAAATCTGAGTTTTTAATGTACTGTGCTAAAGAAGGGTGATCTAAGTGTGTGCAATAGTTCAACGGAATCAGCCTTTTAAAGCCCATCTTTACAAACATAGTTAAAGCGAGAATGCGTAGAACAGGGTTGCCCTCCTGCAAGCACAACGACGGCTAGATAGTGACGGACCCGGATAATGTTCTAAAGATATGAAGAGAAAATTTGAGCAATCTACTGGGTATGGACACCGCTCCAGAAGACCCCCGCACCAATTCATGACGATGGTATTAAATGTCCAACTCCAATACTGAGCGAGTTACATGTGGCAATATCCCACCTTGAAAATAACACTAGATCACTCCCCAAGTTCCGAATGACTGTCACATGGTGTTATTTGTGGCACAAATAACAAATTGCAATTCAAATAACATTTGTTATTTGATTAAATAAACCTATTACCAATTGTGTACAAGGTCCTTTCGAGCATATTGTCTGAGCGTGTAAAGCCAATTGTAGAAAAACTAATTGGACCTTATCAGTGCACCTTTAGACCTTTTAAATCTACGACGGATTAAATAATCACTTTACGACAAATCCTGGAAAAACTCATGAAAAGCAGATCGACACCAAACCCCTCTTTGTCGACTACAAAGCTGCTTTTGATTCTCTAATAAGCAATAAGTTATATCAAGCCAAAGTCTGAGTTGGGTATTCCGGTTAAGATTCGTAAGGATCACTCTGAGCCATTCATCATAGAAAGAGGGCTCGGGCAGGGTGATAGCTTGTCCTGTACACTATTTAATATAGTTATGGAGAAGGTGATGAGAAAGGCTGGTGTCAACATGTCTGGCACCATATTCCATAAGAGCCACATGCCACTATCCTATGTCGATGATATAGACATCATTGGCCGAAATCTGTTGGATGTTACTGCAGTTTTCTCATCACCAGAAAAGGAATCAGCAAAAATGGGTTAAGCGGTCAACGAGAACAAAACAAAAATAATGATTTCGACGAACAAGGATACCTTTCCATATGGACCTATCTTTTCGTTCTTTTCGTTTCGCCATTGGATGAACCATGAGCTGTATGAGTTTTACCACGACATCGACATCGAGTCAGAAAAAAACGGCTTCTATGGCTGGGGCAGCGTGTGGAATTCTTTAATACTTCAGGCCTCTAATTTATGAACCATGTTTGTTAGTTGTAATGGGCCACTTAATTAAGTAAGTATCTTAACAAACTTGATTGGATATTATCAGTGCGGCCATAGACCAGGTAAATCTACGACCGACCTTATATTCTCACTACGAGATGACATAAACAAATACTTCATTTGACAGTCTGATACGACTAAATAACTCGAAAGCCATGAGTTTAGTATCTCTAAGATGCTGATAGAATTTTTGCGCAAGAACACCGACATGTAGTCCTAAGTAGAAATATACAACAATCTATTTTAGCAAATATCCTAATGGAGGTAGTAATGCGGAAAGCATGAAATCAAGAATGGTATCATTTTTAAAAAAGTCACATGCTGCTGGGTATGTCTATGATATATATAGCATTGGCCGAAGACTGCGGGTTGTCACTGCGATCTTTTCAAAGATGTGGTTCTGGTAATAAATGAGCATAGAATCAGGGTAGTGGCTTCGCTTCGGCGTAAACTAAAATAATAATGTCGGCCTGGAAATCTGGAGACAAATATTGATCGCAAATCTAGGTACTATACGCGTTTTAGCGACTTAAATCCTTGTTTCGGAACACAAAAATCCAACTGGACTAGACAATTGTCAACCCATCTTGCTCCTTGGTGTTTATACAAGTTGTTGAAGTTGGAGTCTTCAAGAGAAAATACTCCGAAATATTGTATAACGCCTTGGACGTGTTCAAGCTCGTCTGAAAACAAAAATAAATGAAGCAGATGATAGAACGACAGAAAAGCAGTGCGTTCTTATGCACATCTCCACCAGATTTACCATATCTCACTCTTTGCATTTTCTATCACATAATTTAACGCTTATGCGTTATAAGCAGAATAAACAAATTCACAGCAACAGCTATTTTGTGCGTTTGCCAAAACATTACATTTAAAACAATTAACTTGATAATAATTCTAATGTCTTGGCACGGTACTGTAATCGCGTAAAAATACAGACAGACAAACACACACCCAGCGTGAGAAACTTATAATTACCACTTAGCTTGTTTGGTTTTTTACACAACGGGTGTTGTTGCTTCGTATTTGGCCAAATAGGTAATAATTATTATAACATAAGACTTAAGCCAGTTTTTCCTTTCAAAAGGATTAAAACATTGGATTTAATATCCTTTTGCTGGCCATTAGCAGTGCGAATAAATAGAAGAAAGCTTTTGCGTAAATCTTTTAATGTGGCAGTGATTCCAGAGAGTGCTGAATAGAAAATTAGATTTTAATGCTTACGATAGTTAGCTTTTGTTTTAATAACAAATACAGCTAAGTATATTAGTAATTTTAACGAAAATAAGTAATTACTGAATAAGGAAATAACACCTGCGACTTTGGCCTGTAACATTTGTTGAGGCAAAATTAATAAGGAGGATCTTTGCTTTCTGGCCAAAGCAAAATATTCTGTGGGTCTAAATAATTTATTTTATTTAATTTTTTGATAACTATTGTTTCATAATAAAATATTGCTTATCTTAATAGCAATAACAAATTAAAAAATCTATGTACATGAAATTCAGTCAGTTGCATAGACTTTTGTATAAAAAAACTTAATTTCCCTTTGCACCCCATGAATGAGGTATGGGATAGCTTCTCGCGTTGTTGTGAATTAACACGGTTTCTATTTTTAGATTCACAACTAACGGCACCTACTTGTTTATCGACGAATGCGAACGTCACTGTTTGAGAAGCTCTTACTAGACACGCTGATTGACTCGACACTTAATACTGCAAAGTTGCTGTCAACAACATTCGAGGGGAGCCGACAATGAAACAACCAATTTTTTTTTAAGATGACTGGAGCCAGTTTTGAACCTGCGATCTCCCGCATGGTGGTCGCGTGTTTTAACCACTATGCCACGGCCGGTCCCGGTATATCCTCATGTGAACACATATTGACTAGAAGACATAATTTCAAGATTAGAAATTTTATTCAAATGTGTGATTGACTGACGTATATAAGGCAGCGTCAAGCATTCAATAGCCTCGCGAGACTGACAATTATCGTATTTTTTATACAGAGGCCACCGAGACCAAATGATGTGAAACTGAAACTCTCTACGGAGGACAGATATATAGGTCACTAGAAGAAGCACTCCTAAAGTGTCAATAGAGGCGTTCGTGTGCCCCCCGCCCCTGAAATTATACTTCTAGGCTGCCGCAGTAGGGACTATCAGACTGAGGGAAGCTGGCGATTACAAAAATTATCTTGCTTTTGGGTAATGACAACTCTTGTTGTCTGCCGTCACTTACTGCATTTTTTACAAAAATTGTTGGTTTCGGGAAGGTTGATGTTTCGTAAGGATCAGAATGGAGTGACGGAGGTATTCCCTATATTGACTCTATTTTTGTCTTTATTGAAGGATTGAAAATGGAACATGACACAGGAGCTGGTGTATTCAAAATAAATGCAGTTTTGTATTGGACAAAGTACTGTCCATGCAGAACACCGCTGGTGATATTATTGAATGTTGAATCGTTAAAAACAATCACTTCTACATGGTGTAAGTCAATGTTGGTGAGGAACTGTAAAGAAAATTTGGATGGAATAAAGTCTGGTGGGTTCTGGGATTTACTGCCTCGAGGAGTCTGAACGATGGCTGATTATGATTCTCTGGTGGATGTACAGCTGACCATTGCAATATCAAAAAATTAACGTGCAAATGGGATTGATCCATATGGGACTACTTCCGCGCATAATATGACGAGAAGGAGTCCGAGACGATGGAACATACTTTTTATAGCTGTCACGCTCTGATCCGTAGGAGGCAGAGCTATATAGAGCAAGGTTTCAAGGAGGACCTAGAGTGTCTCTCCTCAATGGGAGTAGATAATTTACTATGTTTCATGAGATGTTTTTCATGTTGAAGTGGCCAAGATGATTGGCTAAGGAACATTTTGTAGGGGGTTTTCCACGACTCTCTCATCTCATTTACAGCTAGACTTATGGCGTCTATTCTAAAAAATGGTGCCTAAAAAATTGTTAGTGTAAATATCTGATCCGTCGTGGATTTGCCTGTTTTTAAGCCGCACTGATTAGGTCCAATCAGGTTTTCCACAATTGGCATCATACGTTCACACAGTGTGCTAGAGAGGACCTTATACGCAATCGGTAAGAAGCTAAATCCATGGTAGTTTTTACACTCACTGCGGTCACATTTTTTGTAAATAGGACATATCACACCTCGGACATGCTCTCCTAAAGCCAAATATTTTCTATGTGCTGTTGCATGCTTAAAACAAGCTCATCTCCACCCACCTTAAACAACTCAGCTGTAAGACGATCAGCCCCTGCGGCTTTATTGTTCCTTAGGCGGGATATGGAATTTCTTATCTCAGCTTGGCTCGGAGTGGGACCCTCGTGTTATCGTCTCGGATTAATACAAAGTCTTCAGCAACTGAGTTTTCAGACATAAATAGGCTACCGAAGTGATCTTTCCACATTACCAGTACGTTCTCCGATTCAGTAACGAGATGACCATCCTTGTCTTTACAGGAGGGAAGACTTGTTGATTGTACCCTACCATTTATCTACTGGTAGAATGCTCAGGCTTCACCTCTGTTCATGTATTCTTCGATGCACACATTATGCTGCTCCTTCAGTTCTCGTTTTTTTCGCCTGAAGAGTCGAGTCGCTTTCCACCTCTTCTTCCTGTACTTTTCATGAGCAGCTCGTGTTGCCATTGGCTGCGGTTTGGCCCTGTATGCAGCATTTTGTTCCCGGGTTGCACTGCGGTATTCGTCAACGTACCAGGCATTTTCTTTAAAGGACATCACATACCTCAGTACGGACCGCGCAGTCCTTTGCATCGTGTGAGCTATATATTGCCATTGCGCGAAGTAGTTGAGTGAGTTGGTTGGAATAGGCGTTGGCTATCTCTGTGGTCTGCAGTTTAACGATGTGAAGCATTCTCTGTATTTGGTTACGCAGGGTATTCGCCCTGCTTAGTCTAGTACGTACCTTCACTGGAGTGAGGTGATGATCCGAGTTGATGTTCGGACTCGTATGTCTAAGACACTTGACGCATGCCTTCCATCGATTACCACGTGATCTATTTGATATCTCGTTACTTGATCGGAAGTTACCCACATTGCCTTGTAAATGTTTTTGTGGTCAAATCGTATGCTACGCATGGCAACTGTAGTACATATCTATATCCCATCCATCGGATTTCCTGGTCGGCATTGGTATTATACAACACAGTATATATTGTTTTTTTTTTGGGACCGGCCGTGGCATAGTGGTTAGAACACGCGACTACCATGCGGCAGATCCCGGGTTCGATTCCCGCCTCCGGCCATCTACATTTATCTTTCATTGCCAGCCCCTTCGATGTCGTCGACAGCAACATCGCAGTATAAGTGCCGAGTCAATCGGCATGTATAGTAAAAGCTTCTTAAACAGTGATGTTCGCATTCGTCGATAAACAAGTAGGTGCCGTTAGTTGTGAATCTAAAAATAGAAAGCGTGTTAATTCACAACAACGCTGGAAGCTATCCCATACATCATTCATGGGGTGTAAAGGGAAATTAAGTGTTTTAGTAATATAATGTTTTTATACAAAATCAACTTTATTATTTAAAAAACTTCGATTGTTTTTTGTAATTTTAAGTCTTTGCACCTTTCTTGTGGCTCTCGTAACAACTTTTGTTTCCTATTTATAACCTTACATGCATCCTACGTGCATCAGTCACTCCTCTAAACTCCTTCAAACCATAGCAGTGTGCAGCGGAAAAGACTCAAAATTCGTTTGTCTTTTACAAATGTAGTTTTACACCTGCGTTTACTCGCATTTGACAGCTTTTCAAGTACATGGTACACAGTCGTTCCCTCCGTATTTGCCGCCGCAAGGATAACGACGGCCAACGTGTGGGTGGACAAAGAGCACTCTAAGCCCGAGATAATGTCATGTATTCATGCTTTGTTTAACAAATGATTTCAATTTCATTAACGCTTTTGTTGTTGATGATTTAGTGGCCATTGTCAGTTGTCCTGACTGTTGGCTGTTGATGTTTTTGCTGCTGAATTGTGTTTATCTCTCCTGAATGCGGAATACAACGAGGACGTGTCACAATCTATAATGACATACCATTTTGGGCATCACGTGGTGGGGGAGGACACTGCGATGTCATTCAATGGAATTCCTCAGGCTATGGCCACTGATGCTGTTGCTGACATTGTGCTCTTCGAACATTCTAAAGCCTGAGGGGTCGACAAGAGACACTGCTTGAAACTAAATGTTGTTGAAATTTTCACAAATCATCAGAAAAGCAATGAAAACGTTATAAACAATGTCGTGTGGGTGTGGGGAATAGACGTCATTAAACAAATACTGGAGATATGCTGTAGTTTAGTTTGAAATTCAATGTCTTTATCATTAGATTAGAAACAATAGTGAATTCAACGTAGACTAACAAATATTTAATACGCTGTTATTAGAATCATTAGATAAAAGTTTTAAAGGCATACATATCTGCTGCAGATAAACTAGGCTTAAATACTAAGTTGAATATGATGCTGACTTTAATAATGTTCCGGCAAAAAAGGTAGTACTTTATTCTTATGGTAGTACTTTATTCTTACTTTCAGGAATCAATGATTAAACAAGGCTTCTTTAGTTTTAAATTTGTATTATCCATTTGCAAGAAGTAATTTTAAAGATTTTTCAAAAATGAAAAAATAAATAAAAAAATATTGAACTTTTTACATATTTTGTGTTAAATCCGAATTGAGGCATCATAGCTTGAAGTTTTGTGATAAACAGGAGCAGAACCAGAATATATTGTCGACGATCAAGAATATCTTTTTTACTTTTGAAAAGCAGTTTGCATGCTTTCTAGATTTTCAAGACTTCATCCCATTCCTAAGTTCCGAGCGTGCTTTACCTACGTCGTTATTGATTGCACCGATAAAGTATTGTGCAAACGATTTTAAAATGTTTTGTATAGTGGCTTAAACATTTAGGAAATTCAAACGACCTCGTCATTGTGGGCACATATATATAATGTAAATGTTTAAATTTTGTTTGTTTCAAATTTGTTGAATTACTATAATTTTTAATAAAATAAATAATTTTTTAAACTTTGCCCGGCATAATTTTTCATATATGGAAAAGAGTTGTCAGAGTTTATTGAAATAAATTCGGGAGTATTTATGATGAATACCTCTACTCATTCTCCAAAATTTTGGTGGTTATTGTTAACCGATTACACTGCTCCGCAAAATAAAATAAATGTGTGAGCCCCGACACTACTGCTTCTGATTTTTTTTATAAATTTACCTCTTTTCTGAGGTTTTGCCTTCTATGTATAACAAGGTTATTAATCCGACGAAGTTCAAACTTTCTAATTTAAGCTTTCTGATCGTTATTCAATTGGGAATAACAAGAATCTCTCCTTAGAGGTCCTTAAACAGCTCACAACGTCCGAGAGATCACGTAGCAAATGTGAGGAGGCGAATGTTGGGCAACCTAAACGGCATGCTACCACCAATGCGTCTTTAAGAGTAGGTAACAGCTTATCACAATTGTTCTCTTAGTGGCTTTGGCAGCCCCAAAAAACTATGATCGGGTGGGGTGCGGAAATCTGGTCCCATTCACTACCATGTTTCTTGCCGAAGCAATGCCACCATTCTGAAACACAGCTGCAGCGAATGTATGCACTCGATTAAGAAGTGCTAAAAACTATATCCAGGTAGGAATGTCGCGAAATGTCTGAAGAAAAGGATGCTGCATACAGGACAAAACTGTAGTGAATGGCAACGCGGGTAGTGAGAATATGAGAAGAGGAGGGAGATGATATCCCCCTTCAGGCGGAAAACGTGTTTATGGAAGAAAAGAGAGAGCCAGGATATAGAAAATTACAGGGATAAAGGTGAAGCCCAAAAGTTTTACCAAAACACTAACAGGGATCGCCACATGTAAGGCCGGCTTTGATGAACTGGTAACGTGCATGCACCAGATAATAAGCCCGATTTGATTAAAGGAATGAATTACCCATGATTGGAATCTGAGTGTTCTATGTACTATGCTTAAGAAAGGCAATCCACTTGTGTGTACCAACTATCAGGGGATCAGCTTTTTAGCCCATCCTAGGTAACTTGCTCAGACCTTATCAGTGTGGCTTTAGACCTGGTGAATCACACTAGGACCCAATAAATGCAAATCGACACCTACCATCTGTTTATCGATTGTTCAGCTGCATTCGACAGAAATTATTATATGCTTTGGCTGAGTTTGGTATTCCAGCCAAGCACGCAGTCTTCAGTTAAAAAAGGCACAAATCTGACAAATTTCATTGGCCGAAGACTGCGGGATGTTACTGCGGCCTTTTCAAGCATTGAGAAGCAGTCGGTAGATGTGGATCTGGTTATAATTGTGGACGAAACCAAGTTATTGTTTCAACGAACAAAGTATCTACTCGTTTGGGACACTGCGTAAACGTTAACAACTATAACTTTGAAGTGGTAGAAGTTTGTATCTACTTGGCTCCGCCATAAACAAAAATAATAATGTCAGCGTGGAAATCAAGAGACGAGTATTGATGGCATAGCGCTGCTAATATACGTTAAGTAAGCGATTTAATGACAAAGCCCTCTCTCGACGAACAACGATCCAACTCCAACAGAATCCTGGGTAACCATACAAGCGGATCAATCTATTCTGGGAGTCTTCGAGAGTAAAATCCTTCGCAAAATATTTGAACCCATCTTCGTTAACAGCGAGTACCGTCGTCGTATATACCATGTGCTGTGTAGCGACATCCATATAGTCAAATAGACTGAATTCGCTGGCTTGCCCGAGTTTTACGAATGTATGAAAATTCTCCAGCTCGAATAGTATTCTGCAATAAACTCAATGGGCTGTGCAGTAGGGGGCGGCCAAAACTTCGTTGGATGAACTAGGTAAAAGAGCTGTTATATAAACCTGGTGTGACGAACTATTCTTTTCTACTTGCGGCTATTAATGCATAAATTTCTGTTGATGCTGCCAAATAAGAAAAAGCAAAAGATAAATAATATAATAATAATAATATCTCAAATCGGCCCTAGTCCCGAAACCTGTCATCACGGTCAGAGATAACCTTGCTTGTCGTTCCTGGTCACCTCAAATCGAGTTTAAAAAACAAAACAGACAACGGAACTGATTCCAAATACAAATCTGAATTGTTTTCGTACCTTAATACTTTATATATATGTGTTCCTCTAACTTCCATTGGAGCATAGGGCGTCAGTTACAGTTACAGCCGTCCGCCATCGGACACGATTTTGTGCAATCGATCTAAGTTGGTTCCAGGATACGCCGAGGATATTAAATTCGCTTTAGGGAGAGCGTCGCCATGTTATACGAGGTCTCCCACGTCGACGACCTGCCTGATGAAAGGCAATCCATTTGAGAACTTTCTTAGCCACGTTGTCATCATTCCGGGTAGAGTATGTCCAATCCACCGCCACTTACGCTTACGAATTTTCGTTGCCAGTGGTATTTGCCCTGATCGCGACAACAGTACAAATAGTACAGGGCCAAAATATGCGAAGAATTCTTCTAAGACAGAGGTTGACAAAAGTTTGAAGCCGATTGGTGATGCTACAGGTAACTTTCCAAGTTGTACATCCATACAGAAGTACAGACTTTAGACATGCTTCGAAAATTAGCAGTTTTTTATGCAGGCTGATTTTGTTTCTTTCCATATTGGGGCCAGAATACCGAACGACGATCTTGCCTTGTTTATTCTGCCCTCTACATCTAAATCAGAACCTCCATTAGCATTAATCTCACACCCCCGGTAGCAAAAGTTAGGAACATAGTTGTTAGCTTCATCACCTTAGTGGAGCCGTTGTTTCGGCTCCTATGCCTAGAGTCTGTGTTTTTGCTTTAGATCACACAGCCTATGAGAAAGCAAGCATGTATCGTCGGCGTAAGCCAGATAATTGAGGTATTTGTTGTTGATTTGCCATTGTCTTCCTTGGTTTCTGTTCTTCATGGAACTAAGAAAATCTTCCATAAACACTTGGAATTATAGAGGTGACAATATGCATCCCTGACGCACTCCACTTTGAACATGGAATAAGTCTGACAAAGCATCTGGCCTGGTTATAACTTTCCTTGATCAGAAAAATTAGTTTTTTTGGTATATATTTTCTTCGCAAGGCTAACCATATGTATTTACGGCTGATGCTGTCAGACGCTTTCTCAAAGAGAAGATGGAATTGAATTCCAAACATTGTTCCACAATAATGTGCAGCGTGTTAATTTGATCTGCATAGGAATATTCGCTGCAAAAGCCTGCTTGACAAGAGCTAATACTACGTTATAGGTGTTCTTTAGTTCGGTTTAGTAATATTTTTGCTATTAGCTTTGCAATCGTTAGGAGAACACAAATACTCCATTCTCATGTTTGAATATTAACTGTCAAATTCAAACTATAATTGGTGCTGGACATTTTCGGCTGATATCTACTTCACATGTCAATGTTTGACACAATTGAAGAAGCTGATGATGTACCATCAGTTAGTCACAAAGGGGTCTGAAGATGAACTCGTCATGAAGTTCGAAACGCGTCAACCTAGTGCGTGACACACTGAATTTGACCAAAAATATCAAACAATAAAAAACACTTTTCTGATCGTTAGCCGAATTTGATGTATCATTTGATACACTAACGTAAATTGCGATATAGAACACAAATACTTTATGCAGCAGATTAAAAGTTTGAATTACACAATGTTTTTAGTGCCACAGTCAGAGAAAATATACTGAATTATTATTCCCTAAGGTTTTGCGGGTCATTATAGCGACACTGGAGACGACTGGACTTCACTCAGCATGCGATAAATCCACGTTACAAAATCTTTTAAATCAATTTTCCTGAATTCAAAATCTGCCCAAGACTGCCTTAGAGCTATTAATGAGCTCATGATACAAAAAGATTGGGGACTACCTGACAAAATCCATTGGAAAGAATTTTGTCAATAGTTTGATGTTGTTTACAAATAAAATTTAATTATATACAACAATTTACTATCTCAATTATTTTCCCAAATGATGAATTGGTAAATATTTCCATATTTTTGTTTTGTTTAATTAACGAATTCTCCATAGAATCTTATATGATGTCAATAATTTTAGAAATATTTGTGTGTCCTAATGGCTTCGCTGCAACGCATGACAAATTCTTTATATAATCTATATGCAGAACATATTAAAAAGTTTATAAATATGACAATATAAAAATACTATGGACAGGAATTTAATCTACATCTTGTTTTCAAATTTTTTCAATGAATAAACATAATGAAAATATCATATTATTAAACCAATATTCATATTTCTTTGTGTTGTACAAAAGGAATGCCGTGAATGAAATATTCCAACATCCACTTGTAAAGATAAAACGACGTTGACTTTAAGAAGACCTCTTATCCTATATTAAAAATTTTCAAGTATCCCCTCAAGGCAGTAATGTCGTCTCGGCTCTACACAGCTGAGAGGGTTGATTGACAAAGTCCTTTCAACACCTGCCCGTCGTGCTGATATAGGATTTGATAATAAACCCGGCGGTTTGCTTCGTCCCTTAGATACGTTGCTTCCTAAGGTTTGGCCTATTGTTAAGATCTATTTTTTTTTTTTGCGATATGAAGAACCAAATATTACCTCTTCGAAATCCAATTTGACTGCTGTGCTAAGCCATCTTGTGCACAGAGTGGGTGGCATGAGGAAAATCTTTTGGCATCATCACAACTCGTACATTGTCTTTTCGGCTTTATTGTTAAAAGTTGAATAATAATAGAGAAAAAAAAACACACACAGAAAATGTGTTGTGGAGAAACTTTTTGAAATACTCTTATGAAAATGGCCTAATATAAAAGTGAAATTGTCTGTGGCAAATCCTATTTTTTGTGCCAACTTTGCCTACTTTCTCAAGTGTTTTTGTGTTAAGTATTGTTTTTCGCAAATTCTTTTCTGGAGCACAACGATGGGACAGAAGTGGTGTTTTAATTCTGATATCACTTCTGCATTGCAGTAAGTTAAAGTAATATTGTTTTGGAGAAGTTCCAAGAAATTATTGCTTAATTTATTGTCATACACACTCACTCGGTGGAAACCATCGTTATAGAACTTCCTTTCTTAGACAAATGAAGATTTTGGTTTTATGTTTGGCATTAATAGCTTACAAATTCATTCGAATATAATCACATCGGATTAAATATTCTTTATTGTATTTAGAACATTATAAGTTAATTATTTTGTGCACAATAGCTTCGAGATTAATGCGAGAAAATCAAAAAGGTAACAGGATTGGGGATCCGTGGTGTTGATAAAACCTATTTTTGCACCTTCTAATTGCGAATATTTGATCATGAATTGTTGATAAACTTTCTGGGTAGAAAATCTCTTTTACTGTAGTATTAGTAGTAATTGTGGTTATGTGCTCAACATTATATTTAATGCAATAAAAAAATCTCTATGGAAATTCTCCGTTGTGTCTAAATATGCTCAATGAGCATATGCTCACATGAGCATTGTTCATTTCACCTAGTTGTATCACCCAATAGCTAAGTATTCTCGCCATATGTTGTTAATATACCTCCACCTTAAGTATTTAATACTACATTTGCAAACCATTCGTTAGCTTATTATAATACCTCATTATTATAAATTATGCATTATACCATAGCTTTAAATGCCACTTAAAAATATCATTTAACTGTTTATTAAACAAAATTACATATTTGTTTTCATTTTTAAATAAGCCAATAAAATATGTATAGGTGTATTGTGAACAGACTCAGCATATCTACTGCTTGCCAACAACAGCGTGAAAATGGAACCACTCTGCCGTGTTGGCATAAATTGCAATTATTCAGACTATCAATGGAATATAAATATACATAAGTTATTGCTATTTAATTGTTGGCGAATAAATTATACGATCATGTTGGATGAAGCTTCATATGGTTCGGTTGGTTTAAACTGACTCAACTAGTGCATTTGTAGTGAAGTGAGTACACAAATAAATAATTTAAGCAATGGAATAAAAAATTTTGTTTTAATAGAGAAGATAAAAAACTAGTGTATCCATTTCGATCAGGGGGCAAAATAATATTTGGCACATCGACCACTTCATATTTTTTGGAACATTGCACTGAGTAAATTCAAATATTTAACCATCTTCATTATTAGAATATATCAAGGGCTAGAACAAACCATAACTTTCCCAAAATATTTATATCTCACTAGCAAACTCGGCGAACTTCGTCTCGCCCCAATTTAATGACTTCGGATATACTACGTTTTAATTTCTCTTTACACCCCATGAATGAGGTATGGGATAGCTTCTCGCGTTGTTGTGAATTAACACGCTTCTATTTTTAGATTCACAACTAACGGCATCTACTTGTTTATCGACGAATGTAAACGTCACTGTTTGACACTGTTCCGCCAACTGGCGGAAGTCCTCGAAGAATACAAGGCTGACATAACCGCTTTACAGGAAATTCGGTTGACGGGACAAGGGTGCTCGCGCATGAAGACGTGCGACATCCACTATAGTGGCCATGCGGACAAGCACGAGTTTGGATGTGGATTTGTTGTTGGCAAGATACTGCGACACCTAGTCTCAAGGTTCAACCAGGTGTGTAAACGAATAGCCACCATAACATTCAAAACAAGTTTTTCCACATAACATTTACATATGCCCATGCTCCGACAGAGGAGAAAAGCGATGCGGACAAAGACGAGTTCTACGAGAGCCTAGAAAACGTATATGACCGTAGTCCGTGCCATGACGTCAAAATTGTACTAGACGATTTTAATGCTAAAATAGGCAGGGAAACCCCATTTAAGCCTACCATAGAAAAATTCAGTCTGCACACGGAAACGTCGAATAATGGCTTCAGACTGATTGATTTCTCTGCGGCAAGAAATATTAAAGTTAGCAGCACTAGATTTGACCATAAAAATATGCATAACGCAACGTGGTATCTCCAGATCAATTGACAAGGAATCAGATAGATCACGCGGTAGTCGATGGAAGGCACGCGTCGAGTGTTCTGGATGTACGAGTGATCAGGGATGCGGACATTGACTCCGTTCACTTTCTTACCGCAGTTAAGGTACGTAACTACAAGGCTAAGCATGGCGAAAAACGTACGTAACCAGGCACAACGAAAGCTGGACATCGGTAAACTGCGGACCACAGAGGTAACTCAACTCCTACGGAATGCTCCAACCTCTGATAATATTATATTACCTCGCAGTGGCAATATATAGCCGACTCCATAGAACGGATTGCGATAAGCGTACTTGGGTACTAAAAGCCGTCTCAAGAAAATGCCTGGTACGTTGATGAATGTCGCAATGCCACGAGAGAGAGAAAGAGAGACGAGAGGCAACTCGTCCTTTCAAACGGAAAAGAAGGAGCTGAAGAAGAGACAGGATGAGTGCAGAGAATTGCTCCAAAGTATAGGGGAAGCCCGAAAGTTCTACCATAGAGTTAATGCGAGAATGCGTGAAACAGGGTTCCTCTCCTGCAAGGACTGCGATGGCCACCTAGTGACGGACCCGGATAACGTTCTGAAGATATGGAGAAATCATTTTAGAAATTTACTGGATACGGACACCACTCCAGAAGACCCCGCTCCAATTCATGACGATGGTATTAACTGTCCACCTCCGAGCCAGAGCGAGATACGTGTGGCAATATCCCGCCTTAAAAACAACAAAGCAGCTGGAGCCGACGGTCTCCCGGCTGAATTATTAATTATTATTGAAAAACATCTAGCAGGAGCAGAGCATATTGGAGTCTCAGCCTGTTATGTCCCATATATAAGAAAGAAGATCGCAGTAGTGAGTGTAAGAACTACCGTGGAATAAGCATATTACCAATTACGTACAAGGTCCTTTCGAGCATATTGTGTGAATGTCTGTAACCAATTGTAGAAAAACATATGGCACCTTGTCAGTGCATGCCACTAGCCTACGCCGATGAAATAGACATCATTGGCCGAAATCTGCGGGATGAGACTGCAGTTTTCTCATCGCTTGGAAAGGAATCAGCAAAAAGGGTTTAGCGGTCAACGGGGACAAAACTAACATAATGACGCACCATCAACATTGAAAATTATGGTTTTGAGGTAGTAGATAAGTTGACCTACCTGGGATCTTCCTTCAACAAGAAAAATAACTTCAGTCAAGCAATCAAGCGGAAAATAGTACTCGCCAAAAGATGTTTTTCCGGACTTCGGCAGCACTTTATTAACAGCACCTTATCTCGGGATACCAAGAAACAGCTGCACCAGGTGTTAATTTTACCCGTTCTGTTGCATGCCGCTGAATCGTTGGTGCTAACGACAACGGACATGTAAAACCTGGGAGTATTCGAGAGAAGAGTACTACGAAAAATATATGGACCTGTCTGTATCGAAGGTGTGTTTCGCCATCGGATGATCCATGAGCCGGATGAGCTTTACCATAACATCGACGTAGCAAAATAAGTGAGAATCCAACGAATTCGACGGTTGGGACTTGTTGCCAGATGGATGTAAATGCTCCAGCGAAAAAGGTGTTTGAAGGCGAACCTGATGGACGACGCAGAACAGGAAGACCCAAACTTCGTTGGAAGGACCAATTGATAGGCGACGTGCCACCATCTGCTAGGAATAATTGGAGAACGTACGCAGAAGACCGAAGTGTGTGGAATTCTTTAATACTTCAGGCCTCTAATTTATGAACCACGTTCGTAAGTTGTAATGGGCCACATAAGTAAGTATATGATGAACAATGGTTTTCGATTTGTTTGTAAACAACGAAAACGGTTTTCAAAACGCTGGAAGGCAACATACGGCTTACCGTACGAAATACAGGGAAATTCGAAATTAACCCACAAATGTTAAACGATTGGCTTTGCGATTTATTGATTGTCATTGCAAAAGCTAATCGAACGGGGAAATGCAATAAATAACACAGTGCAACACACTTTTCGGGGGTGAACCAAACTAATATCATACAATAGCATTTGACTTCAGTAACAAAACCCTAAACTCCATTTTGCTCCACTACGTCAAAATTTTTTTTACAGTGGCTTGAAGTTTGATTTCAGGTCTATAGGTCTCCTATATTAAAACAATCAGGGGAATATTCTCTCGGAACATTTTAACCCTCTAGCTCCCACGCGTATGGGACATTTTTGTCCCAATTTTGAAAAAACTGTTTAAGAGTCAACTTTGAACGGAGGTCAAGGCTTAGAATCTTCAATAGAAGTATTCTCCGGAAAATTTTACTTACAGAATTATCTAATGTTTGAGTCCAAAAGATTGTCTACTTCGACTGTAATATTTTAAGTTCTGTTACCTCGTAGAAGTCAACTGGTGAGCATCGCTTGTTTTCCCAATAAACTACTGAAATACTTATTGACTTGTCTGTCCTCACTTCTTTTATTTCTTTGACCACATACTATTTCTCAGTAACGAGGGTTAAAAAGGGTTAACAATCTATATTCTTTAGTTTGCCTTCACTATCTTTAAGCAAAAGATAGTACCGCAGAAATACAGTCCACTCGCTACTACTATTTTCCAATTGTGTCGATTAAGGCGATTTTGATAAGGGCAACAACAGCAACACTCTTCAGGAGATCAACTCTATTATCTCGCCATTTTCTTTCCCCGCATCCACCGTTGCTTTATTCGCCCTCCTGGTTTCCTACGTAGTGGAACAAAATGGAGTTTAGGGTTTTGTTACTGAGGTCAAATGCTATTTTATGATATTGGTTTGGTTGACCCCCGAGACAATGACCCTCAAATTGTTTCATAGTGTTGTCAGTTGGAATAGTCGGAATTCGTAAAATAAAAACTTCCTCTTCTTCAAATTTGCCTGTAGTGATCATTGGTTGTATTATATTGTTTATCAGTTTCGGTTGATTCAGATTCCCCAATATAACTATGATCGATCCCACCTTCAGCTGTTAATTATGCGACGGAGTTTCTGGTACATCAAGCTAGTTTAAAACTTCCTTCGGAGAGTTGGTCGCTACACCGTCGTCCGTCAAGCTGTAAACAGATTTGTGCGAACGCAGTTCTCCGGCGATTTGACTTTGAAAAATAAAATTCAAGCTTTGCTGCTAGTATTGCCCAATCCTTTAAGTTATCGAGACTTTTGTTATTTTGTGCAATGCTGGGGAACGCTTTAGTGATGAGCTGCTCCTTCAACGATGTGAACTCGCAAAAATTAGCAGGGAATGATATCATTTCAGTCGAGACATCAACTGGAAAATGGACATTACCAATTTCAAGCATGCTTTTAGTAAACGGAAGCAGTAGATTTCGTGATGATGGGAATATCCGGAGAGCAATATCATAGTCCACCAAATCGTTTCGAATCACACGCTGCACTATAGTCGGAAACATCACTTTTCTTGGCCAAAACTATTAAAACTTAATTTAGTTTTTTAAATGGAATTTAAATTTGCAGTATATTTTAAGTGTTTTTGTATAAAAGAATTCATTTTTTTTAAAACAATTTTCAACATTCAGAATTAAAATTTAAAAAAAAAATTTTACATAAATTTTTTTTTTTCTCTTCTTTCTGAGTTTTTATTTTTTTTAGTTCTAAATGAGAAAATATACGATACTTACGAGTAAATATGTTGTTTCTGGAAATTGAAAATATGATTTAAACCCGTATTTACGAAAATATTAAAATTCATTATCCAAAAATGTATTTTCCTCTTCAAGTTCTTCTGGATAATCGTCCTCGTCGTCATCCATATTTTCTAAATTCTAAGTCGCACATGTTGAATTTGTTTATTTAAGTCAGCAGCTTCTCTTGTTATCGCTTCCTTAGTTTCACTCGTGTATTCTAATTTTAAAGGCCGACAAAATCTTGTGGACTGCGGAAGACAATTATTCCAAATCGGGGCTCCCGCGCTACTCAAGAGTGTCAAGGGAATCACTGTTGTGGCCAAAAGACATGAATCAGCATTTCGTAATGTACTTTGATCAAGGAAAGATTGCTTATATTGAGATTGACCAGAGCTGCTGTCGAAACCGGAGCTAAATATCATTTCCGTTAATATGAAGTTACCCGTAATTGTCGCAATACCTTTTGCATCTCTATAATTCTTTTAGCCGTATGGTTTAAAAGCATTTGTAAAGGAACCTTTGCACATTTGTCGTCTACAAGTACACCTTCGGGTCTGCACTTACTTTTTATTGCTAATATATTATCATAGGGTGGATAAATATTATCGTTACGTTCCTTGCTAGAAGTCCGGATGGAACAGTAGTGCCTCTTCGAAAAATTGCTTCCTAACATATAGCTCGACATATAGCTTCCTAATCTTGGATGGTCTTGATGGACTTTCGATGGTTTCTTTTAAAACAACTGCCAAATCTACTTGTCCTTGTTTTCGAGCCGAAATTGATGCTGCTTGAACTAACAGATTTGTTTCGTTGTGTTCTGACATCGAGAGGTTTGCTGCTTGTCTCCTCTTACTTCGTTCAGATTTCTCAGAATACTTAAGTTGCGGGCGATCAGTTAGTGATACAATTTTTTCATCTGGGCTTAGTTCTACTGTGCATTGAGTCTCTGTGGAAGCGATTTCTAAATTTATTTGCCTGTTTCGGAACAAAGCCAGACAGAATATTTAATTTTAAAATCATCTAATATTCTATGACAATTTTCCCACTTCGCAGACAAATTATTGTTAAGCATGCGTGCTTTTTTTTGTTAAATACTTATAGCATTCATCTGAAATGTTATCGGCTCCACATCTTTGTATAAAACAATTTATTAGTGGGTCCTTATTTTTTCCTTTCTTCTGCTTGGTCAACCAAATATCAAAAACTGCTGAATTCTGTAAACAAATGACGACAGAAACCAGCACAAAAATTGCAGTCAGTTAAACTGACTGATAAATTCCATCACCCAATATAAGATATTGTTTAAGTCTTGTGTTATTGAAATTAACCGATTTATAATTAAAACCAGTTAGAAAGTTTCAGTCGGGCAACCTGACTTACATTTACCCTTACCCTCAGTAAAATAAATAATTTTCTATTATATTGATATTATTACTCGATTTCGAAAGTGGGCGGAGTGGTACATTTGTATGGGAGGTACGAGAAGAGGTGTGGTTAGGCTTCCAGATTTATTCTCCATAACTTTATCCTGTTATAGCTTTACTAATTACAGAATTTGAGCATGATTGCGTTGGATGTACTGATATTATTACTACATCCCTAAAGTGGGCGGAAAGGTACATTTGTATGGGAGGTACTATAAGAGGCGTCGCTAGACTTACAATTTTTTCTCCAAAACTTTGTCCTGTTATAACATAACAAAATACAGAATTTGGGCACGATCGTGTCGAGTGTATTGATATTATTACCTTATTTATAAAGCGGGCGGAGTGGTACATTTGTATGGGAGGTACCAGAAGGGGCGTGTCTAGACTTCCAGATTTTGTCTCCAAAACTTTATCCTGCTTAAACTTTACCAAATACAGAATTTGGCACGATCGCGTTAGGTCTTTTAATAATATTAATCGATTTCTAAAGTGGGCGGTACCAGATGTGTATGGGAGGTACCAGATGGGGCGTGGATAGACTTCCAATTTTTTTCTCCAAAACTTTATCCTGTTATAGCTTTACTAAAAAGAGAATTTGGTTCCGATCACGTTTAAGTTATTGATATTATTTCACCATCTCTATAGTGGGCGGAAAGGTAGAATTGTATGGGAGGTACCAGAATGGGCGTGGCTAGGCTTTCAAAATTTTTTCCAAAACTTTATCCTGTTATAGCTTTACTAAATACAGAATTCGGGAACGATCTCGTGGGGTGTTTTGATATTATTACTAGATTTCTAAAGTGGGCGGAATGATGAATTTGTATGGGAGGTACCAGAAGGGGCGGGGCCATGTAGCCCATTTGCAATACCGTAAGTAGTTTTGAGAAAATAATAACTCGTGCAAAATTTCAAAACATTTGGTTGCGTCTTTCGAAAGTTATCGTGCGAACCAGCCGGACAGCCACCAGACAGACAGACAGACGGACATGGCTCAAACGACTTAAAAAGTCATGAATCGAATTTGGTTCAAAGAAACCTAGGGTCTAAAGTGACTCCTTCTATGTGTTACACTTTTGGGTCGTATCAAATGATATATACCCTCATCCCTAAGGGTGATGGTATAAAAAAATTTACTCAAACACCGCAAAAAACCGCAAATCGAGATAAACATTTTCAAAAACTAAACACTTCAAAGTAATTTTGGTTTTTAATCTTATGCTTAACAATCCTAAACAAAATTTGTTAAGCTTACTCAAACTTTAAAAATAAAATAAATTACAAAATGTTAAACTTTTGGAAAAAGTTATTTTATTTTTTAGAGTATCCAATTTTTGAGTATTATATTTTACAAAATTAATAAACTTACCATCACCTTCGTTTTCCATTTAAACTTTTATTTAACACGCTTTGTTTTCAGCTTTAACAACCAATTGAAGTAAGCACTATAAAACACCGAACGCAATTCTGTTTACAAATGAAGCAAACAAATTCAACTTCGATGACTCTCCGAATAACGGTGAATTGCATATTACAACAACAAAATTAATTTTTGGTTGTTTTGGAGTGTAAACATTTTGACTTTTGGCCAACGAAATGAAATTTCCGACCATAATGCGCTGTAGAGCAAAACAGGTAGGATCAGAGTCAGATAGAGTTGGATCTTTGTTCTTCGAGAGAGCGCTTTGTCGTTAAATCGCTTGCCTAGCGCATAGTAGCAGCGGTTTGCGATTAATACTCGTCTTTTGATTTTCAGGCTGACATTATTATTTTTGTTTATGGCGGAGCCAAAGTATACAAAATCATTTACCACGTTATAGTTGTCAACGTTCACGCAGCGTCCCAGACGAGTAACTTGGTTTTGTCCTCATTTATCACCCACTTCCGCCGACTGTATTTAATGCTCGAAAAAGCCGCAGTAACATCTTGCAATCCACGGCCAATGATATCTATATATATATGTCACTTTTGTTGAAAATTATATCATTCCTGTTTACTGCCGCCTTCCGCATGATCATCTCCGTTACGATGTAAAAGAGATCGCAAGACAAACTAACGCCTTGTTTAAAGCCATTTGGCTCCGCGCATCCAAATGTTGATTTTGCATTCTTGCATCAAAATCCAAATTTGATATTGCATTCTCACATCTATATCACTGTCGCCGTATTCTTGGTCATTGCGCACTTTGGTTTGTCAAACGTGAGAACATTCGTCGACTGTCTTTGCAGCACTTCCAGAGGATGCAGTGGCCGACGCAATTTCAGGTTTTTACGGAATTGTGGCTAGAATAAACGAAAAGAAAGCCTTTCCTTCCCCACCGGGAGCATCAAGAAAGTAAAAACCCCCCTCTCCACCGTTAACAACCTTCTTCAGCGAATCGTACACGTCCTTCTGCTCGGCATTCAACAGCGGCACATTTGTTCGGAATCAGTCGGCCATCTCATCTCGATTATAGTCTTGCTCCCGTTGCATCGAACGATTTGGAGTTGGTATTCGCAATGTCAACAGCAGATTGCCGCACATGAACACGCACATGTCTTCGATCAGAACTAAAGCTTCATTGCGCTTCTCGTCATTAATTTCATGAACAAATTTGAAGTGTTGTGCATACTCAGTGCCATATGTCGTCAGCCAATGCTGTCGGGTTCGATATAACAAACAATGTTCGAATTTGATTCGCTGAAGCAGAAATAGTCGCATCGGCGAGCGGTGTATCATTTAAACGTTGACAAGCCTCCCGATTTGCGGCGCACAGCACACTGTACGCAAGGAATTGAAGAATAGCAAAGCTAGAAGCATACACTTTAGCGCGGATGAAATGTGTTTAGTCTCATTATTTAGTTCACGACGTTTACGTAATCTAAGGTTTTATCGTCTAATAGGAGGCATTAGTCAATCAAATAACTAACCCTAAAAACTACAAAGTTGTTTTTGACTAAACGAAGACTAAACGAAAAACCCTTAAAAAAAACCAAATTTTCGAAATATTTGCCCGCAATCCAATTGGATAACCTCAATTTTTAAACGTAAACTTATTTTCTGAAAAAATTTTTGAATTGATAAATATTGCATGGAATATATGCGCGACATACCACTATTGGGAATCAGTGTAATAATATACAAAACTCGGAACAATTGCAGCAAATAAAACAGCATATTTGCTCAATAGAAAATGACAAAGGACAACTAGCGCCATCTATGAGGTAATGGCATTGATCGTAGCCTTATTATTCGTTAACTATTATTTATCTCGTTATATTCTCACTGATTTTCACAATTATACGAAATTTTGCAAGATTCACAACAAATTTTCTACCTTAAAATCGTTTAAAATCATCAAATCATGTGAAAACTTCAAAATTTCGTCGATAAAAAAAAATCACATTTTTGGTCGAACGAGATTTGTAAGTATCGTTAAATCAACTACAGCGATGAGGCTCCTTTCTGGCTAACCGGGTATATAAAAAACAAGAACTGTCGTTTTTGAAGAGAACACAATCCTCATGAGCATCATTGGACCGGTGCCAAAATTACAGCAAATGACAGACGCTACAGGCAAATGATTTGTGATTTTTGTATTCCTTACATCATTGCAAATTTGTTGGAGTAGAAATGTATCCAACAAGACGGCACAACATGCAATACAACGTGTGAAACTATCACTTTATTAAGCCTAATGTATGGTGGCCGAATTATCTCAAGAAATGGACCTGTGAATTGACCACCTCGTTCGTATGATTTGACACCTTTGGACTACTTTAATCTCTGTTCTATGCTGATGAACCAATAACAATTGATCGTTAAGAAGTCAATATTCGGTATACACGAAAAAGTGGTACAAAATTAGGCTTCCAGGGTGGTGTTCATTTGGAGCCATCCGGGGTTTCATAGGCCAGAAATTATTTTTAAACATTAAATGCCTAGAAATTTGTGAGCTAATAAAGCAAACATTTTAGACATTCACTTTAATTTTTTGGTCTTTTTAAAAAAAGTTATTTGCCTCAAAAAAAAAAAAAAACAACCGATACCGATATCAATATAATTTCAGGTTCGACATTTCACTCATGCATACTTCGCCCATTATATATTGATTTCGCTCGACTCTTTCTAAATCTTGATCCTATCCATAAAAAAAATTCCTGTAGTTACCCTTCCCATTGTCATATTAGCCCTAGTGCACAAAATGCACGTCTTGGTTGAATTGGCCCCAGGTACCACCTTTTCAATCCTTACGCTTTCACAGCCATTTTATGTAAACTTATTGGTCCATAAGCACTTAAAAGTTGTTACATCGATTCTCTTTGCTTTTCTTACGTTTCAAGTGCGTGTCTGGGCGTGTGGTTGGTTGGAAAATTGAAAACTTTTTACCGTTTTTTTCTTCCTTGTACTGCTTTTCATCTTGAAGAGAATAGTGGAAACATAAATTTCATACAATACTTTTAATCACAATTGGTACCAAAACCAATAATCGCAAAAACTTTTTCTTCATCTCATCTCCGATAGAAATTGCCAGAGAATGCACAAGAACTTACATAACTCTCACCAGTGACGTTATTCATACAATGCATACATTTGTTTTGTGTGAGGGCCAGAGATACAAAAAGATGCAATCATTGAAATTATCTTCAGTAAATTCGAATTTTAATTCCATAATCTTTAAAAATGAAAAGAGCTTTTCGTTGGCAGTTTCTCGACTTGGTTTAAATATTAAGATTGATTGACAGTTGGTACCGTAAAAGAACTTTTCGATACCCCATAAAGAATGACCATAGCTATGTTCAGAGGTATTAAATTCAACATGTTACTTTAGTTGGCTGTAACCTTACATACAGTTTTTCTATATGTCTAGTCTGGACATACGACCGTAAGTCTAACCTCTAATGGTTTACGCTCCACAAGCAGGTAAATAATATCACTGTACGACAAATGGTAGTGGTGAGTGATCGGTGGGGGTTCTGACTACAGAAAATGGTTATATCAGTCAAAAAAAATTTATACGTGTCCCGGTGTTTCGCTAGAGACACACGCTTCGGTCTTCTGCGTGCATTCTCCAGTTGGTCCTACCAGAAGGTGGCATGTCGCCTACGACAGGACAAGTTTTCGCCCTGTCTGAGACCTCTTTCCGTGTTGAATGGATCAGACTGATATTTACTAATCTTAACCGAGAATTTGGTGTTTTCCATGGTACATCTGCAAAGTCGAATTAGCTTTGCAGGAATTTCAAACTCAGACATGGCCTCATATATCCTATCGGAGAGTCGAAGGCAGCTTTGTAGTCGACAAAGAGGTGTTAGGTGTCGATTTGCTTTTCATAAGTTTTTTCCAGGATTTTTCGTAAGGTAAACATTTGATCTGTCGTAGATTTACCATGTCTAAAGACGCACTGACAAGGTCCAATTAGTTTTTCCACAATTGGCATTTGATGTTCACACAATATGCTCGAAAGGACCTTTTACTCAGTTGGTAATAGGCTTATTCCACGGTGGTTCTTACACTCACCACAATCTCCTTTTTTGTATATGGGACATAACAGATTAAAACTCCAATGGACAGTTGATACCATCATCATGGATTGTAGCGGGGTCTTCTGGAGTCGTGTCCGTATCCAGCAGATTTCTGAAATGTTCTCTCCATGTCCTCAGAATGTTATCCGGGTCAGTCACTAGCTGGCCATCGCTGTCCTTAGAGGAGGGCAACCCTGTTCCACTCATTCTCGCCTTAACTCTCTGTTAAGGGCTTTCCCTCTACTTCGGAGCAACTCTGGGCACTCATCATGTCACTTCTTCAACTCCTTGTTTTTCCGTCTAAAAAGACGAGGCAACTCGTCTCTCTCTCTTCTCCCTGCGCCGTTCACGAACAGCTCGCGGTGCCATTGGCTGTAGTTTTGCCCTGTATGCAGCATCCGTCTTTTTCGTGGCAGTGAGATATTTATCATCGTATCAGGCATCTTCTTGAGACGGCTTTGTGTACCCAAGTACGCTTCTCGCGGTCCGAGGTAATATTATCAGGGGTTGCAGCATTCCGTAGCAGTTGAGTTAGGTGGTTGGAGCAGGCGTCCGCTAGCTCTGTGGTCCGCAGTTTACGGATGTGCAGCTTTCGTTGTGCCTGGTTACGTACATTTTTTGTCATGCTTAGCCTTGTGCGTACCTTAACTGCAGTAAGGTAGTGATCGTAGTCAATGTTCGCATCCCTGACCACTCGTACGTCCAGAACACTCGATGCGTGCCTTTCATTGACTACCACGTGATCTATCTGATTCCCCGTCAATTGATCTGGAGATAACCATGTTGCTTTATGAATATTTTTATGGTCAAATCTAGTGCTGCTAAGTACCATATTTCTTGCCGCAGAGAAATCAATCAGTGTGATGCCATTGTTTGACGTTTCGGTGTGCAGACTGAATTTTCCGAAGGTAGGCGCAAATGCCTATTTTAGCATTAAAATCGCCTAAGGAGTACAAATTTGATGCCGTGGCTGGAGCTACGGTCATATACATTTTCTAGGCTCTCGTAGAACTCGTCTTTGTCCTCATCGCTTCTTTCTTCTGTCGGAGCATGGGCACATATAATTGTTATGTGGAAAAACTTTGTTGTAAATCTTATGGTGGCTGTACGTTCACACACTGGGTTGAACCTTGAGACTAGGTGTCGCAGTCTCTTGCCAACCACAAATCCACACCCAAACTCGTGCTTGTCTGCATGGCCACTATAGTAGATGTCACATGCTTTCATGATCGAGCACCCGTGTCCCGCCCATCGGATTTTCTGTAAAGCGGTTATGTCAGCCTTGTATTCTTCGAGGACTTCCGCCAGTTGGATGGAGGCACGTGGTCTACACAGTGTTCTAACATTTCAGCTGCTTATCCTAAAATCATGGGCCTTAATCCGTTTGCGGTGGTCGTCAACATTTTGGGGGTTCCGTTTTATTCATTTTTTGCTTCTTTTCATTGCAACAGTTCAAACGTCAGAGACGGGTTGTAAGCCCAGCGCACCACGTCGCAGTTTTCTCCTCCTGAAAGGATTTTATTACAGCCGCCCATTCTAGGTTAGACGCTGACAAGGGTACCGCTTAGTTTGAGCAGACGTGCGTGGATTTTAGGTTTCGCCCCTCACAGTTAGCTGTGCTCTGACAGGTGTCAAAAGCACGTTTCCACGTGGAGGTACTCCGTCCGCAGTAGCACTACGAATACGGAGCTCTGTGAGTAGACTTGAAGTGCAATTGGCAAAGACCACTCTTGATTTGCCAAGTTAAGCCTATCAGAAGCTTTACCTTGCATTACACTGCCGATTCCCGATGCTTGACTACAGTCTTTGCAATATCTGGCAATCGTCGAAGATTGCTAACTACTAGATTACGCATTGTGAAAACTTTGCAATCGCAAAAGTTGCACTTTAACAAAAATTGTTGCAATTTCTTTAGAAAAGTTTTTCTAACGTTTTTCTTCTCAATACACAATTGTACAATAAGTTATGCAAACTTTTTCTCTTGCTCTTTCGCCTGCGTCTATCCCGTTGCCGCTTAGTCCCATTCCGGATGCGTTGTACATTTTTGCATACAATCATTGGAAACGCGTTCACGGGAACAATGCAATGATGCTTTGCTTACGAGTAATCTGAAGAGAGATATGATGTGCATGCGAAAATATCTGCTATGTGCAAAATCTTACTTTACAATTGGCATATTCATTTCTTTCGTTAATGCCGAATTCAAGTGAGAAAATATAGAAAAAATAACTTTTTGTCTGTAATGTGTGTTACCCTTAGCACATAAATTATGAGCACTAAGAAGAAAGTAACAAGTATTTTTTATATTTTTTAGTACAAGTAGAATCTCGTGTTAACTCCAAAAAACTATCCATAATGATTTTAATTAAAAATCGTTAATAAATCTTAACTGTTAATATTGTAGAGCAAAAATTACCAGCATTATGCTTAAGGTTAATGAAAACTTAACTTCTTTTTCCTCTGCATTCGATGAAAGCGGTATGGGTATGCTAATCACTTTCACGTGAGAAAACACACATCAATTTTTAGACAGACGCAACATGATTAACAATTGAACAATGATTTCAAACGTCAGAAGAAACAAACTAGTTTGATTTCATATAAGATAATGTTACTATTTAATCATTATCGGAGCCTAGAATCAATGGTAGTTCCCATTTTTGTTTTATGTCAGAAACCAATCAAACTATAATGTTGACGTTCCTTTTAAATATAGATCTACATTGAATTTCTTAATAAATAGAATAAAATGGCAAAACTAAATCGAAGATGTCGTAAAATTTCTCGATATTCGATGACCATAATCTTTACCAATATTTGAAACATTTTTTGTTTCCCAACACATCACCTGGCAAAAATCCCACTTGTGGCGAATAATCTTGAAAAAAATGAACATATATCTTTTCAAGCATATTTAGACTTATGTGTGGATTACCCATTTCTATGTAAGCGGCATTTCATTTCAAATGTCGTGAATAGAGATAATGGCTTAGCCCTCTAGCAGAATGCGTCGTGTAATGGCCAACACAGCAATGTGCGATTGTGACCATTGGTCGCTGGGTGACACAATAAGCTTAGCATTTAACACATATCTCGGACACAGGAGCGATGTCCTTCATGCCATCCCTTCATCCCTTTATTACACATTTTAACCGAAATGGGGATTTTGTCGTAAGACATATCAGTGTGTCCTTTGTACAAGTTCCACTGACAAAAAAGGAAAGATATTAATTTTGAATGGTCGTCGGTATTTAATGGATGCGTTAAAGTATTTATGATATACAGAAATAATATTTGTGAATGGAATTTTTATTTGTGAGACGAAAATAATGCGTAAGCTGTATGTTATTTTCGTTTTTTTTATTATTATTATTGGAAATACGAACAATAAAAGGGTTGAATGGCGGGGTGAGTGGTATCCTGGGGTTTTATTAAGTTTTAATAAGACCATTTTATTTAGAGGACATTTGATGGTCAAAAAGGATTACGAATTTGATGTAGAGATTAGGGATGTTTATAGGCTCACATGGGACGTGTTTTGCATTTCTATGTAATAAAAAATATTATATGAAAATATATATATGTTTATGCGTACATTACGTATGCATAAAAGAGGACCTCAAATTACACCAAACACACTTTTTGCACTTCTTCAACATCATTTTAAAAATAAACCCAAATATTTTTGGAATATGACAACGTGCTATTGTGAAAACAATTCTATTAAATAGCATCAATCGTGAACAAATAATCACCCCTATTGAAAATAATATTTCGCTTGAAATGTTTACCATTTCCACTTGACCCATATCGATAACTGTTTTCTCGCTAATATGTCATTGTTCCAAAGAATTCCTATTATCACGTATATTTGCTTAATTTGTTCGCTATTTCACATCATTTCGAGCACTTCATATTTCACATCAGGAAGTGTGATAATTATATTCAAAATTGAACAGAGTAAAAGCGAACACCTCTTTCGAAGAAGAACGATGTCAAAAAGAACACCGTTTTCTTAAAGCAGTCAAAAAGAGTTGGTGACGGAAATTTGAAATTGGTTGATAAATGAGTTGAATAGCTCTTGCCGTCAATAAAAGTGTGCTTTGGAGGAACAAATCGTTTTCAATTAAATGTATGTATGCAATGCGAACTAAATTTATATTTGGATGGATTATTAACTCAGAAAGGCATACGATAAAATAAAGATGTAGAGTGGATGGGTTGTGGGCAAATTCAAGCAAAACCAGTAAGAAAGTTTCAATCGGGCACCTCTGACTTTCATATACCTCACCTCACCCTCAGTAAAACAATAAATTTTTTATTATATTGATATTATTAATCGATTTCTAAAATGGGCGGAGTGGTACATTTGTATGGGTAGTACTAGAAGGGGCGTGTCTAAATTTTCAGATTTTTTCTCCAAAATTGTTTTCTGTTATAGCTTTACTAAACACAGAATGTGGGCACGATCGCGTTGGGTGTATTGATATTATTACTCCATCTCTAAAGTGGGCGGAAAGGAACATTTGTATGAGAGGTACCAGAAGGGGCGAGGCTAGACTTCCAATTTTTTTTTTCCAAAACTTTATCGTTATAGATTTACTAAGTATAGATTTACCGTTGGGTGCATTGATATTATTAATTGATTTCTAAAGTGGGCGGAATGATGTTTTTGTATGGGAGATACCAGAAGTGGCGAGGCCATGTAGCCCATTTGAAATACCGTAAGTAGTTTTGGGGAAATATTAACATGCAAAATTTCAAAATATCTGGTTGCGTCTTTCGAAAGTTATCGTGCGCACCAGCCGGACAGCCAGACATACAGACGGACGACTTAAAAATTCATGAATCGAATTTGGTTTAAAGAAACCTAGGGTCTAAAGTGACTCCTTCTATGTGTTACACTTTTGGGTCGTATCAAATGATATATACTCTCATCCTAAGGGTGATGGTAAAATAAGTTAGAAAAATATATATGTTTTCAAATAGAGACTGCCTTTCATTCTGGAGAAATGAAAATAACTTAAATTATCTTCTCGCATTTGAGTAAGTTTACACCAGACATTTTTTATGCCATGCGCGTGGCAACGTACATTAATATATTAGAATTAATTTTCACCGAAAAAAATCATTTTTTTATTGTCGTCAATGTGTGAGCGAATGCGTGTGTGTCTCTCGCGCCCATGGGCTACCTTACGCCGTTGACTGGTTTACACACTTATACTTTTAGACTCACACAATCAGACGTCTAATCCGAACGACCGGTATTTGAAAAGACTTTCTACAAATTCTGTTTGACTTTATACTAGTGCAAAGTTGGCGTCGACAACATTGAGGGGGCCGACGACCAAAGAAATGGAGTTGGCTGAGACAGGAATCGAACCCTGGTCATACGCCAGTCAAGTTTATTGCCAATGACTTTTCGAACTGCAGCACTTTCATCCATTCATTCAATTTTTCCAAACATGCGCATTAGGTCTATTTAGACGCGCGTGACCACGTCGATTCGTTATACAGCTCATTTTCATATAACGACGGTACTCGCCGTTAAAGATGAAAGGTCCACATACTTTGGGAAGGATTTTTCTTTCGAATACTCTCAGAATAGATTGATTCGATCTTGGTTCCTCGAGAGAGAGCATTGCCATTAAATCGCTTGCTTAACGCAATCAATACTCGTCTCTTAATTTCAAGGCTGGCATTATTATATTATTTAACGGCAGTGCCAATGTGGACAAAACCATCTACCACTTCAAAATTATAGTTGTCAACGTTCACGCAATGACCAAAAGGAGTATACTCCTTGTTCGCCAGACCCACTTCTGTTTCTCACGGCTGCTTAAAAAGGAGTCCTCGGCCAATGATATCTACATTATCGGCATACACCAGTGATGTCGGCATACAACATGTGAGTTTTTTTAAAGATATTAGCAGTCGTGTTTACTTATGCTGTTTAAGAAATAGAACACTCAGATTCCTATCACCGGGAATGCATTCCATAAGCTAAACCTTGGTTAAAAACAGGTGCATGCACGTTGCCAGCTCATGGCTGCCGACAGTTCATCGCAGATTTATTGTGTGTAAGCCGTATTGCCGTGCAGATCTCATTTTGGATCAGTAGTGGTTAATTTTCTCCGTCTTCGAGGACGAGCAGAGTACGAAAGTGTTCCCTTCAAATTTGCAGCATACTCTATGTGTCCATGACCAGATTTCCATCTCTGTTCTTACAGGTGGGAATCCTTGTTCCAAAACCTACATACGGTTGTTACATTTATGGTAGAACTTTCGGGCTTCACCTTAATCCCTGTAATTTCAAAAAAAAACCTTGTTCTCTCTATTCCTCTATAAATGTTTTTTTTTCGCACGAATAAGTGTTTCAACTTCCTCCTGTTCTTATTATATCGTTCCGTCTATGCACGTGTTACTATTGGCTGCAGCTTTTCCTTGTATACAGCGTATATTTCCTAAGATATCAGGCAACATTCCTTATCGTACTCAGCAGTATTTAGCAGAGATCATAGAGTTCGCAATATTTTGCCACTGTGTGTCGGGAGCATCAGAATTAGGGGGTTTGTTTGAAGTAATTGAGAGAGTTGGTATAAAGACTTCTTACACCAATATATATACCATGCCTTAAGGCATGGGCTATCTTGGTGGTATGCAGTTTTGTGCTGCCTATCTGCCTCTGCGTTTGGTTACGAGCGTTTTTAGCATTACTTAAGCGCGTGCGTACCTTGGCTGCAACTAGGTGGTGATTCGAGACAATATTTGCACCGAGCATCACAGACATTTCAATAACGCTTGAAACATGCCTTCGACTATCGATTACCACACGACGTAAAAATTCCGACATCTATTACAGTTGCCGTGCGGAAAGGAATGAATTTGGTAGGCACGAATTTGGTAGTTAGCGAGAGACTCAGACATCTTGACTCGCGGTTCAATCCTGTTAGTGATCTAATAGCCACAATCCGCATCAAGGCGAGATATTTCTACGGAAGATAAGGCAGATGAGATTAAAGATACAGTTTACGAGCGCCTATATATGTTCTTGGTCTATCAATCGGATTTCAATCGCCAGACAACGGATTTAGGCTGGTTAGCTTCGCAACAGAGAGAAACATGGTAGTAAGTGGAATCAGATTCCAGCACAAAGTTATCCACAAGGCAACTTGGCTATCCCCGATCAAAACACCCAAAATTAAATTGATCATGTGGTAATTGATGGCAGGCATGCATCTAGTGTTATGGATGTACGTGTGATCCGTGGTGCTAATATTGGCTCGGATCATTACCTGGTTGTAGCCAAGGTGCGCACAAGATTGAGCAGAGCGAAAAACGCACGTAACCAAACACAAAGAAAGCTGGACATCGAGAAGCTGCAAACCCAAGATATAGCCTCTGCCTACTACAACCAGCTCTCCCAATTACTACGACACAACGCCTCTACTTCTGACGTTCCCGATACACAGTGGCAGCGTACTAGAATATGAAAACGGCGCTCAGACGAATCCTGGTACAATGAAGAATGTCGCATAGCGTCTGGGGAAAAGGATGCTGTTTATAGGACAACGCCAATTGTAACCCGGGCTATTAGGGAACGGTACAAGGAGACAGCTATTAAAGCGAATTAAATGTCAGATGAATGAACGGGAGAACGAGGATATAGAGCAATACATTGATTGTTGAGGCCCGAAAATTTAACCAGAAAGTAATAGCAAAAGGCAACGGTTTTGGGATCCCCTCCTGTAAAAACCAGTTTCAGGTACGCAAAATGTGTGCAGCATATATGGAGAGAACACTTCCAGCACCTGCTTGTTTCAGAAGGCAGCACACGTGAAGGTATCATGCCAATTGTCGATGACGGCTTAGATTGCCCACTACCGAGCATGCATCAGCTCCTACGCACGGTTTGGCTTAACCGAAGGAATCAGCGAAAATGGATCTAATGGTGAACGGTAACAAAACGAAGTTATTAGTTTCAACGAACAAAGAATCTACTAGTTTGGGAAACGTTGCGTGAACGTTGACAACTATAATTTAGAGGTTGTAGATAATTTTATCTATCCTAATGTACTGTATTGTAATACGACTGATAAATGTGTGGTTTAAACCAAAAAGACAACAGCAAAGCTGAAATTTAATAAAATATTTTAAAATTATTTAAATTCAACATTTAAAATTTACCATAAAATTTACTATTTATAAATTACATTAATAAAGTTTTATTTAATTCTTACTGTTATTTCCACATGCTGAGGGCCTTTACTGTTTCTCTACTGTAACATTTGCTTCAATCTCTTACTTCAGCAAAATGTTGTAAAATATTTCAAACATTTATATTTAGATGTGTCTTAAGTATAACATATGACAACATCAAATTTAATTGCTGTAATATTTTGTAAAATTCAATTTGTTTATTAATTTGCAAACACAGAGTTCTCAATAGAGAAAAATTTTATTTGAACTTGGAAGACATTTGTATATCCTACACGGCGTAAAGTGCCTGACAAAACACAAATCGTGTGTCTTTAGCGATAACTAAACACAGCTAAAATATTAAATTTAAACTAAAAGGCTAAAATCACTACAACAACGATGAAAGTGCAGTAGTATACGTCCACATAGAAAAATGTTAATCTACATGAATTTCCGTTCCATTCCTATTGATAACTTTAACAACAGAATTCACTTAAAAGTTTGTGTAACTTTTGTAGGGTACATAACGAAATTTATGAAATATTTGTGACACATGCAAAACTGCAATTGTGTCTGTGTGCGTTTTGAGTATGTGTGTGCATTGCAATATCCTTGGAACGTATGTCACATGTGTTCGAATGTCCGGTAAAACATTTCCCTTAAAAAAAAAGTTAAAACTTTTCAAATCATATGTGAATGCATATGAATATGAAATATTATTCATTTTAAATAGAGTCATTTTCATTTTGTATCTCTTGTTTGTGGTCATTTATTATGAAGTTCTTGGAATGTCACATAGTTGTTGTTGACTGTTGTATGAGATGTTCTACTGGAAATTGACGAAAGCATAGCGAAAACGCCGGAAGAAGTACGAGACAAGCAATCTACGTTCTGGACTGCGTTAAGAATTAATAAAGTACGATCAGAGTTATATGATGCAACTATCTATCATATGGTTAGGTTGGGGTACAATTTCAGTTCATATGACTGCAACAAGACAAATCCACAAAATTTCTTTCTTTCTGCAGAGTCTTACTTACGACAACTAAAACCACAGCATTTCTATAATTTTGCAGATTTTGTGAAAAATATCAAATACCTCTGAATAGTTAAAAAAAAAACTCGCCGAAACATACAGTTTCACATTTTGAAGTTGCCGCATTTACAGATTATTAAACAAAAATTATAAGAGAGGTAGCAAATATATAAATTTTTTTATAAATCCTGGAATAGTGACAAATGTCCTTTAATCTCAAATACATTAGGGAATAATGCATTGTTACATTATTTCTTGGATATTTTGTTGAGGGTTTCTCATATCATTTAATATTCGTTAAAATTAGCAACAAAATAAAGAGAAAATACATGAAATACAATATGTTTCAATTATGAAAAGATGGCATTTAGCAATTTAGACTCAAACGAAATTACTTTATTTGTTATTAAATGAAGTCAAATCCTACAGAATAAAGTTTCACTTGGTACTTTATGCAGATTCTGTGTCCTAAAGCAATGTAGAAGTATGTATTTTTGCTACGAGTAAAATAGTTAAGGCTTTAATGCAGAATTTAGATACAATGTTTTAATTTGCTTGGTCTCTAGCCAAATCTCTGGACTTACTGTCACATATATATTATTTATGATTAACATTTTTATATGGGGCGTCGGGAGTGTGATGCAAGTAAAAGCTTCTGATCGGTTTAACTTGGCAAACCCAGAGTGATCCTTGCCTATTGCACTTCAAGGTGCAATAGCAATGCCTCGCAGTGACAATATATAGTACTTGGGTATTCAAAGCCGTTTCAAGAAGATGCCTGGTACGGTGATGAATGTCGCAATGCCACGAGAGAGACGGATGCTGCATACAGGGCGAAACTTCAGCCAATGGCAACGCGATCCGTTCGTGAATGGCATAGGGAGAAAAGACGAGAAGCAACTCGGAGACGGACACCACTCCAGAAGACCCCGCTATAATCAATGACGATGGTATTAACTGTCCACCTCCGAGCCAGAGCGAGAAACATATCACAATAACCCGCATTAAAAACAACAAAGCGGTTGAATGCGATGTTCTTCATGCAGAATTGCTTAAGGCAGGCGGGAAGGAGCTGATTAGGAGCATGCATCAGCTCATGGAGAACATCTGGCTAGAGGAGAGCGTGCTCGGGGATTGGACTCTTAGTCTGTTATGTCCCATATACAAGAAAGGAGATCGTAGTAAATGTAAGAACTACCGTGGAATAAGCTTATTACCAATTGCGTACAAGGTCCTTTCGAGCATATTGTGTGGACGTCTAAAGCCAATTTTAGAAAAAATAATTGGACCATATCAGTGCGGCTTTAGACCTGGTAAATCTACGACGGATCAAAAATTCACCTTATAACAAAATGTAGAAAAACTAATTGGACCATATCAGTGCGGCTTTAGACCTGGTAAATCTACGATGGATCAAATATTCACCTTACGACAAATCCTGGAAAATCTCATGAAAAGCAGATCGAAACCTACCACCTCTTTGTCGACTAAAAAGCTGCCTTCGACTCTCCGATAAGGAATAGGCCCTATGAGGCCATGTCTGAGTTTGATCTTCCTGCAAAGCTTATTCGACTTAACAGATGTAGCTTGGAAACACCAAATCCTCGGCTAAGATTGGTAAAGATCACTCTGAACCATTCAATACAGGATTAGGTCTCAGGCAGGGCGATAGCTTGTCCTGTACACTATTTAATATAGTTATGGAGAAGGTGATGGGAAAGGCTGGTGTCAAAATGTCTGTTACCATATTCAACAAGAGACACATGCCGCTAGCCTATGCCGATGATATAGACATCATTGGCCGAAATCTGCGGGATGTTACTGCAGTTTTCTCATCGCTAGAAAAGGAATCAGCGGTCAACGAGGACAAAACAAAAATGGTTTGACGTTAGATGAGATTACCTACCTTGGATTTTCCGACAACAAGAAAAATAATGTAAGCCAAGAAATTAAGCGGAAAATAGTGCTAGCCAATATATGTTTTTACATACTTCGGTAGCACTTTAGTAACACCTCTTTATCTTTAGATACGAAGAAACAGCTGTACCAGCTGTTAATTTTACACGTTCTCTTGTATGCTGCCGAATAGTGAGTTGTTTATTAATCGCGTTTGTACCTTAGCTGCAAGTTGGTGGTGATCAGAGTTTATATTTTCATTCCATTTCATTCCTTCCATTAATTACCGTGTAATAAATCTGGTTTCGTGTCTTTTGATCAGGGGATATCCAGGTTACCACGTTTCTTGCCATTATCGGAGGTGTTGTTTGGTAGACTGAAATTTGCATCTGCTGAACTACGAGTATCTTCCCTACCTATTTTGACATTACAATTTCTCAGACCAATTTAAGTGCCATGGGCAGGGCAGCGGTCATATATTTCCTCCAAGCGCTTACTACATCTTTAATGTTAATCGACATCCAAATTCATGTCTTTCTGCATGGCAGCTGTAAAATAGCTGTAAACAGTGTGGTGGTGATCTCAGTCTTGTATTTGCCATCCGCCAATTGAAAGGAGGCAGCATCTTTGTCAGAGTCAGAGAGTTAAGCCATTCCAGTGCATATCCTTAAGCACCCCATAGATGCAGTTCATGAAGATGAACACATTGTGTGTGTGTGATTGAAGGTTTCGATACACCCATATCAATCAAAAACATCTGAGTGTTTCTCTGCTCATGTTTCAACTAACGGCAGTATTCTCCATTATCGACGTTAAGTCCACCGTATTAACCGTATTGTATTGTTGGTAGTGAACCAAATTTGCCTCATTTTTTCTCTGATAACTCTGTTAAATTAAATTAAATTATCTCGAACTTCACGCCCACATCACATATATTCTGAATGGGAAAAACTTGTATTTTCCAAAATGAGATACATTCACTTAATTGTGAATTAAAACGAAACGTGATAATCGATTTTCATCATATATGTGTCAATTTGTTCATGGGGTATGTAGCATTATACAAAATTTGTAAGATTGGACACTTTTTTGCGTTTTGGATTTTTTTTATCATTTTTTAAATAATAATATAAAAGAAATTTTTTTTATTTTTTTTTTATAAATTTATTTATAACTACGAAACTGTTGATTATGTAGAGAAATGGTATATGAACTGATAAAAGGAATATGAATTCCTTTATTTTGTATTTTTGTTTTAGTAAAATTAGACTAATCATTTTTGAGTTATGCCCCACAAACATGGCTGTAGGCGCTTAAAAAACTTTAAGCCCAAAGGGGCGCGGGTTAACATACTCCAATCGTGCTCAAACTCTGCAAAGACTTATCATTTTTGGGGGTGACACTAACAAAAATCAAACATCGATTTTTACGATCACCCCAGTGTCCATATCCAAATAGATAGAACCAGTATCTAGTACAGTTCGATTTTTATTCGCCAAGAGAAGGCTTTGTCATTAAATAGTTTTCGTAGCGTATAGCAGCTGCGGTTTGCAATCATACCGTCTCTTGATTTTATGGAAGACAGTATTATTATACCATCACCCGTAGGGATGAAGGTATATATCATTTGATACGACCCAAAAGTGTAACACATAGAAGGAGTCACTTTAGACCCTAGGTTTCTTTGAACCAAATTCGATTCATGACTTTTTAAGTCGTTTGAGCCATGTCCGTCTGTCTGTCTGTCTGTCCGGTGGCTGTCCGGCTGGTTCGCACGATAACTTTCGAAAGACGCAACCAAATGTTTTGAAATTTTGCACGAGTTATTATTTTCTCAAAACTACTTACGGTATTGCAAATGGGCTACATGGCCCCGCCCCTTCTGGTACCTCCCATACAAATACATCATTCCGCCCACTTTAGAAATCGAGTAATAATATCAATACACCCTACGGGATCGTCCCCAAATTCTGTATTTAGTAAAGCTATAACAGGATAAAGTTTTGGAAAAAATTTTGAAAGCCTAGCTACGCCCCTTCTGGTACCTCCCATACAAATCTACCTTTCCGCCCACTATAGAGATGGAGAAATAATATCAATAAATTAAACGTGATCGTACCCAAATTCTATTTTGAGTAAAGCTATAACAAGATAAAGTTTTAGAGAAAAAAATTGGAAGTCTATTCACGCCCCATCTGGTACCTCCCATACACATCTGGTACCGCCCACTTTAGAAATCGATTAATATTATTAAAAGACCTAACGCGATCGTGCCCAAATTCTGTATTTGGTAAAGTTTAAGCAGGATAAAGTTTTGGAGAAAAAATCTGGAAGTCTAGACACGCCCCTTCTGGTACCTCCCATACAAATGTACCACTCCGCCCACTTTAGAAATAGGGTAATAATATCAATACACTCGACACGATCGTGCCCAAATTCTGTATTTTGTTATATTATAACAGGACAAAGTTTTGGAGAAAAAATTGGAAGTCTAGAAACGCCCTTATGGTACCTCCCATACAAATGTACCTTTCCGCCCACTTTTGGGATGTAGTAATAATATCAGTACACCCAACGCAATCGTGCGCAAATTCTGTATTTAGTAAAGCTATAACAGGATAAAGTTATGGAGAATAAATCTGGAGCCTAAACACACCCCTTCACGTACCTCCCATATAAATGTACCACTCCGCCCAATTTCGAAATCGAGTAATAATATCAATAAAATAGAAAATTATTTGTTTTACTGAGGGTAAGGGTAAATGTAAGTCGGGTTGCCCGACTGAAACTTTCTAACTGGTTTTAATTACAAATCGATTATTTTCAATAACTCAAGACTTAAACAATATATTATATTGGGTGATGGTATTTATCAGTCAGTTTAACTGACTGAAATTTCTGTACTGGTTTTTGTATACATTTGGAGCCTCCTCCATATGTATTTTATTTAACAGCAATAACTAATTGTATAATTCTGATTCAACGTTATTTAAAACGCCTTACATGAATTTTTATAATGTTGGATTTTCTCTAAATATTCTAAAAGAATTTTAAACGCGTGCACATTCAACATTATTCCGTAATTACCCTATACCATCCCATTGGCTTGGCTCTGTCATTATTTACAAATTAATAAATTATAACTTCTCACACACTGTTACTGCATTTTGCACTTTTCGTCTGAAAAAAAACTTCCGTTTTTCCTTAGGACACATGAGAACATAAACACATTACACGCACTGCTCTGTTAAACTGTTGTAAGCTAACAATTACGTACTGGATTCTTATTTTTCTCGCCTGTTGCCTTTCTGACGCGACTGTGCCTCTGTCCCATACGAAATGGGAACAATATTGTTAACATAACTCAACAGGAATTGTGCCACAGGTCATTCATTAAAAAAGTGTCATCCACATTAAATACACTGGGGTAGAATGAGTCGCTGTGTGTGTGTGTGTGTGTGTCACTGTGGTTGCCCTGGGCCCCTAGGGGAAGAGTGGCGTGTTATAATGCCATAATTTGCCAACTAACACAGACGTCCAGAGTTATACACATACACAGGCAATGTATGAGTTGTTGGTCTTAAAGTTTTAAATCTGCACAATGAAATTGTGGGGTTGGGTGCGATGGGTTGTAATGTTGCAATTTTATAGTTCAGCTTTGATTTAAAGAGATAAACGTTTTGGTAATAAACCTATACAAATATGTATTTTCCAAGCAAGGGTTGAAGATACGTTGAATGTGTAAATCTGTATAAGTTTTATCAGATATTTGTATGGGTGGTATAGAAAGCATAAGTTCATTAAGGCAGCCTTCCATGATTTGGTGGGATTCATTAAAAGAGTATACAATGGCACCCTTTCTAGAAGTAGATGGGGCTTTCAACAATACGCTGAATTTTTAACCAGGGAAAAAATGCCACAATGGCATTATATGCGTCCAAGACAAGCAATGGGGCACTGTTTACTTACTTACTTACTTAGCTGGTACTTCTATGCAATCCCAGTGGATTATGTACCGCACGTAGAAAAATATTATAAGCGCCTCGATCTTCTGCGCTTCTTCTCTAGTTAGTCACACCGAGTTCTGTAAGGTTCTCAGTAACCTGGTCTTTCCAACGGAGTTTAGGTCGCCCTCTTCTGCGCCGTCCATCGAGTTCATTGTCGAAGACTTTTCGAGCTGGAGCATTTTCGTCCATGCGTTCAACATGACCTAGCCAACGCAACCGTTGCACCTTAATGCGTTTGACCACGTCAATGTCAGTGTACAGCTCGTACAGCTCATGATTCATACGACGCCGATACTCTCCGTTAACGATGATGGGCCCATATATTTTACGGAGTATTTTTCTCTCGAATACCGCCAGAACCGATTCATCCGCTTGTGTCATAACCCAGGATTCTGAGCCATACATTAAGACATATAGAATTAGTATCTGGTATAGCTTGAGTTTTGTTCGTCGAGAGAGGGCTCTGTCATTGAATCGCTTGCTTAGTTCGTAGTAGCATTTATTTGCAAGCAGGATTCTTCTCCGGATTTCTAGGCTGACATTATTTGCTTTGTTGATGGCGGAGCCTAGGTAGACAAAATTATCTACCACCTCGAAATTATAGTTGTCAACGTTCACGCAGTTTCCCAAACGAGTAGATTCCTTGTTCGTTGAAACTAATAACTTCGTTTTGTCCTCGTTCACCGTTAGGCCCATTTTCGCTGATTCCTTCTGAATACCTGAGAAGGCTGCAGTCACATCCCGCAGTTTTCGACCGATGATATCTATGTCATCAGCGTACTCGAGTAGCATGTGGCTTTTGTTGAATATAGTGCCACTCGTGTTTACTGCAGCTTTTCTCATTATCATCTCCATCACAATGTTGAAGAGATCGCACGATAGGCCGTCGCCTTGTTTTAGGCCTCGTCTGGTATAGAATGGCTCCGTAAGGTCCTTGCCAATCTTCACTGAAGACTTCGTGTCAGTCAGCGTCATTCCGCAAAGACGTATCAGCTTCGCTGGAATACCAAACTCAGCCATGGCTTCAAGTAATTTCTGCCGTATCGGGCTGTCGAAGGCAGCTTTATAGTCGACAAAAAGTCGATCTGTTTCTCTTGGGTCTTTTCCAGGATTTGCCGAAGTGTGAAAATCTGGTCAGTTGTTGATTTTCCAGGTCTAAAGCCACACTGATAAGGCCCGATCAGGTTGGATAACACTGGCTTTAGTCTTTCACATAGCACACTCGACAGGACCTTATATGCGATGCGTAAAAGGCTGATCCCGCGGTAGTTGGAGCACACACTTGTGGCACTGTTTACGTGTTGTATATTGCAGTACTAAAACCAAAAAAGGCTGTGGGAAGTCTCTTCAGAAATCCACATACTTAACAAGGGTTCAATAAATAGCTAGTCTGTTTTAAAACTTGTGCGCTCGATGTGGTATCGATGAGATTTGAAACGTTCTCACGCAATGCTGTCGCTATAAAGAACGGAGGTTTCATTGCTTGTGTCCGTCATGTCGGGACACTGTCTGATTTGAAGGCACGAAATGAGACTGAAGGTTGCGACTAGTGATTTGTGCAGAAGCTGTGGGGATCAAAAGGGAACATTCTCTGCAGTTTTCTCCCATTAAAAGTCCAGAAGCCCCTGGCCGATCCAGGATTGTTTAACGGGATTTTCGCTAGTCTCTGTGGTTTCAGACAGCCACACTAACCTAACCTACAAGATACAGAAACAGTGCACTGTATCAATTGCTGGTGGTGCTAGAAATATTCAATACCAATTTAGAGTTTCCTTTGTGGTATTAGCTTGTTTTCCATCGCATACAAGGTCCTGTCGAGAGATTAATGTTAAAGAATTTTAGCTAATTAAACTAGATCTAGTACATCCACAACGGGACCGGCCGTGGCATAGTGGTTAGAACACGCGACTACCATGCGGGAGATCGCAGGTTCAAACACGGCTCCAGTCATCTTAAAAAAAAATTTTCTTTCATTGTCGGCTCCCCTCGAATGTTGTTGACAGCAACTTCGCAGTATTAAGCGTCGAGTCAATCGGCGTGTCTAGTAAGAGCTTCTCAAACAGTGACTTTCGCATTCGTCAATAAACAAGTAGGTGCCGTTAGTTGTGAATCTAAAAATAGAAAGCGTGTTAATTCACAACAACGCGTGAAGCTATCCCATACTTCATTCATGGGGTGCAAAGGAAAATTAAGTGTTTTTTAAGTACATCCACAACCGACGATATATTCATATTACGACAAATCTAAAAGAAGACCTAACCAGTAAAAAAGTTTCAGTTGGGCAACCGACTTACATATAACCTCACCCTCAGTAAAACATCAAATTTTCTATTATATTGATATTAGTGGTAAATTTGGGAGGTACCAGAAGGGGCCCGGCTAAACTTCCAGTTTTTTTTTCTACAAAACTTTGTCCTGTTACAGCTTAACAAAATACAGAACTTTGGCACGATCGTGTCGAGTGTATTGATATTATTACTCCATCCCCAAAGTGGGCGGAGAGGTGAATTTATATGTGAGGTACCAGAAAAGGCGTGTGTTTTTCTCCAAAACTTAATCCTGTTATACCTTTACTAAATACAGAAATTGGGCACGATCGCGTTGGGTGTATTGATATTATTACTCCATCTATAAAGTGGGCGGAATGATACATTTGTATGGTAGGTAACATAAGGGGAGTCACTAGACTTCAATTTTTTTTCTCCAAACTTTATATTGTTATAGCTTAACAAAATACAGAATTTGGAGTGGTACATTTGTATGGGAGGTACCAGAAGAGGCGTGTCTAGACTTCCTTTTTTTTTCTAAAAAACTTTATGTTGCTTAAGCTTTACTAAATATCGCGTTAGGTCTATTAATAATATTCACCGATTTCTAAAGTGGGCGGTACCAGATGGGTATCGGGGGTACCGGATGGGGCGTGGCTAGACTTCCAGTTTTTTTCTGCAAATCTCTATCCTGCTATAGCTTAACTAAATAAAGAATTTGGATACGATCGCGTTGGATTTATTGATATTATTACACCATCTCTAAAGTGGGCGGAAAGGTACCAGAAGGGGAGTGGCTAGACTTCCATTTTTTGTCCAAAGCTTTATCCTGTTATGGCTTAATTAAATACAGAATTTGGGTACGATCCCGTTGGGTGTATTTATATTATCACTCGATTTCTAAAGTGGGCGGAATGATGAATTTGTATTGGGGGTACTAGAAGAGGCGGGGCCATGTAGCCCATTTGCAATACCGTTAGTAGTTTTGGGGAAATATTAACTCGTGCAAAATTTCAAAATATTTGGTTGCGTCTTTCGAAAGTTATCATGCGCACCAGCCGGACAGCCAGCCAGACAGACAGACATGGCTCAGACGACTTAAAAAGTTATGAATCGAATTAGGTTCAAAGAAACCTAGGGTCTAATGTGACTCCTTCTGTGTGTTACACTTTTGGGTCGTATCAAATGATATATACCCTCCTACCCGTAGGTTGAGGGTATAAAAATGCAGATGTATATTTATTTTTTTTTACGATTATAAGGCTGCATTCGAGAGTTCGATACGACAATAATCTACTGGATAGAATATTTAGATAAAAACAAAAATAAATATGTATTTAGATACAGCGATAGCGGTATTGTTTGCTCTATATATTTTACCTACGTCGGACTTAGGTATTCGCTAGGAATATAAGGATGTGATCGTGATCTGTGTTATCTTTGACTGTGATGAATGGTTTCAGATATCCAACTGATTTAAGATGATCGGAAAGATTACGTTAGAGATCAAATAGGTCAGGATCGTTTTGGTTCTCGAAAACGTGATGGTGAATCAGGTTTATAAACAACTCAGGTTCACATCAGCAATTTGAGAATGAATTGATATTTCGATAAGATGCTTCGGGTTTGTCAACAATTCGGGTTCGCATCAGTAATTCGATGATTCGGGTATATCGTCAAATTCAGTTCGTATCAGCAACTCGGGATAGTAGTGGTGATACTAGTTGGCCGGCAATTTGGGCTCTTCAACAATTCAATAACGTATTAATGATTCGGGTATGGCGTCAAATAAGATTGGCAGCCCTGGTTTGTTAATAATTCAGCAACATATCATCGACTAGCGATCGTATTAATGATTCGGGTTTTTCGGCGGTAAGGATAAACAAGTAATTCGTGAATGAATTCATGATTTAGGGTAGTTGGTACCTCAGAATCATAACAGCAAAACGAGATCGTATTGCTGATTCGGCAATCTAATCTTTTATCTGCGACTCGGGATGGAGTTGGTTATTCGGGTTAGTCGGCAATTCATGTTCGTATCTGTTAATAATTCGGGTTTGTCGGCAACTTAGCTTCGGTCCCTCAACTTGGAATGTAGTCGGTAATCTGCGTTTGTGGGCAATTCAACTTGGTGTCTGCAATTCGGGATCATAGTGATAATTCGAGTTCTTTGAAAATTCGGCTTCGTATCTCCATTCTAAGCTGGAGATTTGAATGGATTCGAATTTCATCTCGTATTAGTAAAAAATGCTACAGTGGTAATTTCTACAATGTTACTACAGCGAAAATTATCTTTGTGTGTCAGACCGAATGTCTAATTAACTCGACCGAATTTAGATTTAACAGACCGAAGTCCGATTTAATCGAGTGAAGTCGAGTTAAACTAACCACAGTTGGGTTCAATCAACTTATGTTGAATTCAACACACCGAAGGCTGAATAATTCGACCGGAGTCAAGCCACACCAACTGAAGTTGGATTCAAAAGACAGAAGTCGAATAAAACCGACAAAGGAGTGGCGTTTGCCAAAAGTGTCGTTTGTTGTCGTTCGTGATGGTGTTGTGCATTGGTGATATTTAAGATTATCATTTACTTTGTAATTAGCTATCAAACTGTATATTAAACTGGGATATATGTAAGGTCGATTTTCTCAATACGAGTTGAAGCTGATACAAGTTTGCAGGATGACACTAACTGATTGAAAGAAGTCTTCAGTGAAGAGGGCAAAAATCTGAAAGTCATTTACTACCATGCGATGATTTAGACACTGTGATGATCTAGGGACCGGCCGTGGCATAGTGGTAAGAACACGCGACTACCATGCGGGAGATCGCAGGTTCAAACCTGGCTCCAGTCATCTTAAAAGAAAAAAAAAATAATTAAAATTTTCTTTCATTGTCGGCTCCCCTCGAATGTTGTTGACTGCAACTTCGCAGTATTAAGCGTCGATTCAATCGTCGTGTCTAGTAAGAGCTTCTCAAACAGTGACGTTCGCATTCGTCGATAAACAAGTAGGTGCCGTTAGTTGTGAATCTAAAAATAGAAAGCGTGTTACTTCACAACAACGCGAGAAGCTATCCCATACCTCATTCATGGGGTACAAAGGGAAATTAAGTTAAGTAAGATGATCTAACATGCAATCTCTTTAACAATCTAATAAAGAAGGTCATGCAAAAAACAGCAGTAATAAATAAATGTCACATATTATTGACCGAGGTTTGCGTGAGCAAAGTAATGAAATTCCGTAACTTAGAGGCAAAAATAATTTGGATAATCTGTTTAATATGACTAATTACCGATACTTTTTGATAGAATTTATAAAAGTATTGGACCCCCGGACCCACCATTAAAGAAATAAACTAACATAGTTTGGTGTATGTTTATCAATGTTGTGCAGAAAAACAATTAATGCTAACACTCTTGTCGTAACCACGGTTAATTTCATTAGATATTTTCTTTTCACTTGTGTTAATTTTAAGGTTTCACTAAATTCTAGAAAAAATTATAGCTTTAAATCTGCCCACAGGCAAATATTTTCTTACTACAGACCACTCAATTGCTAAACAAACCACAATAGACGGCGACGCACAATATCCAAAGGAATATATTGAAATAGGAACTTGTGTACACGCTTTTGTAAAATGAACAGCAGCAGTAATAGCTGGACGCAAAAAAAAAACACAACTAGAAGCATACATGCCACATTTGATTTCCCCATGGAAATCAATGTATCGGATGTACATTGTACATTCCCACAACATAGAATACATGGGGAGGAACAGAAGATGACAAACAGTAAATGGACGGGGAAAATGTTTGTCAAATACGAAGCGTGCCATTGCTATTTACTAGTCAATACTAAAGTAAAAGAAATAATAATATCTCATCGGGACACTGTTACAATTTCGAGTTCTTTCACATGAGTGTCTGTGTCATTTGTCGGGACAAACAAAAGCTTTCCTACGAAAATCCTTAATTTTTATTGCTTTGCAAGAATTTTATTTATTTTCAATTTATTTTGCCAAAGGGCATCTATTACTAGAGGAAGGCATGTAAATGGTTGAGGTGAAGTGAAAATATCGAGAACATTTTGTTCAGGTACACACTCAAATTCTTGTTCTCAAACGGAGAATGTCCAAGTAAATATTTTTATATTAGCAAAGGAATTGCTGATTAGTTTATGTTTACTGTGAATTTTTTTTACATTTCTATTTCTACAAAATCTACTGTTACCTCCATTTCCCAGAAAATATAAGTTTTAAGTCAATTAATATAAACATTTTTCACAGAAACTGTAGCATACAAGAAAAGTTATTGCAAATAGTGAATTTTAAGCCAATTTGTATAAATATTTTTCACAGAAAATTATTTATACATAGTATACATTGTATACGCAAGATGTAATTGCAAAGTAATAAAACCATAATTAGTTGTTGCATTGCTATTTTTACATGTTACTGCAAAAAAAAAAGGTGCCCTTCATGCTAATTAGTAACCATAAAGAAGTACAGTGAATGAAGTTTATCTATTAAGTTTGGAAAGGCTAATTTTACGGTCTTAAGTTTGTCAAGTTTACCGGGTTATGTGAGGCGATTTTCCATGGGATACTTGTCTCCTATCTACTCTTTAAAGTCCATTATCATAGCTGGAAGTGTACAGCTTGGTCTCTCTATTCATTACCTCGCTTTTTACTAGTGTAGGGTCGTAGGTCAAACCTAATAGACACTGTCCTTGACGTTGGCGGCACTTTAGATGAGGCGTGGTTGGGAAATTGCGAGCACTGCAGCCTTCTTACAATATGAGTGACCGGGCCTATATAAACCATTAAATTTAACTGAAGGATTTCTTTAGCGACATCCTTATTCGATCAGATCAGATGATTCCTCGATGTAGGATTGTGAACACTGGAGAGAACCCTTTTCCTGCTCCGTGAGCTTGTCGACCGGTTTGTCACCTAACCGACTAATAATTCTATAGTTCCGCCTATAGAATGGTTATGGTAATGGTAATGTGAAACAGACGCTAGGAGATAGGGGGAAGATTAATTCGTTCTTAGTTCAGGCCTCACTGGCACTCGAGAATATGTTGGCAATAACTACAGTTACTACCGCACTGCTCTTCATGCCCGTGAGACTCTAAAACTTTAGACGAGAATTAGGACTGCATTTAAAATACGAACAAACTTCCGCTCTACTGGAGACAGTCGCAGACAATTAGCCGCTCACTATGAAAGCAGGTGCTGATTGGATTTAATAAAAATGCGGACCGACGACTATTGGAAGGACGGACGAGTGACTTCTAAGGGTCAACAGACGTATGTCCCTTAGCTGCCCCAATGGTCGGTAAAAGACAGGAAAGGAGTAGTTCTTAGTTCGTACTTAGTTCAGGCCCCACGGGCATCAGATATTACGGTATTAACTGATGTCACTGCCGCTTCTCTAGATACAAGAACATCTTCGCTCTGGAGTCACCCATATAAGTATACGAAAATTATCACTCCTCCCTATAGTACACCTTGCTTACACAGTACAACATTTTTCAGCTCATTGATTTGGGACTCAATTCTAAGAACTGTACGTGGAAGTAGCCCCAAAAAGAAGAAGTTTTGCATCATTCGTTTTGTCAAGTTACATGCCATAATAATTTAATGTCGATTTAAAGTTAGTAAGTATCGTATAGGGGAATATGTCACGTTTTAGACTCTTTTGTTTGACATAACCCGAGAACCACTAGTCCGATTTAGGTGAAACAAATTTAAAAAAAAATTAAGAATTACAATTACTTTAATCTGTTCATATAACGTTTCTCTTTTCCATTCATCAAATGATTTTGAACTTGGTTTTTTTTGTAGCAGTTACAATAAAACTGTTGTACGACGTGGCGTATTATTTACGTGGAATATTACTTCTGATAATCATACGCCACCATATAGTATTTATGTTTTATCAAACAAAAGACTTTAAACTTTAAATCGACGTTGTCGAGGGCCTCTAAGAGGTTCAGAGCTACATGGACTGACCTTCTGTGGTTTGTGTGGTGTTTTTGCTCCGGTCTGTGGTGTTAGCCATAATCCGGATGTGCCCTGCAATTAATGAGAATCCAGTATTTTTATCACTAGGGAGAGAAGGGTGATTGGACGATAAGAGTTATCCATGTGTGATGGCTAGCTCCGGTATTTCAAGATGCTTAAGTACAGGTTGAACGTTTGTGTCTGAAATGTTACCTCGTTTGGTCATATATGTTTTAGCGCTTCCGTTAAAATTATGTTTTTATTACTTTCAGAACATATTTCAGATTTCAAATTTTATACTGTTCATCCGAAAAGATTTAAGACTAAGGCTGTTATGGCTTGTGAACGCAGATATATACATTTAGTTTTCATATATGGTTTTAAATAGTGAATGGAATATTATCACCAATACCTTATTCACTGAATGTGTACAGCGTTTCTTTTCCATAAGGTGCTACATGTCCTTTGAGACTTACAATAGGATTAGAGAAAATCACATTACAATTGTCGCAACTGCATTATCTCCCATAAATCAAAACATTTTTACAATGACCCAGAAAAACATCCCCGGTCGAACAGAAACAGCGACATACCACAGCATCGTACGATTTTGCAATATACACTTCCTTCTTTCAATGCCCAATTTTATTTAATTCTTGTAAAGCAAAACTGAAAAACGAACATGTGGTCTGCCATTCTTCCTAAATTAAAGAACATGACCAATGAGTATTCATGTTAGTTTTTAATAAAAGTAAAGCAAATAAATACTTGCTTCCTATCATTTTCAATCCTGTGAGAGAAACATACCACAATTCACAACACAGAATGAACATCATTTGAAACGTGTGGTTGTGAAAGAACCAAATAGATATGTCATTTATAAACAAAATTCTTTAGACTCGTTTCAAAAACGAACAGTACATTGAATATAAATATATGGAGAAAGTCATAGAGAGACAACAAATCTATCATTCATAGGATGGAATGAACTGCTGCTAATGAACATATAAATAAAGTTTTCTGTGTCCACTTTTTCTGGTATTTTGTTACACAACTGCGGCAGCAGAAAATATTTGTTTATTATATTAATAACAGAATTTGTGTGTGCGTTCATTTGCCCTTATGAATAGGGAATTACTCGTCCCAAGAAAAAACATTTTTAAAAATTACTTAGCTCTGAAATACTTTTAATTATATCATATTCTGTGTCTTATAAACAACTAGATTATAATTAAAATAGTTGTGCTTTAGTTTATATTTCGAAGTCTTTATGTCGCTAAGGCGTATGGGGATTATATAGCACTTAAAACGGTATTTCTGAGAGCGACAGTAGCATGGCGACTATCATGAGGGTCGATGTTGCAAGTCCGTTGAGGCCATGCTGTTATATTTAATTTAATTTCATTTATTGTTACTTTTTCATCCGACCGTGACATTATGTTCGATTCCTGTCTCAGTCATCTACATTTATTTCATCGGTGGCCCCTCGATGTTGTCGACAGCAACTTCCCAGTAAGAGTTTAGTAAAAGCCTTTTAAACAGCTGATGTTCGAGATCGTCCATGAACAAGTTGGTGCCGTTCTGTGAGTCTGTATTATAACATTAACGCGAGAATCTATCCCAGTACTTCATTTATATCATGTAAAGAGAAATTAAGTTTTTTTTATTTATAAGTTACAAATGCCAAATCACCCTGAGCATAAATTCCGCGTGTTGCACCCATTTTACAGCAGGCGCGGTGACTTTCCAAAGTCAAATATCCAACGATCTTTGACCAAGTTCTAGATGACCGGTTCGGTGCCACACATGTATGTCACATGAACGACAGATCAGCAAGGACATCACCGCTGCAAGTAAAGGTATAATCTGGTAAAACGTAGAAACCAATGATTATGGAAATTCAAAGTTCGGAAATTACAATTACGGAAGATTCTATCAAACAAAACTGAAACAACAGAATTAGCGTTTGTCGGTAAGAAGAAATGGAGCAAAGCCAAGGGACCCAAATGTTACAATTGTAATCAGTATGGTCAATTGGCAGCTTAGTGTCCAAATAAATCGTCAAAAACTGATTATAAGTGAACAGAATATGAACGATTAGTTATTCGATTCTGTAGCCACCGCTCATATGTGCTCAAGAACTAAATACTTTAACAGTGGCTTTCAACACTACATATAATTCAGAGGTTACAATTACCAATAACTCAACAATGCTTGTAAAAGGAGTTGGTGACGTTGAAATGGTTGTCAAAGCAGGCAAATTTAAAAAAGAAATGGTAACGATTAAGGACGTTCTATACATTCCTGGTCTATATATAAATTTGCTGTTAGTATCAAAGATTGTGGAAAGTGGATATAATTTTGTGTTTGACTTAAAAGAGTGCAGAGTTTTGAACAAGAGCGGTGAAGCTGTTGCAACAGGCAATTTAGAAAACGATATGTTTTGCCTAAATGTATTACGCAACAGTATCTCAAGCAAAAACTGAACAATATGAATTATGGCACAAGCGTACTGGTCATGCCAATAACGAAACAATAAAGAACTTGTCTTCAGGAGCAATTCTAAGTGTAAAGTGTGAGGTCAATAGGGGAAACTGCACATCAGGTATAAAAGGTAAGATGTCACGATCACCGTTTAAAGAACCTGGAACGAGGGCTACAGTTGTATTAAGCATATTTCATTCAGACCTGTGTGTGTCTATGGAAGTATCTTCATTGAACGGTTCCCGGTACATACTGATTTTTATTGATGACTATAGCAGACAAGTGTTTTCATACTACTTGAAGAGAAAAGACGAGGTGGTTGATAGATTCATCGAATACAGGAATTATGCTGAGAATCAGACTGGCAAAATAATTAAAGTATTAAGGACCGATTCAATTTACCAAAGAAGAAAAAGAATATATTGAAGGCTTTACAGACGCTGATTGGGCAGGTGATCTTGACGATCGGAAGTCAACATCGGGATACGTTTTCAAATTCCAATATCCTGGAACTCGAAAAACAAGCAGACGACTGCTTTATCGACGACAGAAGCCGAATATATGGCTTTGGCTGCAACAAGTTAAGAAGCATTATAGTTCCAATCTTTGGTTAAAGAACTTGGCGGTTTTTCAACTTTCGTTTGACCACAAAAGTGCCATTAGTTTAACACAGAATAATACCTGTCATTAATGTTCAAAATATATAGACAGAAGACACTACTTTATACCAGAACACGTTGAAGATAAAAGTACCTCAACACAAAACAAATGGTATTTTGACGAAATCTTTGAAAAAATCCAAACATTGTCATTGCTGGGAACTTATTGGACTAGGAGGTCATTCTAGTAGGGGAGTTGGAGATTGAAACTAAACTCTTCAAAAATATACTTTGTAAACAAATATAAACCAATATTGTTTTCTATGGTTGTTGTTTTATTGTAACAAAACGAAAAATATATTTTCTTTTTGTTTGAATCTTTTAACATAATAACAGAGACTCTAGATTCCCTATATAACCTCTCCCTGTGAATCTTAGCGTCCTACGTCGTAGAACATGACGGATCTTCATCGTCCTCACACACACGGCAGTAGTCCAGTAACTAACTACCACATTTGCGTGACATGTGCCTGATATTGCAGTGGCGAGTATGAATTCCACAGGTCAGTCTCAAATCACTCCTGCACAAACATGGTTACCCCAATCGGGATTTGCCACATTCGGGTCACATCGATCTATCAGTTACACAGTCGGCTATAGAGATCCAACGTCTGCTGGCCGTTTTCCACATTTAATCCTCGACTAAGCTAACCCGGTCAGCATCTCCCAGAGAGTAATGTTCAGGCAGAGTACAGCCTCCTCTGGCCAACAAATCTGCTGATTTATTTTCAGAACTATCCATTCAGGTGGTTATCCGTTTGATTCTACATTTCATAATTGCCTCCGCGGTTTTCTGAATGGCTAGTACATCAGCCTGAAAACACTGCATTTGTTATGTAGCCAGAAAGAGGAACTTTCATGCATATCCCCCAGCAAACACCGTCTCTATAAGGGGTCCCGCCGTCATTCCATTTCGAAATTTCAAAATCTACTTTACGCAAATCCATCCGGAGAGTATTCCCATAACCATGTGTGGATTATTCTCCAGCTTTCCTCAATCTTATAGGCTCGCGGACCGCAATATGCTCGACGTTTAAGTCCAGGGGCGGAAGGCACAGGAACACATCCAAAGCCGCTTTCGGTGTAATCCTTTTGGCCCCAGTATACCCTATTGCTTCGATCCTTTGGACCTTGCTGAAAATTTTCAATAAATAACTCTTATTTTGGCCCTCCCACCAAACCAGATATCCATATGTAATAATATGCGGGACTACCGCAGTATGTACACAGCCACAGATCCGGCATTCATTAAAGGCTATTGACACTCCTTTTTAACCTCTCCTCGATATCCCTTGACCAATTTAGCTTCTGATCGAGAATAACACCTAGGTAATTGACCTTTGTTAAGAGTTACAGTTCCACACTATTCAGTTTCGGTGGCCTGAAGACTTTGACCTAATGGGATGAGTACCCCAATGATGCCTGAAAACCGTTCATAGCAACGAGGCCATTTTTTGAATGGAATGTTAACAAGATTATGTGTGCTGAAATTTCTGAAGTGTTGATGCAAACATTTGAATATAACTTAGGTCAAAAACTTTTGATATATTTTGTTTAAGCAAAATATGCTTCAGGTCGATACCATCTTCCTGACCGTAGGAATGCATAAAACAGCTTATGTAAAATTTTGGTACTTTGTCCCCGACATGACACAGATGTCAGGACCTTAATTGTAAATTAAATATGAAATACCTCAAATGAAACTGTTAGCCGTTTTGTTTTCTATCTCTCTTAAAATGTTTGTAATTTAATGCCTCCGACATCTTGAAGTGATTCTCTAAATTGACTTAATTTCCTTAATACACGATAACAAGAAAAACAAAGTAAGGGTTTCTGCCATAACGACAGTTATGAAAAGAGAAGAACAGAAAAACAGAGCCCGTTGGCTTGGCTCAATCCAATAAAATGATGACACACGACTTGTGTGCAGTTCTTTGTATATCCGTGTTCTCAATAAGAGGTTTGTCATTTGATATGATTGAAAAACATAACGATTCTAGGGGAAGCAACTATGAAATGTGACTTTATGACTGCAGTGAGTGTGTTCGAGACATCCTCATGGCAAAACTAGTGCAAAATTTATAACATCACAAAATATGGATACAATATGATTTTTTTTTTTAAATTCGACTTTGTAAAGAAAACAAATAATTATGCCGCACTATGGAATGTTATTTTAGGAGACGGACAGTATCAAGGACGTGTTAATCGGAAAATATTCAGCTAGCTATTCAAAATTTTCACCAAATTTAAAAATACGTAGCAAAGTATAATTTTTTAAAATGGCTTGAGTATATATTCTTTTCTCTTCAATACTCAGAGTGTGCTCCAAATGTTGAAAGAATTACTTGTTCTGGAAGGCGGAGCATGTGATTGCATCACGCCAATTACACAATGCAATGCGAAGGCCGATGGATGTAAGGCTAAAGGGGTAACATATTAGTCGTTACTCACTTAAGGACGCATACCTTGTAATTCAATGCCTTCTTGCGCTACAGGGTTCTGGCGTAAGCGTCGGATTATTTCTTCCTTACCTTAACCTCCTCTAGAATTCGAAGACCTCTTGGTTCGACAAAACTGCCGCAAGAAGCCAAGAAACTTGTTTCAATTACCCTTCTGAGGAACCATCCCGACATCAGCGTCGAGGACCAGCAAGCCAAAGCCAGGTAATGCTTCCCCACTTCGTGCTGTAACAACAACATCCTGTCAACAGTTGGCACAATGATTCACGAAACAAAATCAATAACGATCACCTGAATCAATTGGAGGCCCTATAAGTGACTGAAAATATAAAACGTCTATGGTCCATTGACGATGATTCCGGTAACGGAGCAAACAAAAATCCCGAATTCACGAGGATGTCCGGTACAATGGCATAGCCGGGACTAGCTTCGTGCTAGACGTTGTCGATAATTCACATCTTAGCTAAGCCAGAAAACTGGAGGAAAGTTTCTGGCAAGTGTGACGGCAGACAACCCCGTCACTCCACGATTGCTGCTCCGATTTTGAATCGCACCAGACAGAAAAAAGGTCATGGCTTTCGACGACGAGAGTTCGTTGGAGATATTTCAAAAGGCTCCGACGACCGTCGGAGAAGAGTGGCCTGGGGAAAAACTTCGTCTGATAGAGCAGCGCGATAACCTGACAGGCCAAGGAGACGCATCAAAGTGCCCGATGATCACGGGTCCATCCTGGAGATCTTGGAGTTGGGTAAACCTATCCTTGACGTGTGAGCCTGCAAAATCTTGTACGTGTCTGAACCACAGAACCCACTCGTCCACGTCGCCGTCCTTATCAGTGATGAAGTAGTCATTTGATAAAAGCGAAAAAAAGCGCTTTCAACTTCCGTTTTACTAACACAGTGATGTGAATATACACACCTAAGCATGATTTACTGGCTGAAACCGTAGACTCGTCATCCAAATCCAGAACATTAGCAAACTTAAACTCAAGCTAACGCTCCTGCTATATTCAACACTGCAGCGTCAGCCAGTATTCCCGCAGAAGATGCCCATTGCTTCGATGCTGAATCTACGTGAAATACCATGGTCAGTTTTGGGCGGCTTTTCGAGGGGCCGACAAAAGCGACATGCTGATGAGCGAAGACTACAATGTCAACAATACCTCCATTGAGTCTTCGGGTGGTGCAGTAAGGCCTTCACCACCCTCAGAGCAGGAACTACTCCCCGAGCTCTAGGAGCACGTATTTCTATCGAAAAGCCTTGGATAAATAAAAGCAAACTTTGTGGCCTGAACCACAAATCTTCATGGAGCAAATCTTCGAGGAGGTAAGTAAAAAAAAACTTAATTTCCCTTTACACCCCATGAATGAGGTATGGGATAGCTTCTCGCGTTGTTGTGAGTTAACACGCTTTCTATTATAGATTCACAGCAAACGGCACCTACTTCTTTATCGACGAATGGGAACGTCACTGTTTGAGAAGCTTTTGCTAGACATACCGATTGCCTCGACACTATACTGCGAAGTTGCTGTCTACAACTTAGTGGGGACCAGAAATGAAAGAAAAATGTAGATGCCTAGAGCCGGAAATTAAACCACGGATCTCCCGAATAAATCCCCCATCCTAGTTACTCATCGTATATAAGATCCTGTCGATTGTATTATGTGAAGACTATAGTCTGTGTTATCCTATCTGATCGCACCTCCTCATTGTAGCTTTTGACGTGGTAAATTATTGGTTGTCCAGATATTTCACATCACAAGTCCTGGTAAAGACCCATGTATGACTGAGTTTGGTATACCTGTGAAAAGTAATTCAACTTCGAAATTGCACTCATAGTTTCACTGCAACTGTTACTAAACATACGAAAAAAAAAAATATTCTGCTCAAAGTACAATTTATTTTTATTGTTGTCATGCAGTTGCATTGTAAACATGTGCCACCACCATGTGCATGTTCAGCCATCATAATCAAGTTTATGGTTTAATCTCTACTGTTGCTTAATCACATCTCCACAGTTCAGATCACCGATATAAGCTATAAACCTTTGGATATGAGTTTTATATATTAAATAGGCTTCAGCCGTCCGACTTATTTTACGATTTACTCTTATTTTTATACTATATTTATGAATTGCCTGGAATATAGGAAGACAAATAACCACACAATGGACAATAGGTCCACATGTGGTGATGTGTGTGTCGATTTGTTTGTTTATGCCGCGGTATTCATATATGTATGTGGATCCAAATAAACATTTCACCATCATGAGAGATGACCTCTTAAATAAGGTTTTATTATTATGATAGGATCATAAAAACTTCACACACAAATAAACAAAGCAAATAATTGTCACCCACACCAATACACGGCAACTTGTCGGTGCACATACATTGGGACAGTGGTTTGCATCATGGACATACTTACTTAGCTGGCACTTCTTTGCAATCCTACTGGATTATATACCGCACGTAGAAAAATATTATAAGCGCCTCGATCTTCTGCGCTTCTTCTCCAGTTAGTCACACTATGTTCTGTAAGGTTTTCAGATACCTGGTCTTTCAAATGGAGTCTGCGCCGTCCATCGAGTTCATTGTCGAAGACTTTTCGAGCTGGAGCATTTTTGTCCATGCGTACAACATGACCTAGCCAACGCAACCGTTTCACCTTAATGCGTCTGACCACGTCAATGTCAGTGTACAGCTCATGATTCATACAACGCCGATACACTCCGTTAACGATGATGGGCCCATATATTTTACGGGGTATTTTCCTCTCGAATACTGCCAGAACCGATTCATCCGCTTGTGTCATAACCCAGGATTCTGAACCATACATTAAGACAGGTAGAACCAGTATCTGGTATAGCTGGATTTTTGTTCGTCGAGAGAAGGCTCTGTCATTGAATCGCTTGCTTAGTCCGTAGTAGCATTTACTAGCAGGCAGGATTCTTCTCCGGATTTCGAGGCTGACATTATTTGTTTTGTTGATGGCGGAGCCTAGGTAGATAAAACTATCTACCACCTCGAAATTATAGTTGTCAACGTTCACACAGTTTCCCAAACGAGTAGGTTCTTTGTTCGTTGAAACTAAAAACTTTGTTTTGTCCTCGTTCACTGTTAGACCTATTTTTGCTGATTCCTTCTGTATTCCTGAGAAGGCTGCAGTCACATCCCGCAGTTTTCGACCGATGATGTATACGTCATCAGCGTACGCGAGTAGCATGTTGGTTTTGTTTCCTCATTATCATATCCATCACTATGTTAAAAAGGTCACACGATAGGCCGTCGCCTTGTTTTAGGCTTCGTCTGGTACATAATGGCTCCGTAAGGTCCTTGCCAATCTTCACTGAAGACTTCGTGTCAGTCAGCATCATTCCGCAAAGCCGAATCAGCTTCGCAGGAATGCCAAACTCAGCCATATCTTCGAGTAATTTCTGCCGTATCAGGCTGTCGAAGGCAGCTTTATATCAAACGATGGTACGTGTCGTTCTGTTTCTCTTGGGTCTTTTCCAGGATTTGCCGAAGTGTGAATATCTGGTCTGTTGTTGATTTACTAGGTCTAAAGCCACACTGGTTTTAGTCTTTCACATACCACACTTGACAGGTAAAGCTTGACAATAAAGCTGCGGGAGCTTTTAATGCCGGCGGCAGTGTAAAGGTAATGTTAATGCACAGGGTCATAAACTCGATTTTGCTAAAGGAATGCATGCCCGATGATGAGAAATTTTTAGGCTTTCACTTTTCTTGAGAGTTCTAGGTCCTGACCATACCCATCGCATACAAGGTACTGTCTAGTGTGCTATGTGAAAGACTAAAGTTCATCCTAACAAATAAGATTGGATCTTATCAGTGTTGCCTCAGGCCAGGTAAATTAAAGATCAACCAGATATTCATACTACAACAAATTCTGAAAAACACAAAAGAAATGATGGGTCTGATGATGTATGGAGACAAAGCTAAGTTATCCAAATCTACCAATCACAGATCCTACCTGTCTTGCTTTATAATGAAGAATCCTTGGTAGAAACACCAGCGGATTAATGTTTTCTGGGAGTCTTCGAGAGAAAAACACTTTGCAAAATATTTGAAATCATCATCGTCTATTCAATATGATCGATTAACTTTCACGAACCACACTGTATGAAAAGTTATTAAGTTTATAAGTCTGGAATAGAACAACTCTATAAATAAATTAGATGTGGTTAGTAGGTTGTGCCCCTTATACTGTCTATCGCCGGTATAGCTACCGGTGGTAACTATAGAAGTTAACGTTTATGCGTTTACAATTATATGGCGAAACGCTTATACGGGTCGAATAAGACACACAATTACCTTTTATCCCTAACCGATATATACCAAATTAAAGTTAATTAAGTCCACTGATGAATGTTACTCAAATAGTAAAATTTTCTCAGTAAACCACTGTATCATCCATCCTGTGACAATTGTACGTGTGCAGTACGGCAACCACTACTTGTACAATTTGCCACAGTTAAGACTACACTAGAAGTATGTGGGTTCACATAAAAATCTCAACAATAACGCCAACATATGTGCATTTTTTAAGAGCCCTAATAAACGTTATAATTGTTCAAAAATATGTATCGCTATATATGTATGTTGTAGCGTTTATGTGTTAGTGTAGTTGCGACATGGATACAATCATAAATATGACATCCACGTAAATAAAATAAAAACCGCAAAATACACTGCACACATATAGGAACATGGGCATGTGCAGCTATACATAGGAAAACAATAAATGATTTCTATGTATATATATATATGTGTGTGAGAAAGGCAATTTATATGTTTGTATTGTAACACTAGCTAAAATAAGTAAATACTGCCACAAGCCTAGGTTGTTGGCATATACAAAGGATAACGAACAAAATAAAAACAAGAGGAAAAACAAAACACAATGGACACAAACTCACAATTCAATACACTCACACAATATAGTCTTAATAATACCTCAAAATCCTTTATAATTGATTTTATTGTGGTTTCATGAGTAGTAGTTATTTTATTTAAGAGCACTCTTGCCTGTACATTGTGTGGTCAAAATGTTAGCAAAGCAATAGCATTTAGTGTTTGAAATTATCAGAATCCATACTGGGTTTTATATTTCTTTTAAGATACATGAGAAATTGGGTCAGCGTTGTTGGGTGACAGACACATTTGATAGGAGGTACCGTAAAGTGTGTGGCTAGATTTCCAATTTTTCTCAATGAAACGAATTTGGTTCAAAGAAACATAGGGTCTGTGCAACTATGGCACATCAAACAACTCCTCCGAATTGCTTGCAACTCAATTCTGAGCTGCATCAATATAAATAGAAACGGCAACACTCGTTTACGCTACTAAAGTGAATGATATTTATTAAAGGGACTCCTTCTATGTGTTACACTTTTGGGTCGTATCAAATGATATATACCCTCCCATCCGTAGGGTAATGGTATAAAAGTTCAAACGGAAACAATTTCAAGTTTTACTACTTTCACGTAATGTCACATAACCTATGAACCATATGAGACACAGATCATGACAATCGATTATCGCGTTTAGCTTTTATTCACAATGAGTTGAATGTATCTTCTTTCGGAAAATATAATTGTTTTCCATTTGGGCGACAGCGTCTTATGTTCGATGGAAAGCAGACAGTGTCATGGGCGAGCCTATGTACCTAGATACTAACATGGCCCGGGATCATTACCTGGTTGAAGTTTAGTTACGCACAAAATCACAGGCAAAGGTATAAAAATCCAAACGGAAAAAATTTCAAGTTTTACTACTTTCACGTAATGTCACATAACCTATGAACAAAATGAGATTCAGATCATGAAAATCGATTATCGCGTTTAGCTTTTATTCACAATGAGTTGAATGTATCTTATTTCGGAAAATATAATTGTTTTTCATTTGGGCGACAGCATCTGGTGATCGATGGAAAACATACAGTGCCATGGGCGTGCCTGGGATCATTACCTGGTTGCCGTTTAGTTACGCACAAAATCACAGGCAAAACTGGACATCGCTAAGCTGAAAACCCCAGAGATAGCCACTGCCTTATCCAATCAGCTCTTCCAAGTACTACGACACAACGCCTCTACTTCTTAGACCCAGCATATTTCTTATTTCATGGTAAACAAATCCTGATACGTTAAAGAATGACGCATAGCGTCTGAGGAATAGGATGTTACTTACAGGCCAACTCTATAGCCTATTGTAATTTGGGCTGTAAAACTAGCGAACCAGCTATTTAATTAATTTACGTAATGAGAAGGAACAAGAGAGGATGGATATATAGAGGTAAAGGTATAGAGGTGAAACCAGAAGGGAAATGTAAAATGTTACTAAACAGAGTTCCCCCACTGTAAGGACTATGATGGAAACCTCCATACAGATACGCAGAGTGTGGTGCATACTGGTGGTTCCGGAAGGAAACAGGACCGTTTCGATTGCCCACCACCAATCCAAACCGCGGTTAGAAGACCAATATCCCAGCTGAAATATAATAAAGCAGCAGGTGCCGATTAACTTCTGGCAGAGCTCTTCAAGTCAGGCGACGAAGAGCTGATAATGAGCATGCACCAACTCTTGCGCATGGTTTTGCTTAACGAGTAATTGCCCGATAATTGCAATCTAAGTGTATTATGTCATGTTCTGAAAAACGGAGATTTAATTGTGCTTTATGGGGCTCCGTTATGAATATTCGCAAACAGAGTTTTTTAAATAATGTAAAATTCGAAAATAACCGAAACCTGTTTTTCGAACAAGTGGAATGTTTGTATGCTCACATAGAGCTTTTTGGCTTATCTAGAAATTATGCAAATTATTTTGATCGTTGTGTTTGTATTTATTCGGTCTGTTTGTATGAACATTGATTTGGAATTTATTTCAAGCTCAAGACCAGGGGTTATGAAAGAAGTTAAAAGCAGAATGATATTCTCATAATGCCCGGCAGTCTGTACAGCTGTTTCGGATTCAGCCACGTATCCTCATCAGCAGACTTTGGTATAATGATTGCAAAATGTTTATCAAGTCTTATACACCAGAATTAAAAACAAAATGAGAATTCTTTCTTGAGTGCATAGACTCGAAAAACTTCACAACCATTCACTATGAGAAACCAGTTGCTTAACTTCTTTCTTGTTTTAATTGTTATTTTAATATACCAGCTACGTATGTAACAGAGTTAAACATTAAATCAAAGTAAAAATGTTCAACATACTTGTTACATAGCAACATTCATTACATTTCCAATGTGAAATATTCACATTATAATTAATAAAAATATCAACTATTTGATTTCATTTTCGCTTCCACATCATTACAAGCCATCATGTTCATGGCCATCACCTCGATGGTAAATAACAAATATTAAATATATGGGCATATCGAATTTATTGTGGCATTTGATGGACATCATTTAATATTAATCAAATTCCCGCCGAAAACTTTTTCATTGCTGACAATTGAATATTGTTCATTACTACGGCAGCAAGATGTAAATAAAAGGCAGACGCAGCGAGGCACGCACGCAGATGAGTGACCCAAACGAACTGGCTAAAATATTCAAGCTATCAGTTACCTGATTAATTACTGCATAACTTGCTATGACAGCACAAAAGTTTGTATTCGTATATAGTATAACTAGGCATGGGGTAGCTGAAACTGCTGTACCAGTTATCCCAGACACCCTCAATAGCTCTGTGGCAGTGTGGTTGAACACTCTGACTCACCAGTTGGGAAGGAATGGCAGATGACATGCATCATGATTTAAATGAGCGGAAATTTGACATTAAGTGCCTGCGAGCACTTCCAACGAAATTTGTATAACAGGTATCAAATATTTGCAATGTACATATTTTTGAATGCGCCAACAATAAAGGGACAGTATGCGAAAAGAAAGCTGTAGAGCGGTAGAGAGCATAAACTTGTGTATGAGTAAGGAATGGTAAACGGTGGGGGTAGAGTTTTTTTTTGGGTTGGTTCAAGATATACGCATAATTATAGTTTACCAAAAAATCGATCTGAGGGTAAGTAGATACTACTTAAAAGTTATAGTTGTCAATGTATACACAGCGACCTTAACGAGTAGACAAGTTCATCTTTTAACTCCTTTGTGACGAACTGATGCTCTATGGTACATCATCAGCTGTATATAGTATATCTACAATTATGTCAAACATGTACATGCGAATTGGATATTAGCCGAATTTGTGTATTCATTATTTTGAAGCAGAATAAAGTTGAACATATCCCTGGTTTGTAATATTATGCCTTTTGCGTTGCAGATTTTTCGACCAAAAAGTGTACACAAGTGTAATATGCAACCCAGCATGAAACAGCTTTAAATTCGCCACAGTCCGATAATTACCTTTTGGGAACAGTCCCCATGAAACTGACAATACTTGCGACCTCATTGGTACGACTAACTTATAGATAGCATATTTTTGACTATGCAAACATAAAATATCAAATTGAAATCATCAATCTTCTCGCAGCTAGACCTCCTCAGGACCAACAACTCCGGAGTAAAGAATTTTATAGGTTTCCATCACCATGCAGAAGACTAATGTAGAAAGTGTCAGTTGAAACGGTTAAACACGTTACGTTGGTAAAATATAACACTAATTAAAACCAAACACAAATCTAAAGTTTTCAGTTATTCAACAGCTCAATTTTTTTGTGTGGCAATGTTAAAATCAACTTACAGCCACCAATCAGAAAATGCCAATATACCTATAATTCAAGGGGGAGGGTGATTGTTCTTCGACCCAACAGCCGCACCTCGTCCTCACAGTCATCGCCCTACCTTAGTTATCGTCGTCAGTAATGTGTATATTTCGCTCTTTAGTTATTTTGATGATGTTTAATACCACTGGTAACCCCTCCCATTGCGGCAATAGTCCTGACATCGCGTTACCACTTCATTTTCATTTGGTTCACTGCTGGTTTCTGTGTTTTTACATTTCCTCTTTTATATCCTCAACGCGAGTAATCAGAAATTTTAATCAAAACGCTTCGTTTTTTGTATTTGTTCAAATTACGGTGAACGAAGCAGCGAAGTTAGTAGTAGTTGTTCTACTACCTGGGCCAGCTTAGTTATTGGGGGTAGTAACGGTACTCTAATAATTCAAAGTGTGGCAACAATACTTGATCAGAAGTTCCAAAGTGTGAGTGTGTTTGTGTTAGCTGTGTTTTTTTTTCTCACAAGAGAAAATGAGAAATGTTCACAAATCAACTTGGAGGATATTTTTGTTATGCTTTTGCTGTAAATGGGTCAGGGTAGGCGAAACTTGTGTCCTTGTGTGACATTGAAGAATTAATTGAGGATTAGTAGAGCTACGAGGGATCAAGCTTTTTGAAATGTTTCAAAATTCAGTAGATATTGAGTTGAAGTGAGAACTTAAGTGGGAGTATTGATAACCGCGGGATTAGTATTTTACTCATGGCCTTTAATATAGAAGCAGCATAAAGGCTGACCAGAGAGACTTTGCCAGGCGCATGGATGAGTCCTTTACTGCCGAGAGTGATTATGAGGAAGGTCCTACAACTAAGTCTTCATCGATGTATGGTGGCATCTACCAACCTCACTCTCCATTTTACGAAAGTTGGTGGCAATGCGTTCCTGATACAAGAGCCATGGACAGACACGACCGACTATGTGGTATTAGTTGCAATGGATACAAGACTTTTGTCCTTTCAACCCGTGGTATGCCAAGAACTAGCATGTTTATTACAACACAGCTTTAGAGATTCTGATAATGCTGCCATCAGCCTATCGATAGGAAAGGACCAGCGGCGTACTAGGTTGGTGTCATCCTACATGGAGCACGGCAACACAGAGTCAACCCCTCCGACGTACATCCAAAACATTGTATCGGAGGCCAAAAGACGTAACACCAGTGTGGTAATAAAACGAGCGCCTCGAAATATGGGCGAGTAGTGTCATCAGTGATTGAGGTAAATCTCTTTTCATTTCATTATAAGTGAAGCCTTTTCAATCTGAAACAGAGGCGTGGAATCCACCTTAATATCATCGGTTAGGAGAGAGGTCGTAGACCTTTCTCTATTACTTAACTACATCAATATAAATGTCTGTGATTGGAGCGAACTGTTTGATCACTCGTTTTCTGATCATAGATATTAACATCTGATTTTAGATATTATAGATATTTTAATAAAACGGACCGGAATAACTGTCGTAGGCGCCTAAAAAAAGGGCTCTGAGCTTAACAAATTTACAGAAGCATGCACAATCACACTTAGAGTCATTCAATAAATCCTGCTAAAGCACTTGTTGTAATGCAACCAAGAGATATACTGCCTCTCCCACAATGTCACACGATGTCTCTTGGGTATTTTTGCCTTAAACAGATGATATATGTATAGCAAATCAGCTGTTTATCGAAAAAAACTCAAGCGAACGTTAACGTTCGGCATCATGGGACAGGCAGAAAAAAAGCCACATTACATTGAAATTCGGCATCTAAGATTCTCCTTTAGGCGAATTTTAAATAAAGTCAAAGCAACAATCACAGGGATTGGAACATTTACAACACTAGTCTTGATATTGTCGACAGCAACTTCTCAGTATAATGTCGAGTCCATCGGCATGTCTAGTAAAGCTTCTCAAACAGTAACCTTCGCACTCGTCTATAAACAAGTATGTGTCTATAAGGAGGAGGAGTTCTGTCTCCATTTCTATGGTTAACCTTCTTAAATGAATTTCTTGTCGAATTAGAGAGGGCCGAGTTCCAGGTCCAACCCACCTACTAAAGAAATACGTCTTGAATTCCTTGATAAAACTTCAAAGAACATCACTGATTAGTATTAGTGGGACAATTAACACAACGTCATTTATTAAACTTAAGCTACTAACAAACGGTAGGCAGATCTTACAATATAGCTTGACAAATGTTCAGGAAATGCTTAACAACCATGTGAACTTAAACGTTGTGTCTACCATTACATTGTAAAACAACAATATTGCCAGTCATTCGTCAATTGTTTGAACACAAAATGTTGCCATTATCAAATTATTGTAAGATAATTGCAAACACTGCCCAATACACCATTTGTAGAGAAATTATATTGGCAACACTGTCCATGTCAGTATATTAGCAGGTCTGACAATATTGCAAGATCTGGCGACCGTCAATACATAGCTTTGGTGTCATTTGGAAACATCTGGCTGGACATGGCTAAATCGGCTGTCGCTGCATCTCTGGTGAGAATCCGAGTATGCGGCGTTTAGCTATCGGAGCATTCTGAACATGCTTAACCATTAAACTGGATCAGCTCAATTCAAGTTAAAACGGACTACTGTACCCAGTACTCTATATCACCAACTAATCAAAGAACTTTTATTCCGAATATGAATACCTGGAAAAGTCACTGAAGGGGGGTACCAGTAGTATCCGATTTGGTATCTATTCACCGCATATATATCTCCTAAAAGCTGCCAGGCCATTTAGAGTGTCACTTCCCTTAGGACTAAGTAGCTACTAAACTTGCCTAGAGGAAGGATAACCGCAATTTTAGGAACACTAACGAGACATTACCTTGTTGAAAAACACGCCCACAGATTAGGCCACATAAACTCAACTCTCTGTAGATGCTGCATGAAAAAAACAACGAAACACCTTTCGTATAGATTGTCCACCATTAGCTAAACTATGAACTAGGGTATTCGGAAACCATATAGTAAGCACCGTAGCCCTGCAGGAATTACTTGGAGGACTGATCAGCAAATTCATGGAAAAGGCGAATAGGCTAGATAGCTAGTCAGTATTTTGTATTGTAACATACTTAACCTATCCGATTTTCATATGGTACCAAACGAACCAAAAAAAAAAAAAAACAACCAACCGAAAATTAACGCCCGGGCGCGCCCTTTCATATAAATATGTCTAATTGGTAGGGGTTTTTTATGCAAGAAAATTATGGGAAAATCCTTCGGAAAAATCGGAAAATTTGTGTGCAATTGTTACATAATGGTTTTTCGAATGGAAGATAGAGAATTGTTAGCGAAAAACTCAAAAATTCAGGAAAACGCAAAAAAAATTGATTTTTTATCGACGAAATTTTGCAGTTTTTGCATTATAAATTTTGGTTGGAGAATTTGACGAGATAAAAAATATATATTGATATCCTATGCAATATTTACCAATTTGATAATTTTTTCAGAAATGAGTTTATGTGTAAAAATTAGGTTATCTAATTGGATTGCAGGTATTCATTCCATAACGGCTTTGTAGTTTTTTTTTGGGGAGAGCTATTTGCTTGACTAATGTCTCCTATTAGACGATCAAACCTGGATGGTGGGATGTGCGTCGCATTTCAGGGGGGCTTGTCAAAATTTAAATGTGCTCAATAACGGACTCAATGCTTGCCGATGCGACAGTTTCTGAGTCAGCGATTCAAATTCGTACATTGTTTGCGATCATCGGAGTCCGATAGTCCCGACCGGATGACATGTGCGTGCTCATGTGCTGCATTGGCAATGCCAGCGCCAAATCGTTCGATGCAAGATACATTCGATCTCGAATTTTAACGGAAGCAAGACTATAGTCGAGATAAGCTGACCGAAAGAGTTCTAACAATAGTGCCGCTTTTATATGCCGAGCACAAGAACGTGTACGATTTGCCGATAAAGGTGGTTGACGTTGAAACGGGAGGCATTTACTTTCTCGATGCTCTGGGTGGGACAGGCAATACATTTCTTTGTTGATTCTGACAGCAATTCGGTTAAATGCGCGATGACGAATAAACGAGCTTTGGTAGTAGTTTGCCGAACGAGGAAGGATTTACGAGGTGATAAAAAAAACGTTTTGGTGGGGCTCACGAAATCTTCTGCTGCCGATTTACTTAAACCATGCTTAAAATCGTCGAACATGAGGGTCGCATTGCAGAACCTTCAATCGTCTGCTTAATTCTCGAGACAACTGCTGGCTCTTCGCAATGGCCAAATTCGTGTTGATGTTTCGACTCAATTAATATCGTTCCCTGAAAATTTTGGGAACTCATCACTAAAGTGTTCCACGGCATTGCACAAAATTATAAAAATCTCGATTGGATTAATGATTGGGCATTACTAGCAGCAATGAATAGAGACGTCGATGGCAACAATGCGATCGAATTTTTCAACTCGCTTGATGTGCCGCTAAATTTACAGATGAAGGTGCGGAATCTGAATTAACCGATATTGTGCAACGGTTGTCCGTCAAGAAACTGATAAAAAATGTGATTAAACCGACGATCATCATGGGCAGATTCAAAGAAGAGGAAGTCCTTCCTCGTTCGGTTGGATTTGGCAATGGCAATCAATAAATCGCAAGGCCAATCGTTGAAAGTATGTGGGATTAAACTTCCTGTTTTTCGTGCGGTCAGCTGAACGTTGCCTTTTCGCGTTTTCGAGAACCGCCTTCGTTGTTTGTTTTTGCGGCGGAAAACTAATCGAAAAACATTGTTTATCATATCACTCTCTACTGAGTTTACTGAAGGCATTAAATAGTGGCGAGACGAAGTTCGCCGGGTCCTCTAGTTGTTGTTATAAAATTGGGAAATATTAAAAACTTTTTTCCAAATTCGAGTCTTTAACACAAACTGTAAGAAATATATGAAATTAATATAGATAATAGAAATAAAGTGCAATCAAAGCCGTTTGTGAAATCAATTTGAAAAAAAAAACTCGTGTGCTTAATTCTGAGTGAGTTTTTTTTTATGACAAAGGCAAGTGTTTAACGTTTTATACAAATCTCTTTTTGGCCAAATGATAACATGTTTATCATACTATATTTTTTTATTTTATGGCATTTTCCGAAATAAAAGGCCCGCCCCTATCGCAATGTTTGGTCATTGCAATACTGTTTGAAACATCAAACTGTTCTATGCAATTTTTAATATTTAAAATGTGTTGACTGCCAGTTTTTTTCTTATTTCTACAAACGTGTTATTCTGGCGTTTCTCTTTAGGAAAATATAAATGAAAAGAACAAAATCTCACTTATTCCGACATTCGTTGAACAAAGTAAATTTTCGCCTTAGAAAATGCCAACTCAAGCAAATTTGTGCAGCACAAAAAGCAAAGGGGCAAAAAGTAAAAGCTAGATTAAAAAAGAACAAAAAATTACTTGATATTTGAGATCGAAAAAAGTTCAAACAATCGACTTATTTCTCACATTCGAAATGAAGTAGCAGCAACACAACTCGTGTAATCTCCTTTGGTTCAAAACTCAAGCAGATTGGAATACAATCGTGAAAGGACTTTTGTACTTTCTAGAGGAAGTCAGAACGCAGATTCTGATTACGAGTATTTGGACTATAACCAAACTTGGCTTTGGAAATTTAAATGAAATGAAAGAATGGCATATATATTAAAAACAACTTCATATGATTTGACGGTCTAACAAAATATTTTTGTAGACAATTTCATGAAAGCATCCTATGATCTTTCATTCTTGAAATAATTTTGCAGTACATTTAAACCTGTTTACTTCTATTTTAGGCGTGTTTTTATACTTTGCCACAAAAAAAGAAAAAATTCCCAAATATTGAGGATCTATAGCTGGATAGAGTGCATCTTAATTCACTTGACCACGTCAATGTCGGTATAGAGCTCGTACAACTCATGATTCATACGGTGCTGATGCTCTCCGTTAACGATGATGGGAGTATTTGCCTCTCGAATGCTGCCAGAACCATATAGCTTTTGTTGTCGTGTCCCTCATGTTTACTTCAGCTTTCCTCATTATCATCTCCATCACAATGTTGAAGACATCGCACTGTAGGCAGTCGCTTTGACATAGGCCTCGTCTGGTATAAAATGGACCCATAAGGTAGTTGCCAATCTTCAACGAAGACTTCGTGTCAGTCAGCGTCATTCCGGAATGGCGTTTCAGCTTCGCAGAAATACCAAACTCAACCTTGGCTTTGAGTAACGCATCGGGCTGTCAAATACAGCTTTATAGTTCTGTGTCTTTCCCTAGATTTTGCGCAATGTGAATAACTGGTCAGTTGTTGTCAGTCTTTCGCATAGCACACTCGACAGGAACTTATATGTGTTTACGATATTACATAAAGAGAAAGAAATGTGAGGTTAAAACAGTGTTTATCAGATATTCATTAGTCTGTTCACCATACTAAAAGTTCTGTTCTGATTTATATATAAGACTAGTGGGCCCGGCAATGCTTCTCTTTGCATATAATTAAAAAAAAAATAGGCCTAAAAGTGGGTGTGGTCGAAAAAAAGTACCCTATAAGTTATGCCAGAGTCCCAGCTGTGAAAATTTCAGGAAGATCGGTCCAGAGGTTTGGTCTCCTATAAGGTACAAACAAACAAATAAACAATCACACATTCCATCTTATATATTATATAATATATAAGATATAAGATCAGATCTTGAGGGCTTCAGCTCTCTTTCATCTCTCTCTCTTTGATTTGCCGAGGATTAGGAAGATTTTCATTATAATTTGTAAAGAATCCTAAATAATCTCTCTGTGTGACTAATATTAATTGTATAGTTAATTTCAGATTTTGGAATAAGATTTGTTCTTCGCAAATTATGTGTCATAAAAAATTGTCCCCATTTTGAAAAAAGTTCCATTCACAACATATTTATGGAAACATTTTAATTCCCATCTATTGAGTTATTGTTTAATTTAAAAACAATCATACACCTCCTACCCACCTGCCAACTGCATTCCCTTGAAGACGCCGCAAAGCTGTTCGACCGTTCTCCATTTCAGCCGCCTGCATGTACTACCGTAATCCATTCGTTTTGTTTTCTCTGCTATTTGCAGAATTTTTCTTTTTTTTTTCTTCTGTTGGCATGATAAATGAAAAGTCGTATTCAAGTGTAAAGAGAACAATGATTAATTTGCACCTGAGGCGAATACAAAAGTCAGAAAGTTTTTATATTCTCATACATTTCTTTGGCAAACACTTCATTGAAGCAACCCAAACGAATATAAATGCTCCTCTGATCCCCAAATGGATGAATGGCTGCAAAGAACAACACAGATTATGTAGCTGGTGCCAGTGGTAAGGTTGCAATCGAGGACTAACAACTACAAGCAGCAAGAACAACAAAAATTAAAACACCTTCATTTGTGGAACTAAGAATTATACGGAATGATTAAAGGCGCTGCAGGTTAACAAAAGCCTCTTACGAATTTGCTGACTTGTGCACTTTATGATATGAAATCCTTAACTTTGAGATATGTTTCCTCTTAGCGGATATGCAGTACTTGGATGTTTTAATTACGTGTTGTTGTTGTTTTTTGTTGCGAAGGCGTAGTGAAGTCTTTAGGTACAGACTAACCTGTAAGAAGAAACAGAATTAAATTGGCTGAGTAAATTTGGTTTTTTAATTCACTTGAGAGCGTTTTCTGAACACACAAACCAATTAAAGAAATCATGCCATAGAAGATATTATCATATTGAAGACATGGGCGAGGGCATATTTAAATTTAGAATATAACTATTGCATAGATGATGAATATTAAGAAATTTACTTAATTTAACACATATCGCGGAATTGCCTCCCAGTTATAAGAGCTATACATATACCTCTTTTAAATATATTTTGAAAACGCTTTCTAAGCTCGATAATAATATGTTGTGCTTCCTTATTTAAAAAGTTAATTCCAAGCGTCGATCTTATGTGCTCTATAAACGATTCGTTACCCTAAGTAACACCTTTACCAAGTCAAACTAACAAAGCTTTATTGTGTCAAATGTTATCTCTCTATGACTACTGAGCCGAATCTGTAAATTTGGTGGAAAACCAGATAATAAACTGATAGAAAGTAAATATTACAGAATAGAAGTCATATCTTTAGAGCCAAGTTTTTTCTTGTGTATAAAATTTTATCTCTTTATTGGTAAAGTTCTCTTTCCAAAAGCAACCTCCGCTAACCGAAATTGAAAAATTAAAAATTCGTGTACATTTGCATATCTGTTCCGCTAATAACTATAAACATATCAAATTTTATCTCATTAATCCTATAATCTCTTTTGCCACGCCCCATCTGCCTACTAATAGAAATGCGAATTTCGTCTACATATTCATATCTGGTGTGCAAAGTAGTTAATTTTATTTATTGGGATACAAACATTGTCTGCGTGCCACATCCGTTTATCGGAAGGAAAAAATCTTCTACAGAGTACTATCTATGTAGTAAATATATCCCTCTCGGCTAAAAAGACATGCCTACTCTTACCAACATTCTTAATTGCTGGACACAAACGCCCCTAATTCTTATGTTCCCGACACACTGTGGCAGCATTCTATGACCAAAAATCGTCTATGGAAGAAATGTTGGAGCCAGGATATCGAAAATTACAGAGATAGATTTGAAGCCCGAAAGTTCTACCAAAAGGTAGAAAGCAAAGGTTTTGGAACACGGATCCCCACCTGTAAGGTGGGAATATGGCTACGGACACATAGAGCGTTCTGCACACATGAAGGGAACACGTTCGATCCCGAAGGCAGCATAAGTGTCGAAATCACGTCAATCATCGACAACAGAATGGATTGTCCACCACCGAGCCAAATCGAGATCATCACGGTAATTAAACTTAATTTCCCTTTACAACCATTGAATGAGTGTGGGATAGCTTTTCGCGTTGTTGTGAATTAACACGCTTTTTATCTTTAATTCACAACAAACGGCACCTACTTGTTTATCAACGAATGTGAACGTCACTGTTTGAAAAGCTTTTTACTAGACATGCCGATTGACTCGACACTATACTGCGACGTTGCTGTCGACAACATCGAGGGGTCCGGCAATAAAATAAATATGTAGATGACTTGAAGCGGGAATCGAACCATGGATCTCCCGCCTGGTAGTCGCGTGTTCTAGCCACTATGCCGCGGCCGGAGCACGGCAATTGCACGGCTTAAAAATAACAAAGCTGCGGGGGTCGATGGACTGGCGGTAGAAATTTTCAAAGCCGACGGCGATGAATAGGAATATAGCCCGATGATTGGAATCTGAGTGTTCTACGATCTGTGCTTAAGAAAGGCGATACAATTGTGTGCATCAACTGCCATGGTATTAGCCTTTTCCCCATAACATACAAGGTTCTGTCTAGCGTATTATGTGAAAGGCTAAAGTCCATCCTATTGAACTTGATTGGACCTTATCAGTGTGGCTTTAGATCTGGTAAATCCACGAGCGACCAGATATTCACACTACGACATACCCTGGAGAAGACCCAATAAATACAGATCGACACCTATCATCTGTTTATCTGTTACAAAGCTGCATTCGACTGTTCGATACATGACACTAAGCGACACGAAGTCTTCGATGAATATAGGCTAAAATCTGACAGAGCATTTTTCTATCAAGTGGGGCTTTAGATCAGGCGATCTCTTCATCATCGTGACGGAGATGATTATGGGGTAGGCTGCAGTCAAAACGACTGATACCTTACTAACTTAAGTGACCCATTACAACTTACGAACTTGGTTCATAAATTAGAAGCCTGGGGGTAACTATGAAAGTTGAAACTAGTCGAAAGTTGTATTCGATCCGAAAACAAATCGGTACCATGTAACTTTTTCGGATCGAGTAGAAAGTGATCTCATAATTGACTATATTTTTGGCAGTACTTACGAATGTATTAAGCAAACTTGCCAGTATCTTTAAGCAAATGGCAAAAAGGACAAAAGTAAACAACATATATTTTATTGTTCATAAAAATGGATTCGGTTACAATTTAGATGGAAAATGAAAACGAGCGAGATTGAAAGGAACGTAAAATCTTTCGTGATGGTGTAAATTTTATGCAGCTGACGGATGCAATGTAAGGTAATAACTTCGAAATATGTTGTATTTAGAAGTGTTTATGTTTCTATGTTTTTGGTGAGAAATTTCCGACATAGCATGGAAACTTTTAATTATATGTTTGAGAACATTAGTCCCGCTTATTCCCTCAACAGCCTACTACATATCAAGTAAAATAGTTAAAGCATCTTTTATTCGATAGCTAAATATCAAACGAGTAAAAACTTCAACTTTCGGCGACTTTGAAAGCTAAATTCGAAATACATATTGATGCACATCCGAAAGTAGAGTATGAAATTCGATAATCGGTTATGCCAAATCGAAAATAAGAAATGTTTTTCCGAATTCGATTTACTTGGTACAAAAAATCCGTTTCCGTAATATTTACCTTTCGAATTGAGTTACATGGTAACCCCAATGAAGTATTAAAGAATTCCACGCTTCTGCGTGCGTTCTCCAGTTAGTCCTACCAGATGGTGAAACGTCGCCAACCACTTAGTCCTTCCAACGAAGTTTGGGTCTCCCTTCTTTGCGTCGTTTTTCAGGTTCGCCTTCAAATACCTTTCTCTCTGGATCATTTACATCCATCCTCCCTGCCATCGTAGGCTTTGGATTCAGACTCGTTTAGCAACATAGATGTCGTGGTAAAGCTCATACAGCTCATAGTTCATATATATTTGTCGGAGTACTTTTCTATCGAAAATGTCCGTTGTCGTTAGCGCCCATGATTCGGCAGCATACAACAGAACGGCTAACGGAACGACCTGGTATAGCTGTTTTTTAGTATCCCAAGATAATGTAGTGTTACTAAAGTGCTGCCGAAGTCCGTAAAAACATCTATTGGCGAGCAATATTCTCCTCTTGATTTCTTGGCTGACATTCTTTTTCTGGTTGAAGGAAGATCCGAGGTAGGTAAAGTCATCTAATAGCTCATAACAACAATTTTTAACCAAATCATTATTTTTGTTTTATCCTCGTTGACCGCTAAACCCATTTTTGCTGACTCATTTTCTAGTAATGAGAAAACTGCATTAACATCCCGCAGATTTCGGCCAATGATGTCTATATCATCGGCAATGGCAAGTGGCGTGTGGCTCTTTTGGAATATGGTGCCAGACATGTTGACACCAGTCTTTCTCATCACCTTCTTCATAATAATATTAAATTGTGTGCAGGAAAAGCTATCACCCTGTCTGAGACCTCTTTGCGTGTTGAATTGTTCAGAGTGATCCTTACCAATCTTAATCGAGGATTTGGTGTTTCCAAGGTACATCGAATTAGCTTTGTAGGACTACGAAACTCAGACATGGATTCATATAACCTATTCTTTTTCGCAGAGTCGAAAGCAGCTTTGTAGTCAACAAAGAGATGGTAGGTGTCGATATGCTGTTTTTTTCCAGAACTAATACCACCTATAATAAAAGTCTCATGCTGACTGTGTATGCCGATTATATAGATATCATTAGACGGGGACAGCTGTATGTTACTGCGGCCTTAGAAGCATTGAGAAACAGTCGGCTGGAATGAATCTGGTGGTAAATGAAAACAAAACCAAGTTATTTATTTCAACCATCAAAGAGTCTACTCGTTTGGGGCGCCTGGAAATCAGTAAACGAGTATTAATCGCGATCCGGGCTACCATGCGCTGGGCCAGCTGTTAATACAAAGTCCTCTCTCAACAAACAAAGAACCAACTCTACCAGACACTGATCCTACCTGTCTTTCTCTAAAGCGCAGAATCCTGGGTAATGACATGAGCGTATTTATCTATTCTATGAGTCTTCGAGAGAAAAGTTCGCATACTTTTTGGACCCATCTTCGTTAACGGCAAGTACCGTCGTCGAATGAACCATAAGCTATATGAACCGAGGCGTTGAAATAGACAGAATTGTTGGGTTGGACACGTTTTACGAATGGATGGAAATGCTCCAGCTTTAAAAGTCTTCGATAATAAATTCGACCAAAAGTTCTTTGGATGGACCAGGTAAAATATAACAGCTGTTATCCTAACTTGGTATGATGAACTATCTACGGAGCGCAAAAGATCGACCCGTTTAGAACTCTTTTCTACGTACGGCTACTGATGGATGTATTTACGTTTCTGCTGCCAATTAAGAAGAAGAAGGGCTTAAATACAGATTTGGCACTTAGAATTTTGTCTACATATTCGTATTTGTGTTGCCTCTTACAACCTGGGTACCAAATTTTATTATTCAACCTCTTGACCACCCTATAGAGCCAACAAAATGTAGCGCCTACGAAATTTCATTGAAATCGGTTTGGCCATTTAGAGGTGATTGAGGCACAAACAAATAAACTTACATTCACATTTATAATATTACTAGGGGCTTTCATGGACCAAGTTGACATTTAATAAATTAAGGCGGAATGTTAATAATTAAAGATTTTGTTGATTCATACGTTGTCATAACGCGTTGTTATCCTTGTTGAGTAATAAACATTTATTCATAATATTGCATAAAAATAGGCCCAATAATTCTTGCATAAAAACTATGGCCATTTTTTAATACGTATCCATAATAATATCGACTTATAACTTTTTTCGTTATGCTCGGTCGTTACTTCTCATACTGAAAAGGAAATTGGGTCAGACAACTTCAATAGATTAAATTGATCCTTAAAACAAATCACATTTAAGCGAAAAGTCAACAAACCATGCCACATAAACTGTAGCAGAAAAACAACAACTAGAACATGCAACACTAGCAACAGCATCAGGCAGTAAAGGGAGCCAATAACCAGAACACAAACCAACAACATTCGTTGCATCGGCGGTAGAGCTGAGAAGAACATGAATTTAATACCATTTTGTAGGTCATATGGTTCTGAGCTGTTTATGCCGGATGTGGAGTTGCAGCATAAGTAGGAAACAAAAATAAGAAAGAAAAAACCCAAGGACTAAATCCTAAATCTATCGAACTGCTTAGATGGTAAGGACCATCAACTGCCATTGGGCTGGTATTGGCGTTGTTGGTCCTAGTTTGTTTCTCTTGCGGTCCAAGTAAAAGTAGAGGATACTCGCGTCGTGGAACGCAATCTCTTGCCACGAAGAAGGAAACGAATGATGTAAAGCCAAAGAGGTTAAATGAAAATGTTATTTCATTTGCCACCCACCCAAATGGAACCGGAAATTGAAATTTATAACCCATATGCTCATGAGAGCAGAGTGTCTGTCTCGGGCAGTAACGATGGTTGTTGATATCAGTCGTGGCATCAGCGGTAGTGGTAAGAATGTTATTCCCTCCCAGTGTATCTCTCCATCATACACAATTGCATTGTAACAACAAATACTTTGGTTTTGTAGTTTAGCTGTTTATAGGAATTGTTTCCATTTCGTATTTTTTCATTGTTTTGCAAGTAAAAACAAGTTGCATTAGTTTAAGGCATTGACCAGAGTTGACCAACCTATGAAAAGAACGTCTTAGATGCACAGTTAGACCTACCGCTAACGCTGAACAATTTTTTTGTATATTATTCTGAAAAATCAAATTTTTGAACTCTGAAACTATTGGTGAGTGCTTTAAATAGCATTAGACAGAATTTAATGTATGTAAATAAATTAAGGAACTTTTGGTCAGTTTAGAGATACAATTTGACAAATGTATCGTAAGTTATGCTAAAAGCTCTGAAGTAACATTTTCAAAAATGGTTATTACTGCAAAACATAATTTACCAGAGAAAAAATAATTTTGATTATTTTTGTGATTAAAAAAATAGAGTGGAAATACTAATGTCGAACTTGCTTATTACTTTGTTGCATACCATTATTGGCCCTATGCAATACACTGTCCGTAAAAAGTCTGAATATAAATACAACTTAAATTGTTACAATATATCTGTTTAAATAGTTTGCCATTCGAAAAGGCTTAATTTTTTTTTAAACTTATTCAATTATTCCAATTTGCCCAATAATATGAAATCTTAACGTCGCTCACAATCCTTTAGGGTTATCCCTGTACTCCCCAACAAGTCCGTTGTTTCATGCATTGCTTGGAAGGACGGCCCCAACGGGTTAGATGGCACAATCGAACGTTATAGAAATTGTATTTTATTGGTTTAATGTTGCATAAGTATGCAGACACATCTTCGATTGCTACGTTGTGTTTTCTTATGGGGAGTGTGGTAATAGGATTGGAATCTTATAGACATGCGAATAACATGATGGCCTTCCATATACACACATACATACATTAGTATACTTATCTGGGTGTTCACAAGTGCATCAAATTGACTTAGATTTGACTTGTGTAGAAAGTATTCGCCAGCATTCTAACACTAGATAGTTGAGTTGTTGTTTGTCGTTTGCACTTGAATTTATATTTTAAACTTTCTGTGGCCTGTATACAAATTTATCTGCACATATATACAGGGTGTGTGTGTGTGAATTTGCTTTAAGCACACATATCTAAGGATAATTATTTAAAGCAAAATAGCAGATAAGCGTCATTGTTCTGCGAGTTCGTAGGCAACAAATATCGAATTTATTGTCAGTATTTATATGCTATTGTAAAATTTGGCCCAAGTTTATGTTATACGCTGTTTTTTCGGTTTTACTATTATTATTGTAGCTGTTTAGTTTGGGCCACATTAGCGTTTTCTTTGCGCGCAATGTTAAATGCTTTGCTTTTAAAAGAATAATCGAAGTCGTTAGAGTTTTTCGTTTACCACTAAGCGATTTTTCATCTTCAGCCCAACAAAAGCACCCACAAACTAAATACACAACAACAATGTGAGCTTTAAGAAACGCACGATTTGTAGAAACACAATGCCGTGATTTTCTGAACCACGCGTGTCTGTTAAGATTGGCGGTTTAGGCGTCATAATGTGGTTTGTCTCACTCAAATACATACATATCTAGTAAGGATTTTGTGGCAAATTACATTGTCGATATATTTTTATTCCGTGCTTCTTCTTTTTCTTAATTGGCAGCAGCAACAGAAATTCATCTATCAGTAGCCGCACGTAGAAAGAATTCCAGGCACCAAGTGTAGAAAACAGCTCCATCACCTGGTCCATCCAACGAAGTTTTGGTTGCCCCCTCCTGCGTCGCCCATCGAGTTTATTGACGAAAACCTTTCGAGCTGGAACATTTTCATCAATTTGTACAACGTGTCCAGAAACAGCGCATTCATTCGGTCTATTTCAACGCGCTTAACTTATTCGATATCGTTGTACAGCTCGTAGTTCATTCGGCAACGATACTCGCCGTTAACGATGATGAGTCCAAATATTTTGCAAAGTATTTTTCTCTCGAAGACTCCCAGAATAGATTGATCCGCTTGTGTCATTACTCAGGATTCTATGCTGTGGAGCAAGACAGGTAGCATCAGAGTCTGGTAGAGGTGGATCCTGGTTCTTCCAGATGTTTGCGATCAATACCCGTCTTTTACTCTCCAGGCTGACATTATTAATTTTGTTTACGGCGGAGCCAAATTAGACAAAATCATCTACCACTTCAAAGTTATAGTTGCCAATGTTCACGCAGCGTCCCAGACGAGTGGACTCTTTGTTCGTTGAAACAAAAAACTTAGTTTTGTCCTCATTAATCATTATACCCACTTCTGCCGACTGCTTCTCAATGCTCGAAAAGGCCACAGTAACATCCCGCAGTCCTCGGCCAATGATATCTATATCATCGGCATACGCGAGCAGCATGTGACTTTTGTTGAAAAACGCCTACCACGACATAAATTATGTCAACTAACGGATCTCATCCAGCCAAAGTGATAACAAATTAGTTGCGGTACCAAATCGTAATGACCGTGATGCATCGAATCAAATTTCATGCTACTCGTGGTACTTCGTGGTACTCTTTATTATTGTATTAAATTTCTAAAATTTTAGTCAGGTGAACTGACCGATTATAGTATATATTGTAAATCTCTGAAAATAACCGTATTACTCGTTGCTTGCTTGTGGAGCGTAATTCGTTGGAGATGGGACTATCGGTCATATGGCCCGATAGATATGTATGTATTAAAACAGTAGAAATGGTTACAGTGTAGAAAGTGTTAATGAAATCGCAAACAAAGTTCAGTGCATACATTATCTCTGGGCGTATGATCATTTTGTATGGGCGTATCGAAAGAAGTTTTTTGAGTAACATCTGGGGATTTTTGTGATTTTTTTGGGGGATACCAACACCCGACTATCATGTAGGAGATCAGTGTTCGATAAGTGTCTCAGTCATCTACATTTCTTTCATCGGCGCACAGTGGAAAATTTTAGTGCTTATCGGATCAAAAATCTGTAACTTTTTTGTTCTTAGAGATAGAGTTCTGAAACAATCTTAAATGTATGTGCTATTATCCTATAAAATATGAGCCAAATTAAACCAGAACTTTTTTCATAATAAAGGTAATAAGCTTATTTTTAGCATATAGAGATGACTTGTACATGTATGTACAAAAGTATCTATTTTTGGATAATTAATTTGTCTTTCATAACTTCCAAACGGACGACCGGAGAATATTTGAATTTCGTCGGTTTATTCATCTTTCAAAAGTAGACAAACCCTAAGAAAACCGAAACTTTTTCCAAGCACCTTCTGGTACCTCCCACACAGATACCAAATTGACCCTCATAGTTTTACATACATATCTTTTTTGTAAGTAGACTAAATACAGTAATATGTTGGGTAAGATGTTTCCCTTATAAAAATGGACTCAGGAATGAATATGGAATGATCGGTTCACGCCTTCTGGTACCTCCCATACAAAATGACCTATTTGGGAAAAAATACTATTTCTCTCATAACTTCCAAACGGACACTTGGAGGGTAATGAAAATTGGTCGGTTAATTTATCTTGTAATAGGAGGCAAAACCTCTAAAAACCTAATTATTTGACACACCCCCTCTGGGAACTCCTATACAAATTACCAAATTCACCCTTATAGTCTTATATGCATATCTTTTTTGTAAGAACACTGAATTGAGTCAAATTTTGCGTTAATTGTACGGTTATGAAAATTTAAATCGAGAATAAATATGGACTATATCAGTTAACACCTTTAGGTCCCTGCCAAACAAAATGATCTATTTTTGGGAAATTAATACTTCTCCCATAATTTCCAAACGGGCGTCAAGGGGATAATGAAATTTGGTCAGTTAATTTATACGGTAATGAGGCAACCTCAGAAAACCTAACTATTTGTCACACCCATTCTGCTATCTCCCAAGACTTAAACAAAATCGTATATTGGGTGATGGTATTTACCAGTTTGTTTACCTTGTATAAGTTTGTTTGGCACAAGTGGTAGGTTATTCAATTTTTAATCATCACTAGTCTAGAGTAAAGAATTTATAGTCAAAAACTTTGTTTTTTATGAGTTTTTTTTTATCTAAATAACTGAGTTGTTTAACATTATTGAATGTAACTTCTGTTTATGCACGAATATGCAGCTAAAATTTGTATAGTATTTTATTAATATATAATATTAAGCTTTTAATTTTTTTACATATGAGCGCAGAGCTAAACGCAGCTCCTAACTAAAAGCCTTTCCAAAGTTTTTGCATGCAGCCAAAACAACATTACATCATTCAGGAGCTAAAATTTCAAATGTTTTCGCTAAAACCTGTTCCACTCTTTATAAAATTAGAATCGACATCAAATGACCTTTCCAATGAGGTATATAACTCCTTAATTGTCATGTGAATAATATTAAAAATATGATCTGAAATATGTTTTATTTTTATAGTGTTTAATGATGGAGCGCACATTAAACTTAACTTTATTTACTTTTATTTATTTATGTTTAAAAGTCTTATTTTTTGTTATGTAAATTGTAACTCAATCTTGAATTGTTATTTAGAGTCAATTTACTTAATATTTGTTCATTTTATATTATATTATTTGCATATATTTGTCGATCTTCACTTGGTGCAAAGACCCATATGCTTAAACCCGAAAGTACTCACATAATTGTTTTGCCATCCCTGACGGCTAACGGAGCATCGCAGACCTTGTTGTTGCTTTGTTTTGGTTCTTTTCGTTTACTCCCTTTAATGACCCAATTAAAGAAACCAAACAAAACAACAAGTCAGTCACAAAATCGATCGCGACAAATTAGCAACTTAAACGGAGCACAACACAAAGCACAAGTGAAGTTCAACAAAACAAACACAGACACATACATGTGAAAACATAAAACATTTGAGAAAAAGAAAAGGAACATAGAACTGAAATCATTTTAAAATTGTAAACAACACAAGAAACATAAAATAGTGTGTGAACTTAAACGAAAAACATTTGAAAACAGAAAACTTTGTAAACCAAAAAATTAAAACCAACAAAAGACATTGAATTCAATAAAACCTAAATAAGACAAAACAAAACGAAAACCAGTGTCATACATAAAGAAAGTAAACGGTTTGTACAAAAACAAAAAAGACCCTATACTAAACATTTTTGGTCCTTCGCAGCCGTCAAGTGAAGAAAGTGAATAGTTTTTGGGCTAATTCGACTCGAATTTGTGACCCTAGTACGAAGTGCTCCAAGTACAGTGAAGTGTGTGCGACCTAGTGATGAAAGTGTGTGACCCTAAGGTTGAAAAATTTCAAATTTCACGAAAAACACAAGAAAATTAAATAAACATTTTTGAAACATTGAACATAAAAGAAACAGAAATTTGAAAAACATTTTACGAAAATTTGAAGGTTAGCTAACCTAAAACATTTGGAGGAAAAAATATAACGAACAAGAGGAAGAGAAGTTAAAATATTTGTGGAAAAGTGCCGTTACAAAACAGACGCTCAAAAACTCAACAACAACAAGAACAACAGACCTGGAAGCAGCGACCCCAACGCAACATAAACTTCAAGGCTAAGTAAATACATAGCGGTACAAAGTGAGTAAAACAAAACTATAGAAGAGCGAGTAAGGAAGAAAAAGAATCAAAGCAGCAACAATAAAAGTACAGTTGAAAAATAAATCGTGCTGGACCTTAGACATTCTTTTACTTCACTACCCACTCTCCAAGTAGAGTTGCCATCTTTACATATATAAAGACTTGTTTGGGAAAAATAATTTTGGCGTTAGACCTTGACCTACGGACTTTCAAATTGTTTTTTTGCGGATACAATTTTAACAAAAGATCTTCAGTTAACTTCTCTCGACCCTCGAAACAATTAGTTTATTTTTCATTCTTTTTCGACCTTTTGATAAATTTAAAAAACAATTATGGATATATTGAACAAATTCATACACTGCTACAAAGACTTGTGCGATTTTGAAGAAACACAAGCTAGCAGTAAGGCAGAGGACAATATACATGGATTAGAAGTTCTTAGAGTAGAACTTAACTACATTTGGACCCACATAAAGCGGACGTATGAAGAATGTCGCGACTACCAACCCAAGGAGGGGGAGACCGCCTTGGACGTCGATAAAATTAGGAGTCAGTATAAAAAGGCTTTAGACAAATACAAAAGGGTACTTAGTTCAATAAATGCGGAAATGGAGATTTTGACCCCTCCGAAAACACCCACCGAAAAAATTGAAAGAAGAACTTCGGAAATGCCAAATAACATAACGGAACATCAGACTCAGTATTCAATTAAATTACCTCCGTGCGACACAGACATATTTTACGGAGAATATAAGACCTGGCCGACATTTCGAGATCTTTTCTCCGCGATTTATGTTCAAAATCCAAGACTCAGCAAAGTGGAAAAACTGTACCACCTAACCAAAAAGACAGGAGGGGAGGCACGTGAGATTATATCTCACATTCCACTTACTAATGAGGGCTTCGATGTAGCGTGGAAAAACTTAACAGATCGCTATGAAAATAAAAGAATGCAGGTCAATGAACAATTAAAAGTTTTATTTCAATTACCTTCCGTTACAACAGACTCTAGTTCATCCCTAAAGTCTCTTCAAAGAGCTGTAAACTCGTGCCTCCAATCGTTAAAAAATTTGAACATCGATACAAAAAACTGGGACTCCATGTTAATTTACCTTTGCTCCACTAAACTTCCGACTTCATATTTAGAAGATTTTGAAAATACTCTAGAAGACAGTTCACAATTGCCCTCATGGGAGGACTTTGAGAAATTTTTGACTCAAAAGTTCAAAACTTTAGAATCCGTGGGAAACATTAAGCAATTATCTTCAAAATCATCTAACGTCCCCAAAGATCAGGGGAAAACAAATTTTAAGGAAAAACGGGTTAACACATTTCACGCAAGCACATCACCTACCAATTCTAACAATGGACCTAAGTCCAACCATAGAAGTAGAGACTTCACTTGCCAATTGTGTAAAGAAAACCACTTCTTACGCAATTGCCCCAAATTCATAGAGAAAAATATCAATGACCGAATTCACGTGGTCAAAATTACAAAAACTTGTTATAATTGCCTATCGTTAGAACACAGTGTCAAAGAATGTAGAAGCAAATATTCTTGTAGATTTTGCAATCAAAGACATCACACCCTATTACACAAGGGTAATGAAAACCAAGCTACAAACCTTGAACCCCAAGCCGCAGCACGACCTAGTACCAGTGCCCAGGCCCTCACAACAGTTATACAGTCCACAACAAATATCGAACCCCCTAGCATAACTTCTTTGACACTGCGAGATGACACCAATACACCTACAACATATAAAAATCATGATATCTTGTTATATACGGCCATAGTTGAAATAGAACAAAATGGCCACAGATATGATGCTCGGGCTATCATTGACCCGGGTTCACAATCAACATTTATATCTGAAAAACTACAAAATCGCCTTGGAATACCCACAAAACAAAATCTTATACATGTGACAGGTTTAAACCCAAATGTTGCTGAGACTTCAACAAGGGCCTGTATTTTCAAACTTTGCTCGCGGATGGACTCTAGTTTTAAATTAGAAGTTTGGGCTCCAGTACTCAAAATCTTGCCTTCTAATTTACCATCCAAAAACCTCAACAAAAATATTTTTAATGACCTTAGCCATCTAGAACTTGCCGATCCACAATTATACTCTAGTAGACCTGTTGACCTCCTAATTGGATTAGATATTTGCCCGTTCATCTACCAGATGGATACGCCCATGCGAAGCGTTGGCTCCCTTTTGGCACAAAAAACAGTCTTCGGCTGGATTGTGGGGGGACCAGTTCAAGACTCTATCCAACCACGGTCAACAGTAGCCTTATGTAACACAATAGCCCTAGATAAAATCCTCACTCAATTTTGGGAGGTGGAGGAGACCCCAAAACCAGTTTTGAGATCTGAAGAAGATAACGTTTGCGAAGAAATTTATCGATCAACGACTTCAAGGGATAGTTCAGGCCGGTACATCGTGACCCTACCCTTTAAAAATAACAATGATGTTGGGACATCAAGAAACATAGCTATGGCACAATTTCTTAGGATGGAGAAAATGCTCAGTTCAAAACCTGAAATCAAATCTCAATATGATGACGTCATACAAGAGTACTTGAAGCTTGGACATATGAGAAAAATTTCCCCCCAAGACATCAAAACGGTACCCAATTATTATCTGCCACATCACGCGGTAATAAAACCAGATCGAGTTACTACCAAACTTAGGGTAGTTTTCAATGCAGCTTGTCCCACATCAAATAAAAAGAGTTTAAATGATATCCTATACCCCGGCCCAATATTACAACAAGACCTAGTTCTACAGATCTTAAAATGGAGATTCTTTCGCTTCGCTTACAATGCTGACATAACAAAAATGTATCGTCAAATATTAGTCGACCCTAGTCAAACCAAGTATCAGAGAATTTTACATCGGTCAGCCCCAAATCAACAAATTGAGGATTTTGAACTATTAACCTTGACATTTGGACTCAATTGTGCACCGTTCTTGGCCATAAGAACACTTTTACAATTAGCAGAAGACGTCAAAGACTCATACCCTTTAGCTGCAACAATTATTCAAGAGAATATGTACATGGACGATGTACTTACGGGAGGGCATAGTATCGAGGACTCAATAAACTCTAGAAAAGAACTGATAAAAGCTTTTGAATCAGCGGGATTCAATTTATTAAAATGGGCTTCTAACAACCCAAGAGTAATTGAAGACTTGCCACCAGACCTTCTTTTATCAAAGGATTGCTTACATCTCTCAGAAAATATTGGCACGAAGACTCTAGGAATAAAATGGAATATAACACAAGACTCATTTTCTTTCCCTCAATCTTCAATCGAATCCAGCCAGCGTTTCACGAAACGACAAGTTTTATCGAGTATTGCCAAATTCTTTGACCCTTGTGGGTGGTTAGCCCCTATCATAGTTGTTGCCAAACAAATCATGCAACAAATATGGCTTGACAAAATAGAATGGGACGAATTGTTAAAACCACTTACAGACATGGCGTGGCGCAACTTTATACGAAACTTTCACTCAATTGAATCAATACAAGTACCTCGATGGATAGACTATGACCAGACTTGCCTTGTCGAAATTCACGGTTTCTGTGACGCCTCGGAGAAGGCTTACTCCGCCGTCCTTTACGTCGTCAACCGCAGTAAAAATGACGTTTTTGCACACTTGCTAGCAGCTAAGACAAGAGTAGCTCCGCTGAAGAAATATTCAATACCTAGACTTGAACTAAGTGGAGCCGTTCTTCTATCTAGACTTGCCTCAGTTATTCTACCCAAGCTCCCAATTACAAACTTTTCAACATTTTTCTGGACGGACTCAACGATCGCCTTGGCCTGGTTAAGAAAACCACCACATGTCTGGAATACCTTTGTTGGAAATAGAGTAGCGGAGATTGCCGAAAATGTTGGAACAGAAAACTGGTATCATATCGACTCTAAGGATAACCCAGCAGATGTAGCCAGCAGGGGATGTTCCACGGCAGAATTGATGACTTTTGACCTTTGGTGGTTTGGACCCCCATGGCTCAAAATGTCAAGAGAAAGATGGCCACAACAAAGACCCGTGTCTGATACAACTTTAGAGTTCAAACCAATGAAAACATTTATAACCACAATTTTCGAAGACCCTCTAGATAGATTTTCTTCATTACCACGAGCTTATCGTGTACTAGCATATGTTTTTCGATGGTGGAAAAATTCAGGTGCAAGAAAAAACAACTTTGTCTTTAATTCTACAGAAGTTACGCGAGAGGAAGTTAGCTTTGTGAAAAACAGACTTATAATGTTGACCCAAAAACATTATTTCTCTACCGAATATCATTTGCTAGCACAAAAATTACCTATATCTTCTACCAGTTCGCTCTTGACTTTAAATCCATTTATTGACTCAAATGGTATTATAAGATCCAACGGCCGGCTTTCAAAATCACCTATATTGACCTACAATGAACGCCACCCGATTTTATTACCGCACAATGCCAAACTTTCTAGACTTCTGGCAGAACATGTCCACAAAATTACATTACATGGTGAAAATCAGCTTTTGACACGCGTTTTGCGAACGGAATTTTGGATATTTCGTCTAAAACAACTTGTAGCCACAATTATACATCACTGTAAAATATGCACAATATACCGAAAAAAGGTACAAAGTCAAATAATGGCGTCTCTACCACCAGAACGCACAACCTTTTCTAGACCTTTCACCAACACCGGAGTTGACTTTGCAGGACCTTTCAGTATCAAAAACTTCACAGGGCGAGCTTGTCTCATAACGAAGGGATACGTTTGCGTATTTGTGTGCTTTACCACAAAAGCAATACACCTCGAACCTACGAGCGACCTTTCGACGCAAGCATTTCTAGCAGCTTTCTCACGCTTTATAGGAAGGCGAGGTTGCCCAGCTGCTATTTATTCTGATAATGGCACAAATTTCGTTGGAGCGGCGGAGCTAATCAAAAAGGACAGGATAGAATTTATGAAATCCCTACAATCAGCAGTTGTTCATGGACCCAGCTATCAAAATGTGGAGTGGAAGTTTATACCTCCCGGAGCACCTCATATGGGCGGACTTTGGGAGGCGGGAGTTAAGGCCTTCAAAACACATCTACGTAAATCAATCCCTAATATGACCTTTACCTTCGAAGAACTTTCTACGATTTTGGCAAGAATTGAAAGCTGTTTAAATTCTAGACCTCTCAGCCCCGCCAGTGACGACCCAACCGACCTTTCGCCTCTGACACCTGGACATTTCTTAATTGGTTCAGCGTTGCTCACACCAGCAGAACCTGACATTTCACAAGAAGACTTATCGACACATAATCGGTGGAAACGTCTAAAAATTATATCTCAAAACTTCTGTGAGAGATGGAAATCCGAATATCTAAGTCAATTACATCGGCGGTATAAATGGAAACAACCCACCAGAAACATAGAACTCGACACATTAGTAGTTCTGAAAGAAGCTCAACTTCCTTCAAACGAATGGAAACTGGGTAGAGTTGTAAAGGTTTTCCCTGGCAGCGACGAAAAGAACAGGGTCGTAGATATTCGGACAACTAACGGAATAATACGTAGACCTATCACAAAAATCGTCCCCCTTTTTTCTGATTGACTAGAAACCCAAACAGCTCTCTATATTTTACCTAAAGTTCAATACTCATTTGTTTCCCTCTTCACAGAAATGTCATCAAACAACTCGGCCTCTGGCAGCCAAAATAGACGTCCCAGCCGATGGATCCCGTCATGCGTAATTTGTGACGCAGACCACCCAATAAAATCGTGCCACCGATTTTTACGTATGTCGCCGGTCGCCAGATTCAACATTTTGAATGAATCTGCCTATTGCCATAATTGCCTGGCTCGATCTCATACACGACGCCAGTGCCAAAATGAAGCCCTATGTCGTATTTGCCATAAACGACACAATACTCTTATCCACGAAGCCCCACAAGTAAAGGACCTCGACCGAGAAAGAGATCGGAGCCTAAACCGACGCGAAAGAGCACGATCAACAACACGCGGAACATCTCGGGTCGAGAGAGGCAGATCAACCCACCGGAGCCAGTCGAGACGCTCACAAAATCGACCAACAACACAGCAACGAGAAGCGACTCAACAAACAACACAAGCCATCGCTGAGCTACGGTTGACCCCACGGTCTTCAGCGCCCTTCAATTGGTCCAGAGTGTTCATACCTACCGCTCAAATACGAATTGCCATTAAAGATGAGCCGGGGGTGTGGCACCTTTGTCGTGTGGGAATCAACAAATTCGCCACATACTCACGCATTGCTGTCAGCTTGGTACGACAACTTAATCTGGAGACTTTTGATCACCAAGATGCCAAATTTGCAAAATTTCACGCTATTAGCCGACTTCCCAAATTCAAATGGGGCAAGGAAGTGCGTGCCCTACTAACTAACGACCTTCCTCGCCAGCCTTACACCACACCCATCAATGATGACCCCGCCAGAGACTACACAGAGAACTCGTTGGCGGACCCGGACCCCAGGGCAAACACTCCCATACAAATCGAGCTAGGTGCAGACGAGTATAACACCATATGGCGCAACGGTGCATTAGCCACTAGACTCGACTACGTGGTAGCCGAACAAACAGCCCTCGGGTACACCTTTACCGGACCCATTGGTGACCTCTGGTAATCTCACACCGAGGGGGCGGCATGTTTAATGATGGAGCGCACATTAAACTTAACTTTATTTACTTTTATTTATTTATGTTTAAAAGTCTTATTTTTTGTTATGTAAATTGTAACTCAATCTTGAATTGTTATTTAGAGTCAATTTACTTAATATTTGTTCATTTTATATTATATTATTTGCATATATTTGTCGATCTTCACTTGGTGCAAAGACCCATATGCTTAAACCCGAAAGTACTCACATAATTGTTTTGCCATCCCTGACGGCTAACGGAGCATCGCAGACCTTGTTGTTGCTTTGTTTTGGTTCTTTTCGTTTACTCCCTTTAATGACCCAATTAAAGAAACCAAACAAAACAACAAGTCAGTCACAAAATCGATCGCGACAAATTAGCAACTTAAACGGAGCACAACACAAAGCACAAGTGAAGTTCAACAAAACAAACACAGACACATACATGTGAAAACATAAAACATTTGAGAAAAAGAAAAGGAACATAGAACTGAAATCATTTTAAAATTGTAAACAACACAAGAAACATAAAATAGTGTGTGAACTTAAACGAAAAACATTTGAAAACAGAAAACTTTGTAAACCAAAAAATTAAAACCAACAAAAGACATTGAATTCAATAAAACCTAAATAAGACAAAACAAAACGAAAACCAGTGTCATACATAAAGAAAGTAAACGGTTTGTACAAAAACAAAAAAGACCCTATACTAAACATATAGTAATAAATCGTTGTCGTAAAAAGATGTGAATACGGTCCTTATTTCCGAGTATTACTATTGACCAAACATCAAATATTTTGCTCAAATTATTAAGTTCGACATCTTAGCTATTCGATAGAAAAATAATTATGGTGTAATTCGAACCTTTTTAGAAATTAATTATGGGCTGGTCTTACTCTTCGATTTTCCACTGTGCGGCGGCCCTCTCGAAGTTGTCTAGAAAAGGATTATAAAGCAGCTGACAAAATGTGGGTCCCGTTGGGTGAGTCTACGAATATAAATTTGTTAATTTACTATAATGTGAGAAGCAATTCCATACCTCGCTCATTGTGTGTAAAGAAAAATTAAATCTTTGTTTTATTAAAGCAGGATGAATTGGGAAATCTTTCTGGCTTCTTAGATTTATCTATAATTGCAAAATAGTAAAAGCTAAATATGGCCACAAGAAGTCCGTTATTATCTTTGTGTTTAAATAATGCAATGCTCTTCCGATTTCATAAGATTTGTATAATATGATTATTTTCGAAACTGTCATTTCGGCCAAACAATTTGTATTGGGTCTTATGTCATTGCATTTGGGCGATACGTCATTTTGTAGTTTGGTTTTTGGATGATATTACATTTTTGAGGCGATATGTCATTTTCGTTTTTGGGCTAAATGACATAACGCCATCTGGAGAGGTATAACAGTCAGAGTCTTTAAATGCTATATATATATTTCTTTGTAGCTAGTATCAGTCCTTTGACGTAAAATGGACATGATTGAGCGTAGCAGCTTCCATACGCAATTAATATTTATAATTAGATATCTGTTGATTTTTGATAAAGTCTGATATATGATATAGTCTAGCCGAAAAATGGGTATGTTAGGAGCAATGGGCTTGTTACATCGCATGCAAAGTAAATATTATTCTACAATGTGTCTGGAGAACTATAACAGCGAGAGTCTAGTAACTCTATACGAGTTTCACTCCTAATAATTAGGGTTATTGAACGACAAATGGGCGTGGCACCTTCGATTCAAAATGTATACACGTAGGTCTGAGTTCTTCTTTATTATTTTTGCCGGCTTCTAGTAACGCTGTTAACATTCAATAATATTGTTAAATTATTAATATCTCCACTTACCTAACATACTCTTATTTATTTGGTTTTCTTTCAATTTATTAAAATAATGCCACCTAAGTATACGATACCATAGAATGTCTCCACTTTTTATACTTCTTTTAAACACATGTGTTCCTATAAATAACATGTATTAGTTCTTACATAAAATATGTACAATACGAATATATATACATATATGAATATGTAAATGCATGTAATACATCACATAAAAAATAAAAACAAAAACATATTTGATTTTGCTAAGACCACAGTTAAATTTATTGTCATTTTATTGGTAACTTCGAACGTGCGACGGAGCAAGTGACCTCTGTTCACAGCCTTGTGCGTCCGCCTTCTCTCCTTTGGTTTAATATCCTGGGAGTACACCAGTGTGTGTTGACAGATTCTGTAGTATTATATATGAATATACGATGGTTGTGTAATAACTAGCATTTTTGTAAGTACAACAATATGTTTTCGTAGTAAATTTAACCCTACGGTCAATAAACGGGTACCCAGGTAACCTTTTTCAACTTTAAACTGCTGCCATTTCTTTAACAACAAAGATATGACCATGAAACACCAAATCGTTGCGATTAAGGTGTTTATAGATGTTTTAAAAGAAAAAAACATTATTTACTGCGTCTATGTTTAAAACGCCTTCAAAGTTGACATCATAATACAGTTGACACCTCATACAATTTACTAGATTTTTCCACTACAGGTTACGTTTTTTTGTCATTATTTCTAAATAAATACCAAATTCTTTATTTGGTACAGTTTATATTTTGTACTAGATTACTATATTTTGTTATTGTATTGACCTTCTGCATTCATTACCTACGATATATATGGGTTTCTTTCTTAACGTTCCCACAATTGTCAATTCCTTAGACAATGGATGCTTTGTCAATGCTAGTATGGTAAAAAAAATTGTCCTTTGTGAAATTGTGTTCACTTCCAGAAACGAAATAGTCCTAGCAAAAACCTTAAACAACCTTTTTCATTGTTTAGTCTCACGACCAGTCGTTGGTTTCCAGTACAAATTTGACCTTGAAGTTGATAAAAGTTTTTGACATCACAAAGTTTAATTCCAATTTTGCAGGATACTCATCGATTGTAAGATTCACACTTGGTTTGTATTAAGCTGGTACCTTTGCATTCAGCACTGTCTATATATCACAGAATGGTGTAACCATGTTCGTAAGTGTTTTATGGTTATTGATGTTTGTATTGTCAAAAGGAATAAAACGTATCAATGATCTAAATCCGTTTGTGCCCAGTGTTGCTCGGTATAACGAATAAAATACAATGCTTTAGCAATATAATTATTTTCATGACTTGCGCCAGACGTTAACAATATGCTAATGAAAGCGTCATCAGGTGCTCCACGAAAAGCCCCCAATGAAATAACGCCCAAACGAGAAATGAAATATTCCCCAAATTTTTTTCATACATTTTTGGGTGTTATTTCATATGAAATATCTCCCAATTTTTTTGGGCCGTTTTGCATTTTTTTTTGTGAATTATTTCATTCCGAATTTGGAGATTGCAATTTATGAAATAATCTCCAATGAAAAAACACCCAACAAATTTTTTAAATTCGGGGTTTGTTTCATAGCGTATATAATTTGGCTGTTATTTCAGTTTTTATTCGGGGGTTATTTCATTTTTAAAGCTGTTGGTTATAATTATATAAAAATAGGCCTTTTACAAGAAAACTTTTAGCCTGTGAATATATAACAATGTCTTCTGAATGTTTACAGATATTTCCATTTGTGTTCATATTGACGAATAGAAAATTAACAAAATGCTACGAGCATTTTTTTATTTTGAGAATGTTATCTAAGAATGGAATTTTAAAAGTTCTTCAGAAGGAAGAATTCAATAAAACCAGAGAGTTTGATTTGCTAGTGAACAGTGGAGGTGGTTGTGTCAAGGCCAAACGTAAAAGGCAAATTGTCTTCGGAACTGCAAAAATAGATCAGGGCTACAATGATCTACGATTCACACGATTCATTTCAATAATTTTTCGACTTTGCTGTTGATCTATGTTGACTTCATGAAATCCTCGGTGAAAAAGACTATTTTATGAATTTTGGACATTGTTTCATTTTTGTTGCTGATGGGGTTTATTTCATTGGGGGTTATTTCATTTTCATCATTGGATGTTATTTTATATGAAATAAATCCCAAATATTGGGTGTTGTTTCGTTTTCGCTTTGGGGTTTATTTCATTTATTTTTCGATGTTATTTCATTCACTGTTTTTGGGTGTTATTTCCTATTTTTTGGGGATTATTTCATTAGGGGTTATTTCCTGGGCGTTATTTCATTGGGGGTCTTTTCGTGGAGCCTATATCAGGTACTCTTACAACCTTTTACTTCATTGTGTAGCACAAAATTATGCTCAATATTTCTACTCTAAGATGGTGTAAAAAACTTTGAGCTTTCGACATTATTGTCGTATAGTATTGTAGCTCCTTATTAAATGGGACGTTGCAGGATTCTTTAACCATTCAGAGCCATTGCGAGAAACATACATTTCATCTGTATTACTTCTAGTTACTGGTTGTTTAAGTTCGCCATGACTTTTATCCGACTTTTATAGTGTAATCCTCAACATTCGCCAACAAAAGCATCACCAATTGGGATCTATGTCGTAAATATCCTACAAATAATGAATCCACAACATTAACGAAAATTTTGCGATGTAATCCAAATTGTCTTTCATAACTTTTTATACCATCACCCTTAGGGATGAGGTTATATATATCATTTGATACGAAAAAAAGTGTAACGCATTAAAGGAGACGAGTTAGACCCCAACTTTCTTAAGACCAAATTTGTTTTAGGACTTTTTAAGACGATTGAGCTATGTCCGTCTGTCTGGCTGGCTGGATGGCTGGCTGGCCAGATGGCTGGTGGACAGGATAACTCGAGTAAACCTTAACGGATCGGTATATAATATTTTTCAAAACGAACTTATGGGATTGTAAATGGGCAGAATAGCTCCACCCCTTCTGGTACCTCCCATACAAAATTACCTATTTTTGGATAATTAATATTTCTTTCACAACTCCCAAACGCATGACCGGAGGATATTTAAATTTGGTCAGATTATTTATCTTGCAATAGTAAACAAACTCTAAGAAAACCGAAACTCTTACCACACCCCTTCTGGTACCTCCCATACAAATGACCGAATTGACCCTCATAGTTTTACAAGCATATCTTTTTTGTCAGTAAGCTGAATTCACGAAACCTCAGAAAAACCTAAGTATTTGCAACACCCTTCTGGTATGATGATGTTCGTTTATGAAAATTAGACTCAGGAATGAATATGGACTATATCGGTTCACGCCTTCTGGTACCTCCCATACATATCTTTTTTGTAAGTACACTGAATTCAGTCAAATTTTGCGTAAGTTTTACAGTTTTGAAAATTTGAATCATGAATTAAATTGGATTATATCGGATCACCCCTTCTGGTACCTCCCGTACAAAATGACCTTGCTTGGAAAAATAATATTTTTCCCATAATTTCTAAACCGACACCTGGGGGATAATCAAATTTAGACAGTTTATTTATCTTGTAATATGAGGTAAAACCTCAGAAGCCCAACTATTTGACACACCCCTTCTGGTATCTCCCATATATATAATCGATATTTCCCCTTTTACATACATATCATTTTGTATATAAACTGAATTCAGACATGTTTTGCCAAGGTAAACGTTCATTGAACGTTAATTACGAAAAAAGCAGACACGTTGTGCTGGCCCTAATTATACCTCCTATACAAGTAAGTCAAATTTGTTGCTCCACGAGCAGGCAAAAAATAATACATAAGTAATTTTATTTAAATTAAAAATCTATTAATTTCAGTAACTCGAAAGTGAAACAATATCTTATATTGGGTGATGGTATTTATCGGTCAGTTTACCTGACTGAAATTTCTGTACTGGTTAAAACATTCTTTTACATTCCGGAACAAATGTATTTTCTTCAAATCTGCAAAACCACTAGTAGCTAAATTATCTGAAGTCCAGTTTCGGCAGTGGCTGCAACTTCCAAAAAGTACTGACAAGAAAATCAAGTTTTGTTGATGGGAATTAAATAAATTTACAGTTTGGTATTTTATAACATGAGTTTTGCACATAATTGTCGTAATATTTTACATGAAACCACCAAGTAAGTACGCTTGGTACCCGGGTACCCGGTCATTGACTAACGTATATTTTTTTGGTTATTGACCGTAGGATTAAAAACAATTTGCATTTAACTGATTCATTTTGTTCTTCCATTTGTAACGCCCATAAGGAGGCGTGGTAGGTATGACAATATATATATATATATATATATATATATATATATGATCAGCATCGAAATCTGAGTCGATTTAAAGGTGACCGTCTGTCTGTCCCCGCGATAACAGCCGCAGTTTAAGAGATATCGAGCTGAAATTTGGAATGCAAGCTTCTATCCTCCAAGCGGAGGTTAAGTTCTAAGATGAGCCCGATCGGTCAAAAACCACTCTCACCTCCCATACAAACACCCCCTTTTGGGGTCTGTCCCTGCGATTACAACCGTAGTTTAAGGGCAATCAAGCTGAAATATTGTACGCAAGCTTTGCTGCCCTAAATGGAGGTTGAGTCCCTACGATTACAGTTATAGTTTTAGAGCAATCAGGCTATAATTTTGTATGCAAGCTTCCCTACACCAAGTGGAGGTTACGTTCTAAGGAGAGCCCGATCAGTATAAAACTACTCCCACCTCCCATACAAAATCCCACTTTTTGGGGTATCCCTACGATTACAGTTGTAGTTTAAGGGCAATCAAGCTGAAATTTTGTATGCAAGCTTCCCTACACCAAGTGGAGGTTAAGTTCTCAGATGAGCCCGATCGGTAAAAAACTACTCCCACCTCCCATACAAAATCCCTCTTTTAGGGGGTGTCCGTATGTCAGTCCCCGCGATTACAGCAGTAATTTAAGAGCAATCAAACTGAAATATTGAACGCAAGCTTTGCTACCCTAAATGGAGGTTGAGTTTTAAGATGAGCCCGATCGGTCAAAAACTACTCCCACCTCCCATACAAACTCCCCCCTTTTGGGGGTGTCCGTATGTCAGTCCCCGCGATTACTGTAGTAATTTAAGAGCAATCAAGCTGAAATATTGTATGAAAGCTTTTCTGCTCTAAGCGGAGGTTGAGTATTAAAATGAGACCGATCGGTCAAAAACTACTACTCTCACCTCCCATACAAACTCTCCCTTTTTTGGGTTTGTCCCTGCGATTGCAGCCGTATTTTAAGAGGTATATAGCTGACATTTTGTACGCAAGATTCAATATCTAAGCGGAGGCTACTTTCTAAAATAAGCAGTGTCTGTCAAAAACTACTCCCACCTTCCATTGAAATTGTTTTGGGGTGTCCGCGTAACTGCCCTCGCGATTATAGCCGTAGGTTAGGAAATATTGAGCTGAAAATGGATGTGCAAGCTTTAATCCTATAATAGGAGCTTACGTGTAAGATGAGCAATATCGGACGAATACTTCTTCCACCTTCCATACAAACTCCCCCTTTTTGGTGGTGTCCGTCTGTATCTCCCTATAGTTTATGAGCTTTCGGGCTAAAATTTAGTATATAAGCTTATGTCCAGAAGCAGAGGTTAAGTTCTAAGATAAGCATGATCGGATTTAAACTACTCCCACATCCCACACAACTTCCCATTTTTGGGGAGTTACAAAATTCATAAAAATAAGCACTAACTCACCAACTCATAAACTTATCGGTAAATCGAATAAAATCGATACAAAATTACTGACAAAATGGATGTGTGAAGCTAAAAGTAACGTCCACTTCTCAACACCTCCCCTGTTTTGTGGTACAAAGTTTAATAAAATATATAATAGTTGTAGTGCAAATAACCAGTTTTACCACCATTTTTACAAATGGCGAAGGGTATCTGAGCTTCGGCATAGCCGAAGATAACCGCCTTACTAGTTTCCTATGGGGTTACCTGAAGTCGAAGATGAATATCAAACGTCCCAACACCTTGGAAGACCTAATATACAATATTGAGGCCGAAATTGGCAGAATACCAGTCGACATGCTTGTTAGAGTTCATATAAACTTTAGAAAACGTATGCAGCAGTGTGTTGATAGCGAAGGTCGACATTTGCCAGATACACTATTTAAAATTATGTAATTTAAAAATGCCCTTACTGTTCAATATAATTAAAATAAAAAATAAATTTTTCTTAGGTTCACACTTTTTATTTCATTCCCAAATAAGCAAATTACAGCGCTCCACCCTGTACCTTTTGACCATTTTACAAAATAAATTCAGTATACGCCATACTTAACTACACTGGAAGTCAATTGAAATTCCTGTATAGAAACCATTTTATTTATTTCGAAAAAAAAAACTAACATCGAAAAACTGTCTATTCAGTGGATTCTACCCACTTCGTGGTCCACTTTTTACGTTTTTCAGCTAGCACAGTATAATCATACAATAACCATTTCAAAAATCTCATATTTTATTAAACACAAAATAACATAATATACAAACAAAAATTTTTTTTTGATTCGCTTTTTAGTAGTTACCTGCAGACCCTCCTGGGCTGGGATACATACATATATAATAGGGCGGGTCGAATTTTTTTCGCATAAAGCGGCCAGCAAAAACGAAAACTACAGAAAATTCTAAGAAAGTTTTGCCAAGAAACCATGGGTCTAAAATTAATTCCCAGTTCGCGCAGAGCGACTTTAGATTCTGAGGTCATACTTATTAAATTGTACTCAAAAACCTATAGTTTTAAAAATAACAGCATGCAATAATAGCAGGCTTTTGTAACTTATTTGTTTTTTCACGTGGCTGAGCAAAAAACAACAAAAACCATTAAGAAAGTTTCAGTCGGGCAACCCGATTTACAAATACCATCACCCTCAGTAAAAGAAAAAAAATTCTGTTATATTGATATTATTACTCGATTTCTAAAGTGGGCGTGTCTAGACTTCCAGATTTTTTCTACAAAACTTTATCCTGTTAAAGCTTTACTAAATGCTGAATTTGGGCACTATCGCGTTAGGTCCATTAATAATAATAACACTGTGACACAAAATTTAACTTTTGGAATCGGAATGGGATGAAACCAAATGCAAATGAAAGTTGACATTATACATAACAAAACCCTCAAGGGATTTCTTAATTTTAGTGCGAGATTTTATTTTACACGCATTTGAAGTTGGTGATTTTTGAACGCTGGCTAACAAGAAAAATTCAATGAAAAAGTCATAAAATAATGCTATTTATCACGGAAAGTTTTGGTATTTTACTGTTTTTGGGGTCGAAGTATCCATTTTTTGACATTTAATTATATTTTTAAGCGCCGCTAGAGGGCGCTTACGTAAATTTTTTTGGTTTAGATCGAATTTTTTGTCTTTCCACACGATTACAGCCGTAGATTAAGAGCTATCGAGCTGAAATTTGGTATGCGAGCTTCTATCCACCAATCGGAGATTGGGTTCTTAGATGGCATGATCGGACAAAACCTACTCCCACCTCCCATACAAATTGTACCTTTTTTGTGGTCTGTCCCTGCTATCACAGTCGTAGATTAAGAGCTATCGAGCTGAAATTTGGTATGCAAGCTTCTATCCCCTAAGCGGAGATTAAGTTCTAAAATGGGCATGACCGAACAAACTTGCCCCATTTAAGGGTGTTCGTCTGTTTGCCTTCTCAATTACAGCCTTACATTAAGAGCTTTCGAGCTGAAACTTGGTACGCAAACTTCTAACCTCTTAGGGAAAGGTTAGTTCTAAGAAGAGCAAGATCAGACAAAAACTCCTCAAATCCCAAAATATGGGAAGTTTGCATTGGAGGTAGGAGAAGTTTTTGTCCGATCATGCCATCTAAGAACCCAATCTCCGCTTGGTGGATAGAAGCTCGCATACCAAATTTCAGCTCGATAGCTCTTAATCTACGGCTGTAATCGTGTGGAAAGACAAAAAATTCGATCTAAACCAAAAAAATTTACGTAAGCGCCCTCTAGCGGCGCTTAAAAATATAATTAAATGTCAAAAAATGGATTCCTCGACCCCAAAAACAGTAAAATACCAAAACTTTCCGTGATAAATAGAATTATTTTATGACTTTTTTATTGAATTTTTCTTGTTAGCCAGCGTTCAAAAATCACCAACTTCAAATGCGTGTAAAATAAAATCTCGCACTAAAATTAAGAAATCCCTTGAGGGTTTTGTTATGTATAATGTCAACTTTCATTTGCATTTGGTTTCATCCCATTCCGATTCCAAAAGTTAAATTTTGTGTCACAGTGTTATTATTATTAATGGACCTAACGCGATAGTGCCCAAATTCAGCATTTAGTAAAGCTTTAACAGGATAAAGTTTTGTAGAAAAAATCTGGAAGTCTAGACACGCCCACTTTAGAAATCGAGTAATAATATCAATATAACAGAATTTTTTTTCTTTTACTGAGGGTGATGGTATTTGTAAGTCGGGTTGCCCGACTAAAACTTTCTTAATGGTTTTTGTTGTTTTTTGCTCAGCCACGTGAAAAAACAATTAAGTTACAAAAGCCTGCTATTATTGCATGCTGTTATTTTTAAAACTATAGGTTTTTGAGTACAATTTAATAAGTATGACCTCAGAATCTAATGTCGCTCTGCGCGAACTGGGAATTAATTTTAGACCCATGGTTTCTTGGCAAAACTTTCTTAGAATTTTCTGTAGTTTTCGTTTTTGCTAGCCGCTTTGTTGGTTTTTTTCCACCCATACAAATCGACCCGGCCTAATATATAATGCACACAATCCACTTGTATGGTTTTACCACCACAATCGAATGGTCTTATTATAATGAAATATTGTTTGTTTAGCATTTCTCGGATACACAAACCCAGGCGCGCACACAGTTACACACGCCCAAACACATGCCACTCGCATTCAAAGCATTGCATGAGCGGTTTTCTTTATAGACTTAATAAAAACCGATAAAATGTGGTTATATCGAACACTGGCTGTAACATATTTTATTGCACCGATAATTGACCAACAGTATTAAAAAGACATATGGGATCTCATGTTAGGTGGCGGCACGAGACATCATTAAATAAAAAAAACACTGATACAAGAAATATAATAATATTGACTTATGCCAAAATATACTTTGTATTACTCATTTTAAACTTTACTGCCGCCTATGGTGTGGAATTCATTATAAGATTGTTGACCACGATAAGGAATATGTATTTTATTAGGACTATATGAATGAAGCCTGAAACGAGTTCTTTGTGCCAGTAATATAAATGTGCTACATATTCAATATAAGCTATACAATACATTGTCGTGGATGCAATAAAAAATCTCTAGAAGTTTTTGGGGTTATGACTATGTACTTTCGTCTTCAGAAATTTTTTATTTCATTTATGAAACCTGCAAGTGGTAATTTTTCATTTGTTACTTTTACAACTATCTCATTTTGCAACTCCATCTTGAAGCAATGGTGGAAACCAATAATATACAATCAAACAACATTAAAAGCCAACCCAACTTAAAATCAAACCAACTTTAAAACTAACATTTTTTGGCAAACACTCACCATATTGTATCCATTAAGTCCTTGTCGACAATGTCCCTAATCAGATTGTGGAAATAAAAACCAAATGAAAAAAAATTTATACTTGTACTTCATTTGAGACTGAAATACAGATGAAAACTACAACAGAGACTTTTGGCTAATTAATTAAACACATTTCATTGCAATTGTTCTTTGTTTCTTTTGGTCCTGATGTGAGATTTGAAAAGAAGGGAAAGGCAAAAAACTAAATATAAATGATAAACTTTTCTTTTCAACACTTTCCTTGGGTGTTCTTTACAAGGCAAATAGGAACGAAGTAAGAATCCAAAGGATGATGACTTTTGTTAAGAGTTTTTCCTTTTGCACATATACATACACAATATTAGTTTGTAAGTTTTTAAATTTGGTAAAGAAGTTATTTAATTTAAACAGACTTTAAATCGATAAAGTCAGTTAAATTGTATTAAATATTTATAGAAATTTGTTGAAATTCAAATCTAACTGAATCGATACTTTCAGTTTTTTTTTCTCTTTTACACCTATTTATGCGATCTTTATACCATCACCCTTAGGGATGAAGGTATATATCATTTGATACGACCCAAAAGTGTAACACATAGAAGGAGTGACTTTAGACCCTAGGTTTCTTTGAACCAAATTCGATTCATGACTTTTTAAGTCGTTTGAATCATGTCCGTCTGTCTGTCTGTCTGTCTGGTGGCTGTCCGGCTGGTTCGTACGATAACTTTCGAAAGACGCAACCAAATGTTTTGAAATTTTGCACGAGTTATTATTTTCTCAAAACTACTTACGGTATTGCAAATGGGCTACTTGGCCCCGCCCCTTCTGGTACCTCCAATACAAATACATCATTCCGCCCACTTTAGAAATCGAGTAATAATATTAATACACCCTACGGGATCGTCCCCAAATTCTGTATTTAGTAAAGCTATAACAGGATAAAGTTTTGGAAAAAATTTTGAAAGCCTAGCCACGCCCCTTCTAGTACCTCCCATACAATTCTACCTTTCCGCCCACTATACAGATGGAGAAATAATATCAATAAATTAAACGTAATCGTACCCAAATTCTATTTTTAGTAAAGCTATAACAGAATAAAGTTTTGGAGAAAAAAATTGGAAGTCTATTCACGCCCCATCTGGTACCTCCCATTCACATCTGATACCGCCCACTTTAGAAATCGATTAATATTATTAAAAGACCTAATGCGATCGTGCCCAAATTCTGTATTTGGTAAAGTTTAAGCAGGATAAAGTTTTGGAGAAAAAATCTGGAAGTCTAGACACGCCCCTTCTGGTACCTCCCATACAAATGTACCACTCCGCCCACTTTAGAAATAGGGTAATAATATCAATACACTCGACACGATCGTGCCCAAATTCTGTATTTTGTTGTGTAATAACAGGAAAACGTTTTGGAGAAAAAATTGGCAGTCTAGCGACGCCCCTTATGGTACCTCCCATACAAATGTACCTTTCCGCCCACTTTAGGGATGTACTAATAATATCAGTAAACCCAAGTCAATCGTGCCCAAATTCTGTAATTAGTAAAGCTATAACAGGATAAAGTAATGGAGAATAAATCTGGAAGCCTAACCACACCCCTTCTCGTACCTCCCATACAAATGTACCACTCCGCCCACTTTGGAAATCGAGTAATAATATCAATATAATAGAAAATTATTTGTTTTGCTGAGGGTAAGGGTAAATGTAATTTGGGTTGCCCGACTGAAACTTTCTAACTGGTTTTAATTACAAATCGGTTAATTTCAATAACTCAAGACTTAAGCAATATCTTATATTGGGTGATGGTATTTATCAGTCAGTTTAACTGACTGAAATTTCTGTACTGGTTTTAATTTTTTTTCGCTCAGTTATATTGAAGCTAAGATACCCTTCATTTGTGATGGTGATAAAGTTGTATATTTGCGGGAAATTTTTTTTTCGGTCTGTTTTTATGAAGATTGATTTGGAATTTATTTCAAGCCTTAGACAACTGTTTTTTTTTTGTTTTTGCTTATGGCAAATCTGTTGGTTGCGGAACCAACAACAAAAACATATTGTTTGAAAGCCGATGGCATTCTCAACATAAGCAAACAAACAAGAAAGAAGTTTAGCAAATGGTTTCTTATAGTCAATGGTTGTGAAGTTTTTCGAGTCTATGTAGTCAAGCAAGAATTCTCATTTTGTTGTGAGATTCTGGTGCATAAGACTTGAACAATATGAAATCATTATACCAAAGTCGTGGCGGTACCCGAAACAGCTGTAAAGGCTGCCTGGCATTATAAGAATATCATCAAAAACACTGGTCTAGAGCTTGAAATATATTTCAAATCAATGTTGTATATTTGCACTACAACTATATTTTATTAAATTTTATATTTTATTAAATTTTGTACCGCAAAAAACGGGAGTCTGTATGAGAGGTAAACCTTATTATATCCCCTCATATTAATTTTTTGTAAATTAGTTTTTTCTGATGTGTTAAATACTAAGCTTTAATTCTTTGTAATAGCTGAAATCAATGTTATGCGTTTTTAAAATGTGTAGTTTGTGGTGATAGTAGTTTTTGTCCGATATTTCTTATCTTATGACTTAACCTCCGTATAGAGTATAGAACTTGTATTCCAAATTTCAACTCGATGCCTCTTCAATTACGGCTGTCATAACGGGAATATATGAGAGGTGGAGGTAGTTTTTGTCCGCTCTTACTTACTTAAGAGGCCCATTACCAATGACGAACGTGGTTCATAAATTTGAGGCGTAAAGTATTGAAGAATTCCACACGCTTCGGTCTTCTGCGTGTGGTCTACAGTTATTCCTACCAGATGGTGGCACGTCGCCTACCACTTGGTCCTTCCAACGAAGTTTGGGTCGCCCAGATCTACGGCGTCCTTCAGGTTCGCCTTCGAACACCTTTCTCGCTGGAGCATTTACATCCATCCGGGCAACATGTCCCACCTACCGAAGTCGTTGGATTCTGACTCTTTTAGCTACGTCGATGTCGGGGTAAAGCTCATACAGCTCATGGTTCATCCGATGGCGAAACTCGTCGTCGACACAGATAGGTCCATATATTGTTCGGAGTACTTTTCTCTCGAATACTCCCAGGTTTTGTATGCCCGTTATCTGTAGCATACAACAGATCGTATCCCGAGATAAGGTGGTGTTACTAAAGTGCTGCCGAAGTCCCTAAAACCATCTTTGGCGATCACTATTCTCCGATTGATTTCTTGCCTGACAGTATTTTTCTTATTGACGGAAGATCCAAGGGAGATAAATTCTTCTACTAACTCAAAACAATAATTGTCAACGTTCACGGTGCGTCCCCATCGAGAGGACTCGATGTTCATCGAAATCATTATTTTTGGTTTGTCCTCGTTGACCGCCAAATCCGTTTTTGCTGACTCCTTTTCTAGTGATGAGAAAACTGCAGTAACATCCCGCAGATTTCGGCCAATGGTGTCTATATGTGGCTTTTGTTGAATATGGTGCCAGACATGTTGGCACCAGCCTTTCTCATCACCTTCTCCATAACTATATTAAATATTGTATAGGACAAGTTATCACCCTGCCTTAGACCTCTTTCTGTGTTGAATGGTTCAGAGTGATCCTTACCAATCTTAACCGAGGATTTAGTTTTTTCCAAGGAATCAGCCTTGCAGGAATACCAAACTTAGACATGGCCTCATATAGCCTATTCCTTATCAGGGAATCGAAGGCAGCTTTGTAGTCGACAAAGTGTGCTTTTCATGAGTTTTTTTTTCAGGATTTGTCGTAAGGTGAATATTTTATCCTTATAAGGTCCAATTAGTTTTTCTATAGTTGGCTTAAGAGTTTACACAATATGCTGGAAAGGACTTTGTACGAAATTGGTAATAGGCTTATTCCATGGTAGTTCTTACATTCACTACGATCTCCTTTCTGGTATATGTAACATAACAGACTGCGACTCCAATCCCCGGGCATGTTCTCCTCTAGCCAGATGTTCTCCATGAGCTGATGCATGCTCCTAATTCAGCAGGGAGACCATAGGCTCCAGCCGCTTTATTGTTTTTAAGGCGTGATATTGCTACACGTATTTCGCTCTTGCTCGGTGGTGGACAGTTAATACCATCCCCATGGATTGGAACAGGGTCTTCTGGAGTGGTGTCCGTATCCCGGAAATTTCTTATATGATTTTCCATATCTTCAGAACGTTATCAGAGTCCGTCACAAACTGGCATCGCTGTTCTTGCAGGAGGGTAACCCTGTTCCACGCATTCTCGCCTTAACTCTCTGGTAGAATTTTCGGGCTTTCCCTCAACTTGGGAGCAAGTTTGTGCACTCATCCTGTCTTTTCCTTAGCTCCTTCTTTTTCCGTCTAAAGGGACGAGTTGCCTCTCGTCTATTCTCCCTGTGCCGTTCACGAACTGCTCGCGTTGCCATTGGGTGCAGTTTCGCCCTGTTTCCAGCATCCGTCTCTCTCGTGGCATTGCGACATCTATCATCGTACCAGGCATCTTCTTGAGACGGTTTTGAGTACCCAAGTCATTTTCGCAGTCCGTTTTATGGAGTGGATATGTATTGCCACTGTGAGGTAATATCATCAGGGGTTGGAGCATTCCGTAGCATTTGAGTTAGGTGGTTGGAGTAGGCGTCCGCTACCTCTGTTGTCCGCATTTCAGCGATGTCGATCTTTCGTTGTGCCTGATAACGTACGCCATGCTTAGCCTTGTGCGTATCTTAATTGCCGTAAGGTAGTGATCGGATTCAGTGTTCGCACCCCTGATCATTCTTACGTCCAGAACACTCGATACGTGCCTTCAATCGACAACCACGTGATCTATCTGATTCCTCGTCAATTGATCTGGAGATAACCATGTTGCCTTATGAATATTTGTATGGTCAAATCCAGTGCTGCTAACTACCATATTTCTTGCCGCAGAGAAATCAATCAGTCTGATGCCATTGTTCGACATTTCGGTGTGCAGACTGAATTTTCCGATTGTAGACTCAAATGCGGTCTCCCTGCCTAGTGTAGCATAAAAATCGCGTAGTACAACTTTGCTGTCATGGCTTGGGCTACGGTCATATACATTTTCTATGCTCTCTTAGAACTCGCCCTTGTTCTCATCGCTTTCTCGTCTGTCGGAGCATGGGCGCATATAAGTGTTATGTGGAAAAGCTCTTTTAAGCTCTTACCTATTAAACAATTTTACCTCCGCCTAGAAGATAGGGACGCAGCGCTTAGGCAGCGTCCCAAACGTGTAGACTCCTTGTTGGTTTTGTCCTCACTTATCACCAGACCCACTTGCGCCGACTGATTCACAATGCTTGAAAAAGCCGCTGTTAGATCTGTCGGAATTTGCCTATATTTAATGAAGACTTCGTCAGTAAGTATCATATCGTAAAGTCGTATCAGCTTCGCGGGCATACCAAACTCAGCCTTATCATCTAATAGCTTCTGTCGTATCGTGCTGTCGAATGCAGCTTTGTAATCGATAAAAAATGGTAGGTGTCAATCGGGATTTCTTGAATCTTCTCCAGTATTTGCCGTAATGTGAAAATCTGGTGGGTCGTGGATTCACCAGGCAAAAGCCACGCTGATAAGGTGCAATAAGCCTTGCTTGGATGGGCTTTTGTCATTTATATAACACACCAGTCAGGACCATGTATGCGATGGTTAATATGTAGAACCAGCTGTATTTGATACACTCGCGGATCGCCTTTCTTAAGCGCAGAACATAGAACAGTCAGATTCCAATCATCAGGCATGCATTTCTTTTTTTTAAACGTGTTTATGGGCTGGTGCATGAACGTACATACCACATGATCAATCTGATGTGTTGTCTTTCGGTCAGTGGATATCCAGGCTGTGGATATCTGTTTGTAGGTATCTGGTTCCAATTACTATCAAGTTTCTTGCCGACTCGAATCAGTCTAAATCCGTTATCGGAGGTGTTGTTGTGTAGGCTGAATTTTCCGACTGCTGCACCATGAGCATCCTCCCTTCCTATTTGATTTCCTGTATAGCGGTGATGTCAACCTTGTATTTGTCGAAGACATGCATAATTGGATAGAGGAACCATCTCTGTATATAGTTCGTATTTTGATTTTACCAATGTAACCTTTAAAACCTGTATAGTGTGTAACATTTCTATCATGTTACCTTCCAGATTACGTCTAGTTTAAAATAATAGATCTTAAATGTCCTTTTCAGTTATATAAATAATAAATCATCCGTACATCAATGTCTCTACCGTCTCACAAGGTCTGATAACATAAAAAGCTCCATTCAACTCCATCCTCAGAAAATAACAAACACAAATATTTAACATATCAATAAACAGAAAATAGTAAATGAATTCTGACAACAGTGTCAAAAAGCATAACGTTGCAATTACAGGAGTCATCGACTACATATTGGGAAACGTTGCAAATATGCAATCATGCAACATTTATAAATGTGCCCTTGCCACACATTGTGTGGGCCAGTGCCAAAGTGTGGGTGCGGTGAGCATGTGTCAATATTGCTTTAATTGTATTGAGTAAAGTGTCATTGGGTTATATTATTTTTAACTTCACATTTTATTTTTATATCATTGCCAACGAAAAGGACACAAATTCGACACTGAATCCATTATGACTTTATACGATACACGCTCATAAATGTTTATGAATATGGCCAAACTATATTGATGCAAGCGGGTGTGTGTGTGTGTGTGCACTGATAGAGTTGTACAAAAAGGAGCTGACAATAACCACTACTGACATATATTTGATGCTTTGTTATTATTTTAAATAAATTTATTCATTTGATTGTGGCAAGGAAACAAAAAAAACTGGAACCCCCATAACGAAAATATTGTATTCAATCATGAGAATATTGGTTATTCGATTTTGAAAGCACCCATCAACAACAACAAAAAAACACCCAAATGCATTTGCATTAAATTAAGTTATGATGGAAAACAATTTAACGCATAGTATCTACATATGCGGTGGGTACATACATAAACACATATGTATGTAGAGTTATGGACACAATGTCAAAAGTATAAAATTGTGGATTACGTGTAAATTTGTTAGCAAAAAAACGGGGACAATGTGCCGCATTGGTTTACATTGTGCGAATTGATTATATACAAGTGGATTTAAATGCAATTATTCATACGTACATATATGCATATGTATGTTATTATGAACGTTATATTTTAAGTTTTGGAAACTTAAGCCTCCACCCATAGTTAGCCAAAATGGTATAAATAATATATTTTGTTTGTTGGTACAAAACTGTTTGCGCAATATGTGAAAGTTTTTTTACCGTGCTCACGACGGATTGTGCGTTAAAAGTCGAAACATGCAATTGCCGCTCGAGGACTTTAGGATGTGATGACACATTTAGCACTATGGCACATTTAGCACAAAGCTTAATTTTTTAGACTTAATCGGAATATTTGTATTATATTACCAACAGGATTATATGAAGCAGACGAGCATGTTTTCGTATGCCATATTAAGTTATCATAAAGTCTGCTAAACCTAAAGTAAAAACATGATTGTAAACAAACCGTCGAATGGCAGAAACATAAGTAAGACATTAATGACACGTTAAATCGATTCAGAGGGACCGGCCGTGGCATAGTAGTTAGAACACGCGATTACCATGCGGGAGATCGCAGGTTCAAACCTGGCTCCAGTTATCTTAAAAAAAATTGTTCTTTCATTGTCGGCTCCCCTCGAATGTTGTTGACAGCAACTTCGCAGTATAAGTGTCGAGTCAATCGGCGTGTCTAGTAAGAGCTTCTCAAACAGTGACGTTAGCATTCGTCGATAAACTAGTAGGTGCCGTTAGTTGTAAATCTAAAAATAGAAAGCGTGTTAATTCACAACATCGCGAGAAGCTATCCCATACCTCATTCATGGTGTGCAAAGGGAAATTGAGTTTTTTTTTTAAATCGATTCAGAACTTTTAATAGCGTTTGAGGCTTTTACAAACTTAAAAAAAACAGACAAGTAGGTAAAGTTGTCTATATAAATATGTACATACATCATTGGAAAGATCTAAGATTATTCTTTGCCAAAACCGTAAAAAAAATTAAAATTAGGTTAAGAATTGACTAAGAACAGTAACGGAAAACCGGGGTTTTAAACGGGTCAAGATTTTGGTGTTGTTATCGATCAGACTTATAACATGCATTAGGCCACTCCCCAAAAAATTAAATTGTGGCTTATGACAATTAATAGGATAAACTAGTATGGTAGGTAAGGATCCACAGTTACCTTTTACCATTTGTAAAAATGCTGACGAAACTTGTTATTTGCACTACAACATTTTATTAAGCTTGGCATCACCATAAAAGGGAGTTGGTGTCAATAATTTTTACTGAATCGTCAAATACTCAGCTTGAGTTGAAAATATGAGTTGTGAAATTTGTTATCTTTTTCTACCCCAACAAGGTGGAGATTGTATGAGTGTGGGAGGTGGAAATAATTTTTGTCCGATAATGTTTATCTTAGAACTTAATCTTCGTTTAGAGACCAGAAGCTTGCATACCAAATTTCTGATCGATACCTCTTAAACTACTGCTGTAGCCGTTGGGCCAGACAGACGGACACCCACAAAAAGTGGGTCTTTGTATGGGAAGTGGGAGTAGTTTTTGTCCGATCTCGCTTATTTTCGAATTTGATGGATTGGAGCTTGCATACTTAATTTAAGTTTGATTTCTCATAAACTACGGCTTTTATAGCGGAGATAAGCAAATGGACAGCCCCAAAAGAGGGTGTTTGTATGGGAGGTGGAGGTAGTTATTATCCGATCTTGTTTAGAGTAGAACTTAACCTCCGCTGAGAGGATATGACCTTGGCAATTATATTTCGGTTCATTGTTTCTTCACCTACTCCTGTAATCGTGGGGACAGACAAACCGAAACGAAGTTTCAGAACTTAATCTCTCAAACTACGGCTGTAAACTCGGCTCTATGAAAAATGCCCCAAATGCAAAATGCCCAAAAAAAAACCAAAAATGACCCCAAAAAATTTCCATACAAAATTGGGAAATTTTTCATATGAAAAATCCCCCACAAATTTTGGGGAACTTTTCATTTATTTTTGGTAAAATTTCGTTTTTAATTTTGGGTAATTTTTCATATGCAAAATGACCCAAATTTGCAGGTATGAAAAATACCCCAATTTTTTTCATATAATAAAAAATAAAATAATAAAATTTTAATAATGCTAGATTTGTTTAGAAGAATATTTTTTTGGGGTATTTTTCATAAATTTTGTGGGTTATTTTTCATAATTTTTGGGGAAAATTTCGTTCTTGAGTTTTGGGTCATTTTTCATTTTTTTTCGAACAATTTTATTTTGGGTAATTTTTGGTTTTTTGTTTGGGGCATTTTTCATAGAGCCTGTAAACTCCACTTATTGTAGAGATGCTTGCTCTTAAACTACTGTTGTAAGCGCTGTAAATAGAAGGTTTTTGTATGGGAGGAGGGAGTTGTTTTTGACCCATCGGGCTCATCTTAAAACCCAACCTTCGCTTAGAGTAGAGAAGCTGTAAGACAAACAGACAGACGGACATCTTTAAAAATACTACGAACTCGACGATGGTCATTTATATATATATATATACTAGTGGCCCCGCAATACTTCGATATTGCATAATTAGCGAAAATATTAACATGGAATTGCGTCACAGTTAGAAGTGCTTTCATCCAAAGTGTGTTTAAAAGTTGAATTAAACACACTTTGGAAACGTTCCCTAAGCTCGAAAACAATAAGTTGGGCTTGGTTACTTTCCTCAAGCATCCTCCGCTCACTTACCGAAAATAAAAAATCTGTCTGAAAATATCTGCTGAGTACTTTATGTATACAAATATTACCTTATATAGCCCTAAAAACAGTTTTCGCACTTCCCCTTTCGAGCACCAAATGAACAAATTAAATATTCGTCTTCATGTAGTGTCGAGCACTATCTTTGTATCGAATTGCTTAAAAAAATTGCTCTCTACTTTAGACACGCCACTTCCGCCCACTTATCGAAATAAAGTATTTTGTCTGTATATTCTTGTCTATATTTCCGAGTATGTAAAATGTTCGTCTTCATATGTATAGTTCTAGTATCGATGTATCAAATTGTATTTCTCTAGGGTTAAAAAACACTTTTGACATCCCCCCACAGATCAAAAAAACATTTCGTCTACATTTTCATATCTGTTTTGCTACGTATTATTATAGCATATATGTTTACTCGTACCAAGTTGTACATTCTAGGCCTAAAACACATATATCAAGTTTTATCTCTCTATAAGTCTAAAATACAGTTTTCCATGCCCCTCCGCCAACTGATTGAATTAACAAAATTTCGTCTGCAAATTTCAACCAGTCCTGCCGAGTACTATCAGTGTACCAAATTGTATATCGTTAGGGCGAAAATACAGTTTTGCAACGGCCGGCCACGCCCTTTCCGTCTATTGATCGAAAATAAAAATTTATTCTGCTAATTTGAACCTGAAATGTCGAGTACTATCTGTGTATCAAATTTTATCTCTAGCGCAAAAATTGTTTTGCCACGCCCAATCCGCCTATTTAATCCAAAATTTAAAAAATATATAACCTATTATATTTTCCATATAGAACATTATAGAGCAAAACCTGTAAAGAAATTAAGTTTTTAGTTTGTTTAATAGGAATTTTAGATATAATAAAAAAAGTGGGCGTGTAAATTGGCGTGGCCAAATTTTTTTCTTATAAAAATTTTGAACATTATAGAGAAAGAATTAGTAATTGGTGCATGCGTTCTCCAGTGATGGCCTTACCAACGTACAACATGTACGTGAATGTGAACCACACCTAAACGTCAAGTTGTTTCTGCATTTTATTTGACATTTCTTAATTTTAGACTAACTCAATTTGAACAATGGAAAGATACACGATCGAGCAACGCGTTAAAGTTATTAAGTTATTAATTAATCGGCCAAATGTGCGTACAATCGGAAAAATCGTGCAAAAATTTGAGCAAACCGGGTCTGTAGGAGATGTGAAAACACCAGTGCATGGGCGTACAGCTCTTACTGCAGAAAATATCGCTGCTGTTTACGATAGTGTGGCTGAAGAGCCGTTCACCTCAACTCGTCGTCGTGCCCAACAATTGCACCTCTCACGCTCGTCGTTGATGAACATTATGCATAAAGACTTGCATTTACATGCTTACAAGGTGCAATTGACTCAAGAGCTAAAGCCACTTTACCATTCAAAAACGTCGTTAATGGTCAGAATGGTGGCAAGAAATGGCAACAGTGGATGATAAATTTTCAAAGAAAATCATCTTCAGTGATGAGGCTCATTTTTACCTTAGTGGATTCGTCAATAAGCAGAATTACCGCGTTTGGGCGAATGATAATCCAAGAGTGATTGTCGAAAAAGGGTGACTGTTTGGTGCGGTTTATGGGCTGGCGGCATCATCGGGCCGTATTTACAGTTACTGTGAATGGTGTTCGCTATCGTGAGATGCTAACGAACTTTTTATGGCCCGAATTGGAAGATATGGATGTGGACGATATGTGGTTTCAACAGGACGGTGCCACTTGCCACACAGATTACGAAACAATGGCTCTTTTGCGCGACAAATTCAATGGCCGTGTTATCTCACGTGGTGGCGATGTCAACTGGCCGCCAAGATTATGTGATTTGACACCTTTGGACTTCTTTCTTTGGGGTTATTTGAAAGAAAAGGTGTTCGTCGATAAGCCAGCAACAATTCAAGAGCTGAAGGATGAGATAATTCGGCACATTAACGGCATAGAACCTAAATTATGCCTCAGCGTCATCGAAAATTTGGACCATCGGATGGAGGTGTACCGCCGAGGTCGCGGCGGCCATTTGGCCGATATTTTATTCCATACATAATTGAACCAGACCAATATTATCATAATAAAAAGAAATGACAATAATTTCCTAAATAATATGTGTTCTATTCCAAATCAACATCGGCCCTTTAAATGTAACCATCCTGTACTTGTCAGTCAATATGGTAACCTCACAGAAGATATATAAACAGTTTGAACATCCTTTCAAGTAGAAGAACTTAATCCGGGCCTTAACAGCGGCCTTGTAGCATGTTCCAGTGGGGTTGAGCCCACCTAGGAGTTAAGCCCTTACGGACAGGCATTCACGTAAAGCATAAGGACATCTGCTCTAGTAGCACTGTTTAATGTAGCAGAATCTGACAAACTTTTGTTGAAGATTGAAGATTCGTCATTTGCCTAAAAACTCAACACAGTTCATTGCTGCTGATATCATAATCAAGAATTCATGTTAAAAGGTCCACAAACCCATATCATCAACACCATCTACATTTGCAAAAAAAATCTGAATCGACAGAATTGCTTTCGTATGTATATACTTAACTAATTTTCTTAGGAAAGAAAACTGTTACTACTACTAAAAATCCCTGTCCAATATTATGGATTCCGTCTAGCAGTTGGGTAAACGATGTATATTTGACTCTTGTATGCAAATTATTCAGACTATTTTAAACTAGTCCTCATCCAACTTAATTTCTTTAGAATTTGAGCAGAAACTTAGACAAATTTACCTAACGCCCCTGCGACCAGTCAGATAATGCTTCATTATTCTCACACAATATGTTTCCTGGTCGTTGTAACTTTTCAAGTGTTTCCCGTTCCACCTTCTTGCATCTAAAAACTTTGTAAGTATCTTATGTTACTTTAATTTGTTGCTCGATAAAATTGTTGCCGGTTCTCTTCATATTTTGTATGCAATTAAAAACTTTGCAATACATCAATTGTTACAAAAGCAATAAGAGACACGAGTGGCAGAAGGAAAACGAGTTAACAACAGAATAGCAGCAAGAGCAAAAAACTCGTGCCAAAAAAAGAATCTGATGGAAGCAACAACTACCTACGTAGTATTGGCATAGGAGATTGTATTGAATTTTCATTAACACAAACAACAGTAATAACAACGGCACGAAGTAACCAGGAAACGAACACAAAGGATATAAGTGCTGAGGCGTGGATGGAGGGTGCAGTAAACGGAGTAAGGACGAGCTCTAGAATCCATAGATGTGCGAGTAATCCATTAATTAATGTTGCATTCGATGAAAATTTATGAGCAAAAGTTTAACGAAATTTGTTGCGGCATTGTTTTATTTGTTGCCGCTGCTGCTGCCTCAAAATATTGACTACAGATCGGTAAGGACGAATGTCGATGTTTGTGTTTATAACCGTGCATTGTCGCCGTATGTAATGGACAGTGGTATGTCTGTCGATGGAATAAGAATATGCATACAATTTCTAAATTCAGTTGGATTGAGTAATGTTGGCTTATTGAATGGAAAAACGTAAACAAAGTTAAAGTGAAGAAAATGACAGTCAGTATAGACAAATTTTTATATTACGGCTGCCGATGCCTGGACGATGATGTGCAATGAGACTGATAAAGAGTTAAAAAAAACAGCGACAAAAAGAGCGACATGTTTCCATACTGCACATTGATATAAAATTGGCATGTAAGAAAATATAAGCATTGCTGGAATCAAGTAATTAATTTATTAAATGCTACTTATTTTTAAGCATTGCTAGAATCACGTAATTAATTAATAAATTTATTTAGTGTTGCTGTGGATTATTGTTATACAAATATTAATTTTCATTAAAATGTAATCTTCTCTTAATTAAAATTTCCTATGAAAGTAAATCCGAAATTACCAAATAACAATTTTCCCACCTTTATGACTTTAGAGCTTTCAAATAACTCACAAGCGATTAGCTCTTTGGTCATACCACTGTGCCTGCATAGCTACATTTTTACCACTACACTAAAATCGAGTTAAACAAACTTATGTGGAACATTGCAGACATTTCCTATTTCCGGTCCATGTTAAGTTTAACATTTATTAATTACTTCCTCTTATGTTTTGTGTTCTGCCTGTGTATGCTGCCATTATTATATTCTATGTGTGTGTGCACCTGTGTGGGTCGTTTTTTCTCTCCGTTCCCCGAGTGCAACAATGGTGAAGTGAAAACATCATATGAATAATGGCAGATAAACGTAGACATTTGTTAGATACACATAGTAACTATCAAAGTTCTTCAATGAAATCGAAACAGGACCAAGGGGAGAAACTGAAGTTGTATGACAAAAGGATGCTGCGGCTACAGGGAGTGATAGCTACTGAAACATTTAGGCCTTACTTCATGGTAAGAGTAATATGGAGAGTCCTGACCTTCAATATAACTTTCATATAATTAATTAAGATAACAAAAAAACACCGCACCTATTATGATAGAGTAAAAATTGTATTTAATAAAAGTTGTCTTTCGGTATGAATAACAAGTTTCTGCTCAGTTAGTGGGCGAATGTATTATGATAAGCAAACTTTTCGAATATTAATAAGAACTTGTATTGGTATCACAAAAACGCGAGAAGCTCTCCCATATCTTATTCATGGGGTGTTAAGGGAAAAACAGTTTTTATATCGTTCACCAAGCGCACGAACGGAGTGAAGGGTATGTTTATTTTGTTCTTCCATTTGTAACCGTGGCCTTATAACCGCCTGTTTGTCTGTCAATCCCTGCAATTACAGCAGTAGCTTAACTGGTATCGAACTGATATTTGGAATGCAAGCTTATATCCAAGCGGAGTTTAAGCTCTAAGATGAGCAAGATCGGTCAAAAACTACTCCCACCTCACATACAAACTTCCCCTTTTTGGTGTCTGTCCCCAAGGTTACAGCCGTATTTTAAGAGCTAGCATCTATCCTGTAAGCGAAGGTTGAGTTCTGAAATAAGCAAGATCGGTCAAAAACTACTCCACCTATCATACAAATTTAATCTTTTAAGGGTCTATCCCCGCGATTGTAGCCGTAGTTAAAGAGCTATAGAGCTGAAATTTGTTATACAAGCTTCTAGTCTTAAGGCAGAGGTTACTGATGATGAGCAAGGTAGGACAAAGAATACTTCCACCTCCCATACAAACACCCTCTCTTTGAGGTGTCCGTCTATTTTCCCCCGCGATTATGGCAGTATGTTAGGAAATATCGAGCTGAAATTTTATATGCAGGCTTCTACTCTCTATCTGGAGAATAAGTTTGAAGGTGACTAAGATCGCACTAAAACTACTTACACCCTCAATACATTCACCCCATTTGTGGAGGTGTCCGTCTGTCTCAACGCCCGTTTACATTCGTAGTTGAGAGCTACGACCATATAAGAGAGCTAAGATCAGAAAAAAACAAGTGAGAAAGTTTCAGTCGAGTAAACCGATTTACACATACCTTCTCCCTCAGTAAGAACATAAAATTTGCTAAAAAAAATACAGAATTTTCGAGGTACGAGAATGGGCGTTGCTAGACAACCAGTTTTTTCTCCAAAAGTTTATCCTGCTGTAGCTTTACTAAATACAGAATTTGGGCACGATCGCGTTGGGCGTATTGATATTATTACACGATTTCAAAAGTAGACGGAACGGTACATGGGAGGTACCAGAAGGGGCGTGGCTAGACTTCCTGATTTGTTTTACAAAATTTTATCCTGCTGTAGCTTTACTAAATACAGAATTTGGGCACGATCGCGTGATGTGTGTTAATAATATTAATCGATTTCTAAAGTGGGTGGTACCAGATTGGTAAGGGAGGTACCAAATGGGGCATGGCTATACTTCCAGTTTTTTTTACCAAAACTTTATCCTGTTATAGCTTTAATAAACACAAAATTCGGACACGGTCGCGTTGGGTTCGTTGATATTATTACTCGATTTCTAAAGTGGGCGGAATGGTACATTTGTATGGGATGAACCAGAAGGGGCGTGGCCATGTAGCCCATTTTCAATACCGTAAGTAGTTTTGGGAAAATATTAACTTGTGCAAAGTTTCAAAACATTCGGACAGCCAGGCGGACAGACAGACATACAGATAAACTAGTAAGGCGGTTATCTTCGGCTATGCCGAAGCTCAGATACCCTTCACCATTTGTAAAAATGGTGGTAAAACTGGTTATTTGCACTACGACTATATTTTATTAAACTTTGTACCACAAAACAGGAGAGTTGGTGAGAGGTGCACGTTACTTTTAGCATCATAAATTCATTTTATGTCAATAATTTTTTTCTTTCAAAAACGAAACCACATAAGAAATTGCAAAAAAATAAATTAAAAAAATGTGCACTACAAATAATCCAGACATATACGATTGTAAATAACCCTATTCTCTAAAAGCTATTTTATTCGAAGTTAAACATTATTGATATTGCCTCATGATAACTGTGTACGGTTTCATAAGTTATCGTTCGGATATCTTTAATGTTTGAAAAGGCCCAATCGATATGTGTTGATCCGGTTGTAGTGAAAACTGTTTTATCTAGAAGTGGTTTCAGTCCCCTTTCGATAAGTTTTGTTTCCAGTGCATCTTGGGGAGTAGTGGATCGGCAAATATTGAAGTCACCAACCAAAATAATTTTTTCTGTTGACCCCTGCGGATATACATCGTTTAAATCCGATGCTAAATATCGGCGAAATATTGTTGGTGAAAATGCAGGATTTCTGTAGAGGACAATAATAGTTGTATCCTTGCATTTCAAAGCCAACAACTGATATGTGGACTCAGAAAAAGAAATGTCTCTTTGAAGTAAATATTCAACTGAATGTGAAATTGTGGACTTTTTGTACACCATAATTCCTTTTTTATGGCGTTGATTGTCCACAGTGCTATCAATTCTGTGTACTATTTCGAATCCAGGAATAGTATATTCTTCGGATGGTAAGCTCCATGTTTCCACAAAGCATAGAATATCCGATGAAAGGAGAATGTCGTCGTTGCGAACATCTTCAATATGTGCATGAAGACTTTGGATGTTGTGATAAAACACTTTAATGCAATTTGAAGAGCTTTCTACCATAAAATCATAATGTGATTTCAATAACTTTTGAAGTGTGTGAAGTTAAATACGTATATAACTAGCGAAGACGCAAACCATCGAAGACACCTTTCACCTATTGTGAATGGATCCTGGAAAACTTTAAAAGGTCTTTCCGGAAAAATTAACTTTTCTAGAAAACTGGAAATCAGATTGCGTCCAAATTTTCAAAACTTGTCAAAAACAAACATATAAACAAAATAACGTAACTAAAATTGTATTCAGTCTTACCAGAAACCGTAGCCGTTGCGCTAAATATCAAAAAGAGTTATTGATCAAATCTGGAAAACTGGGAGGGTGGCGTCCATGGGCGGCATACTGTGAGTAGTTCAGGAGCCACTCTATATAACCACATACCCAGATTATTCAGATACGATTTTTACAGGGGCGTATATGCACCCCAAAAATTAAAATATAGCTATGAGCAAATCTAGCCGAGATGAGTGGGCACATCTGGAAAACTGGGAGGGTGGCCACCATGGGCGAAATAATGTGAGTAGTCCAGGAGCCACTCTATGTAACCGTATACCCAGATTATTCAGATACGATTTCTAAAGGGGCGTATATGCACCCCAAAAATTACAATATGGCAATGATGAAATCTAGCCGAGATGTGTGGGCACATCTGGAAAACTGGGAGGGTGGCCACCATGGGCGAAATACTGTGAGTAGTCCAGGAGCCACTCTATGGAACCACTTACCCAGATTATTCAGATACGATTTCTGAAGGGGCGTATATGCACCCCAAAAGTTACAATATGGCAATGATGAAATCTAGCTGGGATGTGTGGGCACATCTGGAAAACTGGGAGGGTGGCCACCATAGGCGGAATACTGTGAGTAGTCCAGGAGCCACTCTATGGAACCACATACCCAGTTTATTTAGATACGATTTCTGAAGGGGCGTAAATGCACCCCAAAAATGACAATATGGCTATGATGAAATCTAGCCGAGATGTGTGGGCACATCTGGAAAACTGGGAGGGTGGCCACCATGGGCGAAATACTGTGAGCAGTCCAGGAGCCACTCTATGGAACCACATATCCAATTTATTCAGATACGATTTCTGAAGGGGCGTATATGCACCCCAAAAATGACAATATGGCTATGATGAAATCTAGCCGAGATGTGTGGGCACATCTGGAAAACTGGGAGGGTGGCCACCATGGGCGAAATAGTGTAAGTAGCCCAGGAGCCACTCTATGGAACCACATACCCAGATTATTCAGATACGATTTCTGAAGGGGCGTATATGCACCCCAAAAGTTACAATATGGCAATGATGAAATCTAGCTGGGATGTGTGGGCACATCTGGAAAACTGGGAGGGTGGCCACCATATGCGAAATACTGTGAGTAGTCCAGGAGCCACTCTATGGAACCACATACCCAGTTTATTCAGATACGATTTCTGAAGGGGCGTATATGCACCCCAAAAATGACAATATGGCTATGATGAAATCTAGCCGAGATGTGTGGGCACATCTGGAAAACTGGGAGGGTGGCCACCATGGGCGAAATACTGTGAGCAGTCCAGGAGCCACTCTATGGAACCACATATCCAATTTATTCAGATACGATTTCTGAAGGGGCTTATATGCACCCCAAAAATGACAATATGGCTATGATGAAATCTAGCCGAGATGTGTGGGCACATCTGGAAAACTGGGAGGGTGGCCACCATGGGCGAAATACTGTAAGAAGTCCAGGAGCCACTCTATGGAACCACATACCCAGATTATTCAGATACGATTTCTGAAGGGGCGTATATGCACCCCAAAAATGACAATATGGCTATGATGAAATCTAGCCGAGATGTGTGGGCACATCTGGAAAACTGGGAGGGTGGCCACCATGGGCGAAATACTGTAAGAAGTCCAGGAGCCACTCTATGGAACCACATACCCAGATTATTCAGATACGATTTCTGAAGGGGCGTATATGCACCCCAAAAGTTACACATGGCAATGATGAAATCTAGACAGGATGAGTGGGCACATCTGGAAAACTGGGAGGGTGGCCACCATGGGCGGAATACTGTGAGTAGTCCAGGAGCCACTCTATGGAACCACATATCCAATTTATTCAGATACGATTTCTGAAGGGGCTTATATGCACGCCAAAAATGACAATATGGCTATGATGAAATCTAGCCGAGATGTGTGGGCACATCTGGAAAACTGGGAGGGTGGCCACCATGGGCGAAATACTGTAAGAAGTCCAGGAGCCACTCTATGGAACCACATACCCAGATTATTCAGATACGATTTCTGAAGGGGCGTATATGCACCCCAAAAATGACAATATGGCTATGATGAAATCTAGCCGAGATGTGTGGGCACATGTGGAAAACTGGGAGGGTGGTCACCATGGGCGAAATACTGTAAGAAGTCCAGGAGCCACTCTATGGAACCACATACCCAGATTATTCAGATACGATTTCTGAAGGGGCGTATATGCACCCCAAAAGTTACACATGGCAATGATGAAATCTATCCAGGATGAGTGGGCACATCCGATTGAAATAAGAGGACGTTAATGTAAAACCCTAATATGGAAGGGTTGAAAGGGCAAAAAAAAAAATCCTGGCTTTTGTATTCGTTTTAAAAAAAATCGGATTGAAAAAAAAACCGATCAGATTTGATTTGAACTCGGTTTGTAAAAAAAAATGGTTTTTAAAAAAAATGGCATCCTCTGGGGATCGAACTCGATAGTTCTGCCCAATTACGCCACGCATCTACGCACTGATCTAAACACATAAGGCAATTTGTAAACGTAAACCGGTGTGTTTTGTTATCATCAGTGATTAGTTTGTTTACATTTGCGTCTTGATGCTACGGGTGTACAAACATTCTGCGTATGTGTTAGAAAACTTGCAGCGTCATTCTACTCCCTTACAGTACTTCAAAGAGCCGGCGAGGAATGCTATGAAATTGCGAATTTTAAGTCAGTTTATAGACAGACTTGCCAGACTTAAAAATTTTCCGGGGAACAGTGTAGGTATCCAATTAAACATTGTGCTATAACATATTACTCTGTCATTTGCATGAAGAATAATAAATGTCCTAAGATCGAAATTAATATTACATATTTGTTTATTTAATATTTTGTAATTACGAATATTTATTTCGAAAACAAATTTACAAATCTGTAGTCAAAAAAAAAAGGAAAAGAAGAGGTCGCGACGCGCTTCACCGGGGATTTGATCCGCCTACCTCACGATAATCTGACATAAAACAACACGAATAACACTCCCATCTAAAATCTGCTATACGATATCGTTGGCGAATACGTGTCTTAAAATACAATACTATGTAAGATTTGTTTTGTTCCATTTCATCTGTGGGAAATTGTGAACAAGTCGGTATATCTGTGGTTTACACATTAATGGTATTCGAATTTTTAATTGGCTAGTTGCATTTGCGAGACAATTTCTGTTTCTCACTGCAGGGTTGCCAGATTTGATTGATGTTTGCTGTTTAGTGAATATAAAAGGGAAGATAATATTGTTACCACAGTCAAAGACATAAATCTATTGTGTTGTTTGTTATCACTTAAAAATTATCAACAAAATTAAATTTTTTGTCAGAAAAATAAATATTAATACTAGTTTTGAATTTAAATTATTTAAAATTTAATGATCCAAAACAAATTCTTAGAAGTAAAATTAGACAATATGTATATGTAAAAAATTTAATGACATAACTAAAAATATTTACATGTATTCTTATTTTACAACGAAAATATTATAAAAGTTTTTATACAGTATTTTTCGGTTAATTGCACATCAAAATTTGCGCAACTTTTTGTTCAATCAACCGGGGAACCAATTAGCCGATACCCGCTTAATTGAACAATTCGTTCAATTACAAGAATCCCGTTTAATTGAACAGTTTGTTCAAATACAGTAATCACGCATAATTGGAACTACTAATGAATTAAAAGAGATCGCATATGTGCACTTTAAGTTTTTCAAAAATTTCAAAATTAGCAATTAACATATATTTGCATTTTAGTTGATATTTACAGTTATATATTTTTAGGTAATGAGTTTGGTTTCATTGTTCGGTTCAAGATCTTTTCCATTATTGATAATAGAATTTGTTTTACAAGAGTTATGTGAAATGGATTATGTTGACAGCTGGCAGGGCAGATAGCTATTTTGATGGTTGCCAAACCATCATCATCAGTGCCGTTTGCTGTGCCTTCTCCACTCATTATCACAACCTTAAGTGTTAAAAGCTTCAAGCAATCAATGGGAAGCCCACATACACCGGTGCGAAAATGGTATCAACGAAGACCGTTTTAGGTTTTATAAAAAAATATTGGTTAAAAAAATTTGTTTGGCTCATTAAATTTTGAATAATTTAAATTCAAAACTAATATTAATAAATTTTTCTGACAAAAAAATAAATTTTGTTGATAATTTTTAAGTGATAACAAACAACACAATAGATTTATGTCTTTGACTGTGGTAACAATATTATCTTCCCTTTTATATTCACTTAACAGCAAACATCAATCAAATCTGGCAACCCTGCAGTGAGAAACAAAAATTGTCTCGCAAATGCAACTAGCCAATTAAAAATTCGAATACCATTAATGTGTAAACCACAGATATACCGACTTGTTCACAATTTCCCACAGATGAAATGGAACAAAACAAATCTTACATAGTATTGTATTTTAAGACACGTATTCGCCAAGGATATGGTGTAGCAGATTTTGGATGGGAGTGTTAATCGTTTTCTTTTATGTCAGATTATCGTGAGGTAGGCGGATCAAATCCCCGGTGAAGCGCGTCGCGACCTCTTCTTTTCCTTTTTTATTTTGACTACAGATTTGTAAATTTGTTTTCGAAATAAATATTCGTAATAACAAAATATTAAATAAACAAATATGTAATATTAATTTCGATCTTAGGACATTTATTATTCTTCATGCAAATGACAGAGCAATATGTTATACCACAATGTTTAATTGGATACCTACACTGTCCCCCGGAAAATTTTTAAGTCTGGCAAGTCTGTCTATAAACTGACTTAAAATTCGCAATTTCATAGCATTCCTCGCCGGCTCTTTGAAGTACTGTAAGGGAGTAGAATGACGCTGCAAGTTTTCTAACACATACGCAGAATGTTTGTACACCCGTAGCATCAAGACGCAAATGTAAACAAACTAATCACTGATGATAACAAAACACACCGGTTTACGTTTACAAATTGCCTTATGTGTTTAGATCAGTGCGTAGATGCGTGGTGTAAGTGGGCAGAACTATCGAGTTCGATCCCCAGAGGATGCCATTTTTTTTAAAAACCATTTTTTTTTTACAAACCGAGTTCAAATCAAATCTGATCGGTTTTTTTTTAATCCGATTTTTTTTAAAACGAATACAAAAGCCAGGATTTTTTTTTTTGCCCTTTCAACCCTTCCATATTAGGGTTTTACATTAACGTCCTCTTATTTCAATCGGATGTGCCAAATCATCTCGGCTAGATTTCATCACAGCCATGTGTAACTTTTGGGGTGCATATACGCCCCTTTAAAAATCGTATCTGAATAATCTGGGTATGTGGTTCCATAGAGTGGCTCCTGGACTCCTCACAGTATTTTTCCCATGGTGGCCACCCTCCCAGTTTTCCAGATGTGCCCACACATCTCGGCTAGATTTCATCATAGCCATGTGTAACTTTTGGGATGCATATACACCCCTTCAGAAATCGTATCTGAATAAACTGGGTATGTGGTTCCATAGAGTGGCTCCTGGACTACTCACAGTATTCCGCCCATGGTGGCCACCCTCCCAGTTTTCCTGATGTGCCCACACATCTCGGCTAGATTCATCATAGCATTATTGTCATTTTTGGGGTGCATATACGCCCCTTCAGAAATCGTATCTGTATAAACTGGGTATGTGGTTCCATAGAGTGGCTCCTGGACTACTCACAGTATTCCGCCCATGATGGCCACCCTCCCAGTTTTCCATATGTGCCCACTCATCCTATCTAGATTTCATCATTGTCATGTGTAACTTTTGGGGTGCATATACGCCCCTTCAGAAATCGTATCTGAATAAACTGGGTATGTGGTTCCATAGAGTGGCTCCTGGAATACTCACAGTATTCCGCCCATGATGGCCACCCTCCCAGTTTTCCATATGTGCCCACTCATCCTGGCTAGAGTTCATCATTGCCATGTGTAACTTTTGGGGTGCATATACGCCCCTTCAGAAATCGTATCTGAATAAACTGGGTATGTGGTTCCATAGAGTGGCTCCTGGAATACTCACAGTATTCCGCCCATGATGGCCACCCTCCCAGTTTTCCATATGTGCCCACTCATCCTATCTAGATTTCATCATTGTCATGTGTAACTTTTGGGGTGCATATACGCCCCTTCAGAAATCGTATCTGAATAATCTGGGTATGTGGTTCCATAGAGTGGCTCCTGGACTACTCACAGTATTCCGCCCATGGTGGCCATCCTCCTAGTTTTCCATATGTGCCCACTCATCCTGGCTAGAGTTCATCATTGCCATGTGTAACTTTTGGGGTGCATATACGCCCCTTCAGAAATCGTATCTGAATAATCTGGGTATGTGGTTCCATAGAGTGGCTCCTGGACTACTCACAGTATTTTGCCCATGGTGGCCACCCTCCCAGTTTTCCATATGTGCCCACTCATCCTGGCTAGAGTTCATCATTGCCATGTGTAACTTTTGGGGTGCATATACGCCCCTTCAGAAATCGTATCTGAATAATCTGGGTATGTGGTTCCATAGAGTGGCTCCTGGACTACTCACAGTATTTTGCCCATGGTGGCCACCCTCCCAGTTTTCCTGATGTGCCCACACATCTCGGCTAGATTCATCATAGCATTATTGTCATTTTTGGGGTGCATATACGCCCCTTCAGAAATCGTATCTGAATAAACTGGGTATGTGGTTCCATAGAGTGGCTCCTGGACTACTCACAGTATTCCGCCCATGATGGCCACCCTCCCAGTTTTCCATATGTGCCCACTCATCCTGTCTAGATTTCGTCATTGCCATGTGTAACTTTTGGGATGCATATACGCCCCTTCAGAAATCGTATCTGAATAAACTGGGTATGTGGTTCCATTGAGTGGCTCCTGGACTACTCACAGTATTCCGCCCATGATGGCCAACCTCCCAGTTTTCCATATGTGCCCACTCATCCTGTCTAGATTTCGTCATTGCCATGTGTAACTTTTGGGATGCATATACGCCCCTTCAGAAATCGTATCTGAATAAACTGGGTATGTGGTTCCATAGAGTGGCTCCTGGACTACTCACAGTATTCCGCCCATGATGGCCACCCTCCCAGTTTTCCATATGTGCCCACTCATCCTATCTAGATTTCATCATTGTCATGTGTAACTTTTGGGGTGCATATACGCCCCTTCAGAAATCGTATCTGAATAATCTGGGTATGTGGTTCCATAGAGTGGCTCCTGGAATACTCACAGTATTCCGCCCATGGTGGCCATCCTCCCAGTTTTCCATATGTGCCCACTCATCCTGGCTAGAGTTCATCATTGCCATGTGTAACTTTTGGGGTGCATATACGCCCCTTCAGAAATCGTATCTGAATAATCTGGGTATGTGGTTCCATAGAGTGGCTCCTGGACTACTCACAGTATTCCGCCCATGGTGGCCACAATCCCAGTTTTCCATATGTGCCCACTCATCCTGGCTAGATTTCATCATTGCCATATTGTAACTTTTGGGGTGCATATACGCCCCTTCAGAAATCGTATCTGAATAATCTGGGTAAGTGGTTCCATAGAGTGGCTCCTGGACTACTCACAGTATTTCGCCCATGGTGGCCACCCTCCCAGTTTTCCAGATGTGCCCACACATCTCGGCTAGATTTCATCATTGCCATGTGTAACATTTGGGATGCATATACGCCCCTTCAGAAATCGTATCTGAATAAACTGGATATGTTGTTCCATAGAGTGGCTCCTGGACAACTCACAGTATTCCGCCCATGGTGGCCACAATCCCAGTTTTCCATATGTGCCCACTCATCCTGGCTAGAGTTCATCATTGCCATGTGTAACTTTTGGGGTGCATATAAGCCCCTTCAGAAATCGTATCTGAATAATCTGGGTATGTGGTTCCATAGAGTGGCTCCTGGACTACTCACAGTATTTTGCCCATGGTGGCCACCCTCCCAGTTTTCCAGATGTGCCCACTCATCCTGTCTAGATTTCATCATTGCCATGTGTAACTTTTGGGGTGCATATACGCCCCTTCAGAAATCGTATCTGAATAATCTGGGTATGTGGTTCCATAGAGTGGCTCCTGGACTACTCACAGTATTTTGCCCATGGTGGCCACCCTCCCAGTTTTCCATATGTGCCCACTCATCCTGGCTAGAGTTCATCATTGCCATGTGTAACTTTTGGGGTGCATATACGCCCCTTCAGAAATCGTATCTGAATAATCTGGGTATGTGGTTCCATAGAGTGGCTCCTGGACTACTCACAGTATTTTGCCCATGGTGGCCACCCTCCCATTTTTCCTGATGTGCCCACACATCTCGGCTAGATTTCATCATAGCATTATTGTCATTTTTGGGGTGCATATACGCCCCTTCAGAAATCGTATCTGAATAAACTGGGTATGTGGTTCCATAGAGTGGCTACTGGACTACTTACAGTATTTCGCCCATGGTGGCCACCCTCCCAGTTTTCCTGATGTGCCCACACATCTCGGCTAGATTTCATCATAGCCATATTGTCATTTTTGGGGTGCATATACGCCTCTTCAGAAATCGTATCTGAATAATCTGGGTATGTGGTTCCATAGAGTGGCTCCTAGACTACTCACAGTATTTTGCCCATGGTGGCCACCCTCCCAGTTTTCCGGATGTGCCCACACATCTCGGCTAGATTTCATCATAGCCATATTGTCATTTTTGGGGTGCATATACGCCCCTTCAGAAATCGTATCTGAATAATCTGGGTATGTGGTTCCATAGAGTGGCTCCTGGACTACTCACAGTATTTCGCCCATGGTGGCCACCCTCCCAGTTTTCCAGATGTGCCCACACATCTCGGCTACATTTCATCGCAACGGCTACGGTTTCTGGTAAGACTGAATACAATTTTAGTTACGGTATTTTGTTTATATGTTTGTTTGTGACAAGTGTTGAAAATTTGGACGCAATCTGATTTCCAGTTTTCTAGAAAAGTTAATTTTTCCGGAAAGACCTTTTAAAGTTTTCCAGGATCCATTCACAATAGTTGAAATGTGTCTACGCTGGTTTGCGTCTTCGCTAGTTATATACGTATTTAACTTCACACACTTTAACTTTTGTGATCTTAAATTGTTTAACTCTAAACGAACGGGGTCATTTGCCGAAAATGGCTTTGGAGCAACAAAATTGCCAATAATAAATAGACCAGCGGCGCTGGTAGCTCTGCTGCATGCAACATATAATGCTGGTCTCATAATTGATTCACGTAAATGGACTGCTACTTCGGTATATGTTGCTCCTTGACTTTTATGAATTGTAATGGCCTCGGCTGGAACAACAGGGAATTGCTTTCTCTCGATGGTAACTTGGTCGTTTCTTTTAAATTGAAAAGACCTTAGTACTTTAGATATAGGTGTCCAAGTACATTCCGTATGATGACTTCTTTTGGATCTGGCCAACAGACCAACATTATCTTCTGGGAATTTAATCCACAATGTGATTGGTTGTCGTCTGCTGAATTCTATTTCCATAAGTATTCCAGTTGCTCCATTAACTAGTCCATCACTTGTGTCGACATTTACGGTTACCATGTATTTTGCGGATGTTTTTAAAGTTACTTCGTAAGGCAACCCTTGTGTTTCAGCAGTTTGGAATTTTTTGACGGTTTCCAAAATATTTCTCTTACTTCTGGCGTTATGAGACGACGATTTTATAACATCTTTAGCATGAGATTTGTGTTCTGGAGAATCGATTTCAGTTAATCTCACATCATTGTAGTTATTTACATCTACATTTCGTGAAAATAAATGAATTGCTTCTCTTGGCACACTATTTGATGCAACCTCGCGTTGTTTTATTAAATGAATGTCGGAATCTGTCATTATTCCTTCTGACATATTATTTAAAGCCACTGCAAAATGTAGATCTTCTCTTTGACGCATAATCTCTGTCAGTTCATAGAATTTGAAGAGGTTCCATAACGGTGCTCCAGCTATGACACTAAAAGTATCACTTCCATTTGGTTGGAAAATCCATTTGTCTCCAACTGGTCTAAGTTGTTTTAAATCTCCAAACACTATTATTGGAATTCCACCAAATGGTTGTGTACTTTTAAAAATTTGTTTCAATCTTAAATCCAAATGGGAAAACATTCTGGAACCAACCATTGAGATCTCGTCGATAATGATCACTTTAAGGTACATTAATTTAGAATACAAAGTATTCACTGAATCGTGACTTAATGGTCTTAATGCTGCTACTGATTGATTTACGGGTAATGAAAACATCGAATGCAGTGTACTCCCTCCGATTCCGAATGCTGCTTTGCCAGTGGGCGCGCACAATAATATTTTCAAAGTGGTGGGATCCGTTCCAGGGACAGAGTTGGCTCTCTTCGTTAAAGCTTGATAAATTGTAGTAATTAATCTACTTTTTCCAACGCCAGCTCCTCCACCATTGTACTCGTAATAAGTGTTATTTTCTTTGTCATTATGTAGAACATGGTTGAAATACATCCTTTGCCTACTATTCAACGATTGGATACACTTTAAAAGATCCTCATCCGAAAATAGTGGAGGCAGCTTTATCAAACGTACTTCCCGATTGTCTAAATCATTATTTACGTTCCCTTGCAAAATATTTCTACCAGGGTTTATCTCTGGAATGGCTAAGGCTCGAAACTCGTCATCCAAAAGCTGTGAACTTGCGTCGTTATCATCGTTGTGTCCATTGTCTTCATTATCAAGCTCAGCATTTTCTTGATTAAGGCGGGTAAGTATTTCCTCTAGATCCGTTTGATCTATTACGTTATATTTGCGTCTGTTCTCCTCAATTGTTGTTGTGTTATTTGTGCACGTTTGCTCATTGTCGTTTTCGATGAGATCCTCAGTTTCATTCCTCCATGGAAAGTACAACATCACCATTTCTCGAAAATAATCTTCTCTCGCTGAATCAGCACTATATTTGTTGAAACGGATTATGCAGGGCTTTGTCCTTTTTTGAATGAATCCGCTGTTATCTTTCAGAGCCAAACGTGTACTCCCATTAAATGCATCGTTATCATCATTTTCATTATCTTCATTGTATTCATTAGTGATTTGCACTGATGAATGTCGTGTTTTATAGTAACGATACAGGGCAGCGAAATCAGCCAAACAAACATTTTGCATACTATCTGGCCTTTGAATGTAGTGATCCAACAAGTTTGGTACAAAAATGTCAACTGAATCAGCAGGTAGATTCTCTAAATCCTGTCGTGCCTTGACCATCCGAACTCTTCTCTCGGGAGGCGATGTATTAATGAAAACTTCTGCATTGCTTGTCTCTGACATATGCATGCCTAAGATGTTATATGCAGCATCTTGTGCAGATATTTCCGTGGCATTAATAAATTTGTTTCCAATGTGCTGCAATTTTCGTTTTATCGAAAAATTTCCATTATTTATTTCATCCATAGCTTCGCGTAAAATCAAAGATACTCCTCTGTTTGATTTGTTGATGTAATTAATTATGTATGTACAGCAAGCGTAAGCATCTAAAATATACTGAATATCCATGTTAGCTTTGTGTAGTCCTAGCATTTCTGGATTATACGCATTTAAAAGTCGGTCTGCAAAAGACCTTTTTAAAAAAACTTGCGGTTTTTTTAGGCTCGACCTAATTGCAAGTTTGTACTCATCATACGTGAGATTCACCTCCTCATGATGCAAAAAATTCTCGAAATTGCTTAATCGTGTAATCTCCTCATCACTAAGTTTTTTGTTAAGCAGCTCCTTAATTTTCGCGAACTTTCTGTTGTAAGACTCTAACCCATCGTGATGTTCTGGCAAAGGATATAATATTTCAGTTTTGGGCATTGGGGGATAAGGCATATTGAATCGACAAAATTTTCTTCCTCGAATTTCTCTTTGACACGTCCGTCCATGGCGATGTTTTTGGTATATTAAATACTGCTGAAGCCCTTCTGTTCGTCCATCACAAGAAATATATTTATCAATAAATTGGACGACTTCGTCCGTGCTCCTTTCGTTTTCAGGATCCAACTTGGGAGAATTCATTAACCAATACATTCCGTGGCAATGTGGAGATCCTCGATGCTGAAATTCAATACGCCAATAAAAAAAACTGAATAGGGTGATTGCTAAATATAGAATTTTTCATCATCTTATAAAGTTCGCGAAAACGGTGATCAAAATATCGCGAACATGTGACAGGGTCCAATCTTATCAAACGATTCTTTTCAAGAATTGGCATAGCATTAACATCCTCTTCAGTAATGTCTTTTTGGTCTATCAATTTGGAAAGAATTATAAGTAGTTCAGTCCATTTCGTTTCAGCAGCAGATAAAGTTATGAAGAAAGTTGGTAATCCGAATTGCCTGATCATGGCGAGAACTTTCTTTTTTTCAGCTTCCCAATGTGCTGGTGACGATCTCAAGCCTTTAAGGATGTGATACCCATCGTCGTGTTGTACAATTTGTTCTACAAAATTTTCATCTAAAATATTTGCTCTCGTGACTGTAGTTTGATGTTTTTTTCGCAAACAAATTGATATTGCACTTTTTACTCTCGTGATCTCGTAAAACTTATATGCATAGAGCGGTTTATCGACTCTTGCACATCTTCGATCGTAGCGTCGAATTTCGGAACGAGCTATTTTGCTATAAGTTGCTTCGCTTTGTCGTTTTCTTCCGCAGTAAATTGTGGGATATGAAAGTTCCTCGGCATTTTCATCAGTAGTTATATCTGTAGGGCGACGGCCTTCTCCCGGCGCCATTGCAATACGATCTATAGGCAAGTTTTCTATTTGTTCGTTGTCCAACAGTGTTTCCTGTCCTCCAGGGTTCAAATCATGTTCGTCTCGTTCCATGGGTTCGTCATTTAAAGCTCGGCGATTAGAAAGTCGAGCTACAAGTTCTTCGTCATCGTGGTTGGCAACAAATGGTATTTCCTCGGCATTTCCAACATTTGAAAGCCAATCGCCTGATATTGTTATACCATGTTCTACGTATAACTCTGTGTTCACCAAATATTGGATAGCAGTAAGAACTTTTGCCGGTCGTATGACTTCCGTCATGAAATTATGTTGATATTCCATTCTACGTTTTAAATGCAGTTGCACCACATGAGTATCATCGAAAGTTCTCGGTAGCGATGTTACCGTCTGATTTACCGAAATCGGTATATTTACAACCGCACCTCTAACTGCACATTGACGTTCGTAGCCAAGTGAAATTATTCTCATGAATGGAATTCTAGGCGCAACTAGCCGTTCTTCTAAACAAGTTAATCCTTGAAGAGACTCTGGAATAGGGGGAAAGTCCAATCCCTCCGATAAGCACACAGGTGGGAGTTTTCCTTTGGACACCATTCTGTGACATGTTGTGCAAAATTTTGCTTTTGTCAAATCGGGAAATAAGTTACTAAGATAAAACGCATTGCTGAGGTTCGGGTATTTATCAATAATTATATCGCGGTTTAAAAGTTTAATTTGCCTAGAAAACCAAGTGCCACCGCAGCAAATACAAATTTCCGTTGGCCCTTCCTTAATCGATTGGTTATACTTTTCAATACAATTTAGTCTGTGTCGCTGCCGATCACGTTCCAAGTGCTCTTCGCGAGCATCCGGAGACAAATTTTCTCTATTATGTACGTACCTTTGTGATTGCCGTTCACTTTCACGCCTTCTATTTTCTGGATCAATTCTGTGTAGCATTACACGATCGTTAGTCATCCTTTGGGCATCATGTGCTGCAATTCTTGCCTGTAAACGCGTTAGTCGTCGTTGAGAGGAATTTCTTTCTTGTTCCAGTTCTCTGTATTGGAGGTCCTGACGATGAATTACATGTGCTGCAGTGTCTCGTTGTTGTTCATGTTGCCTGTATGACGGGTCCTGACGATGAATTGCATGTGCTGTAGTATTACCTTGTTGCTCCTGTTGTCTGTAGTGGAGGTCCTGACGATGAATTACATGTGCTGCTGTGTCTCGTTGTTGTTCATGTTGTCTGTATGACGGGTCCTGACGATGAATTGCATGTGCTATAGTATTACTTTGTTGCTCCTGTTCTCTGTAGTGGAAGTCCTGACGATGAATTACATGTGCTGCTGTGTCTCGTTGTTGTTCATGTTGCCTGTATGACGGGTCCTGACGATGAATTGCATGTGCTGTAGTATTACCTTGTTGCTCCTGTTCTCTGTAGTGGAGGTCCTGACGATGAATTGCATGTGCTGCAGTGTCTCGTTGTTGTTCCTCTTGCCTGTATGACAGGTCCTGACGATGAATTGCATGTGCAGCAGTATCTCGTTGTCGTTCCTGATCTCTGTATTCCAGATTTTGCCGACGCCCCGAGTGTCTTGCTGTATTTGATCTACGAAGTTGATCTGCTGATTTTTTATTTAAACGTGGCATAATTGTTATAGCACTGAATATTGTATTTTTTACTCAAAGTTTAAAGTGTTTATTTCGATGTTAATTTAATTTTAATTTAAAATGTATTAAGAATTCACGGAAAATATTACTGATAAAAATCTTTACCGTAGTGGCACAAGTTTGTCTTTTTTAAAATAAATTGTTTTTTAATATATGTTGATACCGCGAACTGTGATACTGTCAACGGCTCTAGCATAAATGCGGGGGAAAATCTTGAGCCGTTCTTTTTGTTACTTTTTTAATTTTTATCTAGGAGTTTCCAGGTATATTTATATTTTTAAAAATTCCAAAAAACCCCTTTGACACAGGTAGTCAATGGGATAACACACATCAACAAAAAGTGGACTTTCCCTTTTTCCTAATTAAATGAACGAAGTAAATATCATAAATGGCAAGTAGGTACAATAAATGGTAATGATTTTATTACTACCGTACAGCTGTACAAAGAACGATTTCATTCTCCCAGTAACGTGCACAATGGATGACAAAAAATGTCCACCAACACACACACGCGACAAGATCGTTATACAAAATTAAAGCGCACAGGTACGTTGTTGTATGATTTTTGAAACCTAACATAGAGTGAAGGAGACAGATAGATTTGGGAGAAAGAAATAAGTAATTAGAACATAATAATAACGGACATAGAGCAGAATAGAGCAGCGTTAAATATAATACTAAACTTATATTGCTTATATGACCAGAGCATGAATTTTGTAACACCCCAAAAATGGGAATTTGTGTGGGATGTGGGAGTAGTTTAAATCCGATCTTGCTTATCTTACAATTTATCTCGGACACCCTCAAAAAGGATTTAGTATGGAAGGTGGGAGAAGTATTCGTCCGATCTTGCTCATCTTACAACGTATGCTCCTATTATAGGATTAAAGCCTGCATATAAAATTTCAGCTCGATATTTCTTAACCTATGGCTGGAATCGCGGGGGCAGTTAGGCGGAAACCCCCACAAAGGGGGTGTTTGAATGGGAGGTGGGAGTAGTTTTTGACCACCATTGCTCGTCTTAAAAAGTAGCCTACGCTTAAAGGATAGAATCTTGGGTACAAAATATCAGCTATATACCTCTTAAAATAAGTCTGCAATCTCAGGGACAGACCCCAAAAAGGGAGAGTTTGTATGGGAGGTGAGAGTTGTTTTTGACCGATCGATCTCATCTCAATACCCAACCTCCGCTTAGAGTATGGAAGCTTGAATATAAAATTTAAGCTTGATTTCTTTTAAACTACAGCAGTAGTCGTAGATACAGACCCCAAAAAGGAGGAGTTTGTATGGGAGGTGGGAGGAGTTTTTGACCGATCGGGTTCATCTTAGAACTTAACTTACGCTTAGTGTAGGGAAGCTTGCATACAAAATTTCAGCTTGGTTGCCCTTAAACTACAGCTGCAATCGTAGGGAGAGACCCCAAAAAGGGGGAGTTTGTATGGGAGGTGGGAGCAGTTTTTGACCGATCGGTCTGATCTTACTACTCAGCCTACGCTTAGAGTATGGAAGCTTGCATACAAAATTCCAGCTTGGTTGCCCTTAAACTACAGCTGCAATCGTAGGGAGAGTCCCCAAAAAGGGGGAGTTTGTATGGGAGGTGGGAGTAGTTTTTGACCGATCGGGCTCATCTTAGAACTCAACCTCCGCCTAGTGTTGGGAAGCTTGCGTACAAAATTTCAGCTTGATTCCCCTTAAACTACGGCTGTAACTGCAGGGATAGACCCCAAAAAGGGGGAGTTTGTATGGGAGGTGGGAGTAGTTTTTGACCGATCGGTCTCATCTTACTACTCAGCCTACGCTTAGTGTAGGGAAGCTTGCATAAAAAATTTCAGCTTGATTGCCCTTAAACTACAGCTGTAACCGCAGGGATATACCCAAAAAAGGGGGAGTTTGTATGGGAGGTGGGAGCAGTTTTTGACCGATCGGGCTCATCTTAGAACTCAACCTCCGCCTAGTGTTGGGAAGCTTGCATACAAAATTTCAGCTTGGTTGCCCTTAAACTACAGCTGCAATCGTAGGGAGAGACCCCAAAAAGGGGGAGTTTGTATGGGAGGTGGGAGCAGTTTTTGACCGATCGGTCTCATCTTACTACTCAGCCTACGCTTAGAGTATGGAAGCTTGCATACGAAATTCCAGCTTGGTTGCCCTTAAACTACAGCTGCAATCGTAGGGAGAGACCCCAAAAAGGGGGAGTTTGTATGGGAGGTGGGAGCAGTTTTTGACCGATCGGTCTCATCTTACTACTCAGCCTATGCTTAGTGTAGGGAAGCTTGCATACAAAATTTCAGCTTGATTGCCCTTAAACTACAGCTGTAACCGCAGGGATATACCCAAAAAAGGGGGAGTTTGTATGGGAGGTGGGAGCAGTTTTTGACCGATCGGGCTCATCTTAGAACTCAACCTCCGCCTAGTGTTGGGAAGCTTGCATACAAAATTTCAGCTTGATTCCCCTTAAACTACGGCTGTAACCGCAGGGATAGACCCCAAAAAGGGGGAGTTTGTATGGGAGGTGGGAGTAGTTTTTGACCGATCGGGCTCATCTTAGAACTTAACCTCCGCTTTGATGATAGAAGCTTGCATTCCAAATTTCAGCTCGATATAACATAAACTGCGGCTGTAATCGCGGGGACAGACAGACGGACAGACGGACAGACGGTCACCCTTAAATCGACTCAGATTTCGATGCTGATCATTTATATATATATATTGTTATACCTACCACGCCTCCTTATGGGCGTTACAAATGGAAGAACAAAATGAATATACCCTTCACTCCGTTCATGCGCATGGTGAAGGGTATAAAAATACTCAACGTACTGACCATTTTTTTTATGGATGTCCGTCTGTCCCCGCGATTACAGCCTAAATTTAAAAGCTGAAATTTGGTATACAAAATTTTATACTCTAAGCGGAAGTTAAGTTATAAGATGAGCAAGATCGGGCAAAACTACACCCAAATCCCATACAAACTTTCCCTTTTTGGGGGTGTCCGCCTAACCGTCTTCGCGATTACAGCCGTAGTTTAAGAAGTTTCGAACTGAAATTTGGTATGTTAGCTTCCATTCTCTAAGCAGAGATTATGTTTTGAGGTGAACAATATCGGACAAATCCTACTCCAATCTCCCATACACAGAAATTTGGTATACAAGCTTCTATCTTCTAAGCGTAGGTTAAGTTCTAAGATGAAAATTTTCAAAAACTACTCCCACCTCTCATATAAAAGTTTGCAACAGTCAAATGGACGAAAATACAACGGCTTGAAAATACTTCGGTTAAAAAGGTTAAGCATTTTCTATTCAAAATTGATGTGATGAACTATCAATCTACAGAGTTCTTGGAATTCTTTTCTGTGTGCGGCAATTGAGGGATAAATGTATGGTGTTCCCGACAAATAAAAATGAGAAAATGTTGTGCGAGATATCCATGGTTTAATTCCTGTCTTAGTCATCTGCATTTCTTTCTTCGGCGGTCCCCTCGATGTTGTCGACAGTAACTTCCCAGTAAAAGTTCGGCAAAAGCTTCTCAAGCAGCCGACGTTCTCATTAGTCTATAAACAAATAGGTGCCGTTATGTTCAAAATAACGCGAGAAGCTTCCAATATCTCATCCATGATATTAGTACGTGAGCCACCCACAAATTTGTTTAAGTAACATTGTAAGCTTGTGGTATATTTTTGATATTAAGTAATCGTTTAGAAAGATTTATATTTTAATATCGAAAGTATAGTAGATTTACTGAAAATCATAAAGTGGTTATCTTTATTTGTGCCAATTTAAATATCCATCATTACAAATATGTACCCCTTTCACAACTTTTGGAAAAACGGCAGACCTTTGACTAAAACTCACACACACACAACATACCCAACACTTCAGTCCTCTGTTATTGCCAAAAATTTCAATATCAACCAGTTGTGAACGTTCAGTTATTGTAAGTTTTCCATGTTTTCTATCAGTCTAGAGGTCCCTCCGCTTTTTCTCACTTACTTCCCGTACGGTCATCATCCCTCTCGCACGTGGTTAGAGAAGGTAAACATCAATCGACAGCACATGGGGTTTGTGCTATGTCTCTTCCTGTGAATATGTCATTGTCAACGAGCACTTAGCGTTTTGTTATTTTGTACCTTACGGTCATCACCATCGCCATCATCATTATCGTCATAGTAGTCATCGTTAACATCGTCATCCCAATGTCGTCCTCTCCTCCCACACCACCCGTTGTGGTCTTGTCCACCTTCGCTTACATGTCGTTCCAGACACTCAGATGTAACGCTGCTCCAGCTGTTGTTGTTCTTGTTCATTCCACAGTGTTCCCTGTACAAAGCCTGAAGTGGTTTTGTCTCATGTTTTAAGGCCAACAATAACAAAATTGTATCTGTCTCTTCGGTTGTTTGGAGTCTGTGACATTGCTGTTGCAACATTTTTGGGGGGGAATTGAATCTGAAGTGCACTCAATGTGCAGAAATTCAAAACAAATTGGACTTTCACAATAAGAAGCCATCGGCGGAATAACTCTGATTGAATAGCATCTCATCATCTCTAGACTTGGCATAACATTACAAAGGTTGCACTGAATAAAAGTTGACTAAATTTTGTTAAAATTTTCAAATCAATGTTGCCAGTTGGTAGCATTTTGTTTTTTAGCAGTAATTTATAAATTTTTGTAAGGTTTCGTGTGCGATTTTAATAAATATTTGTGTTTATTTTAATACACCCTACGGTAATTGTGGTACAAATAACTCTGAACGTACCTATACAACGACTATCGCAAGCAGGATCTATCTCAAGTGATTCCCAATATCGATTTGAAGTTAGCAAGTATCGTATAGTGGAATTCGTCAGGTTTTAGGCTCTTTAGTTTGATATATCTCTAGAACCACCAACTGAAACAAATTTAAAAAAATTAAGAATTACAATTCTTTTAATCTGTTTATATCCCGTTTCCCTACAAAAGCAACAGTTTCACTTTTCCATTCATCAAATTCCCCTTTACGATACTTACTAACTTCAAATCGATATTAAATTATTATGGCATGTAATTGGACAAAACGAATGATGCAGAACTTCTTCTTTTTGGGGCTACTTTTACGTGCAGTTCTCAGAATTGAGTCCCAAAATCATGTGTTTTAATATGTTATAGGTGATGACCGTAAAAATTATTTGATGCCAGAAAAAGTGTAACGCATTAAAGGATACTAGGTGGGTGTCTAATGTCTTAATATCGCAACAAATGAATTGTGGCATCTATTCCAGCTGCCATGTATAAGACACTAACTTGGATGGAGATTCATAGTCTGTAAGAGACTTCGACATCTTGTCTCGCAGTTTGACTATGTAATTGACCGAACAGCCACTATATTCATCAAGGTGATATATTTTTACAGAATACAAAGTAAAGGACATTAAAGATGCAACCTATGAGGGTCGGAGGAAATATATAACCGCTGCCCTGCCTATGACATTTAAATTTTGTTGGAAGATTTTAGTGCTAAAATAGAAAGGGATGTTTCTCTTGGTTCATGGATACCCCCTGATCAAAAGACGATTCGTAGTGCAAATATTTCCTTGGACACGTTGCATACAGGGAAAAACTGCAGCCGATGACAATGCCTGAGGTGACGGAACGATATGATGAAGAGAGTTGAAACGCGGAAACATAATCTATAAAAGAAACAAGAGAGCCAGGATGTCAAAAACTACAGGGATAGAAGTGAAGCCGAAAAGTTTTACCAAAAGGTAAATAGCAAAGGCTATGGAATAGTGATCCTTAACTGTAACAACAGAGATAGAAATCTGATCAGGGGGTGCTGCAAATTTGAAGGGAAGACTTTCTGTGACGAAATCAGCCCAATCATCGACGAAGGAGTTGATTGTTCACCACCGAGCACCGCAATTCTTCTTCTTTAATAGCAGCAACAACAGAAATTGATCTTTCAGTAGTATTCCAAGCGCTTCGGTCTTTTGCGCTCCGTAGATAGTTCGTCACACCAAGGTTAGATAACAGCTCTTTCACCTGGTCCATCCAACCAAGATAAAATCGTCCCTTTCTGTGCCGTCCATCTTGTTTAATGCGCAAGACTTTTCGAGCCATCGCATTATCATCTATTCGGTAAACGTGTCGAATCCAGCGCATTCAGTCTACGCGCTTGTCTACGTCGATATCGTTGTACACTCATGATTCATTCAACGACGGTACTTGCCATTTACAATGATTGGTCCTAATATTTTGCGAAGTATGTTTCCCTCGAAAACTCCCATAATAGATTGATCCACCTGCGTCATTACCCAGAATTCTGCGCTGAAGAGCAAAACAGGTAGAATCAGTGTCTGGTAGAGTTGGCTCCATGTTCGCCGGGAGAGGTTTGCGGTTAATACTTGTCTCTTGATTTCCAGTCTGACATTATTATTTTTTACAGTGGATTTATGGTAGACAGAATCATTTGTTTCCAGTAATTACCAGACCCATTTAAGCCTACCATTTCCCAAAGCTCGTAAAGGCTGCAGTAACATCCCGCATTCCTCGTCCAATGATATCTATATCATCGGTATACGCGAGCAGCATGTGACTTTTTTTAAAGATGGTTCCTGTCGTGTTTACTGCAGCCTTCGGAATGATCATCTCTATTAGGATGTTAAAGAGATCGCATGACAAACTATCGCCTTGTCTAAAGCTTTTTTCACTGAGAACCTTGTGTCAGTCAGTGTCTTCGACAGCCCGATACGGCAGAAATTACTCGAAGACATGGTTGAGTTTGGCATTCCAGCGAAGCTGATACGTCTTTTGTGGGGAGTGGCAAGGACCTTACGGAGCCATTCTATATCAGACGAGGTCTAAAATAAGGCGACGTCCTAACGTGTGACCTCGTCAACATAGTAATAAATATGAAATATGATGTTGAGGAAAGCTGCAGTAAACACAAGTGACACTCACTATATTCAATAAAAGACATATGGTACTTGCGTGCGCTGATGATATATACATCATCTGCCGAAAACTGCACCATTTGACTGCAGGCTTCTCAGATATACAGGAGTTATCAGCAAAATAGGTATAACGGTGAATTAGGAAAAAGCGAAGTTATTAGTTACTTACTTACTTAGCTGGTACTTCTATGCAATCCCAGTGGATTATATACCGCACGTAGAAAAATATTATAAGCGCCTCGATCTTCTGCGCTTCTTCTCCAGTTAGTCACACCGAGTTCTGTAAGGTTCTCAGTAACCTGGTCTTTCCAACGGAGTTTTGGTCGCCCTCTTCTGCGCCGTCCATCGAGTTCATTGTCGAAGACTTTTCGAGCTGGAGCATTTTCATCCATGCGTACAACATGACCTAGCCAGCGCAGCCGTTGCACCTTAATGCGTTTGACCACGTCAATGTCAGTGTACAGCTCGTACAGCTCATGATTCATACGACGCCGATACTCTCCGTTAACGATGATGGGCCCATATATTTTACGGAGTATTTTTCTCTCGAATACCGCCAGAACAGATTCATCCGCTTGTGTCATAACCCAGGATTCTGAGCCATACATTAAGACAGGTAGAACCAGTATCTGGTATAGCTGGAGTTTTGTTCGTCGAGAGAGGGCTCTGTCATTGAATCGCTTGCTTAGTCCGTAGTAGCATTTATTTGCAAGCAGGATTCTTCTCCGGATTTCTAGGCTGACATTATTTGCTTTATTGATGGCGGATCCTAGGTAGACAAAGTTATCTACCACCTCGAAATTATAGTTGTCAACGTTCACGCAGTTTCCCAAACGAGTAGATTCTTTGTTCGTTGAAACTAATAACTTCGTTTTGTCCTCGTTCACCGTTAGGCCCATTTTTGCTGATTCCTTCTGTATACCTGAGAAGGCTGCAGTCACATCCCGCAGTTTTCGACCGATGATGTCTACGTCATCAGCGTACGCGAGTAGCATGTGGCTTTTGTTGAATATAGTGCCACTCGTGTTTACTGCAGCTTTTCTCATTATCATCTCCATCACAATGTTGAAGAGATCGCACGATAGGCCGTCGCCTTGTTTTAGGCCTCGTCTGGTATAGAATGGCTCCGTAAGGTCCTTGCCAATCTTCACTGAAGACTTCGTGTCAGTCAGCGTCATTCCGCAAAGACGTATCAGCTTCGCTGGAATACCAAACTCAGCCATGGCATCGAGTAATTTCTGCCGTATTGGGCTGTCGAAGGCAGCTTTATAGTCGACAAAAAGATGGTACGTGTCGATCTGTTTCTCTTGGGTCTTTTCCAGGATTTGCCGAAGTGTGAAAATCTGGTCAGTTGTTGATTTTCCGGGTCTAAAGCCACACTGATAAGGCCCGATCAGGTTGGATAACACTGGCTTTAGTCTTTCACATAGCACACTCGACAGGACCTTATATGCGATGGGTAGAAGGCTGATCCCGCGGTAGTTGGAGCACACACTTGGATCACCTTTTTTCAGCACAGGACATAATACGCTTACATTCCAATCGTCGGGCATGCACTCTTTAAGCCAAACCGTGCGCAGGAGCTGGTGCATGCTCGTTATCAGCTCCTCGCCACCGGACTTGAAGAGCTCTGCGGGCAGACCGTCGGCACCGGCTGCTTTGTTGTTTTTCAGCCGCGATATTGCTCTTCTTACCTCGGCTTGACTTGGTGGTGGGCAATCTAAACCGTCGTCGACAATTGGCGTGATAACTTCACGTGCGCTGCCTTCTGGAACCAGCAGTTGCTGGAAGTGTTCTCTCCATATGTGCAGCACACTCTGCGTATCCGTGACCAGATTTCCATCACTGTCCTTACAGGTGGGGAGGCCATTACCGTATCCATTTGTTCTTATTTTCTGGTAAAATTTTCGGGCCTCACCTCTATCCCTGTATCGCTCTATATCCTCGTTCTCCCGTTCCTTCATCTGACGTTTTTTTCGCCTAAATAGCTGTCTCGCCCGTTTTGCTTTCTCCTTATGCCGTTCCCTAACAGCACGGGTTGCAATTGGCTGTAGCGTTGCCCTATAAGCAGCATCCAGTTCCTCAGACGCTATGCGACATTCTTCATCGTACCAGGATTCGTCTGAGCTCCGCTTTTCATATCCTAGCACGGTTGTTGCGGCGGTTGCCATGGAATGCGCAATATGCTGCCACTGTGTATCGGGAACGTCAGAAGTAGAGGCGTTGTGTCGTAAAAGTTGGGAGAGCTGGTTGGAGTAGGCAGTAGCTATCTCTGGGGTTTGCAGCTTCGCGATGTCCAGCTTTCTTTGTGTTTGGTTACGTGCGTTTTTCGCTCTGCTCAATCTTGTGCGCACCTTGGCTGCAACCAGGTAATGATCCGAGCCAATATTAGCACCACGAATCACACGCACGTCCATGACACTAGATGCATGTCTGCCATCGATTACTACATGATCAATTTGATTTTTGGTGTTTTGATCGGGGGATAGCCAAGTTGCCTTGTGGATGTCTTTGTGCTGGAATCTGGTTCCACTCACTACCATGTTCCTTCCCGCTGCGAAGCTAACCAGCCTAAACCCGTTGTCTGACGTGTCGGTATGCAGGCTGAATTTGCCGATCGATGGACCAAGAACATCTTCCCTTCCTACTTTTGCATTAAAGTCTCCTAGAACAATTTTAATGTCGTGGCCAGGGCAGCGGTCGTATGTTTCCTCTAGGCGCTCGTAAAATGCATCTTTAATCTCATCGTCTTTATCTTCCGTCGGGGCGTGTACACAAATCAGCGTGATGTAAAAATATTTCGCCCGGATGCGAATGGTGGCTATTCGGTCACTTACAGGGTTAAACCGCGAGACCAGGTGTCGAAGTCTCTTGCCGACTATGAAACCACATCCAAATTCGTGTCTTTCTGCATGGCAGCTGTAGAAGATGTCACAGTTCTTTCGTCGTGTGCATCCCTGTCCCGTCCATCTCATTTCCTGTATGGCGGTGATGTCAGCCTTGTATTTGTCGAGGACATCCGCCAGTTGGATAGAGGCACCATCTCTGTATAGAGTTCGGACATTCCAGGTGCATATCCTTAAATCATGGTCCTTATATCGTTTGCGGGGGTCGTCAACATTTGGGGGGGTTCTTGTTTTTTCTTTTCTTCGTGTTTTCATAATAAATTTTGTTTAAGGAGAGTGGCTTATTAGGCCACCGCTCCCGATCCTAGTTTCTTGGGGCTGCCAAGGCCACTAGGAGAGCCTGTGTTGAGCTTCAGTAACTTTTGTTACCTACTTCCTAAGACGCATCGGTGGTAGCATGCCGATTAGGTTACTCAACGTTTCGCCTTCTAACTCTAGCTAACTTCTAAGCGGTTGCTTTGAAGTCATTGCCCAGGGAATACTTGGTCTAGGACCGGAAGTAGTTAGCTGCTTGGACAGTGCCACAAAGGAATCGCTTCTGGTCACTCCCAAGTGAGTGACAATCAGTAGTTTTCAGCCTCTGGGCAAAGTCCCATTCCCCAAGTTATTAGTTTCAACGAACAAATAATCTAGCTATATATAATTTCAAAATAGATTTTATCTTCTTGGGCGCCGTCATCAATAAAACAAATAGCATCAGCCTCGAAATCCGGAGAAGAATCTTGCTTGCAAAAATATGCTATAATGGACTAAGCAAGCGATTTAATGACAGAGCCCACTCCCAACGAAAAGTTGTTATACCAGACACTCGTTTTACCTGCATTGATGTATGGTTTAGAATCCTGGGTATGTACACAAGCGGATGTGTCTATTAGTTTTCGAGAGGAAAATACTCCGTAAAATATATCGCTTATCATATCGCAGAGAGTGTCGACTTTGTATTAATCATGAGCTGTACGAGCATTATATTGACATTGACGTGGTCAGACGCAATAAGCTACAGCAGTTGCTCTGACTATGCCATGTTGTACGCATGGTTTGAAAAGGCAATAAACTCGATGGACGGCGCAGAAGAGGGCGACCAAAACTACGTCGGAAAGGTCATATTACCGAAAACCTTGCAGAACTTGGTGTGACAAACTGCAGCATATAATCAAAATATACGATTGCAAAAGAAGTACAAGCTAACAACAACAACAATAATTACTAAAAGAAACGTCTCAGACTATTAAAAATATTTTGCTTTCAATATTTTGAAAGTAAGAAGCGAAGCAGCTAGGTAGTTCGCCCCTCCCATTAGAAATGGTGGTTTCTTTTAATATTGTCGTGCGATTTAATTTGATCATTTTCCCCTGATGCTCAGTTGATGCCGTAAAATACATTTCGGTACTTCCATAAAAAATTACCACTTGCCCAGGGATATTGAATTTTACTTTTTACATTTGATGGCTATCATGTCTCTTCTCCCCATGCGATTCCTATCTCCAACCGTTTACGCTCCACAAGCAGGCAAATATTAATATATAAGTAATTTCATTTAAAATTCGGCAAATTTCTATAATTTGAGGATTAAACAATTTCATATAGGGTGAGGGTATTTATCAGTCAGTTCAGCCGACTGCAATTTCAGTACTATTGAATTTCGATGAATTTTTTAATTGTTGTTGCCAGCCATCAATTAGGATATAAACAACTTTCCGCTTCTCTTAAGCTTAAAAAAAATATTATATAATTTCGATAGTTAGAGAATTCATTTCCAATATCTATGTTCTACATCTGACCAATCCACCTTTAAATAATGTTTTTCCTTTAATGTCTACGTTTGTCAATAAAACTCAATTAAATTTCTGTCTTATATCCGTATTTAACGTTCGCTAAATGTACTAGCAAACACACAGAACAAGTTAACATCGCATGCTTAAATGTTATTAGTAATTTAGACGCAAAATCAGTTGAATAACTTTGTTGGCACATTTATCTAGTTTATCAAAACAAAAAAAAAGCCAAAAACATAAGGCAAACATTTTATTTCACATAATAACATATAACAAACTGGTATTAGCTGATTTCCCGATTCTAACGTTATTGATATTGATACATTTCGGAAAGTCAATAAATCCATGGTTAATTAATTAAAGTGCCAAAGTAGAAACCATTCAATGGCCCCCGATGGTAGCAACGTCAAAGTTTTTGTTTGAACAAATCGCATGATTTCGACGTCGTAACAACGGCAAGAACAAAAACACACAGAAAGATAAAATTGTTATAAACAAATAAACACGGACTCAACTCTAACATGATTCACTACAACTCCAATATAATTTTAGGTTTATTAATTATTGCCAAACCCCAAGACAACAGGGATAAGAAGAAGAGTTCATGCGAAGAACGGGCCACCAAAGCGATGAGTGGCACAGCAAGGTGGTGGTAAATGCTCTACTGTGGTCTCGCAACAATGGCGTGTTGAAAGTTAATTTGTACAAGTCGATGAAAATAAAGTTTTTCAATAAATTCTACCTCCACGAATATGAAATGAGGGTTCGTGTGTGTAGACCTGGTATTTGAGCTTAGTACCAATAAGCCCCCTCCCTAGACAAAACAACAATTGAGCGTGTTATGTCCTACCAGTAATTGCACAAAAGGCAATTAAGTATTGGAAATGAATTTAAATCATTAGCACATTTTGTAACAATCGCTTACAAAATATGTTCAAAAATTTTGAGCTTGTAAAAAAAATTCTGTTGCTCTGTTTTAAAAGAAACAAATTCTGTAGTTTATCTAATATGCTATCTCAAGGAATAGATTCTGAAAGGCATTCTGTGTACCCAAGAAACTTGTAAAAAATTCGGTTAGGTCTTACATTCCTAAAAGATATACACACTCTCTAAGAATAAATTTTAGAAGGCCTTATTTTGGATTTTTGGTGATTAGAAAAGAACACCCAAACGAAATAAGTGTAACCGTAAGAAATGAAAACAAAACCAGAACAGAAACTGCAGTTACTGTACCCTTAGAAATGATACAAGAAATAGTGTAATGCATTGAAGAAGACGTGTAAGACCCCAAGTATCTTAAGACCATATTCGGCAGGATAACTCGAGTAAACCTTAACCTATATATTAGGGTGTTCCTTATATGGGATTTTTGGGAATTTCGTTAAAAAAAGGTATTAGTAGCGAAGTTGGACATCGAGCTCCACCTTCCATTTGTTATTTACAAAATAACTAATATGTTGTGCGAAATTTCGCATCGATAGTTAGACGTTAGAATGTGCCGCAAAGAGGCCAAAGCTCGACTTTTGTGTTGAAATCAGTTTATCGCCGCTAAACAATATCCTGGTTTAGATAGATGAACTAGTAATATGCCGTTGAATTGGTGAAGTGATGACCTATAAATGCATATGTTTGAACTTACGATATCTCTTATAGATATCGAGATTTTTGATGCAAAAGTGGGGGTATTTTTGAAGAAACCAGTAAGAAAGTTTCAGTCGGGCAACCCGACTTACATATACCATCACCCTCAGTAAAACAAAAAATTTTCTATTTTATTGATATTATAACGCGATTTCTAAAGTGGGCGGAGTGGTACATTTGTATGGGAGGTACCAGATGGGGCGTGTCTACACTTCAAGATTTTTTCGCCAAAACTTTATCATTATATAGCTTTACTAAATACATAATTTAGGCACGATCGTGCCAAGTATATTGATATTATAACTCCATCTCTAAAGTGGGCGGAATGGTCCATTGAATGGGAGGTACCAGAAGGGGCGTGTCTAGACTTCCAGATTTTTTCTCAAAAACTTTATCCTGCTTGAACTTTACTAAATACAGAATTTGGGAACAACCGCGTTAGGTCTATTAGTAATATTAATCGATTTCTACAGTGGGCGATACCAGATGTGTATGGGAGGTACCAGATGGGTCGTGGCTAGACTTCCAGTATTTTTTCTCAAAAACTGTATCCTGCTATAGCTTTACAAAAACAAAGATTTTGGGTACTATCGACTTGGATTTATTAATATTACTACTCCATCTCTAAAGTGGGCGGAAAAGTACATTTGTATGGGAGGTATCAGAAGGGTCGTGACTAGCCTTCCAATATTTTTTCCAAAACTTTATCCTGTTATAACTTAACAAAGTACATTACTTGGGCACGATCGTTTAGACTTTATTGATATTATAACTCCATCTCTAAAGTGGGCCGAGTGGTAAATTTGTATGTTAGGTACCAGAAGGGGCGTGGCTAGAATTTAAATTTGTTGTTCAAAACTTTATCCTGTTATAGCTTTACTAAATATAGAATTTGGAAGCGATCGAGTTCGATGTATTGATATTATTACTCGATTTCTAAAGTAAGCGGAAAAACGCCCAGAAGGGGCGTGGTCATGTAGCCCATTTTCAATACCGTAAGTAGTTTTGGGGAAATATTAACTCGTGCTAAATTTCTAAACATTTGGTTGCGTCTTTCGAAAGTTATCGTGCGAACCAGCCGGACAGCCAGACAGATAGACGGACGGACAGACAGACAGACAGACAGACGGACATGGCTCAAACGACTTAAAAAGTCTTGAATCGAATTTGGTTCAAAGAAACCTGGGGCCTAAAGTCACTCCTTCTATGTGTTACACTTTTGGGTCGTATCAAATGATATATACCTTCATCTCTAAGGGTGATGGTATAAAAATTAACAAACATTTGTTTAACTGCTTTACGAAGTGGTTATAGCAGACCACCATATATTTCCACAATTTAGCATATATCAAGTCAAAGTCTACAAAAAAGTATATGTGCATATTTTCAATATCTCTATCCGTTCCCGAGATATCAGATTTTAAAAACCGTTATTTTGACATTAAATATAGCAAATACTCATGTGTCTAGATTTTGATCTGTAGTTCCGTCCGAATACTCATTCATACTTTCTAATGACACCAAAAACATTGCCATCCAATGCCCCATTGAGGAGATATACGATTTTTAACATAGATATATCACCAAATATGTATATTTATACCATCACCCTTAGGGATGAGGGTATATATCATTTGATACGACCCAAAAGTGTAACACATAGAAGGAGTGACTTTAGACCCTAGGTTTCTTTGAACCAAATTCGATTCATGACTTTTTAAGTCGTTTGAGCCATGTCCGTCTGTCTGTCTGTCTGTCTGGTGGCTGTCCGGCTGGTTCGCACGATAACTTTCGAATGACGCAACCAAATGTTTTGAAATTTTGCACGAGTTATTATTTTTACAAAACTACTTACGGTATTGCAAATGGGCTACATGGCCCCGCCCCTTCTGGTACCTCCCATACAAATACATCATTCCGCCCATTTTAGAAATCGAGTAATAATATCAATACACCCTATTTGGGCAGATCCCGAAATTCTGTATTTAGTAAAGCTATAACAGGATAAAGTTTTGGAAAAAATTTTGAAAGCCTAGCCACGCCCCTTCTGGTACCTCCCATACAAATCTAGCTTTCCGCCCACTATAGAGATGGTGAAATAATATCAATAAATTAAACGTGATCGAACCCAAATTCTATTTTTAGTAAAGCTATAACAGGATAAAGTTTTGGAGAAAAAAATTGGAAGCCTATCCACGCCCCATCTGGTACCTCCCATACACATCTGGTACCGCCCACTTTAGAAATCGATTAATATTATTAAAAGACCTAACGCGATCGTGCCCAAATTCTGTATTTGGTAAAGTTTAAGCAGGATAAAGTTTGGAGAAAAAATCTGGAAGTCTAGACACGCCCCTTCTGGTACCTCCCATACAAATGTACCACTCCGCCCACTTTAGAAATAGGGTAATAATATCAATACACTCGACACGATCGTGCCCAAATTCTGTATTTTGTTATGTTATAACAGGACAAAGTTTTGGAGAAAAAATTGGAAGTCTAGCGACGCCCCTTATGGTACCTCCCATACAAATGTACCTTTCCGTCCACTTTTGGGATGTACTAATAATATCAGTACACCCGTGCCCAAATTCTGTAATTAGTAAAGCTATAACAGGATAAAGTAATGGAGAATAAATCGGAAGCCTAACCACACCCCTTCTCGTACCTCCCATACAAATGTACCACTCCACTCCGCCCACTTTCGAAATCGAGCAATAATATCAATATAATAGAAAATTATTTGTTTTACTGAGGGTGATGGTATATGTAAGACCCGACTGAAACTTTCTTACTGGTTTTCATCAATTTTTATACCATCACCCTTAGGAATGAGGGTATATATCATTTGATACGACCCAAAAGTGTAATACATAGAAGGAGTCACTTCAGACCCTAGGTTTCTTAGAACCAAATTCGATTCATGACTTTTTAAGTCATTTGAGCCATGTCTGTCTGTCCGTCTGGTGACTGTCCGGCTGGTTCGCACGATAACATTCGAAAAACGCAACCAAATGTCTTGAAATTTTGCACGAGTTACTATTTCCCCAAAAATACTTACGCTCCTTCTGGTACCTCCCATACAAATACATCATTCCGCCCACTTTAGAAATCGAGTTATAATATCAATACACCCAACGGGATCGTACCCAAATTCTGTACTTAGTAAAGCTATTATAGGATACAGCTTTGGAAAAAAAATTGGAAGTCTAGCCACGCCCCTTCTGGTACCTCCCATACAAATTCACCTTTCCGCCCACTTTAGATATGGAGTAATAATATCAATAAATCCATCGCGCTCGTACCCTAATTATTAATTTAGTAAAGCTTTAGCAGGATACAGTTTTTGAGAAAAAAACTGAAGTCTACCAACGCCCTATCTGGTACCTCCCACACACATCTGGTACCGCCCACTTTAGAAATTGATTAATATTATTATTAGAACTACCGCGATCGTGACCAAATTCTGTATTTAGTAAAGTTAAAGCAGGATAAAGTTTTGGAGAAAATATCTGGAAGTCTAGACACGCCCATTCTGGTACCTCCCATACAAATGTACCTTTCCGCCCACTTTAGAGATGGAATAATAATATCAATATTCTCGACACGATCGTGCCCCAATTCTGTATTTTATTAAGTTATAACAGGATAAAGTTTTGGAGAAAAAATTGGTAGTCTAGCGGCGCCCCTTATGGGACCTCCCATACAAATGTACCTTTCCGCCCACTTCAGAGATGGAGTAATAATATCAATACATCCAACGCTATCGTGCCCAAACTCTGTATTTAGTAAAGCTATAACAGGATAAAGTTTTGGAGGATAAACCTAGAAGTCTAGACACGCCCCTTCTAGTACCTCCCATACAAATTTACCACTCCACCCACTTTAGAAATCGAGTAATAATATCAATATAATAGAAATTTTTTTATTTTACTGAGGGTGATGGTATATGTAAGTCGGGTCGCCCGACTGAAACTTTCTTACTGGTTTCTATGAAATTTGAATGTCAACAGTGGTTTTGTGATGATGTAAGAAACTTAGTTGATGTATGAAACTTAGTTTTTATATCCCCAGACCTACTATATACTTGTAAAAATATAAAATTCAACATGTTGGAACCGAGTTTCTAATACCCGGTTCATAAAACAAGTTTTTTGAAAATACTGGTTTAACATCTATAACACAACTAAGATCGCTACAGGAATCTTATGGACTACATAAATTGAAATATTTACATAACAATAATTGTATAAATAATTACACAGTGATACAAATGTGAAGGCAAAAAATATACAGGGGTTCTCATGTAGCTTTTCTGTTAGACTGGAGACCATAGAGTAAAGTGATACTTTTACTTTTTCTCGGTCACTTCGTTAAGTAATGTTTTTATACCAAATTAAGTGAAATGGCGATATTCCTAAAATTACAAGTTCCAAAATTCATGTCTTTTCTTTGTAAACCGATATTCAAAAACTTACATCTGTTGTGAAGTTATGACTTTCACCTTTTATTAAAAAAAAGAATTTTGAAAATCGGTTAAAAAATAGTGAAACGGCGGCTGTTAAAGCAAAACAACCTCGAAAAAAAATTGCGAATTCTCTTTTTCTCAACGCTCTCAGTTGATCAGTTGATCAGCGCAATGTATATTTTTTATTTTTGTATTATGCTATTTTAAAGTAGCCTTCTAAAATAGGTAAGTTTATAAGAATCGGTGGAAAAATGAATGAGTTATGCTAATTTTTGTAATATATTTTTCGACATTCTTTGGAATATGTAGTACGAATTACTTGTTTGTGATACGTATACGTCACATGTATTTGTACAAAGTGACACACATACTATAAGGAAAAACCACAAAATAACGCGAACATGTTATTACAAAATTTAGCATAACTCATTCATTTTTCAACCGTTTCTTATAAACTTACCTATTTTAGAAAGCTACTTTAATATAGCATTGCACTGCTTCATGATCAACTGAGAGCGTTGAGAAAATGAGAATTCGCAATTTTTTTTCGAGGTTGTTTTGCTTAAACAGCTGCCGTTTCACTATTTTTTAACCGATTTTCAAAATTCTTTTTTTTAATAAAAGGTGAAAGTCATAACTTCACAACAGATGTAAGTTTTTGAATATCGGTTTACAAAGAAAAGACATGAATTTTGGAACTTGTAATTTTAGGAATATCGCCATTTCACTTAATTTGGTATAAAAACATTATTAACGAAGTGACCGAGAAAAACTAAAAGTATCACTTTACTCTATGGACTCCAGTCTAACAGAAATGCTACATGAGAACGCCTGTATATTTTGTGTGTAGCACAGTGTTATCAATATTAAAAACATTTTGCGTAAACAAACAACTGTTGACATCAAAATTTCATTCAAAATACAAAATAAAAACAATATTTAACGATGTTGGTGTGTAAAATCTTGAATATTTCCTGAAATATATATATATATATATGTTTTCCTCTAACTCCCATTGGAGCATAGGGCGTCCAAAAGAAGCATAGGATATTAATAATCTTGGCGTCATTAGAGAGAAGACACAATGTGCATTCGGATGGAAGCAGAGATCAAAGTTTAGATGCATTAGTCTATGCAATATTTAATGTCAAAGAAACGGTTTTTAGCGCCTGATATCTCGGAAACTGATAGAGATATTGAAAATATGCTCATATAATTTTTTGTAAACATTGACCTGATATATGATAAATTGTTGAAATATTTGGTGGTCTGCAATAATATATAATACATAGCAATACAATTTCAAAATTTTTTGTTATTTTTTTTTTCAAAAATACCCCCACTTTTGCATCAAATATCTCGATATCTATAAGAGATATGGTAAGTTTAAACATATGCTTTTATAGGTCGCCATTTCACCTATTCAACTTATATAACTAGTTCATCTATCTAAAACAGAAATTTATTAAGCGGCGATAAACTGATTTGAACACAAAAATCGAACTTTGACCTCTTTGCGGCACACTAACGTCTAACTATCGATGAGAAATTTCGCACAACATATTCGTAATTTTGTAAATAACAAATGGTAGGTGGAGCTCGATGTCCAACTTATCTCCTAATAACTTTTTTTTAACGAAATTTCAAAAATCCCATATAAGGAACTTCCTACAATATTTAAGAAAATTTACCAGTATTATTATTTTCCAAAATTAAAAAGGGATTGTAAATGGGAAGAATTGCCCCACCCCTTCTGGTACCTTACATAAAAATTTTTGTTAAAACAATGGTTCTAAATATTTTCCAAACCGGCAGCTGGAGGAAATTAAATTACTCAGGAATGAATATGGATAATATGAATATAAGACATTAAAAGAAACTAATATCAGTTATACTGACAGATAAATACCATCACCCAATATAAGGTATTGAGTTATTCAAATTAACCGATTTCCAATAAAAACCAGTAAGAAAGTTTCAGTCGGGCAACCTGACTTACAATACCCTCACCCTCAGTAAAACGTAAAATTTTCTATTATTTTAATATTATTACTCGATTTCTAAAGTGGGCGGAGTGGTACATTTTGTATGGAAGGAACAAGAAGGGTCGCGGCTAGACTTCCAATTTTTTTTCTACAAAACTTTGTCCTGTTATAAAAAACTTAAAAAAAAGTGGCCGTAATGGTACATTTGTAAGGGTGGTACCAAGAGGGGCGTGTCTAGAATTCCACATTTCTTCCCCAAAACTTTATCCTGTTATAGATTTACTAAATACAGAATTTGGGCACGATCGCGTTGCGTGTGTTGATATTATTACTCTATCTCTAAAGTTGGCGGAATGGTACATTTGTATGGAAGGTACAAGAAAGGGCGCGGCTAGACTTCCAGTTTTTTTCTCCAAAACTTTGTCCTGTTATAGCTTCACAAAATACAGAATTTGGGCACGATCATGCCGAGTGTATTGATAATATTACTCCATCTTCAAAGTGGACGGAATGGTACATTTGGAAGGGTGGTACCAGAAGAGGCGCGGCTAGACTTCCAATTTGTTTTCTCCAAAACTTTATCCTCTTATAGCTTTACTAAATATAGCATTTGGGCACGATCACCTTAGGTCTATAAATAATATTAATCGATTTCTATCAGGGCGGTACCAGATGAGTATGGGAGATACCAGATGGGGAGTGGCTAGACTTTCAGTTTTTTTTCCAAATCTTTATCCTGTTATAGCTTTACTAAATACAGAATTTGGGAATGATCCCGTTGGATTTTTTGATATTATTACTTTCTAAAGTAGGCGGAATGATGTATTTGTATGGTAGGTACCAGAACGGGGCCATGTAGCCCATTTGCAATACCGTAAGTAGTTTTGGGAAAATATTAACTCGTGCAAAATTTTAAAACATTTGGTTGGTCTTTCGAAAATTATCGTGAGCACCAGCCAGGCAGCCAGACAGACAAATTCTTTATGTTGAAGGAATTTACTTCAAAAAAAAGTGGTTACATAGCACCGCCAACAATTTCTGTTTTATGATGTTATTGCTTTTTTTTTAAATTAAAAAACGTCATATTACTCACGTGCAAATGTGTATAATTTTTTACTTGTGACCCAAAGTACTATACAATATCACTGTCAAGCAGTGTTAAGGGCTCGCAGCCTGCCCAACTATATCATCCGCTAACACATCTTGCCCCTGCTGTTATAGTTTTGATAACAGCTTACCACCAAAAACGCCACACTACTACTAATTTAATGCCAACTCGTTAGCATCAGTTCTCGTATCACTCTACCAACTTTATCTTAAACTCAAACTGAAAAGTATGTGGAAAAGCTTTCCTTGATTTTACTTTTGTTGTCCCTTTTCCTTCACTCCCCCCGAAAACTAAAGTTCATTAATAAACTACCAAAGTTGTTTGCAAGAAAAGCAAAAAGTATTCAAAGTACGAGTGCAAGACCTCTCAACGTAGAGGTATCCCTGTACATCAGGACGAATACTCAAACCCTTGGAACTCTCATTTACTCGGTATCCTTAGCATGTTGTTCCGTTGACGCTGCAGCGTTTTGGCAAAAATTTTAGAGTGACTTGAGGCTTTTCTAAAACGTTTTTGTTGACTTAAGCAAACAAATTTTGCAGCTTAACAACTTTTTAAGTAGATTTAATAAGGACCCCTTTTAAATGCTGACAACATCTCATCACCGAGAGTAAATACCTACCTCATGCTTTCTATTGCCTTATCATTTAGAATTCTCACTTATTATTGTAAACCCCCCGCCTTCACCAAAAAGGAAATAAAACGAAAATCATTTTACACAAAATGGTGGGAAATACTTTTTCAGCAACATAAACAAATTAAGTTTATCGAACAATTAGAAAACAACAGAGATGCTCAAAAGGGCTAAAATACTGCAAAGGATGTTGGTTATGTTATTGTTACCTAAGTTAGTGCTTAACTTAGTTATTATGTAAATATCGTATTTGTAATGAGCTATTTAGGAGTGAGCATTAAATGTTCTTAGCTGTTATTGTAGGTAAAGTTGAAACACTTAGTTGGGATGACTTGAAAGTTTATATTCGAATTCAATATAATGTTTGGGATTCTATTCATCAATGTTTTATTAGGACACTTGAAGCAAATTTGCAATAAATGTCAGGAAAGAAATGATTTCTTTAAAAGTCGTACAAAGGAAAATTTCTTAGTTGCTAACAGTCAAGTCAAAATATGATTTTTAACTCTCCCATAATAGCTCATATTAAGAAATTAAGACATACTCCAGTCAGAGCACGTATTGGCTCGCTCTTTACACGTTTGCAGTAAGTTACGAGTCGATGGTTTGGAGCCAAGTCCTTAAAAACAATTTAAGAAATAAATTATGGCAAATTTCTGAAAGGAAATTTTTTATAAACTAAACTAAAGTAAAGCAATATTTTAATATATTCTGTAGTACAAGCCATACTAGGCAAACATTTTTAGTACCATCGTGTTAAGAGTGTCTGAATTTATGTATATGTATGTACTTCCAATTTTTTCTCCAAAACTTTATCCTGCTTGAGCTTTACTAAATACAGAATTTGGACACGATCACCTTGGGTGTATTGATATTACTACTCCATCTCTAAAGTGGGCGGGATGGTACCAGAAGTTGGGTGGCTAGGCTTCCACTTTATTCTCCAAAACTTTATCCTGCTTAAGCCTTACAAAATGCAGAATTTGGTCATGATCGCTTTGGATCTATTAATAATATTAATCGATTTCTAAAGTGGGCGGTACCTGATGGGTATGGGAGGTACCAGATGGTGCGTGGCTAGACTTCTTTTTTTTTCTTCATAACTGTATCCTGCGATAGCTTTACTAAATACAGAATTTGGGTACGATTATTACTCGATTTCTAAAGTGGGGGAATGATGTATTTTTATGGGAGGTACCAGAGGGGGCGGGCCCATGTAGCCCATTTGCAATACTGAAGTAGTTCTGGGGAAATATTAACTCGTGCAAAATTTCAAAACATTTGGTTGCGTCTTTCGAAAGTTATCGTGCGCTCCAGCCAGACAGACAGACAGATGGATATGGCTCAAACGTCATGAATCGAATTTGGTTCAAAGAAACCTAGGGTCTAAAGTGACTCCTTCTAAGTATTATACTTTTGGGTCGTATCATATGATATATACCCTCCTACCCGTAAGTTGAGGGTATAAAATACGAGAAATGGCATTGTCGCCCAGACCCAACGGCTAAAAGTAAAATCTAGAAAAATTTTGTAAATTAATATTTTTCTGAATTAATTTGAAATTCGTATTATTAGGGCTAAATAGGGAGGAAATGTTACCACCATTACGACTAACAGGTACTATCACATTAATAGTGTAACCGTTTATCTTTTGAAGTGGTTGTGCGATAAGAAATATTTTTACGTTTAAGGCTGAAAGGCAAGGAACATGGTAATTAGCAGCACACGATTTGACCACAAAAACATTCACAAAGCAACGTGGATATCTTCCGATCAAGCGTCTTAGACGTACGAGTGATCAGAGGTGCGAACATCAACTCGGATCACCACCTCACTGCAGTGAAGGTGCGTACTAGGCCAAGCAGAGCGAAAACCCTGCGTAACCAGGCACAGAGAAAGCTGGACATCGCTAAACTGCAGACCGCGGAGATAGCCAACGCCTATTCTGACCAACTCACTCAACTACTTCTTGATGCTCCAACTCCCGAAAATACTAGCGCGCAATGGCAACATATTGACCACTCGATGCAAAGGACTGCGCGGTCCGTACTAAGGTATGTGAAGCCCTTTAACGATAATGCCTGGTACGATGACCAATGCCGCGATGCCACCCGGGAACAAGATGCTGCATACAGGGCCAAACTGCAGCCAATGGCAACGCGAGCTGTTTATGATAAGTATAGAGGAAGAGGCGGGAGGCGACTCGCTTCTTCAGGCGAAAAAAACGAGAGCTTAAGGAGCGGAATAATGTGTGTACTGAAGATTACAGGAACAGAGGTGAAGCCCGAAAATTCTATCAGAAGATAAAAGGAAAGGTACATGGAACAGGTCTTCCCTCCTGTAAAGACAAGGATGGTCATCTCGTCACTGACTCCGAGAGCGTACTGAGAATATATAAAGATCACTTCTGCAGCCTATTGATGTGTGAAAACTTGACGGAAGAAGACTGTGCACCAATCCGAGAGGATAACATCGAATGTCCACCTCCGAGCCAAGCTGAGATAACAACTGCTTGTTTAAGCATGCAACAGCTCATAGAGAACATTTGGCTTCAGGAGAGCATGCCAGAGGATTGGAATCTCAGTGTACTATGTCCAATCTACAAAAAAGGTGACCGTAGTGAGTGTAAAAACTATCGTGGAATTAGCCTCTTACCGATTGCGTATAAGGTCCTGTCTAGCATACTGTGTGAACGTCTAAAGCCAATTGTGGAAAACCTGATTGGACCTTATCAGTGCGGCTTTAGACCAGGCAAATCCACGACGGATCAGATATTTACATTACGGCAGATTCTTGAGAAAACCCATGAGAAGCAAATCGACACTTACCACCTCTTTGTCGATTACAAAGCTGCCTTCGATAGTCCCATCAGGCATCGACTATACGAAGCCATGTCTGAGTTCGGTATTCCTGCGAAGATAATTCGTCTCTGCCGGTGTACCCTTACGAATACCAAATCCTCTGTTCGGATTGGCAAGGATCTATCTGCACCATTCGATACGACGAGAGGTCTTAGACAGGGTGACGGTTTGTCATGTATGCTGTTCAACATAGTGATGGAGAAGGTGTTAAGGAAAGCAGCGGTTAACATGTCTGGCACCATATTTAATAAGCGCCACATGCTGCTCGCATATGCCGATGGTATCGACATTATCGGTCGAACGATGCGAGAGGTAACAGCTGTTTTCACATCAGTTGAAAGGAAGTCAGCGAAAATGGGTTTGGCAGTGAATGAGGACAAGACGAAGTTAATGGTATCATCGAACAAAGTGTCCACCCATTGGGGACGCAGCGTGAACGTTGAAAACTATTGCTTTGAGGTAGTGGATGAATTAATCTACCTTGGATCCGCCATGAACACGAACAACAGTGTCAGCCTCGAAATAAAACGGAGAATAGTGCTTGCTAACAGGTGTTTCTTTGGACTACTCGAGCACTTTATAAACACCACCCTATCTCGAACTACAAAAGTCCAGCTGTACCAGGTACTAATTTTACCGGTCCTGTTGTACGCCTCCGAATCTTGGGTGCTTACACAGGCAGATGCAGCTCATCTGGCGGTGTTTGAGAGAAAAATACTCCGCAAAATATATGGACCCATTTGCGTAAACGGTGAGTTTAGGATTCGGATGAACCATGAGCTGTACGAGTTATACCACGACATTGATGTCGTCAAGCGGATCAAAGTGCAACGATTACGCTGGCTAGGCCATGTCGTGAGAATGGATGAGGAAACTCCAGCGCGAAAGGTATTCTATCAAAACCTCGAAGGACGGCGCAAAAGAGGGGGACCGCGACTACGTTGGAAGGACCAGGTGGAGGAATCACTGACGCTGCTTGGTAGGACTGACTGGAGACGGTGCGCACAAGATCGAAGCGAATGGAAATCTTTGATCATTTCGGCCTCTGACTTAGGCACTAAGATATAAATATATATATGTGTCAAGTTGTTTTAAATTCTAATAATAATAATAAGGCTGAAAAGGTTTCTGTAAATGGGTGTATGTTAACCTTATGGAGTTATTTGACGGAAAGAAATTTTAAAATTGTATAAATTACTGAAATAAAAACAATGATGGTTTTAAAATTTTCAAAATCGAAAAAAATTACCCTAGTTTTCACAAAGTTCAAACCGCGAGCGGCACGTCAAATTTCAATCGATCGAGCCAATGATTTTGTAAGTTTTTTTTTAGCCTAACCCTTTACAAAACTTACCAATTTTTTGCAAAATCGAAAAATAAAATTCTTTTTACTCTAGGGTTTACAAACTGCAAAACGCAAGTGGCACGTCAATCTTAAAATGATCGAGCTCATATTCTGAAATGTTTTTTCTTATACTAATCTCACACAAAACTAACTTTTTTTTGGAAAATGAAAAAAAATTATAAGGCCCAGCTTAATCTCCACACCAGCGCCACCGATCGAGTAAAAATTTAGCCAATGTAAATGAGATTTTGTACCAATTCCAATTTTATACCCTTCGCGAAAAATTCCGATTTTTTTGCAAAATCGAAAATTTTTGAAAAAAAAAATTCTTATCCTAAACTCACACAAAACTAACTGGTTTTTTTAAATGTAAAAATCAATTTTAAAGACCATATTAGTCTCTACACTAGTCCACCACTCAAGTCAAAATTTAACCAAAGTAAATTTTATACCAATTACATACATAGTTGCAAAATTTCATCAAATTCGGAGAGAAGATTTGAAATTTGTGTAATCGCTTCCTATTGAGTAACCCTAATGTGTTATGAATTAGACCGAATATCCATAAAAAAAAGAATCAGTAGAAGAATTTATTTATTCAAAGTTTATCATAATTCGTGATTTAGCAGAATGATCATAGTATTTGAGCAAATCGTGTTTACTATTCAAAAACCCTATAGTTTTTTAGTGAATCTGCGTCATATTTGATTACCATTTTCATTTTGTTTTTCACCCCTATTATCTTGCACTATTGCACATGTATAGTCTCACAAAAGCCATATGCAATACACAGATTACCTATTAACAGCGCTTTTAAAGCAAAATTGACCACATAAATTGCCTTTGATGTCTTAATGGATCTGCGTAATTAACATCTAACTAATTGTATGCGCCACCTTAAAGGGCACTATGTACATGAAGATATAAATTTTATGTAACTCCCGGTATTAAATCCTTTTGCTTAAAGAATTTATGATAGCAAAATCCCTTAAACAAACCTTTACCTTAGCTTTAATTACTGAATTTTCTGCCATGGAAGACGCACCATGAGAATAGAGTTGAGGGAGAAGAAGAGTAACGGTGCCATGTGTTTTAGTAGTAGGGGCAATATCCAACAACCAAGCTATGCTCTTACCTGTACGACTAGGATTGTTTAAAGTTGTTAATAAATTACAGCCTCCGTAATTAAAGACCACTTCTGGTATCGTTCATCATGTAATGAGTTTCCTGTTTCCCAGTTTCATTTGGTGTGTCCTCATCTACAACATAGCCTTAGTCTTCATCTTGGTTTGCCTTTGTCTTAACTACGACGGTAAACTTTCAAAGGCCAGTATTACTTTCCAGGACTATGTTCCTTTGCATTCTGCTAAAGCTACATCAACTCAACATACGTATGTGTGTGTATGAGTGGGTGTGCGTGCAAGTGTATTTGAGAAAGTTTATTCATAGACAAGATGACTGTTAAAGTCGCGACTGAGCAATTCTGGCTTCGGTCGTTACTTGTTACTGGTGCCAAATGATAAAAATTGTTTCAAAAGTAGCTTTAGCGAAAGTGTGGGTAAAATTAAGTTTTATTTACTAATTTATATGTCTTTACAAAATTTTATTTAATTTTTTTTTGTAAACCTAAGAAAAAGAAAGCATATATCATTGGTATCCTGAAAAAAGTTCTTAAGTCTAATTTTTCAAGTTGGTGACTGCTTGTGTTTTGATTCAATAACTTCCAAACTACTTTAAGTAGACGTGGGATTTTGTTTACGGGCATAGGCAATAACTTTTTGGGACACTTTTGCTTTTTTAAATCCATATCATAAAAAAGTGTTATTGAGACCTTTTTGCATGATACCGACGATATACGCTTCGCATCCCATTAATCAGGCTATATCAATGCATGATGGTAGTGTCTGTTAACCAACTTGCTATGGTCGGTGTGAATAACTTAAGTTACCATTAAAAATTTACTTTCCTTGCATACATTTTATAAACAAAAGAAATCCCATCATATTAAGTAATATTTCCATCTTGGTCATCTTATAATTTTCGTAAAAGCTTCAGCTATAATCAAAATTAAATCCAGTTGGGGGAAAACGTTGTCAAACATTGTATGAAACAACAGACCTAACATGATTCTTTATAGCATTATCAAAACTGTTAACATATGAACATATGTCTGTCTGTCTGTCTGTCTGGTAGATGGCATAAACGAAGGAAGTGTTTTGGAACGCCCCTAGACAATACGAAAACACTGGCACACTCACCCACACAAACATGAACACTTCCCCCACACAATAGATAAGAATGTGAGCTGGGAAAAACGATTTGAAAGTCATATGTTTGGCTGTGTGTATGTCTTGGGGAGTGTGAGCAAAGTCAGTTCGCGCTGGGTGATGGGAGGGTTTAGTCTTTTGATAAAAGAATGGAAATTTATATATGTGCCAGTGTATTTTAATGCATCGCAGGTTAAATGAAAATGTTATTACATTTGCCCGCCACTTCGAGTGTCGGAAATTGAATTTATATCCATGTTTTCAACCTCAAAGGATGCATTCGTTTTCATTCTCCCAGCCGCTAGAAGGAACATAGTTAGATGGCGCATGAGTGTTTGCATGTATGTAAGTAAGCGAGATGTGGGTCTTAGAAGAGTATAATTTCCACATGTTCAAGAAACACAACTGAGATTTGTTGATGCCGTCGACGTTGCCCCAGTGTGTATGTCGGTGGGTTGGTGGATGTTTCTCATCTGGAAGGTGACAGTGCAGCAATTTTTGCCTTGAGAAGGATATGCTTCACATTCAATGCGAATGGCATACTTTAACACGCCATATGTTATTTTACGCCGTAATGCCTTCACGAATGTGAGTGAATAGCTAACAGCACGAGGAAGGTGTAAAAACTGCCTAACCTTAGACAGAGACTGATATTTTACAATTGCAGTACGATGGTCTGTGTAAGTGCATTTCTTCGCAGTATGGGTGAATAGCTAAAAGCACGGGGAAATTACTGACATTTTAATTTTTATGATTTCAGTATGGTGTTCGGTGTTAGAGCAATTCTGTCCAAAGCTACTGTCAAATTTTTGACAGGTCCGAAAACACCAAATGATATTATTAACTTTACTTTTATATATCCCAAAAAAAATGCATTTGGGATATGTCTGGGCTACAAGCCGGCCAATAAACGTCATATATTTTGAATATCATATTTTGTCTTAAAATATTGCGAACTGTACTCGATGAGTCGTTGGAGGTGTGACATGTTGCCCCATCTTGTTAAATCACGATCGGTTATAAAAACCATCGTAAAACTATAGTGGCGTCCCAGCATAGTCGGAGGCGGGTTGGATATAATCATCTCCTTCTTCTTCTTAATTGGCAGCAGCAACAGAAATTCATCTATCAGTAGCCGCACGTAGAAAAGAATTCCAAGCGCTTCAGTCTTTTGCGCTCCGTAGATAGTTACACATAGTGTAGATAACAGCTCATTCACCAGGTCCATCCAGCGAAGTTTTGGTCGCCCCTCATGCGCCGCCTATCGAGTTTATTGACGACAACCTTCCGAGCTGATACATTTTCTTCCATTTGTACAACGTGTCCAGGGCAGCGCATTCTGTTCATTTCAACGGGTCTGACTGCGTCGGTATCGTTGTACAGCTCATACAGCTCGTGGTTCATTCGACGACGATACTCGTCGTTAACGATGATGGGTCCAGATATTTTGCGAAGTATTTTACTCTCGAAGACTCCCAGAATAGATTGATCCGCTTGTGTCATAACTCAGGATTGTGTGCTTTAGAGCAAGACAGGTAGGTTCAGAATCTGGTAGAGTTGGATCTATGTTCTTCGAGAGAGCGCTTTGTCATTAAATCGCTTGCTTAGCGCATAGTAGCAGCGGTTTGCAATCAATACTCGTCTTTTGATTTCCAGGCTGGCATTATTGTTTTTGTTTATGGCGGAGCCAAGGTAGGCAAAATCATCTACCACTTCAAAGTTATAGTTGTCAACGTTCACGCAGCGTCCCAGACGAGTGGACTCTTTGTTCTTAAACTTAATTTCCCTTTGCACCCCATGAATGAGGTATGGGATAGCTTCTCGCGTTGTTGTGAATTAACACGCTTTCTATTTTTAGATTCACAACTAACGGCACCTACTTATTTATCGACGAATGCGAACGTCACTGTTTTGAGAAGCTCTTACTAGACACGACAATTGAATGACGCTTAATACTGCGAAGTTGCTGTCAAACAACATTCGAGGGGAGCCGACAATGAAAGAAAATTTTATTTTATTTTTTTCTTTTAAGATGACTGGAGCCAGGTTTGAACCTGCGATCTCCCGCATGGTAGTCGCGTGTTCTAACCACTATGCCACGGCCGGTCCACTCTTTGTTCGTTGAAACAAATAACTTGGTTTTGTCCTCATTTATGTCCTGACCCACTTCCGCCGACTGCTTTTTAATGCTCGAAAAAACCGCAGTAACATCTCGCAATCCACGGCCATTGACATCATCAGCATACGCGAGCAACATGTGACTTTTGGTGAAGATGATACCATTCCTGTTTACTGCAGCCTTTCGCATGATCATCTCCATTACAATGTTAAAGAGACGCCGGACAGACTATCGCCTTGTCTAAAGCCTCGCTTGGTAGAAAATGGCTCGTCAGATATTTGCCAATTTTCACTGAAGACTTCGTGTCAGTCAGTATCATCCCTCAAAGTCGTATTAGCTTCGCGGGGATACCAAACTCAGCCATAGCATCTTATAGTTTCTGCCATATCGGACTGTTGAATGCATCTTTGTAGTCGATGAACAGATGGTAGGTTTGTGGGGTCTTCTCTAGGATTTGACGTAGTATAAATATCGTGTATTTACCAGGTATCAGCCACACTGATAAGGTTCAATCAGGTTCGCCAGAACCGGCTTTAGTCTTTCACATAACAGATTAGACTGCACCTTGTATGCGATTTCTTAAGCACGGGATATTGGAAACTTAGATTACAATCATCGGGCATGCATTCCTTGAGCCAAATCGTGTTTATGAGCTGGTTATTTTTAAGCCTTGCGATCGCAGTGCTGATCTCGTTTGGGTGGTGGACAATCTACTCCGTCGTCTATGATTGGTGTGATTTCGTCACTTATTCCGCCTTCGGGAACAAGTAGAGATTGAAAGTGTTCCCTCCATAGTTGCAGCACACGCTGAGTGTCCGTGACCAGATTTCAGTCTCTGTACTTACAAGTGGGGATCCCTATTCCTGGCTCTCTCTTTTCTTCCACAGACGCTTTTTCCGTCTCAACAGGCGTTTCATCTGCCTCCAGGGCTTGTCTGAGCGTGGTTTTTCATAACCCAGAACATTGTGATATCTAGCTTCCTTTGTGTTCGATTACGAGTGTTTATATCACTACTTAATCGTGTGCGTACCTTGGCTGCAACTAGGTGGTGATCCGAGTCAATATTTGCACCAAGCATCACACGCACGTCGATAACGCTTGAGACATGCCTTCCATCAATTACAGCGTGATCAATCTGAATTTTTGTATTTTGATCGGGAGATATCCAGCTTGCCTTGTGGATATGTTTATGAAGGAATCTGGTTCGATGTTTCTTGCTGACGCGGAACTAACCGGTCTGAATCCGTTTTCAGAGGTTTTGTTGAGTAGACTGAATTTTCCGACTGCTGAACTAAGAGCATCTTCCCTTCCTATTTTAGCTTTAAAATCTCCTAGAACAATTTGAATGTCATGTGCAGGGCAGGACAGAGATATATATATCCTCCAGGCGCCCGGATTCGAATATTGACTATTCGGTCACTTACAGGGTTAAACCGCGAGACCAGCTGTCGAAGTCTCTTGTCGACTATGAAACCACATCCAAAATCGTGTCTTTCTGCATGGCAGCTGTAAAAGATGTCACAGTTCTTTCGTTGTGTGCATCCCTGTCCCGTCCATCTCATTTCCTGTATGGCGGAGATGTCAGCCTTGTATTTGTCGAGGACATCCTACAGTTGGATAAAGGCACCATCTCTATATAGAGTTCGGATATTCCAGGTGCAAATCCTTAAAGTCGTCAGCAAATGAGGGGCTACTTGTTTTTTTTTCTTCGTGTTTTCATAATAATTGTTTAGTTTAGTTTCTAACTAAGAGAGTCTCTGTTTTGAGCTTCGGTAACTTCTGTTACCTAATTCCTAAGACGCACCAGTGGTAGCATGCCGTTTAGGTTACTCACTATTAGCTACACGGATCACGCTCACGACCATGACACTAGATGCATGCCTTCCATCGAATACGAAATGATCGATTTGTTTTTTGGTGTTTTGATCGGGGGAGTGGTCTTTTGTTTCTTCTAGGCGCTCGTACAATGCATCTGTAATCTCAGCGACTTTTTCTTCGATCTGAGCATTTCTTATCGCACTACAGACGCGCGTTTTTACCTTCATGCCATGGTCGGTCCCAAATAAATAAAAACTAAAAAACTTAATTTCCGTTTACAATGAATGAGGTATGGGATAGCTTCTTGCGTTGTTGTGAATTAACACGCATTATATTTTTAGATTCACAACAAACAGTTTATCGACGAATGCGAACGTCACTGTTTGCGGAGCTTTTACTAGACATGCCGATTATCTCGACATCGTTGTGTTTGTATTTATTCGGTCTGTTTTTATAAACATTGATTTAGAATTTATTTCAAGCTCAAGACCAGTGTTTTTTGAAAGAAGTTCATAGCAGAATGATATTCTCATAATGCCCTTCTCATAATGCCCTGGTAGTCTGTACAGCTGTTTTGGATTTAACCACGAATCCTCATCAGCAGACTTTGGTATAATGATTGCAAAATGTTTATCAAGTCTTATGCACCAGAATTCACAACAAAATGAGAATTTCTTCACTATGAGAAACCATTTGTTAATCTTCTTTCTTGTTTTGATTATTTATGTTGAAAAAGCCATCGGCTTTCAAAACAGCTGTACAGTCTACCAGGGCATTATGAGAATATCATTCCGCTATGAACTTCTTTAAAAAAAAACATTGGTCTTGAGCTCGAAATAAATTCTAAATCAATTATCTCGACACTTTACTCCAAAGTTGCTGTCGACAACATCGAGGGGGTCGGTAATGAAAGAAAAATGTAGATGACTGGAGCCAGGTGTCGAACATGGGATCTCCCACATGCTAGTCGCGTGTTCTAACCATCATGCCACGGCCGGTGTCGGTTCCAAATAAATAACCCAATATTTAATTGTTGTCTTTGCATGTAACTTTACTCATCGAATGTTTTAGATTTTGCTATTAAACAAATAGATAATAAATTAATTGAATACATATTAGTAAGTTAATTTCCTATAAATATTAATTTAAAAGTATTTTTTCTCTTTGTATTTAATATGTGTGTAACTTTATGACTTTGGCTAAACCATACACTATCTTCCGGATGCTACAATTATTTTATAGCATTAACTTAACCACTAATATAATTTCTACTACAGGGACATAAAACCAAACAAATTTTGTATATAATTTGTCACATTTATATCTTCATACTAAAGCCATAATCAAGTTATATAAATTACGTTGGTTCTTTGTTTCTTTATATTATTTGTTTAAAGTCCCTTTTATAAATTTACGACAGGGGAAATTTGGTTAAAATTTAATCACATTGAGTCGTTACATGAAACATCCGTTGTGGGCGAATCAAGAATCTAGCCATTGTATCTACACTCCACGTACAATTTATGATATCACCAACGTTCTTCTCCAGTTCTATTCGTTCGTGCATCATCATTTCATCTCGTATGCATAAACGTATTGTCATATTTGAAACCATAAACTAATTTTCTGACATATCCGCTTCCGTTTTCGAGTCAAATAAACACTCGCACAGAGCTGTGTTTGTTTCGCGTTACCACACACATGCACAACAATGTATAGTTGTGCGCCACAAAAACAGCAGAAACTACAGCAACTACAGCAACTACATAATACTCTCTAATACCACTGCTAAAAACTTCATGTCATATTCATTTAGAAAACTTTAAACACGCTTGTGCCATACGCACACATATACATGTACGTATATTTCAACATACTATAAGCATACAGTAACTGAATAAGCGTCGTGCCACTAGTAGCTATATCATGCAACACATTCCATCCGCGTCCACTTCTCAGACATAACACAAAGGGAACACACTCCTTGTTGTGCGTTGCCTCAAATGTTTTATGTGCTCATCAGTTTCATCTCCACAATGTGGCTAAAGGTATTATGACGTTGTGCCGCAGTTTGAAACACTTTTATGGCTGTAGGATTTTGCGTAAATGCGGACAGAGATCAAATTATGGTAGATCCAAATTGTAGTGGGGATTTGCAAATTGTAATAACTCCTTTGCACAGCATCTTTGATAGCTGATAAAGAGAGTACAGTATGCTGTAATTAGGCTTCTTTCGATGAAACAATATTTTTTTAATACGTATTCCATAAAACCTTCCCCAGCGCTTTTAAAGTGGACAACTATATGGGAAATGTATATTTTGAAAATGGGTTGAATTAACATCTCGTTTTTTTTTATTTAAAATTAAACCAGTTTCATACAGCAGTCGTAATAAAATTTCACTTCCGGCCGAATTTGAAAGTGGATAACTACACTGGCTCCCAGCCATTTTGTGCAAAAACATTATTAAATGTTTTGTGGTCAACTTTAATCAAAAAAACAAATATTTAAATAGCTGATTTGCACTTAATATAAAAATGTTTTGAGCTTAAAAGTCGGTAGTATTAATACCGACACTTCGCCAAACGGAATCAGACTGATTGATTTTCTACAGCAAGGAACATGGTAATTAGCAGCACACGATTTGACTACACATACACAAGGCAACATGGATATCTCCAGATCAAGCTACGAGAATTCAAATAGATCACGCGTCAAGTTCCTTAGAATTGCGAGTAAACAGGGGTGCCAACATCAACTGGGATCACTACCTCACTGCTGTGAAGCTGCTTATTAGGCTTTGCAGGGCGATAATACTGCTTAGCCAGGCATAGAGAAATCTAGACATCAGTAAACTGAAGACCACTGCTAACGTCTATTCGAAAAAACTCACTCGACGACTTCGAGATCCAAAGCCCTCACACGATAATACCTGGTGCGATGACGAATACCACATTCCTACCGGAGCACAAGATGCTGCACACAAGGCCCAACTGCTGCCAATGGCAATGCGAGCTTTTAATGGAAAATACAGGAAGAAGAGGCATGGAAGCAAATCGTCCCTTCAGTCAGAAAAAACTATAGCTGAATTAACGGAAAAATGTGTGCATTTAAGAATACAGAAATAGAGCTGAAGCCTGGAAATTTTACCAGAAATAAACTGTTAAATATATCGTACATGTCTTCCCTCCTGACAAGACAATATAGCCATCTCATTCCGGAATCCGAGAGCGTACTGAGGATATGGAAGATCATTATACCATCACCCTTAGGGATGAGGGTATATATCATTTGATACGAAAAAAAGTGTAACGCATTAAAGGAGACGAGTTAGACCTCAAGTATCTTAAGACCAAATTCGTTTCAGGACTTTTTAAGACGATTGAGCTATGTCCGTCTGTCTGGCTGGCTGGCTGGATGGCTGGTCAGAAGGATATCTCGAGTAAATCTTAACGGATCGGTATGAAAATTTACCAGTATTAATATTTTTCAAAACGAACTTATGGGATTGTAAATGGGCAAAATAGCCCCACCCCTTCTGATACCTCCCATACAATATTACCTATTTTTGGATAATTTATATTTCTTTCATAACATTGAATTTGGTCAGTTTATATATCTTGCAAAAGTAGACAAAACCCCAGAAAACCTATTTGATACACCCCTTCTGGTACCTCCCATACAAATGACCGATCACACCCCCATAGTCTGACAAACATATCTTTTTTGTAAGTAAACTGAATTCACACAACTTTTGAGTACGATGTTCGCTTACGAAAATCGGACTCAGGATTGAATATGGACTATATTGGTTTACGCCTTCTGGTACTTCCCATAAAAAATGACCTATTTTTGAATAATTAATATTTCTCCCATAACTGCCAAACGGACTCTTGGGGGGTTATGAAAATTGGTCGATTCATTTATGTTGTTATAGGAGGCAAAACCCCAGAAAACCCAACTATTTGACACACCCCTTCTGGTACCTCCCATACAAATGACCGAACTCACCCCCATAGTCTTACAAACATATCTTTTTTTGTAAGTACACTGAATTCAGTCACATTATGCGTAAGTTGTACGGTTATTAAAATATGAATCAGGAATGAATATGAACTATATAGGATCACCTATTCTGGTACCTCCCACAAAAAATGACCTATTTTTGGATAAATAATATTTTCCCCCATAACTTCCAAATGGATACATGGGGGGTAATATAAATTAGTCGGTTAATTTATATTGTAATAGGAGGCGAAACCTCAGAAAACCTAACTATTTGGCACACCCCTTCAGCGACCTCCCATACAAAGTACCGAATTCAGGCCCATAGTCTTACATACGTATCTTTTTTTGTATGCACACTGAATGCAGTTAAATTTTTCGTAAGTTGTACGTATGACACTTTGAGTCAGGCATGAATTAGGACTGTATCGATTCACCCCTTTTGGTACCCCCAATCAAAATTGCCTTTTTTGAAAAAATTAATATTTCTCACATAAAATCCAAACCGGCACCTATACCTCCTACACAAATAAGCCAAATTTTGGACGATTTTGCACCACAATTAGGAAAAAAATTATACATAAGTATGTAATTTTATTTTAATTAAACATCTATTAATTTCAATAACTCAAGACTTCGACAATATCTTATATTTGGTGATGGTATTTATCAGTCAGTTTACCTGACTGAAATTTCTGTACTGGTGTTTGTAGTCTGTTGATGACAAAACTCGGTTACACAACCTGTATCAATCTGGGACAATAACATCGACTGTTCGCTTCCGAGCCAAGCTGAGATAATGGGTCTCATGCATTAAACGTGAGCTTGAGCTCGGACTCGATTTTTTGAGTAAAATGTGCTTGTCGTATGCATAATAAAATTTGATGTATTTGCTTTTACTTACTGTTCACGTTTGATCTCGTCTTGCTCAGTTTGAACTATGTTAGATGTGCTTGTGCTCATTTTCATATGCATAAAAACAAGCTTTTGCTTTCTTTAGTGAGCTCTTGCTCAAATTTTGTTGAGCATGCCTTATAGTTGACTCGCGTATACTAAAAAGGAATCATGGCCGAATATTTTGTGCCACAAAGTAATACAAAATGTTATCAACAGCGAAAAAAAATTTAGCAAGTGAGGAAAAAAAATTATACAGGTTGTATTCTTAATTATTTTTTTTATCCTCACCCTACGGGTAGGAGGGTATATATCATTTGATTCGGCCCAAAAGTGTAACACATAGAAGAAGTCACTTTAGACCCTAGGTTTCTTTGAACCACATTTGATTCATGACTTTTTAAGTCGTTTGAGCCATGTCCGTCTGTCTGTCTGGCTGTCCGGCTGGTGCGTACGATAACTTTCGAAAGACGCAACCAAATGTTTTGAAATTTTGCACGGGTTCATATTTCCCAAAACTACTTACGGCATTGCAAATGGGCTACTTGGCCCCACCCCTTCTGGTACCTCCCATACAAATACATCATTCCGCCCACTTAAGAAATCGAGTAATAATATCAATACACCCAACGGAATCGTACCCAAATTCTGTATTTCGTAAAGCTTTAACAGAATAAAGTTTTGGAGAAAAAAATTGGAAGTGTAGCCACCATCTGGTACCTCCCATACAAATGTACCATTCCGCCCACTTTAGAGATGGAGTTATAATATCAATATATTCGACACGATCGTGCCCAATTTATGTATTTTGTTAAGTTATAACAGGGTAAAGTTTTCGAAAAATTATTGGAAGTCTAGCCACGCCCCTTCTGGTACCTCCCATACAAATGTACCACTCCGCCCACTTTAGAGATGGAGTTATAATATCAACATACTCGACACGATCGTGCCCAATTTATGTATTATGTTAAGTTATACCAGGATAAAGTTTTGGTAAAAATAGTGGAAGTCTAGCCACGCCCCTTCTGGTACCTCCCATACAAATGTACTTTTCCGCCCACTTTAGATATGGAGTAGTAATATCAATAAATCCAACGCGATCGTACCCTTATTCTTTATTTGGTAAATCTATAGCAGGATACAGTTTTTGAGAATAAAACTGGAAGTTTAGCCACGCCCCTTCTGGTACGCCCCATACTCATCTGGTACCGCCACTTTAGAAATTGATTAATATTATTAATAGATGTAACGCGATCGTGCCCAAATTCTGTATTTAGTAAAGTTCAAGCAGGATAAAGTTTTGGAGAAAAAATCTGGAAGTCTAGACACGCTCCTTTTGGTACCTCCCATACAAATGTACCACTCCGCCCACTTTAGAAATCGAGTAATAATATCAATATAACAGAAATTTTTTTGTTTTACTGAGGGTGATGGTATATGTAAGTCGGGTTGCCCGACTGAAACTTTCTTACTGGTTTTTATTATATTTTTCCCCGTTAATTCAATGCCAAATTTTTGCTTATTGGTAAAGCTTGGTAACTGACTTTTTTCTAGTAAATATTTTTTTTATTTTTCTACTAAAAATTTATAAATGTCGTCAGTTTCTATTTTATTATTATTATGTGATTCTACTTCTACTTCACTTTCACTTGACGACATGTTTGCACTTCAATAACAATTAGATGTTTGATCTTCCTTTGCTCAAGTAATTGCAATTGGTTTGAACTCATTTTTATGCATACGAAATTAAGCAAAAGCTGTTGCTGTTTGTTTGAACTCGACTTACGAGCAATTGCTCACCTGACTCAACTCAGCCCTTTTACTCGTTTTTATGCATGAGACCCAATATCTACAATATCTCGCCTAAGGGACAATTAAGCCGTTGGGGCCGATGGTCTTTCACCTGAGCTGTTTAACCCTTATGTGAGTGACAGGGTACCCATTTCATTTTCAAGTGAATATATTTAATGGATGTAGATGGTTTACAAAGCTCAAACATTTTGACAACTCTTAACTTTTAATTCTTTCTATATTTTCATCGGAGTGGGTTTATTTTATCCCTTTAAAAGAGCGTGGCATATCGATATTCTTTTACACCTTTAAGAGAGTGGCAGGGGTACCTGGGTACCCCAAAGTAAAATCAATGAAACTATATGAAAGAAATGTATATATATTTTTTTTAATAACATTTTCTTAAGCTTTATTCTTCGAAAAATATCCTAGTTTTTTTGAGAAGATAAAAAATTAAATTTGAGCGCTGATAATTGACCTTTATGTGAGTGGCAAAAAAACACCTTCTCCAGAGTGACAGAGGTACACGGGTACCCACATACAAATTGTATGAAATTTGGATATATTTCTCACCGTACTGTACGTAAAATCGATATAAAAAAGCCACAAAACATAAAAGCATAGTTTTATATGGATTTTACGTACAGTACGAAGAGAAAAAAAATCAAAATACTCACATAAGGGTTAAGGTAGGTGGAGATGGGGTTGTTTTGAGCATGAAACAACTCATAGAAAAAATTTGGCGTTATGAGAGCATGCGCGAGAAGTGGAATCTCATTGTGCCGTGTCCAGTATACAAGAAAGGTGACTGTAGTGAATGTAAAAACTTCCGTGGAATTAGGCACTTATCGATTGTGTAATAAGGTTCTCTCTAGCATATTGCATTAGCTTCTAAAGCCTTATCGGATCAGGTAATTACTCTACGGCAGATTCTAGAGAAAAACCATGAAAAGCAAATCGACACGACTTTGTCGATTAAATATCAGACATCGATAGTCCCATCACTCATCGACCGAACGAAGCCATGTCAGAGTTTGGTATCTCTGCGAACATAATCAGTCTCCTTTTGGTTAAAAAGGATATATCTACGCCATTCGATACGTGGAGGCACTACGAGAGCACTTCATTAAAATTTCAAAGACTTATTTCTTTCGCAAAATATGTCTGAATCAAGTCTTGTTTTATAAAAATACGTATGTAAAAGTATGAGGTTGTAATCGTTCAAATGTATGGGAAGTCCCAGACAGACGTGGCCAAGGTCGGTTTCCTGGAGTGTTATCTACTGTTACAATATATGTTAATTAAATCCAATTTAAATATCCTCCAGTTGTCCGTTTGAAATTTGTGGGAGAAATATTTGTATCCTAAAAATAGGTCATTTAATGAATTAATCTAATCATGGACAAAACAACAGTATCAGGCTGAGAATAAAGCCGAGAATAGTGCTTGCCAACTGTTGCACTACGCGAGAACTTCATTAAAATTTCAAAGACTTATTTCTTTCGCAAAATATGACTAAATCAAGTCTTATTATATAAAAATACGTATGTTAAAGTATGAGGTTGTAATCGTTCAAATGTATGGGAAGTCCCAGACGAACGTGGCCAAGGTCGGATTCCTGGAGTGTTATCTACTGTTACAATATATGTTAATTAAATCCAATTTAAATATCCTCCAGTTGTTCGTTTGAAAGTTGTGGGAGAAATATTTGTATCCTAAAAAAAGGTCATTTAATATGGGACCAGAAAGTGTGGGGCTATTTGGTTAGGTTAGGTTGAAGACACCTGTAATCTGGTAAAAACCAGGTCACACTACACACTGAGATCTGCTGATACATTGTGATTGTCCGTTAAAAATGCTGGGAAGGAGAAATAAGGAAGGAGGATTGGGAAGGGACAGAAAGTCGTGGAAAAAGTCTTGGCCTTGTTAGCCATGGAAGGTACTACAAGAAACTTTTTAAATCTTCTACTGAGACTGAGGAGAGAAACACTAGGTCTTCTATTTAACTCTAATTTAAGTGTTTTAGCCTCCTAGGGGCTAGAGCGGGGCAGCAAGAAAGAAGATATTCCTTCGTCTCGGATTCCTCCTCGCCCTCACACACACAAACCAGTAGCCCGGTATGGATCTATCACATTTACCTGTCTGGTGCCTGATATTTCAATTACCTGCTAGGATTCCACGAGTAGAGTCAGGTCACTCCTGCACTGGCCAATCATGTACGCCGATCGGGTACAGCGATATGGCGCCACAGCTATCTTACAGTTACGCAGTCGGTTCTGGAAATCCAATTTCTCCTGGCTGTTTTTCACATCCAGTCCTCCCCTAAGCCAAAAAGTTAACAAATGGGCGGGTAAACATCTTCCAGAGTAATGATCAGACATAGATAGCCAGAAGTGGCTATCCACACATATGGTTAACAGTCTGCTAATCTCAATTCCACATCCCATTATAGTCTCCGCAGCTTTTTGAATGGCCAGTATAGCCCCTTGGGCTGCAATAGCTTTGACGTACAAGTCCAGAGGCGGAAGGCCCAGGAACACATTCGAAGCCGTTTGCGGCGTGCTCCTTCTAGCCCCACTAATATCCATTACAGCCATCCTTTGGACCTTGCTGTGCATTTTTCAATTAATTACTCTTATCTATGGTGTACAGCGACATTGTGACCTTCAGGCTGAGTAGCCAACTTTTACCCTTTAGAGTTCCGGCACGCATAAAAAGCATTGACACTCATTATACCATCACCCTTAGGGATGAGGGTATATATCATTTGATACGAAAAAAAAGTGTAACGCATTGAAGGATACGAGTTAGACCCCAAGTATCTTAAGACCAAATTCGTTTCAGAAATTTTTAAGGCGATTGAGCTATGTCCGTCTGTCTGTCTGGCTGGCTGGCTGGATGGCTGGTCAGCAGGATAACTCGAGTAAACCTTAACGGATCTGTATGAAAATTTATCAGTATTAATATTTTTCAAAACGAACTTATAGGATTGTAAATGGGCAAAATAGCCCCACCCCTTCTGGTACCTCCCATACAAAATGACCTATTATTGGATAATTTATATTAATTTCATAACTTTCAAACGGACGATCGTGGGATATTTAAATTTGGTCAGTTTATTTATCTTGCGAAAGTATACAAACCCTAAGAAAACCGAAACCTTTGCCATACCCCTTCTGGTACCTCCCATACAAATGGCCTTATTGACCCTTATAGTTTTACATACATATCTTTTTTGTAAGTAAACTTAATTTACTCAAATTTTGAGTATGATGTTCGCTTATGAAAATGGGACTCAGGAATGAATATGGACTATATAGGTTCACGCCTTCTGGTACCTCCCATACAAAATTACCTATTTTTGGAAAATTAATATTTCTCCTATAACTTTCAAACGGACTCTTGGGGGTAATAAAAATTAATCGATTAATTTATGTTATTATAGGAGGCAAAACCTTAGAAAACATAACTATTTGACAAACCTCTTCTGGTACCTCCCATATAAATGACCGAACTCACCTTATAAGTACACTGAATTCAGTCAAATTATGCGTAATTTGTACGCTTATGAAAATATGAATCAGGAGTGAATATGCACTATAGCGGGTCACCCCTTCTGGTACCTCCCATACAAAATGACTTATTTTTGGAAAATTAATATTTCTCCCATAACTTCCAAACGGATATTTGAGGGGTAATAAAAATTATTCGGTTAATTTATATTGTGATAGCAGGCGAAACCTCAAAAAACTTAACTATTTAACACATCCCTTCTGGTACCTCCCATACAAAGGACCAAACTCACCCCCATAGTCTTACATACATATCTTTTTTTTTGTAAGTACACTGAATTCAGTCAAATTTTTCGTAAGTTGTACGTATGACAATTTGAGTCAGGAATGAATAAGGACTGTATCGGTTCACCCATTTGGTACCCCATATCAAAACTACATTTATTTGACAAATTAATATTTCTCCCATATATTCCAAACTGACACCTACCTCCTACACAAATAAGTAATGTTTTGGACGATCCTGCACCACAAGCAGGGGAAAAATTATACATAAGTAATTTTATTTTAATTTAAAATCTATTAATTTCAATAACTCATGACTTCAACAATATCTTATATTGGGTGATGGTATTTATCAGTCAGTTTACCTGACTGAAATTTCTGTACTGGTATTTAGTCTTTTTTCGATATTCCTAGACCAATTTAGCTTCTGATCAAGGACAACACCTAGAATTTGACCTCCATTGGGAGCTTCAGTTCCACCCCATTTAGTCTCGGTGGAGAGAACCAATTCCGTTTTCTGAGCTGAGGGTTCACCCCCAATCCACAGGTATTGGTCCATCACATAAGATCACACATGAGTGGTAGAAATTTCCCACCATTTATGATAACCACATCATCCGCTTATGTCACAATTTTTGAACCATTCTCATTAAACGATTTAAGTACCAAGTAGCATAAGGACCCTAAAAAGAGGGGACAGGACTCCCACCTTTGGTGTTCCTCTAGTAGCTGTCTTTATCACGCAGCTTCCACCAAGTTCTTAGTAGACGACACGGTTTCCCACCATACAGTCCACCCAATTCACTAGCAAACTCCAAAGAGTTCCCCTTATGAGTAGTTACAACCCCATAAATTAATTTTGCGAAATATTTATACTGGTAAATTAACTTAGGGATCAGTGAAGGTTTACTTGAGTTATCGTGCCCACCAGCCAGTCAGACAAACATACATGGTTAGTCGACCTAAAAAGTCTTGAAAAGAATTTGATCTTAAGATACTTGGGGTCTTAAACGTCTCCTTTAAAGTTCTACACTTTTTCTCGTGTAAAATAATATATACCTACCTCCCTACGATGATTGCAGTGCCTTATATGCAGGTTTTAAAGCGCGACCTTTTCCATCGTTTCATAATTTGGCCTGGATTCTTAGACCCAAGTACGGTTGATGCGGCAGTGTTTATAGAATGCACAGCATGGTTCCACTCTATATGGGGAACCTCAGAACTAGGAGCGTTTGTTTACAATAATAAAAAGACTTGGTTGGAATAGGCCTTGTCTATCTGGGCAACGAGCTATTTTTGAATAGGAGCTTTCCTTGGCTGTACAGCTAATCAGTCTGAATCCATATCGGAGGTGTTGTTACGTCGGCTGGATTTTATGACTTCTGAGCCATCTTTCTATTTTAGCATTAAAATCTTCCAGTTTTAATATTATGTCTAGGGCAGCGGTCTTGTAGGGTGTTTTTCGAGCATATCCATTTTGTCTTTATCCTTATTTTATAAAGGGCCGTATATAAATATGGTCGTAAGCACACATTCGTATATCCGGTTTCGTTGCAAAACGCGGGATTAGTTCCATTTATTATTTTCTGAGTCGTTTATTTGTTTGTTTTTTCCAACATATAAGTACAATAATTAATTGTTTTTTGTTTGCCGAAGTAGAATTAATTAAATAAACATTTTACACATCGCTATAAACGAATGTTTCGTCTCAAAATGATTTCAATATGAAAAGCTAAATTGATTTGTATGCCACTAATTAAATTACCACCAAATGTTTTACCACATCATTAACTTTTACACATTTAATTTCTTCTTTTTGATTTTATAGAGAAGAAATTAATCAATGAAACCAAAGTTTACATATGTATGTTTAAAAAATGTCGTCGTTTAACATTAACAATGAAAATGTTTCCAAACTTACCAAGAGATTGTCACCCCCTTGCAGGGCAAAGAGACGGAAACACACACTTTTCTTATGTATTTATCGTTTAATGGTTACCAATGCTGAATCATCAAGTAGATATCAAAATCTTTAGAACGAAATGACCATTAACTTAATAAAAAGCTCCCCAAAATATCCTAAATCCTTAACAACAAATACATTCACACTTCATTTACTGAATCGAGGGTGAGACGTATAACTTTGTTGTGGTGGGTTGGCATGAAACAAATGACCGACACAAACGTGATTGCCGATGAAATTTCTTTTTCACTGTTTATTTATTTTTTTGTTTGCTTCGTGCTCTTTTTTTGGAGCTTACTACCCAGAAATGATGATTGTGAGCCTTCATTAGCACTAATCCCTCAAACATACAGAAAAGTAAAATAATTCCTAAACCCTGAGCTTAACCTCAACCATGTCCTCCCTCTTCTCATGGCTGGCTGTCATTGAAAAATTTACGAATATGAAGAAAAAATGTTTCAATTGTAATGATGTCGAACAAAACCAGAAAAATAAAACATTTTTTTTCTTCACCATCATTGTCGTAGTTGTTGATCAGAGTTGACGATGCCGTTGGTGATGGTGATGATGATGGTACTACAATTTACTTACTGTCTCGATAAGGCACAGTGGGTCCGTATCAAAATTGAAACATCACAAACAATTAATTATGTAATTAATTAAAGTGTCCATTTGGTCATGCTCATTAGGGACGGAGAGGAAGCGAATACAGTACAGCGATTACATTTTAAAAAATAATCAATTACATAAATCCGTTGCCGTACTTTAGGCTTTTGTAGGATGTTTAAAATTTTCCAACCATAGCATTTTTTAAAGCTTCCTTCAGAGGAGGGGGAGGAACAATATTATTGTTGTTCAGTAGCAATTGCAATTATTTATCTCAAACTCCATAATAGATGTCAAGACCGTTATAACTCAAAATGTTGGTAATTTACATCTCAAATTCACAACTATATTAAGGTGGACTGTATGAGACAACTTAAAACTCATCTGTTCCAAAAAACAGGTTAAAACAGGTGAGGTTAGGTTTGAAGCTTGTGAATTTTTTTCGATTTTAATAATTTTGAATGTGCGTTTCTTATTTACAAATTCTATAGTAACTAACTTATTAATATGATTTAATATAACTAACGTATTACTATAAGAACATTACATCTGCTCGAAACTTTGCCTATATCAAAGTTTTGAGCAAACTTTGATATAACTAAGGCACTGTTTACGATCCTAAACTGGTTACCCCCGGACATTGACGCGAGGAAAATAGCAACTAACGCCGCAATGAGAAGATAGCGAGACATTCGACGGCATGGTATATCAAAGAGCTGATACATTGGCAAGGGCCGCCACAACCGTGAATGCGGTCGAAGTTTACGGTCTCATTGAGATCCCCCCTAAAAGGGGGAAACAGCTAATTACGGGGAAACTGAACCTAATTGCTAAGAAGAGATGGGTGAGAGAACCCACTGGCACGGCGATCTACAATGGATATACAGAGGACACGATTTGTGCTGAACTTATCCATAGTCCACCTGAGTAATATCATAGCTGTAATAACCGGTCACTGGCCGGTTGGTAAACACGCTAAGAAGTTGAAACTACCCTACAACGATTTTTGTAGAAACTCAATTACTACACGATCAATTTGATTTTTGGTGCTTTTATGGGGGATAGTCAAGTATATTTATGGATATCTTTCTGCTTCCGCTGTGAGGCTAACCAGCGTAAACATGTTGTCTGTTGTCTGAGGTATCGGTATGCAGGTAAATTTACCTATCGATACACCAAGAACATCCGCCTTACCATATTTGCATTAAAATCTCCAGGACAATTTCAATGTCGCGGCCAGGGCATACAAGCGCCTGTTTACCAGGTGCCCTTCATACAAGTTTCACGTTGCATCCCCAACGGCACCCATTTTCATTTAAATGTCACTTTTTGTCGATTTTCAGTTAACGATGGCAAATTGCATTAATATGTCAATTTATTTTCCCAAATTAATGTCCCGTCACGAAGTTTTTTATGCTAAAAGAAAGTTTCAGTCGGGCAACCCGACTGACATATACCCTCACCCTCAGTAAAACAAAAAAAAAATTTATATTGATATTATTACTCGATTTCTAAAGTGGGCGGAATGGTACATTTGTATGGGAGGTACCAGAAGGGGCGTGTCTAGACTTTCAGATTTTTTCCTCCAAAACATTATCCATTTATAGCTTTTCTTAAATTCAGAATTTGGGCACGATCGCGTTGGGTGTATTGATATTATTACTATATCTCTTAAGTGGACGGAAAGATATATTTGTATGGGAGGTACCATAAGAGGCGTCGCTAGACTCCCAATTTTTTCTCCAAAATTTTATCCTGTTATAACTTAAAAAAATACAGAATTTGGGCATGATCGTGTCGAGTGTATTGATATAATTACTCCATCTCTAAAGTAGGCGGAGTGGTACATTTGTATGGGAGGTACCAGAAGGGGCGTGTCTAGACTTCCAAATATTTTCAGCACAACTTTATCCTGCTTGAACTTTACTAAATACAGAATTTGGGCATGATGGCGTTAGGTCTATTAATAATATTAATCGATTGCTAAAGTGGCCGATACCAGATGTGTATGGGAGATACCAGATGGGGCGTGGCTAGACTTCCGGTTTTCCTTCTCGAAAACTGTATCCTGCTATAGCTTTACTAAATAAAGAATTTGAGTACGATCGCGTTGGATTTATTGATATTATTACTCCATCTCTAAAGTGGGCGGAAAGGTAAATTTGTATGAGAGGTACCAGAAGGGGCATGGCTTAACTTTCAGATTTTTTTCCAAAACTTTATCTTGTTATAGCTTTACTAAATACAGAATTTGGGTACGATCCCATTGGGTGTATTAATATTATTACTCGATTTCTAAAGTGGGCGGAATGATGCATTTGTATGGGAGGTACCAGAAGGGGCGGGGCCATGTAGCCCATTTACAATACCGTAAGTACTTACTTACTTACTTAGCTGGTACTTCTGTGCAATCCCAGTGGATTTTATACCGCACGTAGAATAATATTATAAGCGCCTCGATCTTTTGCGCTTCTTCTCCAGTTAGTCACACCGAGTTCTGTAAGGTTCTCAGTAACCTGGTCTTTCCAACGGAATTTTGGTCGCCCTCTTCTGCGCCGTCCATCGAGTTCATTGTCGAAGACTTTTCGAGCTGGAGCAGTTTCGTCCATGCGTACAACATGACCTAGCCAACGCAACCGTTGCACCTTAATGCGTTTGACCACGTCAATGTCAGTGTACACCTCGTACAGCTCATGATTCATACGACGCCGATACTCTCCGTTAACGATGATGGGCCCATATATTTTACGGAGTATTTTTCTCTCGAATATCGCCAGAACCGATTCATCCGCTTGTGTCATAACCCAGGATTCTGACCCATACATTAAGACAGGTAGAACCAGTATCTGGTATAGCTGGAGTTTTGTTCGTCGAGAGAGGGCTCTGTCATTGAATCGCTTGCTTAGTCCGTAGTAGCATTTATTTGCAAGCAGGATTCTTCTTCGGATTTCAAGGCTAACATTATTTGCTTTGTTAATGGCGGAGCCTAGGTAGACAAAATTATCTACCACCTCGAAATTATAGTTGTCAACGTTCACGCAGTTTCCCAAACGAGTAGATTCTTTGTTCGTTGAAACTAATAACTTCGTTTTTTTCTCGTTCACCGTTAGGCCCATTTTCGCTGATTCATTTTGTATACCTGAGAAGGCTGCAGTCACATCCCGAAGTTTTCGACCGATGATGTCTATGACATCAGCGTACGCGAGTAGCATGTGGCTTTTGATGAAAATAGTGCCACTCGTGTTTACAGCTTTTCTCATTATCATCTCCATCACAATGTTGAAAAGATCGCACGATATGCCGTCGCCTTGTTTTAGGCCTCGTCTGGTATAGAATGGCTCCGTAAGGTCCTTGCCAATCTTCACTGAAGACTTCGGGTCAGTCAGCGTCATTCCGCAAAGTCGTATCAGCTTCGCTGGAATACCAAACTCAGCCATGGCTTCAAGTAATTTCTGCCGTATCGGGCTGTCGAAGGCAGCTTTATAGTCGACAAAAAGATGGTACGTGTCGATCTGTTTCTCTTGGGTCTTTTCCAGAATTTGCCGAAGTGTGAAAATCTGGTCAGTTGTTGATTTTCCAGGTCTAAAGCCACACTGATAAGGCCCGATTAGGTTGGATAACACTGGCTTTAGTCTTTCACATAGCACACTCGACAGGACCTTATATGCGATGGGTAAAAGGCTGATCCCGCGGTAGTTGGAGCACACACTTGGATCACCTTTTTTCAGCACAGGACATAATACGCTTACATTCCAATCGTCGGGCATGCACTCTTTAAGCCAAACCGTGCGCAGGAGCTGGTGCATGCTCGTTATCAACTCCTCGCCACCGGACTTGAAGAGCTCTGCGGGCAGACCGTCGGCACCGGCTGCTTTGTTGTTTTTCAGCCGCGATATTGCTCTTCTTACCTCGGCTTGACACGTGCGCTGCCTTCTGGAACCAGTAGTTGCTGGAAGTGTTCTCTCCATATGTGCAGCACACTCTGCGTATCCGTGACCAGATTTCCATCACTGTCCTTACAGGTGGGGAGGCCGTATCCGTTTGCTCTTAATTTCTGGTAAAATTTTCGGGCCTCAGCTGTCTCGCCCGTTTTACTTTGTCCTTATGCCGTTCCCTAACAGCACGGGTTACAATTGGCTGTAGCGTTGCCCTATAAGCAGCATCCTGTTCCTTAGACGCTATGCGACATTCTTCATCGTACCAGGATTCGTCTGAGCGCCACTTTTCATATCCTAGCACGGTTGTTTCGGCGGTTGCCATGGAATGCGCAATATGCTGCCACTGTGTATCGGGAACGTCAGAAGTAGAGGCGTTGTGTCGTAAAAGTTGGGAGAGCTAGTTGGAGTAGGCAGTACCGTAAGTAGTTTTGGGAAAATATTAACTCCTGCAAAATTTCAAAACATTTGGTTGCGTTTTTCGAAAGTTATCGTGCGCACCAGTAAGACAGACAGACGGATATGGCTCAAACGGCTCATCCCAAAGGGTGATGGTATAACTACATATCTTCAACATTTAATGTTTAACACCTGGCGTAGGTCCCGTCGGGGTAAACATGAATTTGTATACCAAAGTTTCCTAACACCCTCTAAATCTTGACTTTAGGTTCAAAAACCGGGTCAGTTCTGAACCAATTTGTTACTTTGGAAGGTTTTGGTAGGAAGAATCTTAGACCTTTCCAACGAAATATTTGTATTTTTATAGATAACTTAACATACGTGTAAGTTTTTGCCTCGAAACCGCAAATTTATTTTTATTAGCATACTTTATACCAATATTTTATTAGCATACTTTTGTTTTAAATATTTTATTAAGAAAGTGAACGCTTACACATGTCATAATACCTCCCATACCTCCCATATAAATTTACCTTTCTGCCCACTTCAGAGATGGAGTAATAATATCAATACACCCAACGCGAACGTGCTCAGGATCGTAGCAGGATAAAGTTTTGGAGAAAAAACTGGAAGTCTAGCAACGCCCCATCTGGTACCTCCCATACCCATCAGCTACCGCCCAGTTTAGAAACTTTAATATATTAATAGAACCAACGCGATCGTGACCAAATTCTGTATTTAGTAAAGCTCAAACAGGATAAAATATTGGAAGTCTAGCCACGCCCCTTTTGGTACCTCCCATACAAATGTCCCATTCCGCTTACATTAGAGATAGATTAGTTATATCAACACACCCAAAGTGATTGTGCCCAAATTCTGTATTTAGTAAAGCTAAATCAGGATTAAAATTTTGTTTTTTTTATACCTCCCATACAAATGTACCACTCCGCCCTCTTTAGATTTTTTTTTGTTTTTCTGACGGTAAGAGTATATGTAAGTCGTTTTTCCCGACTGAAACTTTCTTGCTGGTTCAAATGGTGAATAGTAACTGAGCTTCGGCATAGCCTAAGTTAATTACATAACTAGTTTTTGGTTAAGACGGAAAATTTTAAAGACGATAAATTATTTTGTTTTTGAATTATCAACAGTTCTATAAAATTTGAGTTTGACCGTCTAGTCATGACGCAACCATTTAGATAGAGATACAATTTTTAGTAAAAATATTGCTTTAGTTTTTTTTAAAACAATTTGGGTAAAACAGCGACAGTTTAGCTGTCAATACTGATGGCTACAGCTTAAAATATCAATATAATACAGTCAATAGTTTTATAAAAAAATGTATATCTACTGTATCCTTAAAGTATCCCATTCGACCCCACTGTGCATTGACTTTGGCATCGTCAAACGTTATGTATGGGGGTGCTTGGCGGTGGCAGTGGTTGCAAGACTTAAATACAAATAAACCGCAAATTGTGTTTAACTTTTACTTTACAAATTTCATTTATTCACATCCTTTTTTTCCTAGTCATTTTCCGCATATCTCGCTCTGAATCTGTATCTGCTTTTGGCGAAATGTGCAAATCTTTCTGTCGTGTTCGGGTATTAAAATACAACCACTTGTTAATTCCGCTCTTTGTTTCCCGCCCTCATTGTAGTTGTTGCTGACATTGGGGCTGGTACTTTTTGTTCTGGTTCCATCTGCCTCTGGGGTTTTCTGTTTAGTCGGCTTTAGATTGTTGATTCATATTGTGCGGTGAATACGGATGTATGTATGTACTGTTGTACGAATGTGGTATGTATGTAGCTTGTTTCTGCGGTACTACATGTGGCATCAACAACTAGACAAGGAAATAAAATTTAATGAAACCTTTTGTTTCGTCACCCAAGTCGCCGATAAGTTTTTTTTCCCCAGCATTGTTGCTTTGTAGAACATAGTTGCGATAATTGTTTTATCTACTTCATAGCGCCAAATCCCCAAATGAATGCGTGACAATTTTCGATAAGCAGTTTTGGTCCCCCTCTTCTGGTGTTTTGCCTAATGATTATGATGATGATACTCAAATGATGCATAAAAACAGTCAGAAATTCTGATGTCTCAATTGTTGTTATTTGTTGACATATGTAGCTGTGCACGTACCCACCCACGCGTGAATAGTTTTAACGGAATAGTTCTAATATATCTGCAGTTATATATATATAAAGAATAGATTTTAGGCGAATTTCATTAAAAACAAGTATCTGAAGTTGTAGGTGCAGCAATATATCTATATATATAAAAATGGTGGCTAAAATGTATAGTAATTCATCAATTGAGAACGGCTAGACCGATTTTGCTGAAATTTTTTTTCAGTTGTTCGTAATTGCCAGGAGAAGGTTTATGTAAAAGAAAATTTTGGGAAATTCCTCCGGAAAAGCCGGAAAATTCGAAAAACCGAAAATTGATTTTTTGTGTGGAATTGTTACGAATGCTTTTTCGAATGAAAAAATAAAAAAAAATTTGTTGGAAAACTCGGAAAAATTCGAAATATCGTAAAACTATTTTTCGACGAAATTTTTCTTTTTGACGGACGATTTGATAGTTTTGAACGATGTAACTTGCGAAAAATTTCGGATAATTATTCCGAAACGACTTTCCGAATGGAAAAATAGATAGATTCTCGGTGGAAAACTCGGATTAAATTTTTGTAGGTTTTCGAATGGAAAAATAGAAAATTTTAGTTAAAAATTATGGAAAATGCCAAAATAAAATGTATTTTTTTTTCGAAAAAATTTTGCATCTTATCGTATGTTTTGGTAATTTTGGGCGATGTAAATGTGAACAATTATGACTTTTCGAATGGAAAAATAAAAAAATTCTTGGTGGGAAAACTCGGAAAATTCCAGAAAAAAATCGAAAGATTTGGATGCCTTCGACGAAATTTTCCATTATATCGCTTGATTTGATGATTTTAGACGACGTAAAGGTGCAAAATTCGTTGTGTTGCTGAAAAATTTCGGATTATTGTGAAATATCTATATATATATAAATGGTGACAAAAATGTATAGTATTTTATCAAGAGAGAACGTTGGCCCAGTTTGATTTATTTATTTTTTTTTCAATATTGGCAGGAATATATTATGGCACAAAATTTTGGGAAAATCTTTAGGAAAACCCGGGAAATTTGAGCGCAATTGTTACGAAATGGCTTTTCGAATTCAAAAATAGAAAATAATTAGCAAAAAACTGAAAATTCCGGAAAAGGGCGAAAAAATTGTTTTTTTATCGACGGAATCGGCTGGACCGATTTGCTGAATTTCAGTTGTTTCGCAATTGCCAGGAGAAGGTTTATGTGAGAGAAATTTTTGGGAAAATCCTCCCGAAAAACCGGGAAATTGGAATAACCGAAAATTGCTTTTTTTGTGTGGAATTTTGTGTGCAATAAGTGCGAATGACTTTTCAAATGGAAAAATAGAAAAATTTTGTTGGAAAATTCCGTAAAAATTAGAAAAATTTTAATATTTTATTCGACGAAATTTAGCTTTTTGTCGTATGATTTGATAGTTTTGGATGACGAAACTGCGACAAATTTTAGATAATTATTCAGACATGACTTTCTGAATGGAAAAATAGACAAATTCTTGGTGGAAATCTCGAAAAATTTGGATTTTTCGAATAGGACATGGTTGTTTTTAGGGAGAGTTATTTACTAGACTAATGCCTCCTGTTAGACAATCAAAATTTAGACGACGTACGCGTCGTGCTATAATTAGTCAGAACGTCCGTAATAATCAAACGCAAAAGGAACGTGCCAAAAAAATGAATGGAGACTTGCCCATATTGCACAGTTTCACGCTGCACAATCACTACAACAAATTCGACAAAATGTTACTAGAAGAAGACCAGTCGTAAATATAGACTTGAATTGCGCTTCTTTTGAATACGATTCCACAATCGCCTACAAAGATCTTCGCTGCGTTGATATCGGTTCATTGTCTGTTGTTACAATCGGAAACTCCCGGATAATGCTGCTACCCATTTCGAGATGAGATTCCAATCTATTTTAAGATGAGATCCCAACTGTATCCATTTTGCGATCGAACATTTTTGTAAGGAGATAACTGCATTTAAAGTTGTATATGTGAATATCGACGGCTTCACAGCTATTGCAGGATGAGAATGTGGAATCACACGATATTGTTCTCATGCGTCGGGAGACTCATCGGTCATATGATGCACTTTAATACCCGTTGATGTTCTGCGTGGAGAGGGTGAATATCACCACAGTTTAAAGATGGTCAATACAATGGCAGGTATGTTTACAAGTCATCAGGAAAAGAAACGAATAAAAAGGTTAGCTCAAATAATTTTTATGCGTATCGATCGCAAATTGCGTAAGCTGTTGCACTATCTGCTGCCACTTTGTTGAAAGGCAGTCGAACTGCACACTCCGCTTTGAAGTTGCCGATGAATCTTCTCAGAGTTGACAAGCCATTGGGCACAATATCCAGAAGTTCGGCGACAGCGAAATTGTTGCGAGAATGCAAAATCATCATTTGGGATGAATGCACGATAGCGCATCAAGGAGCTTTAGAGGCAGTTGACCGAAAGATGAAGGATTTATGAGGTGATTCAAAACGATTTGGTGGGGCTATAATATTTCTGTCGAAAGATTTTCGTCAAACGCCTGCCGCCATCCCAAATTCCACTGCTGCTGATGAAATTAATGTCTTTGTGGCGGAATGACAAGGAGTTAAAATTAACTGCGTACATGACAGTTACGTTGCAAAACGACCCGCTACTGCATTTTCAAAATATCTACTGGCGCTTTGTAATGGCCAAATTCCTGTTGATGTTTCAACTGGATTGGTGATGTTCCAGTAAAGGAGAGGAAGTCCTTATCCCTCGAATTTGTATTATTCCAACCGATTTTCCCTTCCAATTCTAGCGAATTCAATTCCAATTGGCTTTTGCGATGACAATCAATAAATCGCAAGGCCAATCATTGGTAGTTTGTGGGATCAACCTCGAATTTCTCAGTTTTTCGCGTGTTGGCAAACTGTCTTCATTGTTTGTTTTAGCGCCGGAAAACAAATCGAAAAACATTGTTTATAAGACCGCTCTTCACTGATTTCGATTAAATTCAAATAAGTCACATTAAAATTTGAACTATATCTGTTTTAATATTACTCTGGAGCTTATATGAAGGCCTTAACTTGGAGCGAGACGTAGTTCGCCGAGTCAGAAGTTGTATGGCAGAACAACGTTTGCCGGGTCAGCTAGTATCCCAATAAAATAACTGAGATAGGACATGATTACAACTTCAAAACGCATTTATTAATAATTGGCCAAGAGATGTTATCTTCAGTATAACAACTATTTTGGAGAGCTCTTTTAATGCATAGTTTAAACGCAAAAAATATTGTTATTGGTTTTTTTTTAAGTTTGCGTTTACAATCTTCCTTCTGACGTTCGTGATTATTTCACGAAAGTAATTTTTCAGCTAAACGGCTCTTTTAGCTGTATCAATTGCCACGGACACTTCTGTTGTGGCCTCTTAAAATTAAACTTTATTTAAGCACTCATTTTGACATTGCTTGAGAGAATTGGCATCAGTATTAAGACCATCAAAAAAGCACTTGCTGTTAACCGAAACGAAACCAATTTTTTTTCTAAATTGTAAACTCAAAGGAAGCTAGACTTTTGTCTACCACCGAGATTGCAATGCCTACTCCAGCGCAACCGTTTAGGACGCGGCGTGAACGTTGACATAAATAACTTCAGCCTTGAAATCCGGAGAAGAACCCAGCTTTCTAATAGATGCTATTATGGACTAAGCAAGTGAACATTGCCAGGAACATTGACAGAGAAGGTTGTTTATGCTGACATGATATTCTTTGGGAAATCTCAAAGCATGTTTTTTTTTAAATTGCCTTATGCAATACGAAAATTTGTTTGGAAAATGCTGCTAGAAGACTGTTTTCTCTTATCTTGAAATGGGTGATAATTATAGTTATCTTTTAAACTAAGCATCCAATTTCAAATAGAGCTTAATTTGTGATCACCTTACAATAGTTGTGAAATCACTAAAATATAGTTGGGATTTAACCTTGCAATGACTGAGAATCCTTTGATATTCATATGAAAAACTTTAAGTAAAGTAACTGCCTGTCAAACAAGATGTCAAACATTAACGTTCGCTTGGGTATTTTGCGATAAACTGCTGATTTGCTATACATATTTCAGATGTTTAACACAAAAAAACCCAAGCAAACGTTAACGTTCGACATCGGGGGACAGGCAGTAAGTGTCCGATCGTAAGAAGGTGCTTATTTTAAGATCACCAGACAATAGTTAGGAAATCAACAAGATACAGTTTGGTTCTAATTTGGAAATAGATTGGAATCTCATATTAAAATAGATGAGAATCCGTCGATATTCATATGAAAAAATTTAAGTGCGTATTAAGCATTAAATTGTAAACAGGAGTTTAAATTATGAAATCGAAGCTTAATTTTAAGCCATGTTAGGTGTCTATCTTAGGATATACAGGAAACTCTTTCTAAGTTTGTGAGTAATTTATATTCTACTTATGTGTTATGTTTAAATTTCCTAACAACTTCTGTTTAGATGAATTAATCATACTGATTAAAATACGATTTAAATTGAAGCAGACTGCATTCAAAAGCTCTTATTAATTTAAAACATACTAAGTGGACTTAGCATACTTTAGAATCAAGGTACCGATATTTTATGTTTTCATATATAATTAATATTTAATTTCATATTGGATTTTATTTTACAATATCCAAAAAAACCGAACGAAACCGGTTAACTCGGTTTTTTACTAAATTGGGTATTTGAAAACCGAATTGTTAGCAAAAGGTATTTTTCGAATATACCGGAAACCGTTTTCCTGAAAAATGAAAGTATTTGAACACTATAGTAATGACACTAGCGGATTAATCGGTTCTGGCAGTATTGGAGAGAAAAATATTCCGTAAAATATATGGACCTACCATCGAATATCGAATTCGTATGAACTTTAAGCTGAATGAGGTATATACCAAAATTGGTGTGGTCAAACACATCAAGGTACAGCGGTTGGGGTTGCAAGCCATGTTGTTCTTATGGACGAAAATGCTCTAGCTAAAAAAAATTGGAGATGAATCTCAGAAAATTTAAGCTTATGTAATACTTTTCTAAGTGCGGCATATAGTTTAAAAATGTGACTGCAAGAAAGTGCCAGCTAAGTTTATCAACAATTCCTTTTATTACAAAAAATTTGTCGACAGAGGGGTCGGTTTTTGGGGTAGCTAATGAAGATTTGCTGTTAGATTGAAAAAAATAACTCCAGATTCGTAATCAGTGGCCCTAACAGTTCAAGCGTTTTACGCAATTTTAAACAACAATTCGTCATTGTGTTTTTTTTTTAAATTTAACCCCATATTCGTAATCAGCGACACTAAAAGCCTCTTAGTATTATGTTTCATGCATTTTAGATGTCTCCTTCGAAGGAAGGAAAATTTAAAGGGAAACATAAGGAAAAAACCCGTACAGAAATTTCAGTCAGATAAACTGACTGATAAATACCATCACCCACAATAAGATATTGTTTAAATCTTGAGTTACTGAAATTAAACGATTTGTAATTAAAACCAATAAGAAAGTTTCAGTCGGGCAACCCGACTTACATATACCCTTACCCTCAGTAAAACAAAAAAAATCTATTATATTGATATTATTATTCGATTTCTAAAGTGGGCGGGTGGTACATTTGTATGAGAGGTACGAGAAGGGGTGTGTCTAGGCTTCCAGATTTATTCTCCATAACTTTATCCCGTAATAGCTTTACTAAAAACAGAATTTGGGCACGATTGCGTTGGGTGTATTGATATTATTCCTCCATCTCTATAGTGGGCGGAAAGGTAGATTTGTATGGGAGGTACCAGAATGGGAGTGGCTAGACTTTCAAAATTTTTTCCAAAACTTTATCTTGTTATATCTTTACTAAATACAGAATTTGGGTACGACCCCGTTGGTTATATTGATATTATTACTCGATTTCTAAAGTGGGCGTAATGATGTATTTGTATGGGAGGTACCAGTAGGGGAGGGGCCATGTAGCCCATTTGCAATACCATAAGTAGTTTTGAGGAAATAATAACTCGTGCAAAATTTCAAAACATTTGGTGGCGTCTTTCGAAAGTTATCGTGCGAACCAGCAGGACAGCCAAACAGACAGACAGACGGACATGGCTCAAACGACATAAAAAGTCATGAATCGAATTTGGTTCAAAGATACCTAGGGTCTAAAGTGACTTCTTCTATGTGTTACACTTTTGGCTCGTATCAAATGATATATACCCTCATCCCTAAGGGTGATGGTATAAATATCAAAAATAGGCAATGTATTATGCGTAAGTTCAACAGAGGAAACGCCAATGTAATGTTTTTATACCATCACCCTTAGGGATGAAGGTATATATCATTTGATACGACCCAAAAGTGTAACACATAGAAGGAGTGACTTTAGACCCTAGGTTCCTTTGAACCAAATTCGATTCATAACTTTTTAAGTCGTTTGAGCCATGTCCGTCTGTCTGTCTGTCTGTCTGTCTGGTGGCTGTCCGGCTGGTTCGCACAATAACTTTCGAAAGACGCAACCAAATGTTTTGAAATTCTGCACGAGTTAATATATCCCCAAAACTACTTACGGTATTGAAAATGGGCTAGATGGCCCCGCCCCTTCTGGTACCTCCCATACAAATACATCATTCCGCCCACCTTAGAAATAGAGTAATAATATCAATACACCCTACGGGATCGTCCCCAAATTCTGTATTTAGTAAAGCTATAACAGGATATAGTTTTGAAAAAAAAAATTGAAAGCCTAGCCACGCCCCTTCTGGTACCTCCCATACAAATCTACCTTTTCGCCCACTATAGAGATGGAGAAATAATATCAATAAAACAAACGTGATCGTACCCAAATTCTATTTTTAGTAAAGCTATAACAGGATAAAGTTTTGGAGAACAAAATTGGAAGTCTTTCCACGCCCCATCTGGTACCTCCCATACAAATCTTGTACCGCCCACTTTAGAAATCGATTAATATTATTTAAAAACCTAACGCGATCGTGCCCGAATTCTGTATTTGGTAAAGCTCAAGAAGGAAAAAGTTTTGGAGAAAAAATTTGGAAGTCTAGACACGCCCCTTCTGGTACCTTCCATACAAATGTACCACTCCGCCCACTTTAGAAATAGTGTAATAATATCAATACACTCGACACGATCGTGCCCAAATTCTGAATTTTCTTTTGTTATAATAGGACAAATTTTTGGAGAAAAAATTGGAAGTCTAGTGACGCCCCTTATGGTACCTCCCATACAAATGTACCTTTCCGCCCACTTTAGGGATGTAGTAATTATATCATTATACCCAACGCAATCGTGCCCAAATTCTTTATTTAGTAAAGCTACAATAGGAAAAAGTTTTGGAAAAAATTTTGAAAGCCTAGCCACGCCCCTTCTGGTACCTCCCATACAAATCTACCTTTCCGCCCACTATAGAGGTGGAGAAATAATATCAATAAATCAAACGTGATCGTACCCAAATTCTATTTTTAGTAAAGCTATAACAGGATAAAGTTTTGGAGAAAAAAATTAGAAGTCTTACCACGCCCCATCTGGTACCTCCCATACAAATCTGGTACCGCCCACTTTAGAAATCGATTAATATTATTAAAAGACCTAACGCGATCGTGCCCAAATTCTGTATTTGGTAAAGCTCAAGAAAGATAAAGTTTTGGAGAAAAAATCTGGAAGCCTAAACACACCCCTTCTCGTACCTCCCATACAAATGTATCACTCCGCCCACTTTCGAAATCGAGTAATAATACCAATATAATAGAAAATTATTTGTTTTACTGAGGGTAAGGGTAAATGTAAGTTGGGTTGCCCGACTTAAACTTTCTAACTGGTTTTAATGACAAATCGGTTAATTTCAATAACTCAAGACTTAAACAATACCTTATATTGGGTGATGGTATTTATCAGTCAGTTTAACTGACTGAAATTTCTGTACTGGTTCTAATGTTCGGTAATCTGTATATATAAAAGAGAGTGATGTTAGTTACTACGCTTATCGTTAACGCCTGGATCGATTCGACTAATTTTTTTGTCACAATGTTCTTAATCGGCAGAGAAGGGTTCTTTTTTAAAAAAAAATGTGGCTACGCCCATTTCTACGCCCACTTTTTTAATATATCTAAAATTCCTATAAAACGCTCTAAAAATTTAATTACTTTACAGATTTAGCTCTATAATTTTCTATATGGAAAATTTAATCTATAATATAAAAATAAGTCGCTGAATGTGTTGCTAAGCGCAAAACTCGAGAACGGTTGTACCGATTTGGCTCAATTTTTTTTCAGTTATTCGTAATTGCCAGGAGTAGGTTTTTACGGAAGAACATTTTGGAAAACCCTCCGGAAAAGCCGGGAAATTGGAAAAATCAATATAAAAATAAGTCGGGTTTTCTTCCTGACAGAACGCACGAACCGATTTCCACGGTTTTGCATTCGTTGGAAAGGTCTCGGGCTCCGTGAGGTTTATATTTACAATTCGGTCCAATTGGACAAAGGGGCGTTGCACCGCCCCTACAACTTGAAAATCAAAAGGGCTGTATCTCATGAACTATCAGAGGTATGAAGATGAGAATTGGTATATATGTTGTTGGAGCAGTATTAATTACAGCCATGGTGGAAGTGGGCGGTGCCACGCCCTCTTTTCAAAAATCGCTCTAACGGCTTTTCTTATAGACCGATTGATACGAAAATTTTACCAAATGGTACTGATGACCTGTAGATAGTCCCTGGCTATATTTGGTTGTGATTGGATAAAGGGGCGTGGCACCGCCCATACAACATGAAAATAAAAAGGGCTTTATATCATGAACTATAAGAGGTATGAAGATGAGATTTGTTACATATGTTGTTGTTGCAGTATAAATTACAGTAAGAGTGGAAGTGGGCTGTACCACACCCCTTTTAAAATAAACAGTTATAAATGTCAAAATTCCACAGTATATTGCAGTTCGCCTAGAGATATGAACAGTAAGGTGGGCCAGTTTTTTTATTCGCAAAAATTGTAACCAAATCTACGATGAATTGTTAGAAAATGTCACCAATAAACTTTGTGTGTAATATCAATTCCTAGCTCGCGCTGGGAAAGCTTAATTTAGTGCAGAAAACTTAAATTTTGATAGAAGTGTTTTAAAAGCTGATGTCTGTACGCTTTCAATAATCATGGGGCAACGAACGTCACTTCTAAAAGAAGCGCAAAACGAAGTAAATAAACGAAAAATCCTTTTATCTTAAAAAAAGGATCAGCTAGGATTTTGATTCATGTACAATTGTCCCCCAACAAAACCCCATTTACCGTTTTGTTGCCATTTTAGGTCAACCAATTCGTCATTCAGGCGAGGTGTGTGAAGTGTGATAGACTTTCATTGAGACTTTCTTTGAAAAATCACCATGTAAAGACTACACAAGAACAACGTTTACAAATCTTGCAAATTTATTTTCAAAATGCGCGTTCTGTTTGCCCTTTGTGAAGTTTATGGTGCATATACTCATCCATCTGAGCAGCTAATAGAAGCCATCGACGCTGTAGACGTAAGTGTGACAGGGGACTCGAATTTATCGAACCGACGCCGTTCTCAGCAACTCGGTCTCTGCAAATGCTGAGGAAAGATCTTGGCCTATATTCATATATCCAACTGGTAGAAGAACTAAAACCAGTGGAACATCAATTGATTTTTTTATTTATCATGTCATTGCACATTATTTGAAGGAGAAATGATTCCAACACGACGGCGTAAAATGCCATACAGCGCGTGAGATCATCACTTTGTAAAGCAAAACGTTGGTGACCGAATTATCTCATAGAATGGTAATACGAGTTCAATACAAAGATAGTATTCGGAAATATTCTTGATCCATGTGAGAAGAAGACATTGCAAAAAAGGTTTTTATGGCTAAAGGCATGAAGCTTCAAACGAAAATTTCATCTTCGGTCAATAGGCGGAGAAGGCATGTCAAAAGTGTTTTTTACGCCCAAAGAGATAGTAAGTATACAGACGGTTACCGCTACTACATTGAATTTTGATCTTTAACGGAATGTCTGTTTCCGATTTGTAAAAGATATGACTTTGCTGGTGAACTTTTTACTATCGTCATAGAGCCTATGATATTTAGAATTTAAAACAACAACACTTAATTTGTTAACTTTCATGTTAAGGAGTTGCTTGAAATTAGTTACATAAGTTAATACTCAACATATCGTTATCGAGCTTAAGTACCGTTTTCAAAGTACTTTGTAGACCTAAATGTGAAATATATTATAAGTTAAAATGCAATAGCGAAGCATTGCCGGGCCCACTAGTAGGTTATATATTTTTTAAATTTTTGATTAAATGGTCGGATTGGGCGTGTCAAAACATTTTTTTTTTGAGTTAGTGCTAAAAGTTGGCACACAAATAGTAATCGACACTTCAGGTTCAAATTTGCAGACGAAATTTTTATTTTCAAACAGTGGGCGGTGGTGACGTGGCAAAACTGTGTTTTAGCCCTTCAGATATAAAATTTGGTAGACAGGAGTGGCAAAGATGTATTTTAGCCATAAAGTAATAAAATGTGGTACACAGATAGTAATCGGCAACACAAATACGAACATGCAGACGAAATTTTAATTTTGGATTAGTGGAAGAAGGGGGCGTAGAAAAACTATATTATAGCCCAAGAGAATTTAAATTTTGTAGACAGATTGTATTATACTAGGAATCACGAATATGGATATGCAGACGAAATTTTTATTTTCGATCGATTTTATTTTCGGGCGGAAAGAATTAAACCACAAAATTCAAATTGTCCAGAAAACGCCAACAACTTTTTCAAGGTATCAGACATTTTTAGAATATATTTTTTGGTAAATTGTGATTGTATATAGATCAAAAAGCTAAATAAGCAAACAAAAAAATTTGGGAATCACTTACAACGTTTTTCCGCTGAATTACACTAACTAAGTGCATTTTAAGAGACAACGTGCATAAATTCGGCTGATTTGGCGTTTGAGCGATGCGTAAGGATCACTTAAACCGTAATTGCAAAAAAAAACAGGTTTTGCAAAAAATTGCTTTTGATAGCATCAACTTCTGATAAACAGAACAGTTTTTAAAATTTTTATCAGCTTAAAACAGTTATCTATACTAATATTATAAAGAGAAGCTGTTTGTTTGTTTGTAAGGGGTAATCTTCTGAACTACTGAACCGATTTTAAAAATTCTTTCACCAATTGAGTGCTATAGACTATTCGGGGTAAACAGCCCGAAGAAACCCAGAAGAAGCGACAAAAGGTAGAAACGCGAAAATTTGTGTATATATATATTTTATTGAATAGTTGTGCGATACAAAGGCATTTTTTAAAATTCGTACTTTTAGAGCTAAAAAGGCCGAAAAGGGGATAAAGCTGGTACCATCACCGAGACCAAACGGCTATTGGTAGAAACGCGAAAATTGGAGTGCGTATTTATCGCAGAGCTCCCAGATCAAACGGCTAAAGGTAGAATCGCGAGAATATGTATGGGATTGCTTCCTATAAAATGATAGAGCTGCATGAAGGGATTTTTGGAAATTTTTTCTTTTAGGGCCAAAAAGATCCAAAAAGAGATAAAACTGTTACCATAACCAGGACCAAACTGGTTCGGCTGTAACCACGAAAATTAACGTGAGCATGTTCCCTGTAAAACTATGCATAAAGGAACTTTTTAAAATAAAAGGTGGATATAGCATTCAGACCAAACGGCTAAAGTTACGATCGCGAAAATCGGTATGGACTTGCTTAGTATAGAATCAGAGAGCTAGATAAAGGGATTTTCCAAAATTCGTATTTTTAGAAACAAAAAATATTCAAAAAGGGATAAACATGGTACCACCAACAGAATGAAATTCGAAATTCGTACTTTTAGGGCGGAAAAAGGACCAAAAAAACAAACAAAAACTGGTACTATCACCTAGACCAAATTACACAACGTAAAATCACAAAAATTAGGTGTAATTCTTATTCCCTTGGGCTGTGCAAAATTTTAAAACATTTGGTTGTGTCTTTCGAAAGTTATCGTGCGTACCAGCCGGACAGCCAGACAGACGGACATGGCTCAAACGACTTAAAAAGTCAGGAATCGAATTTGGTTCAAAGAAACCTAGGGTCTAAAGTGACTCCCTCTATGGGTTAGAGGGATTTAGTTGCTTGGCTCGCGAGCCAAGAGCCCAAATAAAGAGCTGGCTCGCGAGCTAAGAGCCAAGAGCCCAAAAAGAGCTGGCTCGCGAGCTAAGAGCCAAGAGCCCAAAAAGAGCCAGCTCGCGAGCCAAGAGCCAAGAGCCTAAAAAGCACTGGCTCGCGAGCCAGGAGCTCAAAAAAGAGCCAGCTCGCGAGCCAGCTCGAGAGCCTATTTGAAATTTTGTGGCGAAAAGTACATTAAAAGTACTTTTTGGTACAAAAGTGTACTCTGGTACAAAAAAAGTACTTTGTGTCAAAAAGTACGTTAAAAGTACTTTTGGTACAAAAAAGTACTTTGTGCTGAAAAGTACATTAAAAGTACTATTGGTACAAAAAAAGTCCCTGGTACAAAAAAAAGTACTTTGTGTCGAAAAGTACATTAAGAGTAATTTTGGTACAAAAAAGTCCGTGGTACAAAAAAAGTACTTTGTGCCGAAAAGTACATTAAAAGTACTTTGTGCCAAAAAGTACATTAAAAGTTCTTTTGGTACAAAAAAAGTACTATGGTGCAAAAAAGTACTTTTGGTACATAACTTTGGTACTTTGCTCAAGAGCCAAGAGCTCGCTGGCTCGAGAGCTGGCTCTTTTTGGGCTCTTGGCTCCTGGCTCGCTAGCCAGCTCTTTTTGGGCTCCTGGCTCGCGAGCCAGCTCTTGGCTCTTAGCTCGCGAGCTGGCTCTTTTTGGGCTCCTGGCTCGCGAGCCAGCTCTTTTTGGGCTCTTGGCTCTTAGCTCGCGAGCCAGCTCTTTATTTGGGCTCTTGGCTCGCAAGCCGAGAGCTCATTTGAAATGTTGTGGCTCCTGGCTCGCGAGCTGAGAGCTCATTTAAAATTTTGTAGCTCTTGGCTCGCGAGCCAGCTCTTTATTTGGGCTCTTGGCTCGCGAGCCGAGAGCTCGTTTGAAATTTTGTGGCTCCTAGCTCGCGAGCTGAGAGCTCATTTGAAATTTTGTAGCTCTCGGCTCGCGAGCCAAGAGCCCAAATAAAGAGCTGGCTCGCGAGCTAAGAGCCAAGAGCCAAAAAATTTTCAGGAAAAGAGCGGCTCGCGATCGAGCCAATGCGAACCCTGGCTCATGATAACTAAAAAAAATTAAAACTTTATTTTCTCAGGGGTAGAAGCTTATGACCTTAAATCGATTTTCTCAGACTATTGTTGGGTTTTCGGATATGTCGTCTTCGACAAAGTTGTTTTAAATAATCCAAGTTTAACCGAAAACCCCACTATAGCTTGTCGATAACCTTTTTAACCCCTTAAAACACTAACCAAAGTTAAAAGAAAAATTAAAAAAAAAAATTGTGTACGAAACCTTCATAGTTACTCAAAAACTTACTCAAGTGTGAATCAGGGTAAAACCGTCGAGTCCGGCTTGTCTTCGAAAATTATTCGCAAAAACTATCACAGTGTAATTTTTTTAAATGGCAACGTCTGCCTATAATGCGGCAATTTAACAATAAAAGGTCATTGCAAATATTCGGTGAATTATAGATGCATTTAGTTGTAGTGTGTCTGGCATCCGTTGCCGGAGATGTATTTCCCTCAACAACATATGATACGCTAAGTATCTCGCACTGCAGTCGATTAGCTGATAAGAAGCGATCTCAGCAGATACTCGTCCATTAGCGCACCAACCCCTAACCAGTGACTGTTGAAACAAAACAAAATCAATGCACCACTGTGTTTGAGAAATATTTTGAAGTATTTCATTCGTATTTTGTGGGATGTAAGACAACCAACCATATGTGTAATTTACATGTAACGATTGACACCGCCGCCACCACTATCAACAACAACAATTTATCTGTTATCAGTACATATTGAGCCGACCGATTCTCTCGCTTGTTGGTCATATGCTTGAAATGTCATTGAAACTCTCGCTGTGAATGGATGACTTTTCTTTGCGAACATCAACAGATTAATCGATTTTCACTCTATTTGTATTTGTTTCAATCGTTTGACTATAATAATCACTCTCAACAATCGAATGATGATGTTGAACGCCAACACCGCCTCTAAAAAAAAAACAACGAAAAAATGCTTACTGATTGACCATTTGAGCATCACACTCAGTTTGTCAGAGTCTGTTGTCTTGATAAGGTTTTCAACGTTTTGTCTCAGTCTTCTCGACTTTTATTTTGGTGTGTCCGTAAAAAATCTCCGTCGTTGCGTTTGCGTCTCAAAAGAATTGTGGTGTGTTTGGCTTTTCTTACGTGATAACGTCCAAATCAAAATCAATATTTGGGGTTTATCTTGTGTAAATCGTAAATTGTGAAATCAAAAAAAAAAAAAACGATTAACAAAGTTTGGAATTTTCAAAATAATAGAAATTATTGTGTTGCATAAATAGCAATAGTTACGTCCCGTGGTGTTTCGTTTTATATTATATTAAACGCTTTCAAATCAAAAGTAGACGTTTTGGATACTCGTTACTCAAAATTAAAACAATCTCGATATCTTTCTATCCTTTGGGTGATTGTACTGTCTCTCAGCTTTGTCTTTGTCTTGCGTCTTTTGCAAAAATTAAAAAAAAAATACAACTTTTTAGCTTTTCCTCAGCATTAAGTAGCTGAATCTGTTTCGTGTGTGTTGGTATTAAAATCTATGTGAGTATTAGTATCGCTCTTACATCTACTTTTAGTATTATTCTTTTAAATAGAAATAAATATAAAAACAAAATATTTTGCATTTCTGTTGTTGTTTCCTACTGCATGTTTCAGTTCTTATCAAGTATTGATTGAATGTTATCTGTTGTCATATGATTTTGTCCGTTGCTGTGTTTTATTTTATTCACGAGTGTGTTTCAATGTATTAAATGTTTTTACTCTCAATGTAGAAATGTAGTGCAAATGTACGGAAATATACCAGAAAAATTTAATATCCTTAACTCTGTTCAAATTGAAATTATGAAAAAATATGCAATTTAAAATGTTATGTACCAATATGGGGACACATTACAGGTTATAGTTAATTTTAATGTTAATTTTTATTAATTTTTTAATATAATTTGTTATTTGTAAGTTAAAATTATAATCGCCATAGCTACACAGTACTGCAAGGTTTAGATTTGACACACATCCACTATGTATATATATTTATACATATGGGTATTTCCTGGCGTTGCGGACGCACGTTTTTTCTTTATTTGGTAGTTTTCTCGGAAAGCTGAAATTTTTTGAAGATTATGTTCTTATTAAAAAATTTTGATTTTTTACAGTACTATAGTTTTCTTTTAATGAAACTTTACTTAAAATGTTGCATTCAAAATTATGACTAACACAAAGTGCGTTACGGACACACACAATTTTCCATAGCCACTTGCAGTGTCTATTAAAATTTTTAATATTTAGCTAAATTTCTTATGTGATCAGTGTATTCTTTTTAGTAAAATAAAGAAGATGTGTTTGGGTTTTATAAACATCGGTAAACTAAACAAATTGAAATATTTCACCCAATCTTCATTTCATAGTTTCCATATCCTTCATTCCAAATGCCTACCATAATTCTAAATGTAGTAGATTATTCTGTAAATTACTGGCAATTAAAGGTTTTTTTATTTAGTTGTCTTTTAAATCAAAAGGTGAGCAATTTGCAAATATGTACTTATCTCGTATTTGCAGTATTCTCAAACGTCTTATTTTCTTTTTGTGGTTTCTTTAAAACAAAAAAACGAACGAATTCGACAATTTGACCCAATAAACTATCGATGAATAACGTTCTATTTTTATTGACATCACATGAAAAAGTAAATGTCACACCAACCACTTACGAACTGACAGCAAATAGTTTTATATTGAAATCTAAATACGATTTATTTGTAATTAGAGCAAATGATTCGTGTACGAGAATACCAATTAGTGACAGATTAAATCGATGGTAAGATGCATTTGTGTGTAATTTATTTGTTCTAGGGATGAATGTACTATATCTGCAGTAAGTTGTAATAGAAAATTAAATGGTGTTAGTGTAGATATTTGAATAGATAGTATGTGTTAGTTAATTAGGTGATCAACGCGAAAATCTGACCACGCAGTTGTTTTTTTTTTAACCAGACGACAAGTTTCACAAGGCGTCTGAAAATGATTAAGAAATGTACTGTCATTTGAGAATTTAGTATGCTGTAAAAAGTTTGCGTATTATACTATTTGTTGAATACAAGTTGTACTATTATCACTACCTCATTAGTATTTTGTGCAGTAGCACATTTTATTATTTAGCATTGTCCCTGTTAAGTCTAGACGGACATTATCATACTAAACAACAACTTTGTCACGAACATCTTCTTCTTAATTCCTTCCTTCATTCCCATTGGGAAATAGGGCTTCAACGTAGTTTCGTCATTCTCTTCTGTCTCGTGCAATTGATTTTACTCGGTTAAATTTGTATCCCATTCCACAGTAGTTCCAAAACGGGTTTTTGGTATTTATCTCATCTAGATCAAGAGATATATGAGAAAATAAAACAAAATTGTGTAATTTTTTGACGAAGTTGATTTAGTATTTTTAAGATTGTTAGCTCAGTATTTCTTGGATTGTAAAGTAATTTATATCGTTTTGAACGAAATTGCTGAAAGAATGGTAAAAATACGTTCCTATAATCAATAGTTATAGGCTTTGCAAGTTAAAAATTCCAAAAAACGTGACTATATTCTTCCGCTTGTATGAAAAATTTTTTTTCCGGGAGATGACAATTTCTTTATTATTTCTTATAGAAATGTTCTTGCAGATGCATTTAATGCCAAATTTGAATCATTTCAGTAAAATGGTTTCCCCCGCAAAGAAGGAGAAAAATTCCCCACATTTAAAAAAAAAATTAATGAAAAATCTCAAATCGGATAGCGTCGATCAGAAATCTGAATATATATTTTTTTGACCACATATGTGGACTAGTTAACCATAAAGTATTTCAACATCCCTGCCATAAACAAAATAAACAAAGTGTGGTCAGTTTAGTACAAAATTCGGATTTTTGGAATTATTTCCCCCGTTTTGGAAATTTGTGCGTTTCGTTGTAAGATATGGCAACATATTGGTATATATCATTTGACTCGAGGAAAAGTGTAACGCACTAAAGGAAACGTGTTAGACCCCAAGTATCTTAAGACCATATTCGTTTCAGTACTTTATATGGCGATTGAGACATGTCCGACTGTCTGGCTGGATAGTTGGTGGGCACGATAATTCAAGTAATCCCTAACTGATCCTTATGAAAATTTACCAGTGTTAAGTTTTTTTACATGAAGTAATGGGATTGTAACTGGTACCTCCCATACAAAATTACCTATTTAAGAATAATTAGTATATCATTATTATATCATTTGATACGACCCAAAAGTGTAACACATAGAAGGAGTGACTTTAGACCCTAGGTTTCTTTGAACCAAATTCGATTCATTACTTTTTAAGTCGTTTGAGCCATGTCCGTCTGTCTGTCCGGCTGGTTCGCACGATAACTTTCGAAAGACACAACCAAATGTTTTGAAATTTTGCACGAGTTAATATTTCCCCAAAACTACTTACGGTATTGCAAATGGGCTACATGGCCCCTCCCTTTCTAGTACCTCCCATACAAATAAATCATTCCGCCCACTTTAGTTATCGAGTGATAATATCAATACAACCAACCCAAATTCTGTACTTAGTAAAGATATTACAGGATAAAGTTTTGGAAAAAAACTGGAAGTCTAGCCACGTCCCATCTTGTACCTCCAATACACATCTTGTACCGCCCACTTTAGAAATCGATTAATATTATTACTATATCTAACGCGATCGTGCCCATATACTGTATTTAGTAAAGTTCAGGCAGGATAAAGTTTTAGAGAAAAAAATCTAGAAGTCTAGACACGCCCCTTCTGGTACCTCCCATACAAATGAATCTCTCCGCCCATTTAGAGATGGAGTAATAATATCAATAAATCCAACGCAATCGTCCCCAAATTCTTTATTAGGTAAAGTTCAAGCAGGATAAAGTTTTGGATAAAAAATATGGAAGTCTAGACACGCCCTTTCTGGTACCTCCCACCACTTTAGAGATGGAGTAATAATATCAATAAACTCGATACGATCTTGCCCAAATGTACCTTTACGTCCACTTTAGTGATGGAGTAATAATATCAATACACTCAACGCGATCGTGCCCAAATTATGTATTTAGTAAAGCTGTAACAGGATAAAGTTTTGGAGAAGAAATCTGGAAGTCTAGACACGCCCCTTCTGGTCCCTCTAATACAAATGTACCACACTCCGCCCACTTTAGAAATCGAGTAATAATATCAATACACAGAACGGGATCGTACTCAAATTATGTACTTAGTAAAGCTATAACAGGATAAAGTTTTGGAAAAAGAATTGGAAGTCTAGCCACGCCCCTTCTGGTACTTATGGAGAAGGTGTTAATATAATTCGGTTGTCATTCGTATATCGCCTGCTGATTTTACAACACATGGCTATAATATGGATAATCTTGGGTGCGAGCCTCGACACAAACATGGCTTGAATTTTTGCTAACTCTGATGTCGACATGTCTGGCACCATATTCCACATGAGCCACGTGCCACAAGTCCTCCGATGGGGACACACTGTAAACGTTGACAATTACTGTTTTGAGGTAGTAGATGAGTTTACCTACCTTGGATCTTCCGTCAACAAGAAATATAATGTCAGCCAAGAAATCAATCATGTTTTTACGGACTTCGGCAGCACTTTATTAACACCTCCTTAACTCGGGATACCCAGAAACAGCAATACCAGGTGTTAATCTTACCTGTTGTATGCTGCCGAATCGTGGGTGCTTACGACAACGGACATAAAAAGCCTGGGAGTATTCGAGAGAAAAATACTCCAAAAAATACATGGACCTAGCTGTGTCGACGGCGAGTTTCGCCATTGGATGAACCATGAGCTGTATGAGCTTTACAACGACAACGACGTAGCTAAGAGAGTCAGAATCCAACGAATATGATGGCTGGGACATGTTGCCAGGATGGATGTAACTGCTCCAGCGGAAATTGTGTTTGAAGGCGAACCTGAAGGACGGCCCAGAGCAGGGAGACCCAAACTTCGTTGGAAGGACCAAGTGGTGGAAACATGCCACCATCTGGTGGGACTAACTAGAGAACGGACGCAGAAGACCGAATCGTGGGGAATTCTTTAATACGCCAGGCCTTAAATTTATGAACCACGTTCGTAAGTTGTAATGGGCCACTTAAGTAAGCAAGTTAGTAGTAATTTTCGGTGAAACTACCTTTATTTAGCGTACCAGCAAATGGTGGTAAACAAAAAAATTGTAATGGTCCTTCTTGGACCAACGGACCCAACTTTCACCTTGGTTTTCGTTTTCTAGGCGGTATTTGAAAGGTTTGTCGCCGTCGGTTGGTTTCGCCTCAAGAAGTATTTTGCTTAAGTACTAGCACTTGTGCGACTTGTGTGTGGTCCACCTAAGCAGCTACATTATATTATTTTCCATCGACTCTTCCTAGAAATATAAATTATTTCAAAAAGTTTTTGAACATTCCTGTCATTTTTCGAATTCAACAAGACACAACTGAAATGTTGAAAAAAATTTTAATTGTTTGAATTTTTTTCTACCAAAATTTTAAGTGTTGTTATTTAGTCAATTTGTAGTTTTTTATTACGCCCAAAATCTATGAGTTTAGTATTACCAAAATCTAAGTGGAATTTTATAAATGTTGATAATAAACAACAATAAATATTGCGAGAGTAAAGATCAACGACGAAAACGTTTGCGTCATAGACTTAAGTTGGTCGAAAATATTTTCAAGAGCTGCGAATAAAGGTAAGTACAAATAATTAAATGGCCCTTTATAAATATAATGCTAGATATATACGAGGCAACCGTTGCAGAAAAAACAGCCATGTTAACATAACCCTTGCTTCGTGTGTAGCTGTGTTGTCAATTGAAATAACAAAAACACGTTGCGTCGAACAGTTGCCTTGTGTGTATCTACAAACATAAATACATTAATTTAGTACTTATAGGTTATATTTATATAAAGTGAATACTATTAGAACGATTTTGTCCGTCAAGTCTCTTTAATAAATCTGTTTTTGTCCTTTTCGTCTTCTGATCGGCTTGCCCGATACAGATGAATAGTACGTAGTTTTTAAAAAAAATCGATTATCCATATTAAAGCCCTGTGTATCGAAATAAATTAATTTCTATTGCCTCCTTGTAGTTTAGAAAATGTTTAAATTTTATGCTGATAACATCTCCTGTAAATTAAACATCTAACAAAGCAACAGCAAGGCAAACCACCGCTAATAGCTATGTCACTTTGGCGAGAATATGATCATAAAACAGGACACACACATACACACTCTCTCGCTCTCTATAGCTCGTTCATATACTCTTTAATACACACACAATGGCGCCATTGTATATGCAACACATTTTATTGTTGGTTTTGTTGAGTTCCGCTGAAAACTTTTCCCATTTACAACGAAGGAAATGTAAATACAATAAAAAGACGAGTTCGGTGGAAGGACAGAGGAACCCATTTCTTGTTACACATAACCCGGGGTGTATAACTCCCTAGTTGGAATGTGAAGGGCGCTTTTAGGCTTGTGCCGCCATTTACCACACAACATTGGTTTACACTAACTTTATGGGCATTGTAAATGTTTGGCTTTGCCTTAAGTTTGATGACGTTGCTCTAACTGTGGAGTTGCACTTGTTAGCAAATGCGAATTTAGTTGCATTTCCATGGGTACTGAAGACAAAGCGTCACAGCCCTAAAGTGAGACAAAGAGTTAGAGAGAGAAAGCGAGTACTAAGGACACAGTAATAAACAGGACATAAAGTTGCAAGAGCCAAAGTTATTTGTTGTCAAGTTTAATGTTTTAGTTCCAAACAAAATGGAAAAGGATTAAAATGTTTCATTAAGCTATTAACTAACAATATGAGGTTGGATAGATTACAACACTACAGAATTTCTAAATAGAAACAGGGTGATTGGGACATTTTAAAAGCGTGTCAGTTATTGTGGCTAGGAGTGACGAAATATAATATAATGGATCAAAAACATTTTCCTGTTCTAGTATTTGATTGCTTCCTGATAGAAAAAATCAGTAAGAAAGTTTCAGTCGCGAAACCCGACTTACATATACCCTCACCCTTAATAAGTCATAGCATTTTTTAGTATATTGATATTATTACTTACGCTTTTTTTTAAACTTATCCGTTGCCTACTGCGTTTACTAATTAATAAATATTACGTTATGTATAACTAACAATTTAAAACCCATACAACACAGCAAAAATATGAAACACGTAAAAATGTCCTTTTAAAAAACTATAAAAATTTTTAACTTGTTTCAAAAAATTTTTTGGCGACGGTGCTTCCCCCTGACTTAACAATTGACATTACGCTACTTTCCGTATATATTCTTAGCTTATTGCCATACAAATGAATATAAATCTAGAAAAAACAAAAAAGAACGTAAAATTTTACATGAGGTCCAAAATATCGATGGCTTAATATGAAAAAGTCGTATCTCAACTTTTAGCTACTTTACAGGAGAAGGAAAAAACTGAATTAAATCGGAAAGATTTGTCAATATATATGTTTATATATGTTTTTGAACGCAGTTTCTTAGTAAAAATGCAATGACCACTTTTATTTTCAATTTTTTTTTAATATTAATGAAGATATATGACATAGGGCTTTTAGTTATCCATATTTTTGAAAGAAATTCAAGTTAGGGCTTTTTTAGACTACGGTGAAAATTAGATACATATTTTAATAAAACAAAATAAATAAATAATTCATGTTATAAATAATGAAAAAATTTATAATAAGCAGCACTGGCATGGATTTGAGGCAGCAACTTCACTGCTTGCACATCCATACAAAAAACTGCACATAATCCAGCTTCGGAATTTTTAATATCGTCGTATTTTTCTTCACGCATTTCTTCAACGTCTTGTCTATGTTATTGATAATCTTCGTCCGAGACATTATTTGCTTTATGAGATACAGAACAATAATTCGATTTCTTCATTATTTCATCAAAAATAGGGTATGATAATTTCATGTTCTCATTTTCCTTTTTGGATTCATACTCGTGGACATAGATCCGGTAAATGTCTTAATATGAAGAAAAATCCGTCTGAAAATATAATTTCTTGGAATCTTTCGACAATAATGAGACTCTATTTTTGGTAACTCATCCAGCCACCTTTGTAGAAAAGTTCGTCGTTTTTGATTGTCCTTACCTGCTACTGTTGATAGATTAGCAGACTTGCGCATACTTAATGATTTGTCGGTGCTATTTTGCGAACCGTGTTTACCGGCAGAGTCGATCCAATTTCGAACCATCTTTTCCTTTAGTCCTAGTGTTGAATGAAACATGTGGCGGCATACTTGTAATCTATTGGAATCCTGTTTGAGGAAGTATGTTATGGTATAAGCTCGTCTCGAATTTATTACTTTTTTTATCCGAAATTTTAATAAGACCAGTACAGACAGACATTTCCCAAAACAATATAAATATTTCCTTTCATTTTGTTGACGTTTGCTTCCCCTTTGGATTTATTCGCAACCCTATTCCTCTTGCGAATATCATCTGAATTTACAGCGATGGAGTCAATATTTTTTTTGTTGAGCAAACTTTAATTATTTTGGACACTTCAATTTAAATTTTCACGCTTCAATTATTTAAAGTCTCAGTTCTACACACTTTTATATTACAATGATGCAAATTTCATACAATTTCACAACAATTTCGGGGAAAATCCATTCTTTTTTATTTCACCCAGAGTAACTATGCTACTGATTTCGACTTTACACTATACTATTGATTTCTACCCTGTTATTCTTGTTACAATAAAAGCGACGCTACTTTAAAAACTAATCCATCAACCACATCAATAAAGTACATTGATATTAATATGAGTTAGGGCTTTTTTCTTCGAAGAATTTTCTGAAATTAGATAGGGCTTTTTTTTAAATGTTTATACATTTTTTATTTGTTAACATAAAAACAAAAAAATTTTTAGAAACGTGTATTTGAGGGCCTTTTGTTAGAATATGCAAAAAACGCGATTTTGTGAAAAACGAGATACGACCTTTTCATATTAAGCCATCGATATGTATTATAAGCGAAGACATTAAGACCATTATACTTTTTCTAATATGCAAGGATTTGAAATTTGGCAACGAGTGCATTTTGATACTGCAGAAACTACCATCTTCTGTTATCCTTTTTGTTGGACTAAAGTTAAGCTTTTCAGTTTCAAATATCAAAAAAAAAATTTCTGTAGCAATTTTACATATTTTTAGACTTTGTTTGGGCGATTTTTAATAATTGGAATTTTATATTTTGTTTGGTGATTTTTCATATGAAAAATTACTTATTTTTTTGGGGCAATGTTCATATTAGGTTTAGGTTAATTTTTGTTTTTTATTTTGGCCAACTTTTAAATTTTATTTTGGGTAATGTGTCATTTTTAATTTTGGGTCGTACTTCCTACCGCCGTTTTGGGGCCTATTTGAGTGTTGTGTTTTTACATACGATCTGCGATATATATTTGAAAATTAGACCCCAAACACAAATATGAAAATACGCCCCAATTTTACACAGAAAACAACAACACTATAATTTGGGTCATATTTGCATTTTTTTGGGGTGTATTTGCATACTTTCAAATAGCAACTACGAAATTAGCCCCAATATAATTTTTGGGGCCTATTTTCATTTCATGTTTGGGGTATAATTTCCTTTGGTCTATTTTAATAATGCAATTAGACCCCAAATTTGGGGCCTAATTTCATTTTCACTTTGGGGTGTATTTTCGTGGGGCCTAACGTCACAGCGCCATGTATTTGTATGGGAGGTACCAGAAGGCGCGGGGCTATGTAGCCCATTTGCAGTACCGTAAGTAGTTTGGGAAAATATTAACTCGTGCAAAACTTTAAAACATTTGGTTGCGTATTTCGAAATCTGTCGTGCGTACCAGCCGGACAGACAGACGGACATGTCTCAAACGACTTAAAAAGTCATGAATCGAATTTGGTTCAAAGAAACTAAGGGTCTAAAATGACTACTTCTATGTGTTACACATTCGGGTCGTATCAAATGACGTATATACACTCCTACCCATAGAGCAATGGTATGAAAATACGGTTGAAGTTAAGCAATGTCTGATGCAGAACGCAGAGGACGTTCAGAGGAAACGGTTAAATTAGAAAACATTTAAAAAATCCAGAAAATCGTTTTGAAAAATCAAAAAGTGAAGTTTTATTAATAAGTTGGCATCGTTAAGATATCAAAAGAACGTGTTAGGTTTAGTTTGCATGAACACTTGTTCATGAGATATTCTGAATGGATAAAAATTCGAATTTCTTTCGAATCCATATTTTGCTCTCAGTATATACACATATTGTACAGGTTATTCGCAGATCTTAAAAAGATGCTTGCCGGTATGAAATTCCGTTCGAATAAGGACTCTTAATTTTTTCTCTGATCTTTGGATACCACTATTCTTATACCCTCACCCTTCAGGTAGGACGGTGTATATCATTTGATACGACCCACAAGTGTAACACATAGAAGCAATCACTTTAGATCCTAAGTTTCTTTGAACCAAATTTGATTTATGACATTTTAACTCGTTTGAACCATGTCCGTCTGTCTCTCTGTCTGGCTGTCCGCCACGATAAATTTCGAAAGACGCAACCCATTCGTGTACCTCCCATACTAATGTACCACTAGGCCCGTTATAGAAATCGAGTGGTAATATTAATACACCTAACGCGACAGTAAAGCTAAAGTAGGATAATGTTTTGGAGAAAAAATATGGAAGTCTAGCCATACCCCTTCTGGGGTCCCAAACATATGTAATAATATCAATATACACTCGAGTTCGTTTATAACGTACACCTTTTATAACGAACATTCAGTTATAACGAACTTTCAGTTTTAAAGAACATATTTTCTGGTCCCAACGGTTTTGCTTCATTTTTTTATATAAATTTTGCTTGTTATAGCGAACATCGTTTATAGCGAATTTTACGTATACCGAACAATATTTGTTGCCCCATTTTTCAGTTTTCATACATTTTTGACAGTTCCCAGCAAACCAGCGGAGTCAGCTAGGTGCTCCCATAGGACTCCGCTCACGGAGTGTTAACGCTCCTAGGGAGGCTCCGAAAGAAGTCCCAAAGGAGCATATTTGAGCACGCTCAAAACATATGAAAAAAGCGCTCAGGGACTCCCTAAATGTGTGTTTTTGGAGTCCCTACATGCTCATTTAGATAACAAACAAGGGATCGTGCGGACTCCTATAAATGAGTGTTTTGGGAGTCCCTACACACTCATTTAGATACCCTCCAAGGGCTCCTTGCGGACTACTGTAAATGAGTGTTTTTGGTGTCCCTATATTTAATTAAAAACATACCACTTTTTTAAATTGTTCTTATATTTTCTTTTTATATGTATATAGCAATATCTTAATTTAATATTGATTCAAGGTGAAGTTTAAAGTCTAGTAATTCATTAAATATTGTTTTTATAATAATAATATTAAAATAAAAAAAATATAAAAATTAGTTTTTTGCATCTCATTTGCAACCATTCTGCTACTCCTCGATTTAATTCCTTTGTAGCGCCAGCAAACTTTGTTGATGAATACGCCTAAAAAATTATACAGTGACTTATTTTCCGACATCAAAATACGAAATACTATATATTTTTGTTATGAAAGCAACATCTACTTACTAATTCATCACCTAGAACATCCGATGAATTCCTAGTCGTTTTTATTTTTTATGTTTGATTTAATTAAGATCACTGTTAATATTACCTCTGCATTCTGATGAGGGTGTTATTTATATTGGAAGGCCTATTCCAACACAATTTCCTGAACAATTATTCTATTATATTAAATTATTTTTATTTGGAATATGAAGTATATTCACTAAATGCTTTGATAACGAAGCTTCTAAAATAATCCCACGTGTAGCACTTTCGGACGCACTCCGTAAACAATCATTTGGGGAGCACTGTGGGAGTTCCTACACGCTTCTTTTTAGGAGTGCAAAGATAATAAACTTACAATAAGTTTCAACGCTCCCAAATCAATCCCATCAATCTCCGTAAACACTCCTCTATGGAGCGCTGAGGGAGTCCCTATATGCTCCTTTTTTGGAGCTCTTCGAATTTGGTTGGCTGGGTTATAACGAGCTCCTTACTATGTGTTTAATTACACAGTAGCACATTTTCCAACTTCAAGCTCTTGAACCAATTGAGACCCACAAAATCTAAAAGCTTATGAAAGTAGAAGAAAAACCCTAACTGGGTTTTGAATTATTAGCTAAGGTTTTCTTTAATTCATTTTTGAAGTTTTCGATTGTGAGGAGGATTTTCTTAAATCTATATCTCGTGAACTACTCGAAATTTTGCTTTTCTCTCTTCAGCAAATTTTTAGCTCTTAATCGGACCTAAAAATTTTACCTTGAGATAAAATAAAAAAAAACAACAACATCTTACTCAAATCAGCAAAACTGTCAAAAAATCGTAAAATTTCGTCATATTTCCTATGGTTTTTCACACTTATTTCAGAAATTGCTTCGAACTCGACAAGACAATATAAGACAAAAATATAGCCAAAAGCAAAACAAACAACTCTTCTTAACAAGCCGACTTAATTTGATGACTCCTTTATATAGTTATAGCCTCACAAAGTCATCAAAAATGCAATAGAGGACCCAGAAATCACTTTCAATTGTACGTTTATCGAAATTACAAAAGGCTTTACTTTTTAAAATGAAATAATAAAAATCTATTATGAAATTTTACGATTTTTTAACGTTTTTTTGTTTTGAGTAAGATGTTGTTGTCTATTTTGATTTTAACTCAAGGTAAATTTTTTAGATCCGATTAAGAGCTAAAAATTTGCCGAAGAGAGACGAGAGACAAGCTAAATTTCGAATAATTCACGAGGTATAGGCTTAAGAATCAGTACATGTTTTTGAAAAACTTCAAAAATAAATTAAAATAATACCTTAGCCAATAATTCAAAACCCAGCTAGGGTTTTTTTCTATCATCATCAGCTTTCAGATTTTGGCGGTCCCAATTGGTTCAAGATTTAAGTACTGCACTGTGTTATTTCAGCAACCGTAACGTAATTTCTTTCCAACAAATGCTGAAATATTATTCTCTTGTGTTATTCCTGAAGATTTGTTTGATTTATTTTAAAGTTGATTGATTTTGTTTTTTAATGTACAAAAAATCTTTTAAAATATAATAAAACTAATAAAAAATAATACAAATAATTTTGAGTCTCCTTTTTTATACGCCGGATATAACGAACTTCGCATATAACGAACTTAAACGTCTAGTCCCTGGGAGTTCGCTATAACCGTACTCGACTGTACTAGAAAATTTTATATATTACTGAGAGTGGGTATATAGGTTGCGTTTTGTTGGTATCCTATATCCGCTTAGCCATACAAATGATATCCCATATACGCTAAAGGGGATAAATTTACAAGCTAAGCTTAACGGGGATAAGTTGTTCAAAAAAGTAGTAAAAATAAAAATGTGACCAAATTTTTTATTGCAGGGGTAAACAAAAAATAGAAAAGAAAAGAGAACGTCAAATAAAATAAGTTGCATTCGAATGATATTTTTTCAATAAAATGTTATTTTACAGCTTATTTGTTATGTAAACGGTTCAAAAGAAAGTTCCAATTTGCGGCTTATGGTCCCTGCGGAACACTAGATCTTAAGAAGGGTCATGTATATCATTTTTATATAAATTTTACGACATTTCTCGGAAATTTTCACAAAAATTCAAAAATACAATTAATACAATATTCACGAATGAATGAAAGGAAAACAAACAATAATTTGGCATAAATAACTGTCGTGCCAAGTAACTGCATTTTGTTAACGGCGAAGCGTTTTGTTGGTATCCTATACCGGTCTCCTATATAGGATACCAAAGAAACACGGCCATAGTATAATAAATTAAAAATACTCATTCGGCCATTAATAAATGTGGTAACCGAATTGGAAGCAAGTATGGTTTTTGTCTTTGATTTTGGACAAGCAATCAATGGTCGAAAGTTTTGTTTTCATTTAAAACAGTCAGTCTCTGCTTGTGTGTATTGAAAGCAACACCACACACGCTTGTTTCAAATTAAAGACAAAAACTGACACAAGTAAAGGCAGAGAAACAATGGGCAACGAAAGTAGAGCACGATTGTTTGAACAGCACAACATTTTCACGGCACACCATATTGTTTACATATTAATGTAATCCAGATACGTTTCAGAAGGATTTCACACAAGTTCACAATTTAACCAGTAAATAATTAAATGGTTTTTCATGACTTAAATGATATGTTGGCTTACGTTATAAATACTCGTCCGCAGTCTCTATGCGCCTTGTATACAACACATTTCCAATTTGTCTGAATACCCTTTGCAGCCAGTGTTGTCACCTCGGGAATGACCCTGTATCGTTACACTGCATCCTCCTGTGCTCTTAAATCCATAGTGATTAATCGTTTTGAAACATTGTAAAAATTTGTTCTAACCTTAGCACATTTTTACTTTTCAGCAATTCCAACTCTTTCCTAACCTCCCCACTCACTACTAGTCCTTGTGCAGCATACTCCATTTATATCATTTGGATTCAAATACAAACCGTAATATCACCATATTTATTAAATACAAGGATTTGTATCCCACTCTCTTGCTTAGCGGATTGTATTTTTGCTTGCCACTGCAAATGTTGGTGGTCGGTTTACACGATTTTTTTTTCGTTCTCAGCGGATGGGGGTTTTTGAAAGGACGCAAAAATTATTCTCATGTTGAGCAGACTCTGGGTTTTTATTTTGTTTGCGTGGCAAAACTTTTAAATCATCAACAGCGGTACCTCTAGCCAAACTTGATGATGGTTTTGGGCTGTTTGTTGGTTGTTCGACGACTTGTTTGTTACTGTGATGCTGGTGGGAAGACTTTATATTGTTGTTTTTTTTAGGATGAACATCAACTCAACTTAATTTTTTTCAGGGATTTTTGAGCGTTGAAATAGAAGGTGATATAGTAATGTGGTAATAAACAAATTCATTGTGTTGGTTTATTTTGAAAGTGATATATTTGTGCAATTGATTTAGTTATATATGCATGATACACAATACATGACTTTTTAAGTCGTTTGAGCAATGTCCTTCTGTCCGCCTGTCTGGCTGTCCGGCTGGTACGCACGATCACTTTCAAAAAGCAAAACCAAATGTTTTGAATCTTTGCCCAAGTTAATATTTCCCCAAAACTAATTACGGGGGCTTCGCCCCTTCTGGTACCTCCCATAGAGTAATAATACCAAAATACCCAATGCGATCGTGCCCAAATTCTGTATTTAGTAAAATTAAATGAGGATAAAGTTTTGGAGAAAAAAACTGACAGTCTAGCCACGCCGCTTCTGCTATCTCCCATACAAATGTACCACTCCGCCCATTTTAGAACTCGAATACTAATATCAATACACCCAACGCGATCGTGTCCCTATTCTGTATTTGTTAAAGCTGTAACAGGATAAAGTTTTGGAAAGTCTAGTCACTCCCCATTTGATAACGCCCACTTTAGAAATCGATTAATATTATTAATACACTACAAGCGATCGTGCCCAAACTCTGTAAAGCTTTATCAGGATAAAGGTTCGGAGAACAAATCAGGATGTCCAGCCACGCACCTTTTGGTACCTCCGAAACTAATGTACCGTTCTGCAAACTTTTGAGATGGAGTTATAATATTAATACACCCAATGCGATCGTGCTCAAATTCTGTATTTTATTAGGCTAAAACAGGATAAATTTTTGAAGAAAAAAGTTGAAGGTCCAGCCACGCCCCTTCTGGTACCGCCCATACAAATGCACCATTCTGCACACTTTTGAAATCGAGTAATAATATCTATACGCCCAACGCGATCGTTCCAAAATTCTATATTTAGTAAACCTACAGCAGAATAAAGTTTTGGGAAAGAAAACTGGAAGTCCAGCTACGCCTCTTCTGGTACCTCCCATTCAAATGTACCATTCCGCCCACTTTAGAGACGGAGTAAAAATATCAATACACCCAACGCGATGTCTGTTTTTTAAGCTAAAGCTTATATAAAATCTTCATTTATTTAAAATAAAATAAAGCCTATTAAATAAAAATTAACACATAAAATTATAACACTTTTCTTTATAGTATTTCTAAAAAAATTAATAAAATGCAAAAAAAAAAAATTTTAGTGGAATTTCAAAATTTGGCCTTTGACCCCAAAAGGCCAGAGGTTGGCACGACCCGATCAGCCTGAAAATTTGTCACATCACATTTGGTATCAAATCGAATATTTACATCGTTACCCACATTCAAGTTTCAAAAAACAAGTTTTTAACTACAGGTATAATGTACAACTATACAAAACACTGAAGAACACATAATATATTGAAACAAATTGAACACTTTTTTAACTGATTTTTGGTACTAACTGAGCCGAAAACAAAAAACAAAATTAATCGTCTGCCATAAGCAGCCTTCTGCAAAGTTTAAATATCCATATCTATTTCCAAATACCTACTTTGCCACATTTACCACATTTTTCATTTGATCCTCGTTCCAACGCTGTACTTGGGGAAAGGTAAAGCAAATTATTGTTATACAGTTGTATGCGACGATATAAAGTCTGGTTTGGTTAGTAGACTTTGCTGCCATCCTCAAGGGGGGTTTCCAACTTAAACACCATACAAAATTTTTACGCCTAAAAAGTGGCTATGACGCCGCCGTTGTTGTTAATTTGGGCTACCACAAAGGATTTGTATTACAACAGTCTCTGTGCACCGGGTACAGGGCATCCAGTTTTCCAATATACATTTGTATTTTTGCATTTAGGTAGCAATATAAACTTCGTTGTTTAACCCCCCAAAATCTCAGAGTAAATATGGCAAGTAGATGAAGCGTAAGGGTTTATGCTGCTGTTTTATGAAAAAAAAGATGCCATGACCTCGCCAGTTACTGATTGGGGTGTAAGAAGGCAAATTGTAAGTTATAATCTTAACCGAAAAAACTCAAACATACATATTTGGTGAAATGAGAATGTACGACAAAAATTTTGGAACTTGTAAAATTATGAGTTTAACGTAAAATTAATAAAACAAAGCAACAAAGTCTCTCCCCAACTAGTAGTAATGGTGTGACAAATTAAAAGTGCCCCTGGCGGCTCTAAAGTAGACCTTGAGATTTTTAAATGTCTCGTTTGTTTAGCGTTGGGATTTTAGGAAATTTCGTGAGTGTTTTATTTACTGACTTAAATAACTGTAAGGAATTGTTATGCTACAGTGCCGATATTTTAGCAAATTTTTGGCGACAGTTAAAACACAATAAATTTAGAGTCTGTTGCGTTAAATTATAAACGAAAATTGGTATGGCGTTAAAGTCAATAAAAATAATTGAAATGATTTTTTTTTTGTATTTTGTTAATAAATTGGAACTTTTACTTGTGAACAAATTTTCGTAAGTTCGACCGGTGCGGAAAATCTTGAGTTACGGGTAAAAAAACAGGTTTACATATAAGCCAGTAAAGTAGTAAAACAATAACCGATTTCAAGTTTTTCAGAGGATTTGAAAAGAAGATGCACAGTGGCATTTCGGCGGAAAAAATAGGGTTTTTCAACTTTCCAATTTCAAAATTTTAATGATTTGGTTTTGTAATGAAATATGTGGATAAGAAAAATTCAACATGTTTTTTTATGAAAAGTGTAGTTAAAAAAACTAACAGAAGTCAATTATCAATGAAATTACATTAAAATTATTGTTTAAATAATGAACAATGAGTTTGGTTTCATTGTTCGGTTCAATTTCTTTTCTATTATTGCTAATAGAATTTGTTTTACAAGAGTTGTGTGAAATGGATTATGTTGACAGCTGGCAGATAGCTATTTCGATGGTTGTCAAACCATCATCATCAGTGCCGTTTGCTGTGCCTTCTCCACTCATTATCACAACCTTAAGTGTTAAAAGCTTTAAGCAATCAATGTGAAGCTCACACACACAAATTAAAATTTTCGATATTCGAAATCTACTAAAATTTTATTTCCCGAAGATAACTAACTGTTCATTTAGCAAATCGATAACTTCCAAATTTACAAATTTGCTATAATTGATTAACTGTCGGCATTCAAATACAACAAATGTCAAAACAGCTGCAATAAAAAAGTTTTTGCACATTGTGCAGATTGTGCTGAAAAATTGGGAAAACTCATATTGGTAAATATTTTTTGGATTTTTTTTAAAGGATAATGTGTATCGTAACCTGTGCAATATATGAGGTGCTAGAAAATTGTGGTAGAAATCAACACTTTTGTGACCGAATTTTAACTTCTGTAGAGTAGAACTTAGTTAGCCGGTATCGGCCGGTGAAGAGACTGTTCTTTTATGTTAATATATTTCGGCTACTTTATGAAATGCCCAACATTTGCTGCTTTCAGCTGCTTTTGCTCACTATGTTGCAATTTTTAGGCATCATGTCGGTCTGCAGTTGCAACCTTTTTTTAGTAAAGCAGTCCGAGTCAGAGTGGAGTGTTGACTCGAAATAATTTAATACGTCTACAAATTAAAAAAAAATAAGAAAAAATTAAAAAAAAAAATTAAATAAAAAAAATTTTAAGAAAAAATTTCAAAATTAAAAAAAAAATTTTGGTTAAAATTTTTTTTTTTCGTTTGATTCCTTTTTGTTTTATTATTCTAGAAAAATTTTCCTTTTGACGAAAATTTTATTATTTTTTATGTTATTAATTTCGTTACGCAAATTCAGGCAAATGGACCACTGTGCACCGGTGCGCATCAACGAAGACCACTCGTCAACATAATCCACACCAGCTCTTGTCTATGCTTTGTCCATCGGACAAAATTGCATAGAATTGTTTTTGGCAACAAATGCCAACGCAGTGTACCTCCCGTGTATTGATTTTTCTTGTTTTGTATTGTTGATCTGTATATGTAAATAATGAGATTGGTTTCATTGTTCGGTTTAAAATCAAGAATAAAGAACTTTTTTTGTGTGTAAGTTTATAGCTACCCTGCAGTATTGGTAATCGACTCTACGCCGATGAGTTCATCGAGTACCAAAAACCTTTCGTCGACTACTCGCTAAAATACCAGCAATGCTTTTGAGCGGCGAATTTAACAAGGCGATGTCCGCATTGGTAATGCCTTACTGTTCGTCGATTACTTCATCGGTAACATTTCGTCGACGCATTTATCGGTTATATTTCGTTGACGCATTTACCGGTTACACTTCGTCGACTACTCGCTAAACTACCAGCAATGCTTTTGAGCGGCTAATTTAATAAGGCGATGGCCGCTTTGGTAATGCCTTACTCTCGGCACTACTATTCGTCGATTACTTTATCGGTTACATTCGACGAATTTGTCGGTAACATTTCGCCGATGAGATAGAAAAGAAAAACAATTTATTACGACTTATTTTTATTTATTAATAACGAAGTAAAAACATAAACGATTCAATTCAACAATTCCAAAAAAAAAATAATAAAAAATGAATTCAATTCAATTTGTAGCTGTAATGTATGTACACTGATAGCACATTTGAATAAAAAGCCTGTACAACAAATTATTAGCTTTATTTTGAACTCAAATTTTTTCTTTTAATTCAAATATGAGGTTAACAACTTAAGGCATTAGATGAAACTAACAATATTAAATTCTTAAGGTTAAGAAAAACAATAGAAAATCTCTGGAGACACTACTTTACAGATTACCACAGAGTACCAATGTAATCGGCGATGTAGTCAATGAAAAATCAATGGCGATGTAGTCGATGGAATGTTGCCAGCCACTACTTGTGAAACTGCAGGGTATGGCTTCTGTTTTATTTTTTATAGAAAATATAGCACTTTTGTATAAAAAAAAATTATTGAAATTTGAAAAGTAAACTACTTATTATAATTTATTAAAAATTATACTAAAAAATATTAACTTTTCACTTTTTGATGGAAAAAACTTTATGTGCTTTGCCTTGCTTAGCCCTCTAACTATAAAAAAAATGAAAGGTCCGAATCTGTACTTTCAATTAAGAAAAAAAAGCCGCCTAATACCGTCCCTTTTAGTAACATCGATTTTAATTTCAAAAGTCAATTCCAAAATTTCATACAAATCCTAAATGAGACAAAAAATTGGGTATACTTTCAGGCTTTCGGGAATTAAAGATTGCACTTTATACTTGATCACAAAAGCGACATGCGTTTGTACGATATTTTCGGTGTATTTGAAGGCTAATGTCTTTCGCGGAGGGTTGTTGGGGATATTCTCTTCTTTTGTATGGAGACAACACATGTTTAACTATTGAATAAAAATTAACATAATTTAACTTATATGAAATTTTCATATGATTCTAGACAGGGAAGAAAAACACCTAAAATGTACAACTTTCAATGGGCGTAAAATCTAAAGTAGGCGTGGCATCCCCAATGTGTTTAATTTTTTTCATTAGAAGAACTTAATTATGTAGTGTCCCGAATTTCAAGTCCCTAGGTCCAAAAAAAAAATTTTGGCAAGTGCAGTTATATGGGAGGTGGGTGTGGCCCGGTCATTGCTGTACGACGGGTGGTGCCACTGTGCGATGTGTAAAGTTTGTTTGGTTAAAATTCAAAAAATTCCCCATATGATTTAAAAACAAAAGTACATAATATAGCGATTTAAATCTATAAAATTGTTCGTCCTTCCTCTGTAAATTCACATACTAAAGTGAGTAAATTTGTATGGAGTAAAACAAATGCACCAAGCGGTTATCAAAATCATGATCTACCATGAATTCTAAGAAAATGTGCCCAATAAACCATGGGTCTTAAATCAAAATCGAGACCCCAGTTTTTAACGAAAAACTCTTCGTATTGGGGGAAAATACACAACAAGCCTTGCAACTGCGTCGAAATCGCCGCTTGATGGATCAAATGAATGAGCGACCTCCAGTCATTTCTCTCCTAACATTTTTTCCCAAAAATACCTAATCCCAATCTTCACTCCCTAAGGAGACACCCATATATAATTTTTTTTTATAAAATTTGCCCCGAGGTCGGCCCTAGAGGGAGGAAAACTTTGACAGTCCCCCAATAATTTTGCAACACCAATATTTTCTCAGAACACTTGCTTCAACCCTAAAGGTGGTCACCATAAATTTTTTTTTTATTTTTATAATTTTTTTATGAAATCAGCTCCTGCTACTTCCATGGTGCCACCTAGAGGGGTAAAATGTATGACCGACCCCCACCAAAATTTCGCTCCTAACATACCTACGCCCTATCTACACACTCTATACAACAATTTTTCTAAATTATTCCAAACTTCTTGGGACCCATACAAAAAAAAAACCAAAATTAATAATTGTCATTAAAAAAATTTGAACGTAATCATTATTTTGTGGAGAATTTTTTGTTTTGGTCGTTATAAGTGCATTTTGTATGGGAGCACCCTTAGAGGGTGAAGATAGGGGATAGGCATATTCGAAAAATATGTTACTAGGGAATTATTAGTGTGGGTCGGTCATACATTTTACCCCTCTAGGAGATACCATGGAAGCCGCAGCAGCTGATTTCATAAAAACTAGTAAAGAAATTTCAGTCAGATAAACTGACTGATAAATACCATCACCCAATATAAGATAATAGCAGTCTTGAGCTATGGATGTCAATCGATTTTTAGTTAAAACTAGTAAGAAAGTTTCGGTTGGGCAACCCGACTTACATATACCCTCAACCTCAGTAAAAGAACAAATTTTCTATTCTCTAGATATTATTACTCGTTTTCTAAAGTAGGCGGAGAGGTACATTTGTATGAGTGGTGCCAGAAGGGGCGTGGCTAGACTTCCAATTTTTTTTTCTCCAGAACTGTATCCTGATTGAACTTTACTAAATACAGAATATGGGCACGATCACGTTAGATCATTTAATTATATTAATCGATTTCTGAAGTGGGCGGTACCAGATGGGTATGGGAGTTATTATATGGGGCGTGGCTCGACATCCAGTTTTTTTCTCCAAAACTGTATTCTATTATAGCTTTACCAAATAAAGAATTTGGGTACGATAGCGTTGAAATTATTGATATTTTTACTCCATCTCTTAAGTGGGCGGAAAGGTACATTTGTATGGGAGGTACAAAAAGGGGCGTGGCTAGACTTCAAATTTTTTGTCAAAAACTTTATCCTGTTATATCTTTACTTAATACAGAATTTGGGTATGATCGCGTTGGATTTATTGATATTATAACTCCATCTCTTAAGTGGACGGAATGGTACATTTGGATGGGGGGTACCAGAAGGGGCGTGTCTAGACTTCCAGATTTTTTCTCCAAAACTTTAACCTGTAATAGCTTTACTAAATACAGAATTTGGGCACAATCGCGATCGCGGAAAGGTACATTTGTATGGGTGGTACCAGAAGGGGCGTGGCTAGACTTCCAATTTCTTTTCCAAAACTTCGTCGTATCAAATGATATATACCCTCATCCCTAAGGGTGATGGTATAAATATAAAAATACAAAAAAAAATTATGGGGACCACCGTATGGATTAAAGATATGTTCTGAGAAACTATTGAGATTGCAAAAATATTGGGGGACGGTCATACATTTGACTCCTCTTAGAACAGTAAAAGCGGTGGGAAAAAATTTAAAAATTTTCATGGAAGCCCCCTTAGGGGTTGAAGGTGGGATAAGGTATGTTTAAAAATTTACCCACTCTAATCCATTTATTTTAGCTTATTTCGATTGAATTTTGAGCAATTTGCTCTTCAGTCTGTACTTAATATACCTTAGCAAATATGCCACGAAGATTACTTAATTTTGAACTTTCGAAAGTTCAAGTTAAAGGTAGTAACTGAAAGAATTCATAAAAAGTGTAATTTAATTAATTTTTTTGTCACTTTATAAACTTATTTAATGGTCATTAATTTTTTAAGAATTTTTTCGTTTGCTAACGATGATTGAACTTTCGTACTATTTGCTAAGGTTAGAATATTGTTTAACAAAATCTCTGAAAATCAGTAACGACCGTTATTTTGAAAACACCCATATGAAATATAAGGAGTGGTCGGCCAATATAGCCCATATTCGTTCTTGAGTCAGATTTTGTTCAAAATTTTACTAAATTTACAAAATGAAATGAACTTACAAAAATAATATGCATGTAAAACTATAAGTTTGATTTCGTTCATTTGTATTTGGGAGGTATGATACCAGAAGTAGTTAGGCTATTATGCTCATTAGCAATCCTACAACATCATTTTAGATTAATACTGGTATTTAAAGGTTTACTTTTGTTATCCTATCTACCAGTCTATGAACGTATGATACTTTTGTTCTAACACGTCTCCTTAAATGCATATCACTTTTTCTTCTATCAATTGATATACATATATCCTCATCCATATAAAGGGAGAGTGTATAACAGTGGTAGGCGTAAACAAACGCTCGCACACAACAATATGTTGTGCTTTTGTGCAATCGCACAAGAATCGTCATCGCTTACATATACTGACCCAAAATCCGTAACAGTTTTTTTATGTAAGTAGTGTTTTTAGGGCTATTTAATATCCTTACCTTACCTCGGTTGCATGGATTTGTTCAGAGAAGGCATTCAAAAATAATAATATTAGAGGAATCGGTATACAAAAACCAGACGGAACATGGAAATCGATTATTTTAAGTTGTTACACTGATAAAAAAAATTGGGTTATGTTTATGAATACAATATCTCATTAATAATTTTTTCTTATGCTGTTGTTTACATATATATCCAAATTTGTAATTTTTTATGAATAAGACAATTAATTTGATTTGTAATGGTGATTTATATTCCAAATTATATAAGTGTACTTCCATTAGTAGATTGAAAGAAAGCGACCGCTATAAAGCATTCAGATTTGTTCAAATCAAAATTTACATCGTGTCTCAAAATAAAATTACTTTAGTTATTTTACTATTCCTCTTTATCAATATTAATTCCAAATTATGCTACTAACGAACACTAAAATTGAAGTTACACAATTATACATTTTATTTATCCGCTATAAGTTTCTTCGTTGGTGCTTGGATCATAGGCAACATGTTTACCAGCCACATCAAGCTGCTACACTGGACTGTTCGTAGTTTATTTTATACGATTATTCAATATTCTTTAACCGGTTGCCTATAACACGCATGCTCTCTAAATAAGGTTATGTTCTCTTAAATCTATCCTGTTAAAATTTGCTTGACTCTTAAGCCGAATTTGTTCTCTTATAATTTACAAATTTCTCTTTGTTAATACAATAAATTATAATTTTTGCATACCTTTCAATTAAATGCCATATTTGTTGTAACAATAAGGGGGGTACAATTGGGAATTTGAAAAGTTGTTTAAATAAACGATCTAGTCCTTTTTTAACCATAACTTTGTGCCATAGCATTTGCGTGCTTCCAAAAGTATTAAAACTCTTAAATCCAATGTATTAAAACTCAATATATTGGGACAAGTTGATTTTCCTTTCATGTGGTATTATAAAATAAATTTGAATAAAATTAAAAAAAATAATTTTTATATTCTCCATTAATGGCAGCAACAACAGAAATGTATCTATCAGTAGCCGAACGTATAAAAGTATTCCAAGCTCTACGTAGATAGTTCGTCACACTAAGCTTAAAGAACAGCTCCTTCACCTGGTTCATTCAACGAAGTTTTGGTAGCCCCCTACTGCGCTGCCCATCGAGTTTATTGACTAAGACCTCTCGAACTGGAACATTTTCATTCATTCGTACAACGTGTCCAAGTCAGCGCATTCGGTCTATTTCATCGCGCTTGACTACGTCGATGTCGTTGTACAGCTCATACAGCTTTTGGTTCATTCGACGAAGATACTCACAGTTAACGATGATGGGTCCAAATATTTTGCGTAGTATTTTTCTCTCGACCGGCCGTGGCATAGTGGTTAGAACACGCGACTACCATGCGGGAGATCGCAGGTTAAAACCTGGCTCCAGTCATCTTAAAAGAAAAAAAAAAAAATTTTTTCTTTCATTGCCGGCTCCCCTCGAATGTTGTTCACGGCAACTTCGCAGTATTAAGCGTCAAATCAATCGGCGTGTCTAGTAAGAGCTTCTCAAAACAGTGACGTTCGCATTCGTCGATAAACAAGTAGGTGCCGTTAGTTGTGAATCTAAAAATAGGAAGCGTGTTAATTCACAACAACGCGAGAAGCTATCCCATACCTCATTCATGGAGTGCAAAGGGAAATTAAGTTTTAAGTTTTTTTTTATTTTTCTCTCGAAAACTCTCAGAATAGATTGATCCGCCTGCGTCATTACCCAGTATTCTGCGCTGTAGATTAAGACAGGCAGGATCAGTGTCTGGTAGGTTTGGATCTTCGTTCGTCGAGAGAGGGCTTTATCATTAAAATGCTTGCTTAGCGCATAGTAGCAGCGGTATGCGATCAACACCCTCCTTCTGATTTCCAGGCTGACATTATTATTTTTGTTAATGGCGGAGCCATGGTAAACAAAATCATATACCACTTCAAAGTTATTGTTCTCAGCGTTCCCGCAGCGTCCCAGACGAGTAGACTCTTTGTCCGTTGAAACAAATAACTTGGTTTTGTCCTCATTTAACACCAGACCCACTTCCGCAGACTGCTTCTAAATGCTCCAAAAAAGGCCTTGTATACGATGGATAAAAGGCTAATCCCGCGATAGTTGGAACACCCACTTGACATAGATCTCTCTTTCATAACGCAGTTCCGTTGTTGCGGCTTTGGTCAAAGAATTCGCTGTATGCTGCTGCTGTTTGTTTTTTAAAGTAATTGAGAGAATTGGTTGGAGTAGACTTTCGCTATCTCGGTGGTAAGTAACTTTGCGATGTCTAGCTTTCTTTGCGGTTAGTTACGAGCTCTATTTAATCGCGTGCGTACCTTGACTGCAACTTGGTGGTGACCCATTTTTTTGCACACACGCACATCAATAATGCTTGAAACATGCCTTCCATCGAGAACAGTGTCCAAAAGTGTCCAGGTTGCTCTGAGAATATTTTTATCCGGGTATCAGGTTTCACTCACTACAGTGTTGCTTGCCGACGCAAAGCTAACTAGTCTGAATCCGTTATCGGAGTTGATATTGCACAGAAAAAAACGCATTCTAAATTTTAGTTTAAAATTCTTTTTTGCCGAAAAGTACTTAATATTTAAATAAGAAAAGTGCTAATTATTCTTAAATCAAGTAAAAAATAAGATAGGTTTAAAAATGTAAGCGTAGAAATTGTTATAATAAGAATGAAATTCTCCTATTAAGTTTGTACGAAATTAATTAAGAATTTTAAGTACGAACCTCTCAACTTTAAAGTGAAAAATTCTTATAGTTAATATCAAGTTTTTTCTGACTTAAAGTATGAATAAAAATCTTACATTAATCTTTGTAGAAATTATTAAAATAAGAATGAAATTTGCTAATTAAGTATATTAAGTTCGTATATTAGAGAGAGAGTATTAAGAACGAACTTGTCAACTATCAAGTAAAAACTTCTTAGAATAAATATAAAGTAATATCTGACTCAAAGTAAGAATAATAAATCTTACATAAATCTTAAAGGAAAAAATGTTTGGGAGAGAAATAACATGTACTCTCTTAGCTTAATGTTTCCCCCCACAATAAATTCGCGTTCCAAATTGAAGTTTAAAATACTTATTTTTTTTGCAAAAATCGTACTTGAATGTAAGCGTATAAATTCTCCAATTAAGCATGAAAATCTTCGTTGATACCATTTTCGCACCAATGTGTTTTGACTTCTCAATAATTTCGTGGAGATTTTAACACTTAAGGTTTGTAATGATAGTAAAACGGCGAAGCAAAAGGGTACTGATTAGATAGTTTGGCAACTATTTAATTAGCTATGGGCATATTATTGAATAAAAATCAAGCCCCAATAGGCTTAATGTCATTTATAGTTAAGAATTTTGCACTTAAAAGTTTTAAAAAATTATGCCCCATTAGGCTTAACCCATTAGTGACGACTGTTACCATATGGTAACGTCGACAGCGTTAGATATTGCACGCAATTAAATAAACATAAGAATAAAATGTCAAGAATTTTCTTTTTTGATTTCATCAAAGCATGCTTTGATCTCTCATTCTTGATTTACCGCTATGCGATCAGACGTCAGTAGCGAGCGTGGGGGTTAATTTAAAATAGGTGTTGTTCACGGCTCCACGAAAAGCCCCCCAATGAAATAACCCCCAGGAAATAACCCCCAATGAAATAAACCCCTAAAAATTGGAAATAACACCCAAAAACAGTAAATGAAATAACATCCAAAAATAAATGAAATAAACCCCAATGCGAAAACGAAACAACCCCCAATATTTGGGAGTTATTTCATATGAAATAACACCCAATGATGAAAATGAAATAACCCCCAATGAAATAAATCCCATCAGCAACAAAAATGAAATTATGCCCAAAATTCATAAAAGAGTCAGTTTAACCAAGGATTTCATGGTCAATATGGACCATCAGCAAAGTCGCAAAATTATTGAAATGAATCGTGTGGATCGTAGATCATTGTAGCCCTCTCAATTTTGCAGTTCGGAAGAAAATTTGCCTTTTACGTTTGCCCTTAACACAACCACCTCCAGTGTTCACAAGCAAATCAACTCTCTGCTTTTATTGAATTCTACCTTTTCAAGAACTCTTAAATTCCATTCTTAGTGTGTACTAATGTACTAATCGAATTCTCATAATGACAAAATGCTCGGTGCATTTTGTTGATTTTCTCTCCGTCAATATGAACACAAATGGAAATATCTGTAAACATTCAAATGATAATGTAATATATTCACAGGCTAAAAGTGTTCTTGTAAAAGGACTATTTTAATACAATTATATAAATATAACATCTAAAAACCTACAGCTTTAAAAATGAAACAACCCCCGAATAAAAAAATCAAATAACACCCAAATTATACACGATATGAAACAATCCCCAAATTTAATAAATTGGTTGGGTGCTATTTCATTGGAGATTATTTCATAATTTGACAACCCCAAATGAGGAATGAAATAATTCCCAAAGAAAAATGAAAAACGGCCCAAAAAAATTGGGAGTTATTTCATATGAAATAACACCCAAAAATGTATGAAAAAAATTTGGGGAATATTTAATTTCTCGTTTGGGCGTTATTTCATTGGGGAGCTTTTCGTGGAGCCGTTGTTCACATGTGCGCAAAACAGCAATACAGAGAGTCACTCCATATTAAGAATATTTTTTGGTTGTTTCAAGACTGATATATTAAAGACTTTTAGTTTTTGTTATTTGAGAAGAATATGAATTATCATAAAAACGTATTGCATGAATTATTTTGGACTTGGTTCTTTTTATTTACCTGAATTAAAGCTGTTACCATATGGTCACAATAGTCATAACACTAGTAAAAATGGATATTTTTCTGAAATTTTTCGACTTACTTTTTTTTATATAAAATTTGTTTTTTAAATAATTTATATGTAGTACAGTCAAAATCTTTAAAAAATTCCCATTATTTCGCTCTCGTTATTAAAGGGTTAATGTCATCTATAATTAAGAATTCTATACTTAAAAATTTAGCCCCAGCAGGCGTAATGTCATCTATATTCAACAATTCTATACTTAACAATCAAGCCCCATCAGGCTTAATGTCATCTATTATTAAGAATTTTATACTTAAAAATCAAGCGCCACAAGGCTTAATAACATTTACAAATAAGAAATCCAGGCAATGTTTTTCCGTTCTAGGATCAAGCATTTTGTACTGGATTTAAAAAATCCATACATACCGTACTTTTGAGACCGCCTGTGAATGATTTAAGTACGGAATACTTGATTTTTTTTTTTTGAGTGCGTGTAGACTGAATTTTTCGATTGCTAAACCAAGAGCATCTTCCTTTCCTATTTTAGTATAAAATTATCGCAGAATAATTTTAATGTCATAGGTAGGAAACAGTCTTATATTTCCTCCATGCGCTTATTCACTGCATCTTTAATGTCCTCATCTTTGTCTTCCGACGGAGCGTATGCTCAAATCAAAAGAGCGAGACACGATGTCGAAGTCTCTTGCCGAATATGAATCCACAGCCAAAATCGTATCTTTCATCATTACAGCTGTAGATACTGTCTTCGTGTGCATCCCTATCCCGTCCATCGCATTTCCTGTATGGCGGTGATGTCAGCCATGGATTTGTCGGAGGTATCCGCCAATTAGATATGATATTTAAATCATCACTCCTTATGTCGTTTGCGGGTATCGTCAACATTTGGCGGCGATCTGGTTTTTTAGTTTCTTCGTGTTTCCATAATACTTACTTAATTACCCTTTACACCTCATGAATGAAGTATGTGATAGCTTCTCGCGTTGTTGTGAATTAACACGCTTTCTATTTTTAAATTCACAACTAACGGCACCTACTCATTTATCGACGAATGCGAACGGCACTGTTTGAGAAGCTTTTTACTAGACATGCATAGTGTTTTTATTGAAGGGGAATGGCTTATTAGGCTACCGCTCCCGATCCTAATTTATTCGGGCTGCCAAAGCCACTAGGAGAGTCTTTGTGTTAAACTTTAGTAACTTCTGTTACCGTCTCCCTTAGACACATCGGTGCTAGCACGCCATTTGTAATCCTCAGCATTGGACCTCATCACATTGAACGTCCGTTCAGTGGCATAGTCCGGTAAACACGGGATCTATCAAACGTTGTGAGTTGCTTGAGGACTTCCAAAGGGAGATTCTTGTTATTCTCAAGTGAACGGAAAATGTACAGCATCAAATTATACACAGCTGTTGAATCGTATCTCGAGGAATAATTTAGAGCAACAGTTAACAAGTTTCATTGAATCCAAATACAATACACTGAAGTGTCAAACGGAGCAGCAAAATAAATCTGGGTGTAAAGTTATAACCAAAGGTTTTTAATAAATAAAAATTAATCACTGACTAATTAGTCAAATTTGTGACAAATCAATCAGTGACTAATTAAACAAATTGGTGACATCTCCAGCCCAAAAAGCAAACATGCTTTTGTAATTACATATCTTACTTCAGTTTTTTTTCGGAAGAAAATAATTGTAACTTCTTTTGTTACGCAGTGGCTATAATTTCTAACTTCATTTCGGTTTCCTGTTCGTTTGGGTTTTTTTTCCTTGCAAAAAATCCTTTCGTCGGCACGTGTTGTTTACAATACACAGCCGTACACAATCATCCATTCACTATTCGAATGGTCGTCCTTTTGTCTACAGCAGCGAATTCGTTTAACGCAGCTACGAATTTTTCATTGAACCTAACAGGTGCCTGTTGTGTGTCAGCTGTACTAAAAACCAGCACGCGAGAGCAGACATTAGAACAACCAGCATTGTCACACGAGTAAACAGATGACGAGAGAGCACAAGTTCACAATTGTACTAAAACCCCAAATGTGTTGTAAACAGAGAGCGTGCGAGTAAACAACGAAAACAGCTGTTTACAGAAAGAGAGCAACAACCAGAGAGCGTGACAGACACTGTATAACAGTTACCCGAAAAGAGAGTGCAAGAGTGCATTTGTTTATTTTGCAAAGAGAACATTGGCAAAACTTAAGCATACTTTAAGGGTTACATGAATGTAAACATGTAAAAGCATAGTTTAAGGGATACTCGGGTAATTTGTTTTGCCTTTGCAAATCGCAGAGAATTTCCAGTCCTGTGAAACATTTGTGCCATAAGGGGGTGGCGAGGACGTTGGGGGTTTGCATACTTGAAAGTTAAGTTTGTAAAGGTTTCACTTGTTTTTGTGGCGTTTGAAGTTGTTATACGCTATTTTCGAAATTCCAAAATATGTTTAGTACAAATTTTGCTATCAAAACGTACGGATGTATAAAGCGGATTTTTTTCCAACGCGTAAACAAAAATTGTGAAAAGTGTTTTAAGTGTTTCCTGCGATGAGCCCAGAAAAATAAGCGAAGTTAATGCATGAAGATATAGGAGAAATCGTATTTCAAAAAAAAATAACATAACATAACGCGTTACGAAAATTAAATCTTTAAAAAGTATTCAAATAAAATATCTTATCGCAAAAGTTCTTGGCAATGCTCTAGAGTCTATCAAATTACATTTCCTGCCATCGTGATTATCATTTGATTGTAAGAGTCTCTCGGTAAACGAGTGTGTGAGTACAGGAATCTGTGCAATTTTCTTGTAACGTAAGCGAAATATCGTATAAAGAGGAATTTCATATGTAGCGAATTTATTTCCTTCGGTCGATTCCTTAGCAAAATAAAATAAGAAATTCGGCTACGAGATACGTGATCTCTATGTATGTCAGTGTGCTATACGCGATGTCTGTGTTTGTATATCCTTAAGTTGTAAAGTAAATATCACTACGTCGTATACGTATATGGTTACATAGTGTGTTCGTTCGTTCGGTACGGTTTAATGTTTGTGTTCTATAAATTTTAGATTTCGGCTCTTTTTTTCGCTGTATCGAAAATAGTCAACCAAAAAAAAAAAACAAAAATAAGCGCAACGACAACGTATGCTGTACGTTGATTTTTGTTTGCTTTAAGTGCAGCACCCTCATACTAACATCCTTATTCAGCTTTGCACACAATTGTGGGTGTAACACAGAATATTTTTGTTGGCAAGTTTACACTTTAGTTGCTATTAAGAAAGTTTGTTAACCTTTAAGACTGTCTATGAAAAAAAGAGAGCGATGAACACAAGCTTAAACGTGTAAGCTTTAAATGAAAAATACTACAAAACTGATATATATATAAAAAGTGTAAATCTAATGCTTTGGTATTTTTCCAAAACAAGTGAGAACATACTTAATTTGAGATACATCATATGAATGCCATTATGTGCCATTAACATTGGAATTCGAGGCAGTCAACAATATTTGCAACGCTTTAGAAAAGTACGTGATTTCTTTTATATCTACTTTATTTTATTTTGTACATTAATTTCATCTCATACCAGGGGCAACATTATCCTTTGTCACTGCAACCGTCTGGCTCATAACAGAAATTCTGCGCCTCTGACTATGTATTGTCTGTGGGTGTATTACCAGCTCGTAAAAGTTTGTTATTCAAATTTTTGCGCGCCTTTTTTGTACATGTTTTTTAATTATGCTCTCACAAAAAGGGGGCAATTAAAGTGTGTAATTTAATTGTGTCATAAGTGATTGTGTGTGCGTGTGTGTGCCATACAATGTGAGTGTGCCTAAAAAGAGTTGGAAAATTATTTGGAATTTTTTGCACTTTATAACTTGAGTCATGTCCATGTAGATTGCCGGCAACTTGGGCAGGAAATTTTGGCACGTGTTGTTCCAATTAACACAATAGCATTTTTTCGTGTTCGTTTATGGAAATGATGAAAAATTGTTTTGGGAATATCTACAATAGGTGATGCTTTGAGAAGGCAAATATTTCGCACAAGAGACTTTGATAGACATTTTGAATAAAATACACAACATACATAACAACAATTGGTTTATTACACCATATGTATTTATTTGAAAATAACACTGTGCTACACACAAAATATACAGCGGTTCTCATATAGCATTTCTGTTAGACTGGAGTCCATAGAGTACAATGATACTTTTTGTTTTTCTCGGTCACTTCGTTAAGTAATGTTTTTGTAGCAAATTAAGTGATATAACGGCATTCCTAAAATTACAAGTTCCAACATTCATAAGTCTTTTCTTTGTAAACCGATTACATCTTATTACATTCTTATAAACTTACCTATTTTAGAAAAATAACACATGATACTTGTACAAATCGTAAAACATTATTTTCTGGGCAATGCATTTAAGTCAACTTGCAAGTTATTCTACATATAAAAAATGGCGAAGGCTCAGAGATTGGGTAAAAATAAAAAGTAATTGACAATGAGTTAAAAATATTTTTTATAAAATACAGAAGTGACGTTAAAATGATTTATATGTGCAATTTAATGTCTAATTGATGTCCATGGATTTTTTGTAATATCTCTTGATATATTTTAATCCTCTAATTTTTCTTATTTGAATTTAAATTTTTTGAAATTTTAAACATGTATTTCGAAACGTCTTTTTTATACACTATGCTGTGTGAATATAAAGGGTTCCACTTTTTACGAATTTTCCTGAAAATACATTTCGTACAAGCAATCAAAATTTCTGTAAATTTAATTCTGCAGACAAGTACATTGATTTCTCACTCGCCAAACCGATTAACTCCATATGAAAAAAGCTTATATGGGGTTTTTCAAACCCTGTTAAATTATAAAATCAAATAAGTAAAGTAAAAAGTTTAACGTTGTAATTTATATTCCCAAGTGCTAATTTTTAGTATTGGAGCAGTTTTTTCCTAGTAGAGAAAATATGATCTAAAATAAATTTTTTCAAAAATCAAAAGTGGAGTTAATCGGTTTGGAAAGTGAAGCATCCAAATATTGACAACTAACCCAATAGTGATAACTGTTACCATATGTTAACGTTGACAGTGTTAGATATTGTACGCAAAAAAATAAACATATGAATAAGTGGCCACAATTTTTTTTTATTTCATCAAAGCATGCTTTGATCTTTCATTCTTGATTTACTACAATGCGATCGGACGTCAGTAACGAGCGTGGTAGATCATTTCAAATAAGTGTTTTTTACATGTGCGTAAAACAGCAATATCACAGTGCAACAGTTTTCAGCTCATTAATTTGCGACACAATTCTGGGAACTGTTACGTGAAAGTAGCCCCTAAAAGAAGAAGTTCTGCATCATTCGTTTTGTCAAGTTACATGTTATAATAACTTAATATCGATTTGAAGTTAAAAGTTTCGTATAGAGGAATTTGTCACGTTTTAGGCTGTTTTGTTTGATATAACTCGAGAACCACTAGTCCGATTTAGCTGAAACAAATTTAAAATCTGTTCACATAACATTTCCCTACATAAGCAACAGTTTCACTTTTCCAATCATCAAATGACTTTGAACTGGTTTTATTTTTTAGCAGTTACAATAAAACTTTTGTACTCCGTAGCGTATGATTTCGTGAATTATTACTTATTATAATCATACGTCACCATATAACAATATAACAAAAGAGCCTTAAACTTGACAAATTCCCCTCTATACGATACTTACTAATTTCAAATCGATATTAAATTTTTATGGCATGTTACTTGACAAAATGAATGATGCAGAACTTCTTCTTTTTGGGGCTACTTTTACGTGCTGTTCTTAGAATTGAGTCCGTATTGCATGAATTATTTTGTATCTGGTTCTTTTTATTTACCTGTTTTTAAGCTGTTACCATATGGTCACTAGGGATACAACTTTTTAAAAAATTTTTAAAATATCAAAATTGGCATAGCACAGTCCAATAGAGCATAAAAAAAAAATAAGGGAATGTATATTCATTTTTTCGCTAAGGTCAAAAAAGTTCACGCACCAACCGCGATGAAGTTTTGAAAATTTTTAATTTTATTTTTGGTTAAAAAAAATTAATAATATGTTTCCTTAAAACAAAAAATAGCTCAAGTATGAAATTTAATTAATATTTAGAGATGGTAAGACATTTTTCCGCAAACCTAAACGTATCTTTAACTTTTGTTAACGAAAAAAAAAAATAAAAATGTGTAACGAATAATCTCTCCTAATGCTAATTTTGTTAATTTGTTAACTAACACTTGCGACATTTATGTTGATAATTGACCAATGAGCCTAGGAGATCTTAATCCCCATTTTACAAAGTTAATAAAAATAAAAAAAAAAATTTTTAATTAATTTTTAATACACCTGTTTAGAAAAACCAATTGGTGCGTGAACTTTTTCCAGAAAAATTACAAAAGATTATGATTTTCGTGGTTACTAGGTCATGGTTGACCTCATGGTACTATGCCAAAAATTTGGTTATACCCCTAATGGTCACAGTCATCGTAACTCCAGTAAAGATGGATATTTTTCTGAAATTTTTCTTTTTACTTTTTTATGTAAAATTCGTTCCTTAACTTATTTATATGTGTACTGACAAAATCTTTAAAAAATAATTTAATTTAAACAAATACATTCTTTGTAAACTTATTACAAATCGTAATTGAAATCAGCAAGTGTATAATACAAAAACAAAAAAAAAACTTGTTAAGTCCCATAATTTTGAAATAACAGTGGAAAGACATTGAAATGATTAGCAGCAAGTGTATACTTTTCCTGCCTTTATATATCTTAAGTGTGTTGGCTGGGTAAAGCTAAACATGATGAATGTTCATACAGAGGTCTTTAATAACTATTAATATGTATAAAGAAAGGACGAGAACTCCATCAGCTTGGCCTCTGGAACTCTTGGCTACCATAAATTCATTTCACAATCCGTTAAACAGTTAAAACTCAAAGAACGATATTAAAATTTCACAAAAAAATAAGTAATCATTTTGAAAATAATTTTTTTTTAACCAATTGATAAGATTTAAATCGATTTTTTGATAGCTCAGCTTATAGCTGATGAACAGCTGTGAGCTGTCAAAGTCAACATATGTTTCTGCTAGATTTGTGTAAAATATTTCCGTTTTTTTGAACATTGTTTTGGTATTCGTTTGAAATTTTCAACTTTTATAATTTTGCTTAAAAGTATTAGTTTGAATTAAAGGCAAGGTATATCTATATATATAAAAATGGTGGCAAAAATGTATAGTAATTCATCAATTGAGAACGGCTGGGCCGATTTTGCTCAAACTTTTTTTAAGTTGTTCGTTATTGCCAGGAGCAGGTTTATGTGAAAGAAAATTTTAGCTAAATCTTCCGGAAAAGTCGGAAAATTGGAAAAATCGAAAATTGTCTTTTTGTATGGAATTTTGTGCGCAATTGTTACCGAATGGCCTTCCGAATAGAAAAATGGAAAATTTTTGTTGAAAAATGCGGAAAATTCCGGAAAAATTCAATAGTTTGAATTTGTTGTTCGACGAAATTTTGCATATTATCGTATGATTTGATAATTTTGGACGATGTAACAGTGAAAAATTTTGGATAATTATTCCGCAATGACTTTCCGAATGGAAACATAGAAAAATTCTTGGTGGAAAACTCGGAAAATTCCGGAAAAACTCGAAAAGTTTTGAAAAAATAGAAAATTTTGGTTGGAAAATTATGAAAAAATTCCAAAAACTTTAATTTTTTTAGACGAAATTTTACATTTTATTGTGTTTTGATAATTTTGAATGATGAAAATGTGAAAATTTTGGTAATCATTCCGAAATGACTTTTCGAATGGAAAAATAGAAAAATTCTTGGTGGAAAACTCGAAAAATTTTTGAAATAACTTGAAAATTTTGAATTTTTTCATCGAAATTTTTCATTGTATTGCTTGACTTGATGATTTTAGACGACGTAAAGGTGGAAAATTCGTTGTGCTGCTTGGAAAAATTCGGTTTATTGTGAAACCTATATGTATAAAAACGGTGTAAACAGTGTGTAGTAATTCATCAAGGGAGAACGGCTGGCCCATTTTGTTTTCAATTTTTATACAATTGTTCGTAATTGGTATGAGGGTTTTATGCAAGATAATTTTGGGAAAATCCTTTGAAAAAGTCGGGAAATTGGAAAAATCGAAAATTGGTTTTTTGTATGGAATTTTGTGTGCAGTTGTTACGGAATGGCTTTTCGAATTTAAAAATAGAAAATTCTTAGGGAAAAACTCGGAAAATTCCGGAAAAGTCCAAAAAATTTGTTTTTTTTTTTTGACGAAATTTTGCAATTTTCGCATGATTTGATGGTTTTGAACGATGTCTAGGTGGAAAATTTTCGGTTAAATGTTAGTTGGTAACGAGAAAAATATAATCTAAATAAAAAATCCGTCAAACCCGACATTGGGAGTGCCAGCGTCAAATCGTTCGATGCAAAATGCATTCGATCGCGATTTTTAACGGGAGCAAGACTATAATCTAGATGAGCTGATCGGAAGAGTTCGGACTAATGTGCCGCTGTTAAATACCGAGTACAAGAACGTGTACGATTCACGATGAAACTGGAGGCATTTACTTTCTTGATGCTCCGAGTGGGACAGCCAAGACATTTTTTTTGATTCCGGCAACAATTTGGTCAAGATCTCAAATAACGTTAGCCGCTGCATCGTTTGGCATAGCTGCCACATTGTTGGAAGGCATTCGAACTGCAAATTCCGCTTTAAAACTTTCGATGAATCTTACAACGGTTGCAAATCCAAAGTACACAATGACCACAAATTTCGCAACGGCGAAGTAGATGCCAAATCAACATTTCGGATGAATGCGTGATAACGAATAAACGAGCTTTGGAAGTAGTTTCTCCGAACGATAAAGGATTTACAAGAGGATTTAAAAGGACTTGGTGGGGCTATAATTTTGCTCAAAATCTCTAATGATGCTGATTTACTTAAACCATGCTTGAAAACGTCGTCAATGTCAACCTCCCATCTTCTGCTGAATTCTCGAAACAACTGTTAACGCTTGGCAATGACCAAATTCGGGTTGATGTTTCGACTGAATTGATATCGTTCCCTGCAAATTTTTGCCAGTTCACATCGTTGGAAAAGTAACTCATGACATTGCACAAAATTGTCAAAATCTCGATTGGATTTATTTACGGGCAGTATATTTCTAGCAGAGAAGAATAAAGACATCAATAACTATAATTTTAAATTAGAAAGTTAAATCGCTTGAGAACTGCAATCGTACAAATCTGTTTACAGCTTTATATGCCGCATAATTTACAGATAAAAGTGGGATCGATCATAATCATATTGCGGAATCTGAATCAACCGAAATTGTGCAACGGTACGCGGTTGTTCGTCAAGAATCTGATAAAAAATGTGATTTCAGACTATCATAAAGAACAAATTCAAAGAAGAGGAAGTCCTTATCTCACGAATAAGATAATTCCAACTGATTATCCATTCCAATTCCCCGACGACAATCAGTAAATCGCATGGCCAATCGTTGGAAGTATGTGAGATTAAACTCGAATTTCCCTGTTTTACGTGCAGTCAGCTGAACGTTGCCTTTTTGAGCTTTGGAGAACCGCCTTCGTTGTTTGTTTTTCCGGCGGAAAACTAATCGAAAAACTTTGTTTATCAAACATTCTCTACTGAGTTTATCTGAAGCCATAAAATTGGGGCGAGACGAAGTTCGCCGGGTCCGCTAGTATAATCTAAAAAATAGTGTTTGTGACCTTTGAACATTTTAAAGGAGGGACAAAAACCAAATAAAATGGAAAGCATTATAGTTACAACAGCGATTTTTTTTCTTAAATAAATTCGTTTTTTGTTATCGTAGTATTCTAAAACTTTTTGGTGATGTGTATTTCGATGCAGTGTTCCACTTTCAATTAAAAACACAGTTTTGATATTTTTTGTTGTTAGGCCCTTTTGCATTTCTAATGACGATATGCTATTTTTTTAACGTAATCGTTTTGAATTGTATTAGTAACTCGCCTATTGCAGCGTACACCTGTCTTTCGTGGAGTAGAATTTAAATAATTCACCTGGATACAGTTAAACTTTAAATGTCCAAAATGAAGTGCGATAACCTGCGACCCTTCAATTTATTGTACTTTTTATGCCAAATGTCGGATCCGCGCACCCTACAATCCCCCGAAATAGTATGTATTATGCTGTATCGTCATTCTTATCCTTTCGAAACGGGGCGCATATTATTATTCATGGTTAATCAAGGGCGACTTTTTGCCTATTGGTTATTTTTGACTCCGACGTCAATTTGGAATGGAATGACTTACTTATTAAATTTAAAACATGACTCCGAATTGTTTGACCATTTTAATTCTTTGTTTGATAACATTTTGAGTGCTTCCAACGCAATATACTTAGTTGGTTCATAACTACTGTCACAACATTGAACACACCCATTTCAATGGCAGTATTAAATATCTCCAGCGACTACCAAATGATTTTTGAAAGCCAACTAATATAGCATTAGACTGTAACCTGAATTCAAAATTGCTTCAGGTTTCACCATAAAGTGGTCGGATAAAGGACACCGTATCGCTGTAATAGGGCTTTTTAAGTACGAAATCAAAAAAAAGGCAAAATTTTCAAAACGTTCTGACCGCTAGGGATTAGTCGCATGTTTGCATACCGGTACATTAAACTGTTTTGGGAGACTGAAGATATCAAAGACCGCCACCAATCGGTCCGTCCACTCACAGTTTGAACGACGCAAGTCATAAAGCTGTCAATTCAAAAAATTCAGCGAAACCAGCCCGAAACCCAAAATTATGGCCTGTGGGATGAAAAATCAATCATATTCTTAAAAAAGTCTTGGGACTTGGTGCTTTCGAACGATGTACATGAAATTTTTTGACTGCAGCTTAAAATAAAATAGAACAGTAAAATGCAAAAGTTTTACGGTGAGTCACGTTGATAACTTGCATAGAAAACCCTTTTTTACAGATGAACTAATTATTACAGTGCAGGAAAAATATACCTAGGTAGGGTGTATGTCCGGTCATCTAAAGAAGCATCTGAACTTATCACACGGGTTGGAAAGGGTCATCCCAGCTTCAGTTATGGTATGGTTTTGAACAAGGGGTCAAAGAGTCGGGCAAAGTTTACAAGGAAACAATTTTTAATCTTGTTTTAAAGCCATCTAACCATTTCCTATTTGAAAACAGTCGTGGACTTTCTAGCAAGTTTCTGCGTCGGCTCATGAGACAAAAATTACATAGACCTGTCTTAAAACAATTTTCTAGCTTTACTAGAATGACCCTCTACAAGTCCCAATTTATACCCAACAGACAGACCGTGTCCTCTGGTCTGTCACAAATGATACCACAATATTGATTTCCTTAAGGCTGATTTGATGCGAGCTATAGCCAATTTTCCAATGGACGCAGTGCGTGCTGCTAATGATGATTGGCCAGTGTGTCTTAAGGCGAAAATGTTGACTGAATCATAGCTTTTTTATCTATACTTCTTTACTAATATTATTAAGAGAAGCTGTTTGTTAGTTTGTTTGTTTGTAGGTGATAATCTTCCAAACTACTGATTCGATTTTAAAAATTCTTACACCGGTGGATAGCTACGTTATACCTGAGCCCGAAAAGGGGATAAAAATTGTACCATCGCCCAGACGAAACGGCTAAAGGCAGAAACGTGAAAATTGGGGTGCATATTTATTTTATAGAGTAATTGTGCCATGTAAACGAATTTTTTAAAATTCGTAATTTTAGGGCTAAAAAGGCCCAAATAGGGATAAAATGGTACCATTACCCAGATCAAACGGCTTAAGGTAGAATCTCGAAAATCTATATGGGCTTGCTTCCTATAAAATGAGAGAGCTCCATGAATGGGTTTTTGGAGTTTGTACTTTCAGGACCAAAAAAGATCAAAAAAGGGATACAACTTTTAGGGCGAAAAAAGGACTAAAGAACAAAAAACTGGTACCATTACTCAAACGAAACTGCACAAGGTATAATCGCGAAAATATTAATGAATATCTATTTCATGGTGTAGTTGAGAGCTATTTAGGAATTTTTCCAATTTTGAACTTTTAGGGAATGAAAGACCGAAAAAGGAACAATCACTTAGACCAATTTATACAACATAGAATCATTGGGTGTAATTCTTATTATATTGGGTTGTTGTACGATTTGAAGGATTTTTCGAAATTCGTACTTTTATGGGCACAAGGCCAAGAAAGGGATAAAATGGTACCATAACCCAGACCAAATGGCTAGAGACAGAAACGCTAATATTGGCGTGAATGTTTATTTTATAGAGTAGTAGTGACATACGAAGGCATTTCTGGAAACACTAAATGGGGGCAGTAGACATGGCGTGAAATTTGTTGTGAATATTTATCAAAAAGCGGTAGAATCAGGTGCTTGGCATTTAATAAAACCACTTAGCACCCTAATCAAACGCTTCATGTAACGAACATGCAATTTAGTGTGGTTTTAACCTAATGAAGTAGACTTCAGCTAATTAGACATTATTGAATATCTAAGTTGGGAGCCGAAGAAACAGGCAAGGCACTAAATCAAAAAATGTATGTAACAGTTCTGATGTCCCTACTAAGTATTTTCATTCCTTCGGATTAAAGTCAGAGCAAAGAGCCGCAAGAAAATTATTCCATCGAGATCTATCTTGCGCCATCAGCCAATTATTGAAAATGGGAGATAAGGGCCGGCCTTTCTAATGCCCCTCATACAAGTTGACCTATTATTTTTATCCCTCTCATAACTTCTTAACAGTAAACTGTATGACATTTTAATTGAATCCTAGCAGCATTTTGAAAAGCTTTGACCTCACAAATGTCGTTTGACTTGATTACTCGGAAGTTGCTGTCTACAATAACGAGGATATGACCGCATAATAATCGTGTGTTCGCGTAACCACCATGCCATGGTTTTTGTCATAGGCATTCTAAAATAAGACATTATAAAAAAATACTAATTACTTACTAATTCAATAGAACAATAGTATAAGAAGAAAATTAACACTCCCTAGCATCTGCTGAAAAATACTATCGCTAAGTATGACTTTTCCACTAAATTTTCAGTTGTTTTTTAAAATTAAGTTTACTTCATTTTCATGCAATCATCTTTTCCTCTTATCTTTTGCTTCTATTTAAAGGGTTCGTAATCAAAGCAGTCTGGTGTCTACGCTTTAATTCTCAGTGCTTTATCTCAGAGCAAATATCACTTAACAACATATTCCCTGTAAATGTCTAATATTGTTTATATGCGAGTTTTACTGCATTTCTGTGCAATCGGTATTAGCGATTGTCTGCTGCTTCTGTATAACATTGCGATATGCAGGCAAGACTAGATGTCTTCTTCGAAATGTTTACAACAGGTATAAAATTTTGTATTAAAGTTATTAGGACTGCAAATATTGCACATTTTGCAATTTTCGGTTTCTTTCTATCATAATTTTCTTAAATCCTTAAGAACATTTAATAATATTCCAAAATGTTTTTGTGTTATACCTATGTGAAATTAACTTGCGCAGCTTTTGACTGATTAAAAGCCTTTTAGAATATTGTATTTAGCTAAATTTGCTGTGGCTTGTTATTTAAAGCTTAAATCGTTCCTTCAAATGTAGGAGGCAACAACGACATGTTTAAAATTACGCAGAATTAACATTTCCACCAACCGACAAAAGGCATATTTTAAATACTGCATACATACCCACACTCAGCCAGACGCACATTTTTTTCGATTCGATTCAAACATTCTGGCAAAATAAAATAACAACAGCAGCGGCAAGGACAACACATGCCACCAAAACCACTACCTATATCCCTCTCTTTGGGAATTTTCAACATATGTCCTGTGCCTCCACCTCAAGCACATCCTAACGAGGCGGTATCTATCTCACCTACACAAATGTGTGTCGACGGGATTTCTTTGTACGTTTACATTTGTATTTCACACATACTAAATACATTCGTACGGCGCCAAGAACAATAACAAACGGAAAAAGTGTGGCATGTTTCGCTGCTGTATATCTCACTCTCCGCTCTCTCTCTCTAAAGCCTTGTTGGAAACATACCGAACGTCATTAACATACCGGAAGTGCAAACATTTTTTTTTCGTTGCTGCTATTGCTGTTCGTATATTCCTTTTCCTTTCACAACTGCAAACATTTGTACAGGATATGTGCATGTGAGCGGGCGTGCGTACGTGTGTGTAAGTTAACTTGTTGTAATTTCTTTGCAATTTTTACTACAAGACCGGTAGAAATACATACGTGCTAAACACCAAGTAAAACATTATTTAAATTTTCTATTCAAAAGTATTTACATTTATTGCTTTTTCTTTATTGCATTTGGTTTGTTGCTTATAACAGCCTTTGGAACTATTTCGAGTTATGCAAATTTCCCCCCAAAGAAACATCAAGAACATTTTCAAGGATAACTACCAATAGAGAAAAATAAAAATTCCTACATTTGTAAGACGTAAATGTTCTTTTCCTGGTCTGCTTATGTGTAATATCCCAATTAAATATTAAACTTCATGAATTGGAAAAATCTACAGAAGCAAAACATTTACTTATGTGTGTCGTAATATACATACATAGATGCATAAGAACGATTTTGTGGTGGCGGTGTGTTTTTTCTGGAAAGGGTATTTTTGGTAGAAGTGATGGGTTTTGGTTTTCAAAATTTCATAAATGCTAGAGAATATATTTGGACTCAATGTATTTTGAGTTTCTCACCCACTATGTTGGCCAATTGTAAAATAATCAAGTCGAAGCAACGATAAAACACTTTTAAAGTTCTCATGAAACCTTGTAAATTTTTGCATTTTTTATGTAAACAAAGTTTTTTTAAAACATGATTTTTAATAAAACTTAGCAAGCCGTTTGTTCCCTATCACAAAATAAATAATTAATTTTAAGACATTTTGATGATCTGGTGGACTATAGTAGTTATTTGGTGTATCATTAGAACTTAATATTTTATTCCGCAGATTGTCTTTTATAATACATTTTAATTTTAAATATTACTATTTACATATTCCTATCATACCAAATACACAGTACACTTTAAATGAAATGTAAAAAAAATATTGTATATTATTAAATTTATTACACAAATCCATTTAGCTAGTATAAACTGCAAAGGATTATGTAACAACAAATATCATAGAACTGTATAAGATTGATATGTTCATATGTGTAAGTCTAATAAAGCAGCTTCAAATATGTTCTTAATAAATATAAATTGTGTTCATATAAATGCATTTCATTGCATTGCATTTGTCTCTGTTTGGCCATTTCGTTAAAGTTTTAGATTTAATTTCTAAAAAAATTTTAGACATCTACAGAAAAGAACTTGAAACAATTTATTTGCGTTTTGTTGTAAAAACTATAGGTATACAAAAACATTGCCACATAAATTTAAAGAAATATGTGAATGTTACTGTATATGTATAATAGTGGGCCCGGCAATGCATCGCTATCGCATATTATTTTTAAAAAAATGGGCGTAAAAGTGGGCGTGGTCAAACAAATGTTGGGTGATATGTCATTTGAACTCAATCATATAATCCTTTTTTTGAATATGAAATATATTGTCAATATTAAAAATGTACTGTTAGTTTGGGCTATAACTTAAAATCCATCGCTTTATGGTCTGAAAACATTTAGTGATACTCTTCACCACGCGCACGAACGGAGTGAAGGGTACATTTATTTTGTTCATCCATTTGTAATGCCCATAAGGAGGAGTGGTAGTTATGGCAATATCTTCATATCTAAATACTTTATAAGGGCTGCAGCGAAATGTAAGGACGATTTTTTTTGCGGAAATTTGAAAAAGCCTGACCGAAAATTGTGTTACTTGATGTAAAAAATACATGACAGAAATTTTATTATGATCGGACAACTATTGCTCGTGCCCTAAAGAGGTTAAAGGCCAGGTTCTTAGTAACCTTTATGTTTTTACCAATGTTCGATTAACGAATTGTATGTTTTGTCGCAAATATGTAAAAGTCTAATATTGACGCGCCACACAGTGGCATTTCGGCGGAAAAAATAGGGGTTTTCAACATTCCAATATTAAAATTTTAATGATATGGTTTTATTAAGAAGTATTTGGAAATGAAAAATTCAACAAGGTTTTTTATGAAAAGTGAAATTTTGTAGTTAAAAAAACTAACAGAAGTCAACGGAAATTTATTCAATGAAATTACATTAAGATTATTGTACAAATAAAGAACATATTGTGTGTGTAAGTTTATACCTATGGCTTTTGTTATATTTTTTAGTGAAAATATAGCAATTACTCTTTCATAAAAAACTAAATTATTGAAATTGGACAAGTAAACTAATTATTATAATTTATCAAAAATTATACTAAAAAATATCAACTCTTCACTTTTTGATGGAAAAAAACTTTATGTGCTTTGCCTTGCTTAGCCCTCTAACTATAAAAAAATGAAAGGTCCGAGTCTGTACTTTCAATTAAGAAAAAAAAAAATTACCGCCAAATACCGTCCCTTTTAGTAACATCGATTTTAATGCATGCATTTGTGCGATATTTTCGGTGTATTTGAAGGTTAATATCTTTCGCGGAGGGTTGTTGTGGATATTCTCTTCTTTTGTATGGGACAACACATGTTTAACTTTTGAATACAAACTAAAATTTTTTTACTTATATGAAATTTTCATATGATTCTATACAGGGAAGAAAAATACCTAAAATCTAAAACTTTCAATGGGCGTAAAATCTAAAGTAGGCGTGGCATCCCCAATATCTTTAATTTTTTTTCATAAGGAGAACTCAATTAAGAATTATCCCGAATTTCGAGTCCCTAGGTCCAAAAATACAAATTTTGGCAATTGCAGAGGTGGCAGTAGGCGGTTTTCCAAGATTTTTTCAAAATTTCTTAATTTAGCCCAGAAAAGTGTTTCAGCAAAATTTCATTGCTGTACGACGACTCCTTCCATTTTTTCCAAGAAATGTATGGGGCGGTGCCACTGTGCGCCACGGCTCTTTTTGCCATCTTTGTTCCAAATAGCCTGATTATATATTTACTATACTGTGAAATTTTCAGGATGATCAAACTATTATTATGGCTGTTATAACGGTTTCTTTTAAATAAGTCATGACACAGCCCACTTCCACCCTGACTGTAATTCATACTGTGCCACCAACACATACCAAATATCAAAATTTAAGAGATACAGCCGTTTAAAGTTTAATGCTTTATACCACGCCCACTGATCCGATCTCTCCTATTTTATGTTGGATCACAAACTTTGCTGCCAAATGCATCCACACAAATTCTAGGCAATTGGAGACACAGTCCTCCAGATATTGCGGTTTCAAATATAGGGTCGAATTGGCGGGGTCACGACTACACCACCGAGCACACTGCTACATTCGGTGGAAATTTTCAAAAGATCGGTCAAGCCGTTTTCGAGTCTATACGGTACTAAACAAGTAAGAATGTTTCAGTCGGGTAAACCGACTTAAAAAAAAAACATAAAAACCTCAGTTAAACCAAAATTTACTCAACAAAGTACAGAATTTGGGCACTATCGCGTTGGGTGTATTGTTATTATTACTCAATTTCAAATAATACTATAATGTGAAATTTTCAAGACGATCACACTATTGTTATGGCTGTTATAACGGTTTCTTTTAAATGGAGCATGACACAGCCCACTTCCTGGCTGTAATTCATACTGTGCCATCAACACATACCAAATATCATCTATATACCTCTTATAGTTTATGAGATACAGGCGTTTAATGTTTGAAGTTTTTTATACCACGCCCACTGATCCGATCTCTCCTATTTTATGTTGGATCACAAACTTTGCTGCCAAATGCATCCAGACAATTTTTCAAAGCGATTGGAGTCACAATCCTCTAGATATTGCGGTTTCAAAAATTGAGTCCAATGGGCGCGGCCACGCCCACCTGCTAGACCACCGACAACACTGCTGCATTCTGGGGAAATTTCAAAAAGATCGGTCAAGCCATTTTCGAGTCTATACGGTACTAAACAAGTGAGAAAGTTTCAGTCGGGTTAACCGACTAACAAATACCCCGAGCTTCAGTAAAAACATAAAATTCTCTTAACAAAATACAGAATTTGGGCATTATCGTGGTGGGTGTATTGATATTATTAGTCGATTTCAAAAGTAGGCGGAAAGGTACATTTGTAAGGAAGGTACCAGAAGGGGCGTGGCTAGACTTCCAGTTTTTTTCTGCAAAACATTATCCTGCTATAGCTTTACCAAATACAGAATTTGGGCACAATCGCTTTGGACGTATTGATATTATCACTCGATTTGTGAGGGAGTTACCAGAAGAGGCGTGGATGGACTTCCAATTTTTCATCCGAAACTTTATCCTGTTATAGCTAAATAAAATGTTGAATTCAGGCACGATCGTGTCGGGTGTATTGATATTAATCCTCGCTTTCTAAATTGGGTGGAGTGGTACATTTGTATGGGAGGTACCAGAATGGGCGTGGCTAGACTTAAAAATTGTTCTCAAAAACCTTACCCTGTTATAGCTTTATACGGAAGTTGGGCACGATCGCGTTGTGTCTTGATATTATTACTTGATTTCTGAAATGGGTGGAATGGGACATTTTGTGGAAGGTACCAAAAGGGGCGTGGCCATGTAGCCCATTTCCAATACCGTAAGTAGTTTCGGAGAAATATTAACCTATGCCAAGTTTCAAAACAATTGGATACGTCTTTCAAAAGTTATCGTGCGTATCAGCCGGACCGACAGACAGACGGGCGGACATGGCTCAAACGACTTAAAAAGACATGCATCGAATTTGATTGAAAGAAATGTAGGTTACACTTTTGGGTCGTATCAAATGATATATACCCTTCTACCCGTAGGGTGAGGGAAGAAAAATGCAAATAAACATACACAAACTCCTTTTTAATATACATAGATTTGATCTTTGATCTCTCTGGGGCACGACTTAAAGTTGTCCGATTTTGCTCACATATTAACTATATGCGTTTTATAACAATAACATTCGGGCAGTACCGATCTGAGCATTCGTCAGTCATCTAAACTTAGCTTGGATTCTTAAAAACTGTCATTTACATATCTATGGTCGGCGTCCCTAGATGTTGTCGACGGCAACAAGTCTAGTATAAGCTTCTTAAACTGCTGACGCTCGGATTTGTCGTTAAACTATAACCCGTTGTGTGATTCTTATAATATAATGGTGTTAACCACTCAAATATTAGAAAATCTTATATATCTTACCAGCGGACCCGGCGAACTTCGTCTCGCCCCAATTTAATGCCTTCAGATAAACTCAGCAGAGAGTGGTATGATAAACAATGTTTTTCGATTAGTTTTCCGCCGCAAAAACAACCAACGAAGGCGGTTCTCCAAAACGCGAAAAGGCAATATACAGCTGACCGCACGAAAAAACGGAAATTCAAGATTAATCCCACATACTTCCAACTATTGGCCTTGCGGTTTATTTATTGTCATCGGGGAATTGGAATTGGCAGTTCTCCAGGGATTTAACTTTCTTAATTGCAATTCTAGCTATCGATGTCTTTGTTCTTCGCTTCTAGTAACATACTGCCCGTAAATTAATCCAATCGAAATTTTTATAATTTTGTGCAATGTCATGAGTTACTTTTCCAACGATGTGAACTGGCAAAAATTAGCAGGGAACGATATCAATTTAGTCGAAACAACAACCCGACTTTGGCCATTGCAAAGTTCCAGCAGTTGTCATTCCGTCGGGTTCGACGGACTACTACTACAAAGTTATAAAAGTTATAAGTTAATTTTTCACATGTAAACTCATTTTCTGAAAAAATTATCAAATTGATAAATATTGCATAGCAGATCAATATATATTTTTTATCTAAATATCATTTCTCTGGTTAAATTTTCCAACCAACATTTATCCGAAATTTTCCACCTTAACATCGTTCAAAATCATCTAATCATGCGACAACTGCAAAATGCGTTTTTCCGAAATTTTTCGAGTTTTTCCCTAAGAATTTTCTATTTTTTCATTCGAAAAGCCATTCCGTAACAATTCTACGCAAAATTCCATGCAAAAAAACAATTTTCGATTTTTCCAATGTACCCACTTTTCCGAAGGATTTTTTTAATAATTTTCCAACCAAAATTTTCTATTTTTCTATTCGAAAAGCCACAATTGCACACAAAATTTTATACAATGCGATTTTCATAAAATCAGGCGATACAATGCAAAATTTTACCGAAAAATCCAAATTTTTCGAGTTTTTCCTGAATATTCCGAGTTTTCCACTGATAAATTTCTATTTTTCAATTCAGAAAGTCATTTCGAAATAATTATCTTTAATTTTTTAGAGTTGCATCGTCCAAAATTATCAAATCATGCGATAATATGCAAAATTTCGTCGAAAAAAAATTAAATTTTTCGAATTTTTCCGGAATTTTCCAAAAAAAATTTTCTGTTTTTCCATTCGAAAAGCCATTCGTTACAATTGCACACAAAAAAGCTATTTAAAATTTTTCAAATTTTCCGACTTTTCCGGATGAATTTCCAAAAATTTTCTTTCACATAAACCTTCTCCTGACAATTACGAACAACTGAAAACAAATTTCAGCAAAATCGGCCCAGCCGTTCTCAATTGATGAATTACTATACATTTTTGCCACCAATTTCCATTTTTTTATATCCATTCATGGATATAAAGGAAAATTAAGTATGTATATATATATCGGTATCTCCATAACAAGGTCTACCATCCATCCTTCCAGACAAATCCTTAGAAAACCACAAACATTTCCGTACCTCTTCTGGTACCTCCCATACAAATGAATGAATATGAAAAAACCGTAACATTTGCCACACTCCACACTTCATTCAAAATAGTTTACTTTTAATATTTTGTGTTCACAAGTGAAAGTTACGAAACTGGGATGTTTACCTACCCATTAGAAATTATGAATTCTTTTGAGATTTCTGTGCGAATTAATTGGAGACCTTTTCCTTAGTTCTCAATTGGTATTGTAAAAGGCCCTTTTGGTACCCAGGTACAAAAGACCATATATCCAGAGATAAGAAAGTTCTACATTTTATTGACAAATTCATTAACGCTTTTTACGCTGTAACTGGTAAACGCTGGTAAACGCCAAAAGTCCAGTCTCCAACAGTTTGCGCTCAACAAGCTGGCAAATTATATTACATAAGTAATTTTATTAAAAAATTGTTTAGTTTCAATTACTCGGGATTAAGACAATATAATACAAAGGGTGAAGGTATTTATCAGTCAGTTTACCTGACTGAAATATCTGCACTGGTTAAATATCGCTCAGGGCGCTTCGTGTAGTTAATCCTCGAACAAGCTTTTCCTTTATCACCTCACCTCTAAAACTTTAACTGTTACATTGACTTTGACTATTCATCAAATTAAGTCGTCCTCTTGCTTTGCTTCTGCCAATTTTTGTTAACGCTAATCTCAGTATCACGTATTCGCCATACGACACAATGTTACTGAAGAGATAACGTCAACAACACAAGAAAATCAAGATTTCTACGAAGCATTTCTCCTTACGCTCTGTTGAACCTGACAATTTTGGAAACTTGTACTTTCTAACTCCTCCTTCTGCTAAGGATAAAAAAACAAGCAAACATGATGTGTGGTGGAGGTGACAAAAGCGACAGTGACACAAAGCTAAGAGTATAGAAAATATAAAACAATAAATATACATATATATAAAAAAATAGCAATGTAAAACAAACAAGAAACCAACCATAAACATGTGTTTGTTTTTCTGTGTATTCGTGTGTGTATAAAACAACATTTTAATTGAAAAACGTGACTGTATTGCTATATATGCAATTATTAGTATACGATTGTGTGTGCGAAAGAGCGTAAATGACTGTGTGTGTGTATGTGGTATCCATTGCCTTGGTGTAAATCTGTTTGTGATTTGCCTTATCCTTATTATTTATTTGTTAGCATGTAACGATGTGGTGAATATGTAGTGGTAACCAATTTTTGTTTTTAAAACGTTTCTCTTAAAAATTTTCTTGTTATTTTTTAGCTAAAGAAAAACAATGATAGCGGCGCTGTTATTTATAAAACACAACTTCGTTAGGGTATAGAAAAGCTATGTCCTAGCATTATTTATATTACAGCATAAAGGAAGATAAATATGTTATTAATACATGTAAAACACAATGTGTAATGAAATGGAGTGCTAACTATCTTACTATATATCTTAAATATTTTACGTATTTCAATAACTATTAGAATAACGACAAGACGTTTGCCACCTTCATTCTCCAATGTCATGTTCTATTTCGCATGATAAAACACTGTATTTTAAACAACTGGATCATATTGGACATTGGCGTTAAATTAAATAACTTTTTTTAGGGAAATTACAATATGAACAAGTCGCTCAAAGCTTTTTTTCTTATGCTTTTTTGTTATCAACAATAAAAACTTATACGTCATTAGCCGCACCAGGAATTAATTCTAAACGCTTCGGTAAGGGCGTAGCCAGGATCTAAATTAGGAGGGGGAGAGCATATTTTTTAGATAATATTATTTTTACATACAAAATGTATTTTTTTTTTTAAATAAAAAATACGTCACTTTGTAGGGAGGTACCAGAAGGTATATGGCTATTCTGCCCATTTCCAATCCCATAACATTGTTCTGGAAAATATTATTACTGGTAAACTTTCACAGGGATCAGTGAATTTTTAATCAAGTTATCCTGCCCAGCAGGATGTACTGTGTTCCAGGCGGCGATCTTCGCTATTATGAAATCTGTGGAGGAAATAATGGCAAGGAGATCGTCACAATCTGGACTCAAAAGTCAAAGTCGAGATTAATGCACAGGTATAGGAAGGCGCTCTCAAAACTGCCGGAGAATAGTGTTCGACTCTGTTGGGTCCGCGGACAAAGTGACATTTTAGAAAACAAAATAGCGGATGAACTGGTGCGGAAAGGCTCAGGACTGGAACCCGGCAAATAGAATGGATCAGTGCGACCACCAATGAGTCATATAAACGGAAAACATCGAACGACTGGCAAATGCATCTGGATGCCAGGACTGGATGAGAGACGAACCATATCACTATTGAAACTGGACAGAAGGTCCGTTAGATGACTAATGTGAATAATTACGGGACACTGTGACGTCAGAGGATTTAACTGAGAGACGACACAGGAGGATTATTGCAATCTTTGCGACGATGAGGAGAAAATTGACCAATGTCCAGCTCTTCATAGAAGAAGAAAGTAATTCTTTGGGAAATGGTTATTTGATAGTCTCACTTAATTGTCGTCATATTACATAGATAATCTGTTGAAGTTCACTGAAGGTTGAGCTGGCTTAAGGGCAAAGGACCAGAGTATCCCCACGTAATCTCACTACTTGTATATATTAAGTTGAAGGAGAGAACACACCGAAATTATTTTTTAGCACTTTTACCTGTCTTCCACTTCCACTATTCCTGTAAACTTTTTATTATATTCTAAAATACTCATTTCTTTATATTTCTTACTTAAAAAACTTAATTTCCCTTTACACCCCATGTATGAGGTATGGGATATTCTCGCGTTGTTGTGAATTAACACGTTTTCTATTTTTAGATTCACAACTAACGCACCTACTTGTTTATCGACGAATGCTAACGTCACTGTTTGAGAAGCTCTTACTTGACACGCCGATTGACTCGACACTAATACTGCGAAGTTGCTGTCGACAACATTCGAGGGTAGCCGACAATGAAAGAAATTTTTTTTTTTATTTGTTTAAGCTGACTGGAGCCAGGAGTTGAACCTGTGATCTCCCCCATGGTAGTCGCGTGTTCTAACCACCATTTTTTGGTTTGCAATATCATATCTGCCTACAGACAATATGTGCGCGATTTTAAATTTTATGTCATGGATGCTATGAATTTTGACATTCTAAAAGTTAAGCAAGTCACACTGTGCGCCGTTTTCTACCATAGACTATTCTTCACTGCCTTGTATGTAGCATCCATTTCCTCCGACATTCTCTTAGTGGTACGTCGTTTCTTCTTGTCTTGTGGATATCTTTAAGCAGAAAACTGGTTTTACTCACTAATATGTTTCTTACCGTTGCAAATGTAACCAGTCTGAATCCATTATCGTAGGTGTTGTTGTAAAGAGAATCTTCCCTTTATGTTTACATTAAAATCTCCCAGAATAATTTGAATGTCATAGACTAGGTAGCGGTCATATATTTCCTCCAGGAAATATAATGTCCTTGTCTGTGTCTTTCGACGGGGCGTGTAAAAAAGCTTGAAGTAAAAAAATTGTACATTGTTGTTAGTGATTATCAGTTATTTTACTTTGCAGTTCTAATTGTATTTCGGTGCTGCATAAATTTACTTTTCTTTGAACATAACTTCAAATGTCTTTCTGCTTTTTGTATCTAAAACACTCTTCGGGCAATTCTTTATAATGCCCTCCTAAGAAAGATAGTTACATCTCCATTTTTGTAGTTTTGAGATATGTAATTTCTACGTCTTATATCTTTCGAGTCTTAAATGAAATATATTTGAAAAATTTCAAAAATGATTCTAATATAATTCCTAATTATTTTTGAAATTGTAAAAAAAAATATTTAATTTTATCCGCGAAAGATATAGAAGTTACATATATCAAAATTTCTTAAATAGAGATACGACTTTCTTTCTTAGGAAGGCAGTATAGCATTTATCGCTAGTAAAAGATACTGGCAATTACATTTAAATCTTTAAACTATGTGGCGTTACAACTATATTAAATGACCCCCAAGATTTTATCCTACGTACGCTCCATTTTACAAAAAAATATCATCATCATAATCACCATCATCATCATAGCTATCGGCTGCTACCAATTTGCAACATGATGTACGAGTATAATTGAATAAAAATAAAACAAAAAAATATTGAATTAATAAATAAACCAACAACAACAAAAAAAACATCACAAAATATTTAATAACAATTGCGTACGCTGCTCATAATAATAGACTTTAGCCTTCCAAAAACTTTTTTGCATCCCTCCCATAGGTTCATAGTTTTAAATCGTTTTCATGCTGCAGAGGGTAAGTGAGAACTCTGCTCCCTCCCGGCTGTCACTGGGGTCTGTTTACACTTTGGCAACAATATGGTGTTGCTGTCGTTGTGTTGTTGCGGCTGGTTGTGGCAACAATGGCCACAAGTATTTAAAAAAAAAACTTCATAAATAAAAACAAATGCCCTGCTGTTATTTCATATTATGTGGTGGCTAACAAAAAAAGGGGCTAGACATACAACACGAGTGGTTAGCAGTGGTGCCACTGACAATGGGTCCCACAGGAAAAGGTATGAAAGGACAATACTCCCTGGATGCGTGTACGTGTGGTGTGGTATGGTGGTGGTGAGTGCCAGTATAAAGCGGAAACCTTTGTACTGATGGCGGGAAATATAACCAAATAATTATTATACTTGCTGCAGTTTTGCTTTTTGTTCGGTGTCATCGGTTGTAATCATTTTTCATATTTGCGAATAAAAATTCATTAGTTTTTCTTTGTACTGCAGAATAACTTAGCTGCAAGTAGCTGTGCATTTACATTAGCTATAGGTATGAATACGATTTTAATGAAATTTGGTAGGCGGTTAGTGTATTATCGGCAAATTGAAGTAGGCTATACAATTTTATAGTCTTTGGTCTATGGGCTTTGGTGACAAGGCAATAAGTATTCGGCAATACATATGTGAATATGTTGACGAAATACTTAATTTCGATCAGTGGGCCGTGTAGGCTTGACAAAAGTGTTTTTGTGAGCCCTTAATCTTATATATATAAAAATGGTGGCAAAAATGTATAGTAATTCATCAATTGAGAACGGCTGTGCCGATTTTGCTCAAACTTTTTTTAAGTTGTTCGTTATTGGCAGGAGCAGGTTTATGTGAAAGAAAATTTTGGGAAAATCTTCCGGAAAAGTCGGAAAATTGGAAAAATCGAAAATTACCTTTTTGTATGGAATTTTGTGTGCAATTGTTACAGAATGGCTTTTCGAATAGAAAAATGGAAAATTTTTGTTGAAAAATGCGGAAAATTCCGGAAAAATTCAAAAAGTTTGAATTTGTTGTTCGACGAATTTTTGCATATTATCGTATGATTTGATAATTTTGGACGATGTAACAGTGAACAGTTTTGGATAATTATTCCGAAATGACTTTCCGAATGAAAACATAGAAAAATTCTCGGTGGAAAACTCGGAAAATTCCGGAAAAACTCGAAAAATTTTGATTTTTTCAGAAACATTTTGCATCGCAAATTGAGTTTTTTGTGTGCAATTGTTCCGTAGTGGCTTTTCGGTTGAAAAAAAAACAGAAAATTTTGGTTGGAAAATTATGGAAAAATTCCAAAAATTTTAATTTTTTTTCGACAAAATTTTAAATTTTTTTGTGTTTTGATAATTTTGAATGATGTAAATGTGAAAATTTCGGATAATCATTCCAAAATGACTTTTCGAATGGAAAAATAGAAAAATTCTTGGTGGAAAACTCGGAAAATTCTTGAAATAACTAAAATTTTGAATTTTTTCATCGAAATTTTTCATTGTATCGCTTGATTTGATGATTTTAGACGACGTAAAGGTGGAAAATTCGTTGTGCTGCTTGGAAAAATTCGGTTTATTGTGAAACCTATATGTATAAAAACGGTGTAAACAGTGTGTAGTAATTCATCAAGGGAGAACGGCTGGCCCATTTTGTTTTAAATTTTTATACAATTGTTCGTAATTGGTATGAGCTTTGTATGCAAGATTATTTTGGGAAAATCCTTTGAAAAAGTCGGGAAAGTGGTAAAATCGAAAATTGGTTTTTTGTATGGAATTTTGTGTGCAGTTGTTACGGAATGGCTTTTCGAATGGAAAAATAGAAAATTCCTAGGGAAAAATTCGGAAAATTCCGGAAAAGTCCAAAAAATGTTTTTTTTTTTTTATTGATGAAATTTTGCAATTTTCGCATGATTTGATGGTTTTGAACGATGTCTAGGTGGAAAATTTTCGGTTAAATGTTGGTTGGTAACGAGAAAAATAATATTAAAATAAAAAAATCCGTCGAACCCGACATTGGGAGTGCCAGCGTCAAATCGTTCGATGCAAAATGCATTCGATCGCGAATTTTAACGGGAGCAAGACTATAATCTAGATGAGCTGATCGGAAGAGTTCGAACTAATGTGCCGCTGTTAAATACCGAGTACAAGAACGTGTACGATTCACGATGAAACTGGAGGCATTTACATTCTCGATGCTCCGAGTGGGACACCTAAGACATTTTTTGTTGATTCCAGCAACAATTTGGTCAAGATCTCAAATAACGTTAGCCGCTGCATCCTCTGGCATACCTGTCACATTGTTGGAAGGCATTCGAACTGCAAATTCCACTTTAAAACTGTCGATGAATCTTCTCACGGTTGAAAAGCCAAAGTATACAATGTCCAAGAATTTCGCAACGGCGAAGTAGAGGCGAAATGTCAAATCAACATTTCGGATGAATGCTCGATAACGACTAAATGAGCATTGGAAGTAGTTGACAGAACGATAAAGGATTTACGAGGGAATTTAAAACGATTTGGTGGGGCTATGATTTTGCTCAAAATGTCTAATGCTTCTGATTTACTAAAACCATGCTTGAAAACGTCGTCAATGTCAAGAAGTTGTAATTAACCAAACAATTAGGGGCTCATTCCAGAACCTCCCATCTTCTGCTGAATTCCCTAGAAACAACTGCTAGCGCTTGATAATGGCCAAATTCGGGTTGATGTTTCGACTGAATTGATATCGTTCCCTGCAAATTTTTGCCAGTTCACATCGTTGGAAAAGTAACTCATGACATTGCACAAAACTATAAAAATCTCGATTGGATTAATTTACGGGCAGTATGTTGCTAGCAGAGAAGAATAAATACATTAATAGCTACAATTTCAAATTAGAAAGTTAAATCGCTTGAGAACTGCATTCGTACAAATCTGTTTACAGCGTGACCGTAAAGGATGAAGCGACCAACAATCCGACCGAATTTTCCACTCGCTTAATATGCCGCATAATTTACAGATAAAGGTGGGATCGATCATAATCATATTGCGGAATCTGAATCAACCGAAATTGTGCAATGGTACGCGGTTGTCCCTCAAGAATCTGATAAAAAATGTGATTTCAGACAATCATAAAGAACAAATTCAAAGAAGAGGAAGTCCTTATCTTACGAATTAGATAATTCCAACTGATCATCCATTCCAATTCCCCGACGACAATCAATAAATCTCAAGGCCAATCGTTGGAAGTATATGAGATTAATCTCGAATTTCCCTGTTTTATGTCCGTTCAGTTGAACGTTGCCTTTTCGAGTTTTGGAAAACCGCCTTCGTTGTTTGTTTTTGAGGCGGAAAACTAATCGTAAAACATTGTTTATCAAACATTCTCTACTGAGTTTATCTAAAGGCATAAAATTGGGGCGAGACGAAGTTCGCCGGGTCCGCTAGTTTCTTTATACATTATCTTCGTACACATGGTAATATAGGGCCAATGGAATTGAAAATTGGACTGTTGAAAATGTTTAGTATAATATGATTGATATTTGGCTTCTTATACTTTCTTTGGCCACCTTACCCTGGCACAAATTTTATTTGTGTCCGTAGTGCTTGCCAAATCTCATACCAAAGTCTTTAAAGGACATAAGAATAACAATAGAACATAATTGATAATGTATTGATCTTGAAATTATATAGCACATATTATGTCATGTTTTATTTCACAAATACTTAGTTCAGGCAACAAAACGTCCATTATAATTATGCGGTTGCGGTGATTCTCTGTGAAAGTTACCAAAGATTGAGCATTTCTTTGGTTTGCTTATCAGCCTTAATACGGCAAATTTCGTTTACTGATATATCCATTGAGCCTGAAGTGCGGTTACTGCACAAATGCAGCGTAAAAACCCCTGTCATCGATTCTGAGGCTATAAAATATATGAATTCCATTATCTTTGATTACGAGGAGATTGAAAATATTCCTAAAGGGCCTTATAACTTTGATGAATATCTACCAGAATGTTTGTTGAATGTCTTAAAAGACGTACATTCATTCATATCGACGAATGCGAACGTCACTGTTTGAGAAGCTTTTTACTAGACATGCCGTTAAACTCGACACTGGATACTGCGAAGTTGCTTTCGACAACATCGAGGGGGCCGGCAATGAAAGAAAAATGTGGATGATGAGGCGGATATCGAGCCCACTATGCCACGGGCGGTCCCACAGATATTGCTCGTTTTAAATTGAACCTTCGATTTAAGAATCGAAGCTTGCCATTCAAATTTGTATGGAGTAAAAAAAGTCACCAAGCAGTTATCAAAGTCGTAATCTACGATGAATTCTAAGAAAATTTGACCAAGAAATCATGGGTCAAAAATTAAAATCGAGCTCCGAAAACCAGGAAAACCCGGAATACCATTTTCCGGAAAATGGGCAGCTGTATTAATTACCCTCAATAAAAACAAAAAATTTTAATGGAAGTATTATTTTTGGTCGTTTTAAGTGTATTAGGTATGGGAGCTCCCTTAGAAGCTGAGTTAGGGGTAGGTTAGTTAAAAAAAATGTTAGCAGGGTTGTTCGTACATTTTACCCCTTTGGGAGCCATGGGAGCATAACAAAATTTAAAAATAAAAAAAAAAATTCTTTGGGGACCACCTTAGAGGTTGAAAATAGAAGGAAGATATGATCTGTGAAACTGTTGGGGTTGAAAAATATTGGGGGCTGGTCATACGTTTGACTCCTCTTGGGGCGACGCAGGGGCAGTAAGAGTGGTGGGAGCAAATTTTATAAAAAAAAATTTCTGTATGGCAGCCCCTTAGGGGTTGAATATGACTTGGGGTAGGTCTAGGGGCAATTCCGGGGCAGTTGAAGGCTTTGTTGTGGATTTTTCCCCAATCGGTAAAAACCGGGGGCTCGATTTTGATTTTTGATCCATGGTTTCTTGAGCAAATTTTATATGTGGCAAAGGATTTGGTTTCTGAGTGTTTGTCTACTATTGAAAGTTTATTAAACTGGCCAAATTCAAATTCCATCCACAAGAATAGTACAGTGGAAAAAAGGTGAAACTACTAAAAATAATTCCGGTGTGTTCTCTCCTTCAACTTCATATATACAAGTAGTGAGATTACGTGGGGACACTATGGTCCCCTGCCCTTTAGACAGCTCAAACCATCAGTGAACTTCACCAGATTCTCCAACTACCAAAGAACCATTTCTCGAGGAATTGCTTCCTTCTTCTATGAAGAGCTGGGCAATGGCATTACAAATGCCCAATGGCGTCGCCTCCCAGTTAGATGTAAATGCTCTGACGTCACAGTGTCCCGTGATAACTCCAATTAGTCGTCAACCTCCTATCTTGTTCCATTAGTGGTCTGGTTCCTCTTCCATCCAGTCTTGACAAAATATCTCGTGATATCCCGATGTTCCCATGATGCATTTGCCAGGCGTTCGATGTGACAGATCACAATTCCGTATATATAACACATTTTTGGTTGCACTGATCCATCCGATTGCAGGGGTTCCAGTGCTTAGCCTTTTCGCGCTATTTCGTTTCTTAAAATGTCACTATGTCCGGGGACCCAACAGAGTCGAACACTTTTCTCCGGCAGTTTTGAGAGTGCCGTCCTACATCTATACACTAATCTCGACTTTATAACCATTGATACCAAATTTGATACCAAAAGGCCGCTTGACTGTCCACATAGATTGTGGCGATCTCCTTCAAATTTTTTTGCCAGTATTTCCTCCACAGATTTTATAATAGCGAAGATCTCCGCCTGGAACACACTACAATCGTCATCCAATCGGTAGTTTTGCCTGAAATTGAGATCATCACCAAAGATACCCGATTCTGTTCCAATTTTCATTTTAGAACCACCAGTGTAGTTGGACAGCCCTCTGAAGGGCTAGGAAGCTTCCCAATCTGCTCTATCTTACTTACTTACTTAGCTGGTACTTCTTTGCAATCCCAGTTGATTATATACCGCACGTAGAAAAATATTATAAGCGCCTCGATCTTCTGCGCTTCTTCTCCAGTTAGTCAAACCGAGTTCTGTAAGGTTCTCAGTAACCTGGTCTTTCCAACGGAGTTTTGCTCGCAAATCTTCTCTATCAGGGATTACTATTTCTGGGCATGGTGCAAAATCCAACAATGGAACAATATGGTCAGTTCCTTTGTGGAGTTCTCCATTGTATACATGTCTGCTGAACTATAACAATATTGATGCGTGACCCGACTCCGATTGCCATCAAAGACCTTTTTCTCGTAACCTAATTGCACTTTAAGCCGCTACAGATAGTGCATGGTACCGCAGGTTCTTCAGGTTCAATATCATGTCCAGTGCCGCCTGTTATACACAGTGATGTCATTCGCTTTACACTATAAATCGGCATTAACTTACTTTCCGCATCTAAATCCCCCCACCAAACAAGGCATCCGTAATTTACTATGGAACGCACTACCACTGTGTATATCCAATATACCATTTGCAGGTTGTAGTCCTTAGCTTTTCCCTACAAAGTTCCGGCAGACGTATAAGGCATTTAATCCATTCTGTGTCCTTTCCTCCATATTGCGTCTCCAGTTTAGTTTCCTATTCAAAATGACGCCGAGATATTTCGCCTCAGACGAGAGTTTTAGTTCGACACCATTTACATAAGGATGAGTTAAAATTTACTCGATTTCGTCAAAGATGATATGGCGACCTCATTTAAACTACCAGAATGTCGATGTCACTTGCGCTGGTACGACCAGAACGACATTCTTTTCCTGGTTTCGTTGATTTTTATGCTATACATAATGTTTGTGACCCAAAATTCACTTTCTTCGAGACTGATGAACCTCGTGAAACTTAAACAAAACATTTTTTCCATTTGCATTCCATGCTTTTGTTTTAGACTCACACAACGATCCTACAGTTTAACGAGGAATCTGATCAACAATTTTTTTAAAAGATTTTATTTGACATGAGGATTGAGTAGTAGAGTTATTCAAAATTTGCTGTCTACAGCATCAAGATGCTGTCGATCAAAGCTGATTATGACAAAGCTTGAACTTAGGTAAAACGCAAAATAGTCGCATAACGATAATTTATTTTTTTTATTTATAATGTAAACTACTTCATTATTATTGTGTGCTCCATTTATCAATTCAATATAGTTACTATCTTAAAAAAATTTCAACATATCTACACTACCTCCTGCGATGCTTGGTATAGCGTGTATTGTGGTCACCTATTACCAGTGTAAATTTTCTTCCTTTTGTGACTTTTGTGATAACATTCATTTGTATTCCACTTGAATGTCCATTTAAAAATACATTTTCACATTTCTTTTGTACATAAACTACTCTCTTACTACATACATCACGTCCGTTTTGCCCCTCCGGTCAGATCTGTGGTGGGGCTCTGTGAAACTGTCGCTGCTTACCAAAGGGATTTATGAAAACTTTTGTTTTTGTTTCATTTTCAGAGAAGTGTTGAATGGCGACAAAGAAATAGTTGAAAAAAAAACAGAAAAAATAAATGGAAGAGTTTTGCATTTGTTGTGTATATTTCTGTTGTTGTTCTTGTTGTACTCTGCACTTTTGCATTAAACTTGAAAGTATATGGTCGGGGCAGACTGTTGGATCCTCGGTCAAGTTGTTTGTTTTTGAAGTCCTTAACAGTGTCTTAAACAATTGCGTCCCACTCTCTGTCTCTCTGGCAGCAGATACAAACACAAAGCAGAAATATATGTATGTATAAAAACGCTTTAGAAATAATTTTGCATAATAATCCGTAATGCATCAGCAGCAATGATGATGTAGTCAAGCGTATGGCGACCGACCACTTGCAACAGCCCACTAGCCCACTATGGCCGGAATCACTTTTGCTACCTCAACTTGTGGATAAGAAAACTTTTGCCATTCGTTTACCTGCTGGCATTACTGTAGTTACTTTTTTCTGCAGCCAATATTAAAATGTTAAATCCCGTTACTGTCCCTACTCGCGTTACCAAATGGCATTAAATTGCGCAAGTAACCAACTTTGTCAAGGACATTTTAAACGAGGACGCCCGACGACAACGCCAGCAGAGTCCCATCGTAAACATAAAAAACAAGTTAATGCAATTTTATTTTTTTATTGCTATAAATAAATCTTTGCACTTTGTTTTCTTACTGTTGCTTGTCGGGCAAAATTTATTCAAATTCAAACATTTGATTTCAAGCTTCTTCTTTTGGGATATGAAAATGCTTAAGAATTGTGTCGTAAAAATTGAAATGTTAATGTCTGTTAATGTGAAATGGTAAGAAATGTCAATAAATTGTCAAAGCATTTCGAGCTGGAAATGGAATCAAAATGAACGAATGTAAATTAAGTAAATGACTTGATAATGGAAGAAGGCAGCGTGACGCTGAAAAGTATTACTCGTAATTGATTGACATTTGTAAAAATTGTCCATTAAAGTGAATATTTGTGTAGGAATTGCGATGTACACTAAAATGAAAGCATAAAATGTTATATTCCAGTGGTAGGCATAACCGAACGCACGCACACAACAATATGGTGTGCTTGTATGTGTTCGTATAAGAAGCGTTGGTGCTGTAAAATGTTGTAATCTCTCAACAATCGTGCTATTATGTTCTTCCGACATTGTTTCTATGTCTGTACCAGTGTCCGTTATTGTGTTGAGACTGGCTGTTTTGAATAAAACAAAACTTTCTAGTACGTGTGAATTGACGATCGTGTCTGCGTGAAAAAATTATTATTACCGGCCTCACGAGGCTATGGGATGCACATCACTGTTCACTAGTAGGACATTCGGTCGTTTTGGGTTTAAGAGCCTTTTTTTTAATTTCCCTATAACCCATTTATATCGACACTTTCATAAGTTCTAAAATACCAGCATTGACGACTAGATTCAGTGAAACATTTACATACAATTTTGTGAACAGTACAGAAATTTCACTGGATAAACTAGCTAATAATTACCTTCACTATAATTCGGAGTTTTTGACATTAACCGAATTTTAAGTGAAATTTCTCATGCCTGCTTATGGAGGGTAAATGGTTGAATATGGGACTGAATATGGGTCATATGGTAGCACGATTACAGACATGTATTAAACCATTTAAAATGATAACTGAATGGGTAAATCAAATTTTATAAAAATTTGTTTTTTTTATGCGAACCTTCTTAAGGGGTGATAATGGGAGGGGGGAGGTAAGTATGTTTGTTAAAAATGTTATGAGGGTAAAAGACTGGGGGTCGGTCACACATTTAAACCCTCTAGGGGCGATTCCGGGGCAGTTGCGGGGCTTGTTGTGGACTTTTTCCCAACACTAGAAGGTAAAAACCGAGGGCTCGATTTTTATTGTATACCAACGGTTTCTTGCGCAAATTTTCTTATTTTTTACATTTTGTCTGTGTATTTCATAAAAATTTTATTTTTTAAAGTAAATATTAGAACTTATCAGCAAAAGAATTGATAGTTTTAGAACGAGGGGAAAATCCCACATAGATAAATCAGTCATAAATTATGTGTTTTATGGCTCACACTAATGACTGGCATACACAAAGGGTTTTGTATATTTACTGTGCACACCACATGTCGGCAAGGGTCGTGATTAGAAAATGTGTGTGATCGTGCAGTAGGTAGAAAATGCCTTTCTTAAAGATTATAAACTGTGTATTTAGTATATAAGAGAGAAAATATCTTTGAATAAATGTCATTCATTTAAGAACCGCAGTGAAGAGTGCTTCATTTATCTCCTGGTTGAAGGAGTGGTTCGAAGTGGCCGTACGTACGTATAGTATCCGATGTGTCTGAGTCGCACATTTTGGTGACCCCGACGTGATAATTCACGTATTATTTATCTTCTGGTTGGAGGAGTTGTTTCGATGTGCCTAGAGTCGCACATTTTGGTGACCCCGACGTGATAATTCACGTATAAATATTTATCTCCTGGTTGAAGGAGTTTCGATGTGCCTGGAGTCGCACAGTATCCTTCTTAGGGGGAGAAGATGGAAAGGGGGTAGGTAAGTATGATTGAGAAAAATGTTATGAAGGAAAAAGACTGGGGGTCCGTCAAACATTTTAACCCCCTTGGGGCGATTCTGAGACAGTTGCGGGGCTTGTTGTGGATTTTTTCCTAATACTAAAAGTTTCAAGCTAAAAACCGAGGGCTCGATTTTGATTTTATACCAACGGTTTCTTGGACAAATTTCCTTAGAATTAATCATAGATTACGACCGCTTGGTGTATTTTCTTACTACATACAAGTTGACCCACTCTAATGTAAATGAATGATCAGCGTCAAAATTTGAGTCGATTGAAAGATGACCGTCTGTTGGTCCCCTCGACAACAGCTGAAATATGGAATGCAATCTTCTATTCTATAAACAGAGATTAAGTTCTAAGATGAGCAAGATCGGACAAAAACTTCTCTCATCTCACACACAAACTTCCACTTATTGGGGGTGTCCGCCTGTCTGTCCCTGCGATTGCAGCCGTAGATAGAGACCTATCGAGCTAAAATTTGAAATGGAAGCTTCTATTCTCAAAGTGGAGGTAAAGTTCTAAAATGAGCAAGATCAGACAAAAACTATTTCCATCTCCCTTACAAACTCCACCTTATTGGGGGTGTCCGTGTATATATCTTCGCGATTACAGCCATAGTTAAGTAGCCGTCGAGTTTCTGTCCTCTTAACAAGGGTTCAGTTCTAAGATTAGCAGAACTAATCTCCTTCTTAAGAACTCCTCCTTTTTGAGTGTGTCCGTCTGTCTGTCCCCACGATTGTAGCCCTGGAGGTACCGAGCTAAAATTGGTAGTGCAATCTTAAATCCTCTAAGGGGAGGTTAAGTTTTAAGATGACTTTAATTGGACAAAAACTACTCCCACCTCCCATAGTGCAAATAACTAACATCACACTTAACGATGTAACAATCGATACTAATTTTCGACTTCATTTACATCTTCATATACATTTAGAATATTTTACAGAAGACGCAAACAACTTTGTAATCAATTGAACACACTTGTTAGTAAGTTTCACCAGAGCAGAGAGCAGTGCTGTACTTCTGTTATTTGACTTAGGGGTTGTCATACGAAATCACAATGGTTTTGATGGTTTGTAAACGCAACCATAAACAACACTCTACTACAACACTAAAGAGAACAACATGTACTTACATCTCATTGGAGGCAACTCCTAGCTAATTGCCGTAATCTTTTCACTGCCTTAATATGTAATTATTTTTAACGAATTTGTTTTTTTAAGATTATTTTTTATTTCGAAAATCTTCTACTTAACAAATAACAATCGCAAGTTTCACTTGAATCTATTCATATTCTGGGCGAAAATAAATTCCCGTTGTCATACCAGTAATCATATTGTGCCACGTGCGGTCAATCCAACGAAAATACTTGAATATTAATTTACTATGCCACTAAAAATGCGTGCTCCTTTTGAGTGTTTAAGCTACTTAAATAAAGTCCTCTTAACAAAATGTTAAATTTGCAAACATCTGTAGTAACCATATTAGAATTTCGTAAAACTCAGCCTGCCTGCTCTTACTATCTGAATGTCATAATTATAAAAATCTCCATGTCAGACATAGAGCCAATCACAGCGTCTGAACTTGCCTATCATTTAATAATGATAATTTATTTATTTTGCTATTAAACTCAGTGTTTTCTTAAATAGCCTTAAGATGTTTTCATTATTTAAGGCACCGAATGTACAAAAACAATAGTAAACACATTATCTTAAAATTTACAAAATCCAAATTATCACAATGAAGTCTAGACGCCTACATTCGTAACACACAGCTATGTAGTATAAACACACATTTGTATTTGAATACATGCTTGCGTACTCAACTTACAACAGAGCAAAGAGATTAAGGAAACCAAACAACTTGTCGTTTTTTTTTTGTTCTTCTCATGTCTTGCCTTCGTCTTCTAATTATGACAAAACGACAAAATGTATAATAACAACAACAAAAGCTTTAATAAAGATAAAATAAATGAACGAATTTGAATTATCCTGTATATGAAAACAGAAAAGAGGGAAATAACAACAACAAATGTCGACATAGATGTCAATACCAATAAAAGGCTATGCCTTGCAGGGTAATTGTATGTGTTGATGGCTTTATTTACTTAAAATTCGAGGCAAATACGAAAATTAATTTAAACAATTGTGTTATTAGTGTGTACTTGCTGTTGCTGCTTCTAATATTTTTCAAGCAAAAAAGCTATAATCATAAACTTAGCTGGAAAGAATACCAATTACATGAAGAGAAAGGATAAATATTTGAAAAGACAAATAAGATTTTCGTAGAAAATCTTATGAATTATAAGGGGCTAGACTGCTTGTGCACATATAATGTTATCTAGAAGATTACACGTTGCCACAGATTTTAAAATTTAAGTTTGTCGAGCTTGCATGGTTGGTGGGGAGGCAGTTTGATTGTCTAGTAAAAGTAACCAACAAAAATTTAATTTAGTTTCAAATAATTAAAATTAGAAATGAGGAGCTGAGTTCCAAATCTGGTTACTTCAGCTGGCAAAATCGCATTTACTTTATCAACTGCTTTTTGCTGCACGCACCTGAAGCAATTATTCACAAATCTCAAAAAGCAGTTGATAAGGTAAATGCGATTTTTCCAGCTGATTCGTTATTGCTGTTTTTGTAATTTACACTGATCAAGGGGAGACATTTGTTTGTTTCTCAATTCAGATACTAGGGCAGCGCGGGGCTATTAGTCAAAAGCCATTGCAGTCAAGATTTTTAAAAGAAGCAAACTCAGCTTCTCAAATCAAGTACAGTAAAAGAATGAATAGTAAATGGCATGTAGCGTTCGTAAGATCGAAATTAGAATTAACATGATTGTAATTGATAAGAAATCACTTCATTAGTTTCAATTAGGGATGTAACGAACATATGCGAATGCGAAGTATTCGCATCATTTTGTACATTCGCTTTCGCATTCGTATAAATATATATTTCAATATTCGCATTCGCATTCGCAAAAAAATTTCTTAAATACAATTTCTTAAATACATACTTCGCATTCGCATCATTTTGTACATTCGCTTTCGCATTCGTATAAATATATATATCAATATTCGCATTCGCAAAAAAATTTCTTAAATACAAGTAATAATGAGACTGATGACGACATGCAAGAGGTCACGTTTTCAGTCTCTCATGAAAAAAAATTGTTAGCTGTATACAATAAAGAGAAAAAAATCATATTTCAGAAGATCCTGTATTGTGGTGGAAACGAAACAGCTCGAAGTACCAAATGTTAGTACCTTAGGCACGCCAGTTCTTAGCTACGTCTCCGGGAAGTGTCCCCAATAACAGTTGTTTAGTGGAGCCGGACTTATCTATGATCCACTAAGAACTAGATTGCATAGCGAAAAAGCAGCGAAGCTTCTTTTTGTTAAATACAACTTGGTTCTACTAAATTTTGAATACTGAATACGTTTTCGAAAGTTTTCGAAATTAAAAAAAAATTTTCAGTCTTCAAGGTAACTGAATTTCTGAGAATTATATATATTATTGTTTTTGTTTTACTTTGAAATAAATATTTTATGTTTAATTACTTAACTGGAATACATTTTTTTATCTGAAAAGGCAGACAGAAGAAATGAAACTAAATTATTCATTTACGTAAACCATTTTTTGACATTCGCTAAACAATTTTGGAATATTCGCTTTCGCATTCGCAAAAACCAAAAGTAAGTATTCGCATTCGATTTCGCTAAAGCACATTCGTTACATCCATAGTTTCAATAGCTGCATAATTTATTATCGTTGGCTAAAAATTAAGGAGTTGTTGTAGAGCAATGACATTTAGTACAACCACTTTTAATATAATTAAGAAATTTCATTACTACCGGTTGAGAACCACGCCCCCTCCCATATAAAGTAAACTGTTTTTATAACCTTCATTCAGCGCACGGGTATATTCATATTTTTCTTCCATTTGGTAGGCATGTCAATCTAAAGGGTGATTTTTTAAGAGCTATAGGAAAGTTTTTTTAAAAAAAAAAAACACATAAAATTCAGAAAAATGCATGAAATCTTTATTTGAATCGATAGTACGGTCCATATAATTTAATGTTTGAAGATTATTTCATGAAAATATTGACCGTTACTGCGCCTCAAATGGTCCATCCGCTTAGTCCAATTTTGGTATACTCTTTTCAACATTTCGGCCGGTATCTCATGAATAAATGCTTCAATATTGTCTTCCAATGCGTCAATTGAACATAGCCCCACAAAAATAGTCTAAATGCGTTAAATCGCACGATCTAGGCGGCCAATTGACCGGTCCCGGTCAATAAGTCCATTGTTAAGCGTGCTGTGTGGCATGTGGCACCGTCTTGTAGAAACCACATGTCATGCAAGTCAAGCTCTTGCATTTTGGGCAAAAAAAAGTTGGATATCATCTCACGGTAGCGCTCACCATTCACAGTTACGTTACGATTCGCATCATCTTTGAAGAAGTACGAAGATGCCACCAGCCCATAAACCGCACCAAACTGTGACTTTTTCTGGATGCATTGGTTGCTCTTGCATTGCTTCTGGCTGATCTTCACTCCAAAATCGACAATTCTGCTTATTAATGTACCCATTGAGCCAAAAATGAGCTTCCATTAAACTGACCATAAAATGGAAGAAGCGCGCGATGAACTTTCTTAACAGAGCACCTATTTTGATAATAAAATTCAATAATTTGCAAGCGTTCTTGGTTTGTAAGACGATTCATGGTTAAATTATAGACCAAACTGAAGATGTTTAACAGTGAAACAAAACACGAAACGTGCGTCAGCTGTTTAAACCCGTGTTGCCAAAAAGAAAATAGCTAAAAAATCACACTTTATATAGATATAAAAAATTTGTGGTTTGTTCGGATGATTAAAACTTGAAAACGGCTGTACCAAATTGGATACTTACGACTGTGACTTTGTTGGTAATTGGTAAGTGAAGGTTTTTAATGAAAGAAGAAAAGTTGAAATAGACAGCGCTTTAGGCGGTGATAAAATATCGAGCTTTAACCACCAAACAGACGTTAGCATCAATAACAAATTTTTTTTATAATATCACCCTTGGGGATGATACAAAAAAAAGTGAAATGCATTAAAGGAGACGAATAAGACCGCCAGTATCTTAAGACCAAATTCGTTTCAGGTGTCTAGATGGTTGGTGAGCAGGATAACTCAAGTAAACCTTAACGGATCAGTATACAAATTTACGAGTATTAATATTTTTCAAAACGAACTAATGCCATTGTAAGTGGGCATAATAGCCCCACCCTTCTGGTACCTCCTATACAAAATAACCTATTTTTGGATAATTAATATTTTTTTCATTACTTCCAAACGGACGACCGGAGGATATTTGAATTTGCTCAGTCCATTTATCTTGCAAAAGCATAGAAACCCAAAACCATTTCCAAGCCCCTTCTGGTACCTCCCATACCGAAATGACCCTCATAGCTTCACATACATATCTTTTTTGGAAGTACTATAAATTCAGTAAAATTTTGGGTAAGATGTTTCGCTTAAAAAATTGGTCTCGGTATAAATATGAATTATACCGGTTTAAGCCTTCTGGTACCTCCCATACAAAATTACTTTTTTTTGGAAAATTACTATTTCTCTCATAACTTTCAAACGGACACTTGGAGGGTAATGAAATTTGGTCGGTTAATTTATCTTGTAATAGGAGGCAAAACTTCAAAAAACCTAACTATTTGACTCACCCCTTCTGGTACCTCCCATACAAATGACCGAATTCACCTTTATAGTCTAACATACATATCTGCCAAATTTTGCGTAAGACGTTCGCTTAAGAAAATTTGAATCAGGGTTGAATATGGACCATATCGGTTCACGCCTTCTGGTACCTCCCATACAAAATGACCTATTTGTGTAAAATTAATATTTCTCCCATTACTTCCAAACGGGCACCTGGGGAATAATCAAATTTGGTCAAATAATTTATATTGTAATGAGGCAAAACCTCAGAAAACCTAACTAATTGTCACAGCCATTCTGCTACCTACCAAGACTTCAGCAATATCTTATATTGGGTGATGGTATTTATCACTCAGTTTACCTAAATTAAATTTCTGTACTGCTTTTAAATATCATTGGTTTAGGAATAAGTTATGATGTGAAATTAAGTACGATGAAGTGATACCCAGCAAAAAAAATTTAAGTCATTCCAGAAGAATCATATTTTCTCTACTTTCTATGAAACAGTATGTGCATTAGTTTCATTTCCAAGGAAGTGTTTTATGTCTCTTCTAATGAAGTTAACCATGACACAATAATTTTAATTGAATATTAGAACACAACAAATAAGTAGTAAATAGTTTATATTAACAATGAAATTTGGTATGCAACCTACTTTCTCTAATCGCAATTTACCATGAGCAAGCTCTGTCAAAAACTACTCCTACTTCTCATACAAACTGTCCCTTTTTGGGGGTATGCAAGCTGATATCATCAACGGGGAGTTTAAGTTCAAAGATTAGCTGTCTGTCTGTCCCCCTGATTACAAGCGTAGTTTAATGGATCTATCCTATAAGTGGAGATTAAGTTCTTAGATGGGAAAGATTAGACAAAAACTCATCGCACCCCATATACAAACACCCCCTTTTGTGGGTGTCCGTTTGTCTTTCCCCACGATTACAGTCATAGTTGAGAAGCTTTCGAGAATAATATTAGTATGCACGCTTCTATTCTCTAAGGGGAGGTTAAGTTCTAAGATGAGCAAAATCGCACAAAAACTACTCCCATACAAAATTAGCCCTTTTTGGGGCTTTTAAATCAATAGAATATATTAATGTTTTCATATTAAATATTAGTACTTTCAAACCCTAACATTGGGGTCTTAAAAATAGTACATACAAATGTTAGACATTTCGAAAAAATTAAGATTGTTCTAATGAAACATTCACATTTAAGTACATCTACATGTAACATTGGTTTAATTTATGACATCTGCGATTTCTATTTTGGCCACGCACGCCACATTGTACGTCGTGCAACTCGCAATACTGTCTGTATTTAATAAAAAGATTTGTTGGGAGTCTTCACAATAGTAACAACATTGATTGTACGCCTTTCTTATTTGCACTTATTGCGTAATATGAAGATAATTTGTATGGTGACAGATTTGACACTTTTTCAAAACTTTTTGAAGAAAGTCTGCGAAAAATGGGACGAGGTCTTGGTTTTCTTAAAGTCAGTTTTTCAAATATGTCTAGGTTTGATTACACTGCATGAAATATTTCCTTGTCCAATTTAACATGAACGTGAGATGAGAAATTGAGATTCCTGTACATGAAATAAAACTTTAACTACGCTGTATGCCTCACAAAAACAGCTACTCTGACGATATGCTAAATTTTTGTAGCATAGCGAAGAAAACGTGGACAGACGCGTTATGTAAAATAAAATACAAAAGTTCAAAATAAAGAAGAAAAACAAAACAGAAACATCAATCATAAGTCAAAACATATGGTCTGCGCCAACACAAACATAAAATAATACTCATACGAACACAAGACAAGGCACAAGACACAGAAGGAGCTACTCATATGTCATGACAGTTCTCCGGTAGTAGTCCTGAACAATAATAGCATACTACTACAAACATATAAACTGAACACATACATACACACTCGTGTCTAGTAAAACGGTAACATGAATATGAATGTGTTATAATGATGGAAACGATTTAGACGTAGGAATAAACAAACAACACTCAGTCACTTTGCATTTTTCTTAGCTTCTATGCGAGTAAACGTATGTCTGTGTTTTGCAATAGGATCTTTATGATGTATGTATATGTGATGCTGGTTATCTTATCTGTCTAAGTGTATGTGAATGAACCCACACACACACACAGTTAAAACCCATAAAGAATACAAGGAAATAGCCATAAAACAGCGAACAAGTAACGGAAATGAACTCAATATTATTAAGGAGGCTGAAGACAAATATGACGAAGACGTCAACGACAACTGGTGATGATGTAGCCACGCAAAGGCGAAGCGAAGAAAAGGCAACGGAAATATGGCGTCGTTTCATATGGCGACGAGATTGAGTTGAGTGTACGCCAATATGGGTGTCGAAAGAGAGACAGAGAGGAAGAGAAAGAAAGAGACCGACCATTTTAGTAATGCGGTGGCGGTTTTGACATCTTTGTTTTGTGTTCCTTTTGTACGAACTTGGTTTTACTTTTTGTTTGCTTTGTTCCATGAGGTTTTCTTTAGCTGAAGGACAATATCTTTATATTGCCATAAAGATATTTCATTGTTTAGTTATATGCCTGATGTTGATGATGAATATGACTATGATGTAATATGCATTTGCCAGACGATGACATATGGCTGAAGTGCGTGTTTGCAATGGCAGCAGAAATATATTCATATATTAGAGGTATGACGTTAAATTTGGAGACTGTGGTTAAATGTGCAAAAGTTCGGGGCGAAAATGCGTTATTATGTATATTCTATAGAAGTACATAGCTTTAATTTATGTGTAATGTTTTAATCCTGCTCTTAATCTTAAATCGCATTGACTGGTTTCCGTCATACAATTAAACAGTTTAGAGACGTTGCGGTTAGAGATTTCCATGTCAAATGGTCACGCAAGATCTGTTGTATAAAAAATAAATAAAACAAAATTTCTAAATAAACCACATTTTATTGATTTGAGAAAAACTATGCCCACCAATTACATTAACGCACTGTGACAAAATGGAAAAACTTGGGAAGTGACATAGTGCATTTTGTAGGTCTGGTCGGGTACAACCAAAGTTTCCTAACACCCTCAAAATCTTGACTTACGGTTCAAAAACCGGTTTTCGGATCTTTCCTCTATTATGAGCTTATAACTCAGTTGATTCCAAACCGAGTTTTGATTTCTAAACGCGTTTGAAAAGAAGAGTCGTAGAACTTTCCAACGGTATATCTATTTATATAGATATTTTGTCACATCTGCCTCTTTTCGCCTCGAATTTTTAGCCACTATTTTATTAAGCTACCCAAATGTTTATTATTCTTAAAAAAAACTTAATTTCCCTTTGCACCCCATGAATGAGGTATGGGATAGCTTCTCGCGTTGTTGTGAATTAACACGCTTTCTATTTTTAGATTCACAACTAACGGCACCTACCTATTTATCGACGAATGCGAACGTCACTGTTTTGAGAAGCTCCTACTAGACACGACGATTGAATCGACGCTTAATACTGCGAAGTTGCTGTCAAACAACATTCGAGGGGAGCCGACAATGAAAGAAAATTTTATTTATTTATTTTCTTTTAAGATGACTGGAGCCAGGTTTGAACCTGCGATCTCCCGCATGGTAGTCTAACCACTATGCGTGTTCTAACCACTATGCCACGGCCGGTCCCATGTTTATTATTCAGAAAGTGAATTTTATAATGTGTAAAAGGTCACTCCCCAAGTTCCAAATGACTGTCAAATAGTGTAATTACTGTTTAAATAAAGAAAGTATCAAACTCTATTTCTCAGCTTAATTGTGATAACTTTATCAATGGGGTACATTAGGGTGGCACAGAATATAGCTGTGTGTTCGGTGGTACTTGCATTTTTGAAATATCAACTGGGCGTGGTCCCGCCTATTGGACGCTATTTTTAAAACCGCAATATATAGAGGACTGTTTCTCAAATCGCCTTGAAAATTTGTGAGGGTGCATTTGACAACAAAGTTCGTGATCCAACATCCAAAATGAGCGGGATCGGTATGGTGGGATCGTGGTATAGAACTTTAAAAGGATTTTATGCTTTAATGAATAACACTTTTTATACCATCAACCTTAGGGATGATGGTATATATCAATTGATACAATAAAAAGAGTGACACATTAAAGGAGAGGTGTTTAACTCCAAGTATCTTAAGACCAAATTTGTTTCAGGACTTTTTAAAACGATTGAATCATGCTCTTGTTTGCTATTGTTGATCTGTACAGAATTATGAATTTGTTTTTAATGTAGAAGATCATTGCTATTATAGTTTTGTTTTACAAGAGTTGTGTGTTTCGATAGTAGCCAAACTATCATCATCAGCACCCTTTGGTGTGCCTTCTCAACTCATTATCACAACCTTAAGTGTTCAAAGTGCAAGAAACCATTGAGAAGCCTAAACACATCGGTGCGAAAATGGCGTCAACGTTGACCACACGTTAGCATAACACACACAAGCTGTTGTTAACGCATTTGCCCATCGGACAAAATTGCATAAAATTGTTTTTGTCAAAAGTGCCAACCCAGTGTACTTCCTGTGTATATTTTGCTCTTGTTTGTTTTTGTTGATCTGTATAGAATTATGAATTTGTTTTCATTGTTCGGTTGAGGATCATTTCTATTATCGCTAATAGAGTTTTGCTTAATTATCGATAATCTGTCTGTCTGGCTGGCTGGCTGGTGAACAGGATAACTCGATAACCCTCCTTCTGGTACCTCCCATACAAAATTATATATATATATGCAAAACTAACATTTCTTCCATAACTTTCGGACAACTGGAGTATATTTGAATTAATTTAATTGTATTGTAGTAGTTTACAAACCCTGAGAATACTGAAACCTTTTTCACACCCCTTCTGACATCTCCCATACAAATGAGCGAATTGATCCTCATACTAAAAAGGCAAATTTTCAAATCTTCTGTAAGCTTGAGGAATGTACATTCTTACCACAATGGTAAGGTCTGCCTCGGTTACTCTACAATAGCACACAATACATGCATGAATACATGAATGTCTTGCCTTTTAGTAATACCCCTAAAAGTATACACTACAAATATGTCTTTGCTGATGGCTCACCCACACTTTGCCATTTGATATAAGGTAAATGGCATTAACTATATCATTGTAACTGTCCTATTTAAGATCAAACACACATAGCCATAGATATGCATAAATATGTGTTAGTAGATATTTACACAAAACTCATATAAATATAATACGATAATGCTTATAAGAGTCCATTAAATTTATTAATTTCATTTGGCACAGTGTGGGTGTGTGTGTGTGTGAATATATGCACTCAATCATAAGAGTGAATACAACAAAGGCACACACACACACACCCATATTGGAACTTTTACCAACACAACTACATGTACACATACAATCATAAGCCAAGTCATCGTCTTTAGTGTCATTGCTTGGGTGTGTTGATGTATGGTGATGTTGTCTTCTTTTTCTGCTGTTGTTGTATGAATGACAAATTTGTTATGGGTCCTGTTTTTTGTTCTTTCTCCACAGAGGCAGTCTTTTTTTGTTCTGTTCTCGTGTGTTGTTGTTGCTTTTGTATAAAATTATTTACATCCATTCTACTACATGCTGTTATTTTCGTTGCTGTTGTCTTTGACTGTTGCTTGTTAGATGTCAAAGAAATAAGAGGAGTAGACAGAGGTTGGGTCAAAAGGGAATCACGCAGGCAAACAGGCAGGCAGGCATCAGATCAACAACAAATGTGACAAATACATAATGTGCAAATGTATGACATATTCGACAAATTAAATTATTTATACATCTCTCGTCCGTTTGTATTGTAAATGTAGTAACATTACATATATTTTCACCATTGGATATAATCTGTGACAATTTGTTTTTGTTGTGTTTTTGTTTTGTTTTCTTGAGCTTTCGTGCCGAGGTAATTGAAGGTGGCAAATGTTTGTGACATTGTGTAAATGACAAATATGCTCCAGCTGGGTGTAAGAGTGTATGTGCCGTTAATACATTTATATTGCAGCTAATATTTCTTGAGAGGTTCAATGTACTCATGGTTTTTTTCAAAGGACACTAATTGAGTAGTACTTGAATGGTAAAACATATCTATCTATGAATTAGGTTTAAAGAATATAAATAAAATATATTTGGTCCTGATATAATTTTTAATTTTTAGCTGTGGTTTGGTAAGATAGTTATCTAAAAGAGTAAAACGCTAGATAACGTATCTGAAAAATATAAACTTACTGACTGTTGCAAATACTGAAATTAACTTATTGTTTACCACAAATATATTACAACGAATTATACAAATTTTTTCCTTGAAACAAAATATGTCTTGAGAAACCTGATTTCCATCCACGATATTTTTAAAGTCATTTCGCTATTTAGTATTCCAATAGATCTATTAGAGGAAATCATCCACATTTTCTCCACAAAATAATAAAGCCTAACATACATCATTTTGCTATACCACATCTTACGACCATTCCTCAAGGCTAATAAAATAGCAAGCCCAAAAATTATGCTAAACTTTTTAATTCGTTTTTCTCGTTTATAGCCCTCTAAAGTGTTCGGGTATAGCGTGATTTTTTACGACTATTTAAATAATAAATGACTGCACTAAAAATCCATGTGTTAATATTTAATGTGCGAAATTTATAGAGTTCTTAAAGTTTTACAACTTTGAATCTTCATGCCAAAACCATAAAATGTTATTGCATATTTAGTTAGTCAAAATAAAATTCAATTTTGCTGTTGGCTAATGGTGAAACTACATTTGCAGTTATGTCATTTATTTGCTATATTTTAAATATGGCAAACTTGTCAATTATTTATAGCCCCATAATTAGTGTCAACTAAAAATGTCTCGAAGATATGTACACAAAAAATTCTTTTGATACATATTTCTAAAGATCATAAATGTAATTAGGCTTGTGGTTTAAGTTGAAAGCCTTTAAAGAGGACTCGAAGCGATAGCAATAATATTTGTTGTGCAACTTAAAGAAAGCTAAAGCAACAGCACACACGCACAAAGTTCAAGCTTATAATGTGAGATGTATGAGTTCATGCACGCACATTAGCACATAAACATGACACGAAAGCCAAATAGATAAAGTGACACATAGATTTATGACTAAAATTTACGACCCATTATTGATCGCTTCGCCTAAGCAATTGTATGCAATAATTGCCGTAGTATTCCAATTTTATTTCGTATGTACACAAGTATATACTCGTATTGATGTAGATGTATGTCGATAAACACATTGGTAATTGTGTGTGTGAGTTCTTAATTGCTGTAGATAATATGCAACTTGTGCATTTTAAGGGCAAAATAGTTGCTTAGAAATTTCATTAAAGTGCAATAAATATTAATTAATAAATCATGCTAAATTAAAAGGAAATTACCCCAAGGATCACATACAATCGCATGTGTTTTTAAGAAGAATGTCAATTATTTCAAATGTATTGCAAAATATTTTGTGATCAATGTGTTTGTCAGTCAGTATACAATACAGTGGGTTGGGAGAGGAATTTCTAAGGGATGTACATTAGACTGAGCCAATTTGTATGGAGTAAATAAAAATCACCAAGTGGTTTTTAAAATCTTTATCTATGATGAACTCTAAATAAATGTGACCAAGAAACCATATCTCTAAAATCAAAATCGAGCACCCGGTTTTTAACGAGAGTTGGTATAGTGCACGACTTTTTAATACAGCTCACCCCATAATTTTGAGTAGTTGGGAAGAGTAATTCATGAGCCAAAAAATTGGGAAGACGGAGTGGGTGCAAATGGCTGCGCGTCGTGGTAAGAGGTGGTGGTGGAAAAGGGAAAACAATCCACAATAAGCCCCGCAACTGTTTAATGTATGACAAACACCGAGCCATTTTTCGCCACTAACATTTTTCACAAACATACCTATCCCTATCTTCACCCCCTAAGGGGCCACTTATACAATAATCAGATTGTTATAAAATTTTAGAGGAGTCCAATTTATGACCGACCCCCGATATTTTTGCAACCCCAATAGTTTCTCAGAATTTATGTACCTCATACAATATTTTTATTTTTTATGAAATCAGATCCGGCCATGGGAATGGCAGGACACATGCCCTCCTAACATTTTCCCCAAATGTACCTACACCCTAACTTCACCCACTAAGATGGCTCCTATACGTAATGCACTTTAAACGACCAAAACAAAAAAAATAACGTTAAAATGTTTCATTTAATTGATGATCTTTCATCGGCTGCCCCTCTCGATGTTGTCGACAGAAACTTCGCAGTAAAGTGAAGAGTCTATCCACATGTCTAGTAAAAGCTTCTCTATCAGCTGACGTGCGCATTCGTCTATAAATAAGTAGGTACCGTTAGTTGTGAATCTAAAACTAGAAAGCGTATTAACTCACAATAGCGCGAGAAGCTATCCCATACCTCATTCATGGGGTGTAAGGGAAATTAATGGTCACTTAAGGTTTATTCGAGTTATGCTGCTCACCAGCCATCCAGCTAGCCAGACTGGCGGACGTGGCTCAATCATCCTTAAAGTTCTGAAACGATTTTGATTCCATGATACTTGGGGTCTAACATGGCTCCTTTAATACGTTACAGTTTTAATTGTATAAAATGATATATTCCCCAATCCCTAAGGATGAGGGTGTATAAAGACAATTTAGAGGTCCAACTCAAATGTTGCCCGTTTTTTCATAAATGATGGGATGGAACTCACAAAAAAAATGTACGTAAAGAACTATGAGAGTGATTTGATTAAATTTTTTTACTATTAAATTAATTTCGGAATTCGATAAATTATCAATCAATTTAAATGTGTCTATTGAACTTGTTCAATAAGCGTAAGACCTGATGCTTGCAAATTGTTAATATGTTTTGCAATAAAACCGTAATTTGAAGCAATATTAAGACATCCTTTGCAGCTTTAATGGATTGTGCATCCTCATCGTTTAAAGCACTTAGGACCTTACCTAAAATGTCTTCATAATTGTTGACATGGCAGTTAACTGCTTGAAGCCATGTTCCCCACCTTGTTGTTATAGGTTCTGGAGGTAATGCAAGGTCTGGAAACATTTGCTTAAAAAGTTCCACTCTACATGGAGCTTTAAAAAATAACTTCTTCACATTAGCAATAGTTTTATTTACGTTTCCATATAAATTCCTAATACATTCACCCAATCGATGGATACCATGAGCAATAGATGTCACATGCGTCACTTTCGTATAAAATCCCACTATAGCTTTTGCAGCCTTTGCCATGTATGGAGCTGCATCCGTTACAAAAAGCTAAACATTAGCTAAACAGCTAAACAGAGTACCTGTATAAATGGAAGACTAAAAATTTACTTAATAAAAAGTTAGGGTTTTTATAGTTAATTTATAGTTGTATTAATACGAGGGCTGCTATATATATTTCTGGCCTAATAATGAAAATGCGAATATTTATCATCAAAAATTGTTTTATTGTTTTTCAAAGTATTCTCCAGCCTGATTTATACACTATTGCATGCGCTCAAACCAATTGTCGAAGCACTTTTTCCACTCCGATTGAGACACCTCCAAAACATGGTTTTTGAATGCTTCAACAGCATCTTCTGGGCACGAAAATCGTTGGCCACGTATTTTTTTCTTGATGTGCGGGAATAAAAAGAAGTCATTGGCTGCCAAGTCAGGGCTGTACGGCGGATGACCCATCAATTCGACGTTTTGGCCGGTCAAAAAGGCGCTGGTTTGAGCCGATGTGTGAGAGCTCGCGTTGTCATGGTGAAGAATGATTCGTCTTCTCTTGATTGTTTTTCGAATTTCTCCGAAGACTTTAGGCAAACAAATTGTGGTGTACCACTCAGAATTGACCGTCCTTCGTTGCTCAAGCGGAACAGTCGCCACATGACCAGTTTTGCCGAAGAAACAGGCGACCATTTGCTTCGATCCAACGACAACAAACCTTTTTTACGGTCAGGTGTTTATGTAATATCGAATGTATGCTGGTGGGAGAAATGCCCAAGGATGCCTCTATCTCCCGGTATGTCACATGACGATCTTGCATTATTAGTTCACGCACGGCATCAATGTTCTCTGGCACAACGGACGTTTTTGGACGACCTTCACGGAATTCGTCGTTGAGCGAACTGCGACCACGATTAAATTCGTTATACCAGTTTTTCACGGTGCTATATGATGGTGCTTGATCACCATACAAAGACTTAAGTTCATCGATGCACTCTTGTCTGGATAATCCACGTCGAAAGTTGTGAAAAATGATCGCACGAAAATTCTCACGTGTCAATTCCATTTTTTTAACGGAATTGAATTGTTCAAAGCTCTGTAAGTTTAACAATTCACGATTAAATGACAACACGTTCTGAGTGATGTTATGCTAAAAAATGTCAACCTTTCCAATGGAAATATCAGATTGCACCTGGCAACACTTATTGTTGCCTAGGCCAGAAATATATATAGCAGCCCTCGTAATAAATTATATCATTTATATTAAAATATTTAAAAAAGAAAATTTCTGAACCGTTAAAATAAGTCGTATTATTTAATTAAAATCGACCGCAAGGCTTAAAATTACAATCATGAATTCAAATAAATAAAATAATAATAATGAAGAAAGTTGACGTCCAGATTTTTGTAGCGTCGTCCCACAGTCGAGCAATTGTTGAGTAATTAGTCCTTTCCAAGGATGTTGTATGTAGTAAAAATTTCTCACTTGCAATTTCCTTGTGTGAACATAATACACGTGCTATACGTTTGCCACATTTCTGCCTGTTGCATCTATAGTTTCATCGATAGAGATCCATATAAATAGATTTTTTAGTTTTGCTCGTATATAGTCCATGCAGTCGTTGTAAACATTTTTTTAATGTTTAGTTCGAAGAACTGTTTCGGACGGCACTAGGTAGTCCATGTATTCCTCAAATAGTGTTCTTATATTTTGATTTCTCATTTTGTAAAGTGGAACGTCAGCAAACACAAAAGCTCGGCATAGATTTTCCTGAAATGCATGTTCTTTTGAAAGTCTACCGGAACATTCTGGCTAAAAAAAACTGTTAGGTCTGCTTATTTTCACTTCCATGACTTAGTTGAATATGTTTGCCGCTTTCCACATGTTGCTTCACTTTAAATTTGCGATCTGTTGTAATAACTTTGCTGCAGATTTTATAATAGAAGAATCCACCATCAGCTCGTAAGTCAGGAAACTCATATACAAGCGCCTTTAGTTTTGCTGATTTTGTCGGTTTAGCTCTAGGCATTATGTCCAGGGTCGAAATCGGTGGTGGTTGAAAATCACTTATTTTTTATGTTTTGTTTACTTATTGAATAAGAAGGCGTGTAAAACAGTATTTGTCAATACACTAACAGAGTTGCAAAATTACAATAGTATTGGTAGTAGGCAAACATGAGCAGATTTGGTGGTTACATTTGCAAAAAAAGCCAAGTTGCAAAGACTTCCTTGTTTTTACGAACAAAAAATGTATGTGGAAAACATAAAATATGCTTAAAAAGGGATATTTTGTAAGGAATATGGCCTAAAAATATGCTTCAAAAAAGAAGGTTTTTTTTTTGAATATGCTCCTAAAACCAAAATTTGCCGATATATGATTTTATGGGTAAAATATGCCAAAATATGCTGTAACAAATAGGTCTCAAAACACTTGTAGGACCATGTAAGATGTAAATACTTTACCCATTTGTTAATACCTCGTTGTAAAAAAAACATGCTGTAGCATATTTCTGGTTGCCCTGTTGATTAAATTATGCAACAAATGAAGACTGTAAAATAAAAGAACTTGACAGTATAGGTGCGATTCTACTATTGAAAGGTAATAAAACCCTATACTCAGTTTGGCGATATTAGTGACCAATTTTTTTTTAAGGGCCTCAAAAGATTCACGAAATCATTGAGGCCTTTGAAAAAAGGTGTCATCAGTTTTTGTCTGACAGCTAACAAACACTTCGTGATAACACTAAACTATATTCGGCAATAATGTAGCTGGGAGTTTTGGGTACAAATTTTATTAATAATAATAAATTTAAGAAAATATTTTTTTTCATTTTTGTCAGCATTACTTTGAAGGAGTCAAAATTTTTCACTAACAACGTTCGCCAAAATATTAGCCACAGTAAAGTTGAACAATATCAATACAATCTGAATCCGTGTTCTTAAACGTATAATTATACGTTTAAGAACATAACATATATTATTGATCCGAGCACCCTACCTGCGGCCTATTAACATTTCGCTCCTATTTGTTTTATCGTTCCTATCGAAACAAAACGTATATCGTTGTTCATGTTATGTCAATGGCTTAATTTTTCCCTTTGGTCACTTTTGAATCAATTTGTTCGAAAGGGATTAATTTCCAAAAGTTTGATTTTTTGGTCGTTTTTGTTTGGAATTTCCCGAATTTGTTAATTTAAATTTTTTAAAATATATGTAATTATTTTTTGTCTCTCTTTGTAAAATAAAATATTTTTAAAACAATGAGTCAGATTTTTCATTAGTTACTTAAAGTTTAAATTTTAGTTTATAAACATTATTTAATTTGACCCAGGCTACCCAGGTATACAAATAAGTTATATTCCTTTGCCAATCTAGTACCTCTGATAATTCTTTCTTATAAATGGTTTGCAGAATATGAGACTATCAAGCAAGTAACCTGGGTTCGAGTCATGTCATAACCACCCTATAATATTTGTATCAAACCATATTAAGCAAAGTGTTTAGTTTATCTTGTGCACCTAAGTAAACTCGAAGGTCAGTTGTATGGAAAATAGTTAATTTTGTGGGGGGTGCTAGTAGAAGAGAAATAACCATTTGAATCAATGGAGAGTAAATCCACAATTCGTAAAATTTTCAAATATTCTTGATGTATTTGTTCCCTTGGTTTCTAAAAAGATTTGCAAATGCTTCGTTCGAAGTTATTGACATTTTTATTATTTCATAAAAAAATGTAAATGTTGCTTGAAACAATTCGAAATCTCGAGCAAACAACGACTAAATGTTAAAAACATTTGTAGACCACGTATTTGTATATATAAATATCTAACTCGTAGTATATTTAACAAAGCCAGACTACCTTTGGTAAAAAGTAAAGAAAAAAATAATTCATTTATTTTCCGTTTTTTTTTTATTTTATAAGAGAAGGAACCGTAAAACACAATAAATTGTTTTGGTTCATAAGACACTATTTTGTGTAGACTACTGTTATAAATTTTTCTCGTAACTTATAATCTCAACTTCGAGAAATCCTATAATTTGGACACTCCTAATGAGCTTAACACTTCCTCGCCCACCCCCTAACGTATGAGTAATATATGTTGTATGTAACACAATAATATATCATGCAATAACACTCCATTGTGCATGTGTATTTGTTATGTTAACATCATAATAAATTACTTAATTCAGATTAATTAATTTCAAATCCATTCAGATCCTACACAAACAATATCTACAGTTCATTATTAAATTAATGCTTATGTTAACATTTAATAAAAACATCCCAATAACAAGACAAACCTCTCACAAAATTTATGATAATATTAATAAAGCCAAAAAGGAATATTGCTCTTATGCGTTGCTTATTGCGTTGCCAGGCAACCCAGGCGTACAAACAAAAGCGATATTATCGGCAATCAACAGTTTGCCTTGGCAGTATGTGCGCATAAACGATATGTACATAACACACATGTAGTACGTAAGATATCCACAAAATTTGTTTTACCATAAGTAAATTTTGCTCATAAAATATACATTACAATGTATATTTGTATAAGATATATGATAGAAATACACGTAGACGTGTGTGTGGCCGTGTGCTTGTATTCGAAGTGTATTTGAAGTATATTAGATGTGAAAAAGGAAAATAGTAACGCAAACAATGTTGCCATAGATTTTGCCAAAATTAGCTAAAATAAAATATAACGTAAATTGTTATTTGAGTAAACATGATGAGTAAATTACAGAGAGTGGTTTTATGGCTTCTGATGTTATGGAAAATAAATAAATTGGTATTAAGTTTTATGTTTATGTTTTCATTAAGACATCAGTCTGTTTGGTTTTTAGACTATAAGATGACAGTTGATTAGTAAGCAGAGGAGTAAACTTCCTATATAATAATATTGTAATGAAATGGTATGTTTTATATTTCATACATGTAGTTGTGGTATTTATTATAATAAGAGCATGTTATTTTTCTATACCGCATATTTCAAATGCCGACAAAGGTATTTTATATTAGAAATTTTTAACACACACTGGCAATCATTAACAAATTTATTTTTCTTTATTTCTAGGTAAGTTTCTTATTGACTTTTAAAGAATCTACTGGTAAGTTTCTGCTAAATAATTTGAAGCATGTGTGGGACTGTAGCAAACATCGACTATGACTCTGACTCCGCTCATGTGGAATTCTGAGAGAATGTCACCAAAGCCGAATCTAAATGTAACTTTTTATATGCATTGAATATGTTGTATGCCTATTCTGAAACTGTTGACCTAATCACAACTTTTGCCATAAAAACACTGATTCTTTTTCAGTAGTTGAGTATTATAAACAACATCCTGGCATTGTCCTGCTGTTAAATTTTAAATTTAAATCAAATATCGCAGCTTAAGCGAAAAAAAGTGTTTGGTATATCCAATAATGTTGGTAAAAATCAAACACCATGCAAACACTTCTCGCAATCACTTCACTCTTGATCTCACTTTAGTGCAAATCGGGTTTATTTTTTTGCCCCAAAGCAAATTGATTTTCCCAACCCACTTTGACGCGGTTTTAGGTGGTTGTAGCTGTGTTATTTTTATTTCGTGTTGTTTTTTTTTTGTATTAACTTTAACTGCATTTTTATTCAAATTGTTGAACTTCATTATAAACATCAAACTAACCGAAAATTTGCACTGTAAATGCATAAAAAATACAAGATTGAACGCAAAAGCAAGCTGAACTCTGCCAGAAACAACAACAATATCGGCAACGAAATGAAAATATACTCGAAAACCCGGAAAAGTGAACAATAAATTTTTAAAGCGTAAAGTACAAACAAAACATACACAAAATGTGGAATGTATGCAGGGAATCGGTGGAAAACAACGAGGGGCTTTCTCAATAGTTTAGGAACAAGAACAACCGGTCGGTGATTCCAATGTAATTCGAATCGCCTTATAGTTTAATCAGCATTTACTTTTCAGTCTTCAGATTGAGATCAACAGCGCTCCTTACATTGTGTTGCCGTATCTTCACATAGTTATAGTGTTTGCTTATGAAGTTATTATTAATTCGTTTATTTAGAAGACAAGTTTTAACAAAATAACTTTAACTATATATACTACCCACGTATATTTCGTTTTATGTATAAATTTTGTACATATGCAGATACCTTAATACCATAAAATACGACTGTAATAACTTTTGGCGAAAAATATGTGTGAGTGAACAACAACTACAACTAACATAGTTTATAAAAAAAAAACTAACAACAAAAACATCTCACCGAGTAGAGTTCAGGATGCAAAACATTTAGAATTTTAAACATTCGCAGAACCACAACTAGAATCCACCACTAGAATTCGCGATGCCAACAACAGCATTTGCACTTCACTTTTCGCCGCTTGTTGAGTTTTTAACATTTTCAGTGGAAATTCATAAGTTGTATTTTACGTTCTATTTTGGTTTAGTTTCTTCTTTTACTCCAACTCCTGTACCCCCTCCCATCTACCCAACTACAATTTCCTTAGGTCTTCAAGTAGACTTTGTATGTAGTTTTGTTTTTACCACACACAGATGTAATTTGTGTCTGCCCCATAAGCAGGATGTGTAGCTGGATGGATGGATGGAAGCATGAACGTATAGTTGTTTGGTTGGTCGGTCGGTCGGTTGGTTAGCTCTATTGTTTGAAGTTAGTGAATAGCTGTAGCTATTAAATTTATTTATATGAAATTTTTAAATTTCTATATGTTGCTTTGTACACAATTTCACTTGAGTGGTATGTTTTCTTATGAAACCAATGGAAATTCTTTACTAATGAGGTGGGTCTGAATTTAAATTTTCCCTTAATTGGTAATTAAGTTATGGTGTTGTTGAGGTTTGGCATGAAATTATATAAATTTGGTTAAAGGGTTCTTTCGCTTGCTTGCACTGGCCAAGGGAACTAGAAATATTTAAAATTATGTTAATGTAACATAATATGTTACTGTTGTTTCTACATAGCATGGCATGGGAAATGTTTCTAATATGTCTATTCATACTCAGGAGATTTCAGATCTGGCAATAATAAAATTTATAAATGCTACAAGTATTTGACGCGGGTATGTCAAAATAATATATCCGCGATCCCATGCTTCAAGGGGCAGATCTAGGAAATGAGAATGCTACAGTGTATAAGTCTCTGAGTGAAGCTGCACCGGGAAATATGTCATCAGAAAATTTAAGGGAAAAAGGTATGTGTTATTCAATAATTCAAATATGAGATTCGAATCGATGATGAGTTTTGTGTCAAAAGTACAGGAAACGACCAGTAAGAAAGTTTCATTCGGGCAATCCGACTTACATATACCCTCAACCTCAGTAAAATAACAAATATATATTCTATTGATATTATAACTCGATTTCTAAAGTGGGCGGAGTGCTAAATTTTTATGGGAGGTACCAGAAGGGACATGGCTAGACTTCCAATTTTTTTTCCAAAACTTTATCCTGTTAAAGCTTTACTAAGTAAAGAATCTGGGTACGATTACGTTGGATTTATTGATATTATTACTACATTTTTAAAGTGGGCGGGTGGTACCAGAAGGAGCGTAGCTAGACTTCCAAATTTTTTTCCAAAACTTTATCCTGGTATAGCTTTACTAAATACAGAATTTGGTTACGATCCCAATGGGTGTATTGATATTATTACTCGATTTCTAAAGTGGACGGAATGATGCATTTATATGGGAGGTACCAGAAGGGGCGGGGCCATGTAGCCCATTTGCAATACCGTAAGTAGTTTTGGGAAAATATTAATTCGTGCAAAATTTCAAAACATTTGGTTGCGTCTTTCGAAAGTTATCGTGCGTACCAGCCGGACAGCCAGACAGATGGACGGACATGGCTCAAACGACTCAAAAAGTCATGAATCGAATTTGGTTCAAAGAAACCTAGGGTCTAAAGTGACTCCTTCTATGTGTTACACTTTTAAGTCGTATCAAATGATATATACGCTCATCCCTTAGGGTGTAGTATGAAAATCCCCGACTACAATCGGGAAAAAATAAAGTGATGAGTAATTTTAAATTTCAAACATCGTTTATGTTAAATGTAGATGTTCTGTTTAAAAGTGTAAAGCGATTGTAGCTGACTGTAGCAGGGCTATTTCCTGGGTCCGATGCTCTATAGCATTTTCGTAAGTGACATTCTGCTACTCCCCTAGTGGGGACTTTCTGCTTTTGAATGCTGATAACATTCTTGCCGCTGATTCAGATGCAAGTAGGATTAATACTATGTTGAACCTCTTCTTAGAAATATTATCACCTTTCTTCTTGAGTTGGAGACTAAAGCTGAATGTCGTTTAGTTCAAAAGGCTGTTGTTTAAAGGCAAGAGAAAATATTTGTTCCGCTGCTAAAGGGGATTTACTACAATATTGAAATTCTGCGAACAAAAGACATAACAGGGAACTTGAAATGTCCCCAGCCTACCATAGTAAAACCCATTTATTTTTGGCAAAATTCGTTTTTTTTTTATTCAACATAATTCCCTTCTAGGGTGATACACAGATTATAGCGACCATCCAACTTTTCGATACCATGTTTGTAGTACGATTTGTCCTTTGCTTCAAAGTAGCCCTCAGTTTCGGCGATCGCCTCATCATTCGACGAAAATTTCTTCCCAGCGAGCATTCTTTTGAGATCTGAGAACATGAAATAGTCGCTGGGGACCATATCTGGAGAATGCGGTGGATGCGGAATCATTCATAGATTTTGTCATCGTTTTTACTGACTTGTTACATGGTGCATTGTCTTGGTGAAGCAGCACTTTTTCTTCAAATGTGGCAGTTTTTCGGCGATTTCGTCCTTCAATCGGTTTAATAACGCTATGTAATAGTCGCGTTGATGGTCTTTCCTTTTTCAAGGAAAAATTGCGAATAGCAATAATTGTTTTGTTTTGTCATACAGACACGATCATCAATTCACACGTACTCGAAAGTTTTGTTTGATTCCAAACAGTCAGTCTCTACTTAAATGTTATGAAATCAACTCGACACACGCTTGTTGCGAATTCAACACAACGATTCAACGATTGTTGGGAGAGCACAACATTTTCACCGTGTACAATTCGACTTCGCTCACTCGAGGGAGCCGGCAATGATAGAAAAATTTAGATGACTTGAGCCGGCAATCGAACCACGGATCTCCCGCATGGTAGTCGCGTGTTCTAACCACTAGCCCACCGCCGGCCACTGCTGTTTAAATCAAGTGGACTAATTAAGGGCTGCCCTTATTTGCTACATGCAGCCTTTTTCAACAAACATAGAGTAATAACTGCATTTCTAACCTATTAAGCTATATTCGGTCTGAAACTAAGCTTGCTCTTCAAAATAACGCTCAGGTATTACGCACTTTCTGCAAGCTAAATGTCAAAACCGTAAAGCGTAATAATAATCACCTTGGATATGTTGTACCTGCAGTTAAAAAGGGGTCAAGTTCAGATCAAGGAATACTGATATCGAAATAGTTTTTCATTTTGTTTCATACTATTACAGTTAAGAGGAGCAATGTTAATTTTTAATTATCTACTCAGGCAGTTCAAACGTTACGGATTTGTCAAATTGTTCAAATTGTTTTTACCTTGTACCATCCGTATACGCTTCCGACTGTACTACTAAGTAATTAAAATTTTCAACATCCTCAATATCTCTATTTTGTTAATTAATCCTATTTAGTATCTGCCAGAGTATTACTCTGGAGTTTGGGTATAATTAATGTGCACACCCACGTAACAAATTTCCCCTTTACCACAGGTTAGCATTAGAAACATCACACATATTTATTTATCTATTTACACATACAAAAATGTAGGGAAATTTAACTTAGTCCACCATATCCCCCCTTTCACAAGCACTCACTCATACACTCACACAAAATAACATTTTTCAAATGGTTATTTTTAGTATCTTATGATGTCTTTCTAAATGTTTACATGATTTCGTAATTATGGTTTGTGGACTGTAGAAACACTAGAATACTCGATCTATCCGAGGCTGACTTTCAGTCAAAAGTAGCACGATGAGTTGAAGGAGAATTATGTGTACGTATTCCAGAATAAAAATAAACAAATACATCGCTACACATGAATATGCACATAACAGGATGAGATAAACACACAACTATTTATAACACAAGCAAGTAAAAAACACCACCACTTCTTCGCTTAGATGTGGTAGTGACTGAATATAAAGTACCAGCCAGCAGCCAGCATCCTTGTTTCCTTTATCCGTATTAACATCCGTAAACATTGCAGCCACACAGTTAGCTAGACTTTAAACACACACAACTTGCTACGGTTCTACAGTTGCAGTTGCAACAGCATAAAAAAAGACAAGTTATTTTTATAATGCCTTTATTATTTGCACATACATTATATAAAACGTTCCGACATTTTTAATATATAAGTGGTTTTCACATCAATTTTTTCCCATACATTCTATGGAGTTGCGTTACCCTCCGTTAGGTCCTTGAAACTATTGCATGCATAAAATAAAGTTTACTTTTGTGATCATTGCATCATTACTTGCCACGTGGAGAAATGTTTGCCAATTCCAAACAAATTTACAACTAATTGTGGTTGTTTTATTTTGAAACAAAGGAAATGAGAAATGTTTGTTTGCTTTTAATGATATTAAGAGTATAATTAAAGTTTTTTACTTTTTGTTGTGAAAATAAAGAAGATTAAATAAATTTGATTGTAGAATATCCATTTAAAAAAGTTTAGAATATTTTTGACGAACGAAGTGGAAAAATGTTGCAAAGTATAAAAGGTGCCGGAATTAAAATAAGGGTCAAGGGGATAAATATAAAGACACTGGCTTGATGAAATTGTGGGCGTATTTGTTACGCCCACTATATTTTTGTTAAACTTCTATTCTCTTAATTTTTTCCACCTCTGTGTCATTTTAGTTCCAATGCTTAGAAAACTTTATATATTTCTGTTTCATTTGGTGTTAGCCCATATTTTTAGCCTTCACTCAAGTCACCATAATTCTGATCAAATTGTTATTTTCTGACAATATTTAATAACTAAAACAAACTTCACAGTGCTATCGACTGATTATACAGTGACGATTTCATTATTTACCTAACAATTACCATTACCCTAGAGCAGACGCAACAGTACCATGAAATGTTCAATTTCTGACTATCAATAAGTCACGAACTAATTTACGCCCCTCTCCGCTATAATACCATATCATATCTCGTAGTAATGAGTAATTCAAATAATGGCCAACAAACGTGATTGCCAAAAATATCAGCTCGTAAGCATATTTTACCTTTAATTAGCAATCGATATCGAAATTTGTTTGTAAGTGGCATCGGCTACCCATCAGCAACACCATCATCATTGCCATCGTCGTCGTTGTCGTCCTCGCCAGGAAATGAAAGTGGTTTTGGTGTTCATTTAAGTGTAGTTATTTCCCTGAACATCAATTACGACGACATAAGGTATGTGTGTGCGTGTGTGTGTTAAGGTGTAACACACATACGCAGCCAACCATATATAGGTGGTCCCAATATAAGTGCGAGAGAGTCAATGGTGATAGAATGAAATCAACGCAACATCTGCCGCCATGAAGAACAAACTTTTGAATATACACATATGGCCATAAACTAACACAGATGGGAGTAAATAGTCAAACGAAGCTTTAACGCAAATACAGTGACAACAAAATGTAGGAATGTATTGCAGTTGTAGCTAGAAAAGAATTTTCCAAAGAAAACTTCTTTGGAATGTAACTATGTGATCTAAAGGTAAACGTCTCAAGTGCAGTTGTGTCATTACAGTGTTTTGAATAATTTTTTAAGTTTTTTAAAAATATTTAATTTTAAACGCGAAAAATATAGAACTAAGAAGTTATATATACATATATCAAAACTATTAATATGGAAATGTGACTTTCTTTCTTAGGAGGGCAGTATTGTCCACAAGTGTAAGATAACCGAAATGTTCGTAACTCACACAGAAGACGCTTCGTGACCACCTCTTATTCCTCATCGATGCAGATGTAGAGAAGTTTCATATTATAGCTATGATGTTCCTCAGATGGAATCTAGACAGGTTCAACGCAAATCGTATCTTCTGTGTATCCATGGTAGGCCAAATTTGTTCGGTCGCTATTTAAGTGGATTCATTCACCCATCTTTCCTTAGCAATGCGATTCAGTTTCCCCGCAATTAGCTATTTCCCTCTTATGAGAGGAATACCAATGTGGCCATAAACTTCCCCCGAATACAACGGTGGCGCCATTCTCGAACATTTTTCGAGTATACGTTCTCCAGGGATCTGATATCCGCTTTACTATCAGTAAGTTATGATACTATAATACTGAATATCCTCCATGGCTATTCAAGTGGCCCCTATTTTGGCCTCAACTATGCTACAGTGAGTCAGTAACCTAATGGACAGTTGAAAACTCAATTTCTACGAAATGATTCCACAGTCTACTCTTCCTCTTAATTTCGATCCGCCCGTGAAAGTTAGGTTAACATCTTCCAAAAAGAGTAGGGCATTATCATTATAGTCATTGTAGGTTCTGTCCGGGATGTTCCTCATTATACTCGCAGCGATAACAGGTTCTGGTGCAGTGTAATCCGTGTGGCACCTTACACTGATTAAGTCCAGCATTTTGGCATGGCCATAATCCCTGTGCATTCATGATTTAGTGGCGTTTAACCGTATGTTTGCTACTATCTTCTTCGCCTCAACATCTGGAGCTAACCAGTTTAGGATCGCAAACAGTGCTTTAGGTGATATCTCATAATGCGCTCGAATTTCATTATTTGGTTTGCAGTGTACGTTTTTGGGGCTAATTCCCCAGTAAAAGCCGATTGCACTGTTAGAGCATTATACTTATAGAGCTGTTACAGCTTTGCAAATCCTGCCCTGAGTGTTCAGATTCCATTTTAGTTTACTATCTAATATGAAGTAATAGAATTTCGTATCTCTGAGTGAATAGCACCAGTTCGGTTTTACTTGAATTACACCCAGTCCACAGTTATGACACCATTTAAACAGAAGTTTCAGCTAAGATTCCAAAAGCTCAGAGAGTAATTTAGAATCCTTGCCGGTAATTATAAGTGCCATATCATATGCATATGCGACAGTTGTACAGCACGTCTTGTCCATCATCTTCAGAACAGTATTGATGTTGAGATTTCATAGTGGTGGAGAGAATTCTCCTCCTTGTGGAGTACCACGAACCACCACCATACAAAAATATTTGATACGTGCAAACTGGATCCAATGTAGGAGTTTATCAACTAGTGACATAATTGCTGAATTAACCGCCAGTTGTTCCATTGAGCCGATTTCAGATTCAGGTTTGACATTGTTGAAAACTCCGATTTTCAGGAAGGTGGCAAGCATTTATTCCATGTGGTTCAGGGATCTTTCTATAAACCTAGCTATTGAATGTAAACCACTATGCGTGAGTTTATCCTTCATGTAGGCATGTTGAGCCTTGGATGAGACTTCCGTTTTAGGAAATGTTCTGATATATACATCAATATTTCTCTCTAAAGTTTAAAGCAGGAATGAAGATATGCTAAGAATCCCCCTTTGGAGATAAATACAATTTTGTTTGTTGTTCGTTTCGTTAGAATGTGTGACAACTGCGGACAGGCCCTGAATATTTTTTAAGTCCAGGGCGTCAATACGTCAATGTTATTCTGTAGATCCGCAGGAATAATACCATCGCGTCCCAGAGATTTTAAATGGTGGAAACTTTTGATACGCTATTGAACTCGATGCTAAGTTACCGGTATACCGGAAATATCAAAAGTACTACTGTCCGTTTTTCCAAAAACTGGTAATCACTTTCCTGACACTCTGGGAAGTTTGTTTCCATCAGTACCTCTAGGGTTTCGCAAGTGTATATGCGAGAACAGATGTTACCTCGCATTTTACAACTTTTCCAGATTACTTAAACTTAATTTCCCTTTACACCCCATGAATGAGGTATGGGATAGCTTCTCGCGTTGTTGTGAATTAACACGCATTCTTTTTTAGATTCACAACTAACGGCACATAATTGTTTATCGACGAATGAGAACGTCACTGTTTGAGAAGCTTTTACTAGACATGCCGATTGACTCGACACTTATACTGCAAAGTTGCTGTCGACAACATCGAGGGGGCCAACACCCCTTTAGGTAGGAAATCACCCTTATAGTTTGATTTAATACAAGGTTAACGGCACCAGAACGTGCCGTCTACTGAGGACTCCCATACAAATTAGTCAATTTCCCGATATTATTATTTCCAATATTTTCTAAAAGAAATATTTTGTATATATAGGTGAATCCTAAGAAACTGACAGTTCCACCCCAGATATAAGGAATAATGATTTCTTTTGAGATTTTTGTATGGATTAGTTAGAGCCTTTTTCCTTAGTCCTCCTTCCACTTTCGCTGCCCCCATACAAACTGACCATATGACTTGGAAATTAAAGTCCGGAAAACAATATCAATAAGAATAAATAGCAATAACGTGGCAGCATTTAAACTGGGCAGTAAGTTGAACGCAGGCGTGGAAAGCTTCTGCTACCTCGGTGGTATATTCGCATCCAGTGGTGGTAATAGGGATAACATCAGAAACCGCATTAACAATGCCAGATACTCCTTCTCGATCCTTCATCGCCTTTGGAAGTCGTCTAGCATTGTATTGAGTAACAACATTAGTTTATTTAACAGTATCGTAAAAAGCGACCTATTGTACGGCAGTGAATCATGTTGTTTTTCATCCCGTGAGATCAACACAATTTAGTTCTTTATTAAAAAAATGCCTGCGCATCATACCTTGAGTATTTTGGCCGCATACCATTAGAAATTATGAACTTTGGTATATAACAATGCAAGCCCCTATCGCCGATGAAATCGAAACAATGGATGGCTCGAACATACTCTCAGGAAACCTACAATCCACAAGGAAACAGGCAGAGGCCACCCAAAAAATACCTGGATGCGACAACTAAAAAATGAGCTAAGATAAGCCGGGAAAATGTTCAGCGAACAAAAAATTTTAGACCAAAACAGAACCCAATGGAAATCATTGGTTGAATCCCTATGTTATCCTTATCCTATTCACTTAATTAAGGATATTTATAAATCAGTTAATCTGACTGAAATTTGTCGACCCAAGATGGTAATGTGGATAACTGGGGATGATATTCGGATTCAGGAGGCCAATTTCTGCAACGTGTACTCAAAATAGTTTGGTCCATTGTTATGACAAAAGTTTTACAGCGAGTTACATACTTTTGAATGTCTCTGTAGGTTTATAAAGGCAGTCATAGTACCAAAACATGTTCCAAATTTGACTTGCAAACAAATAAGAATGAGTTTACTAATGTCTGTGTGTTAACTTATAACCAAATTAATGTAAGCGTATTTATAAATTGACATGTGTGTTTAACCATATACATATTTACATAGCTCTCCATATACCCAGTATATTATCTGATACAGTTCCAAGGCATTCATTTAGAAAAGTTTCTTTTAATGTTAGCAACTTCTCTTTATAAAGTATTGCTTAGAGAAATGTGAATAACGTAATGTGCTAAAATGTGTAAGCAAAAATTGCTACATTTAGTGATGTTCTGAAATCTTATGTTAGAACAGAATAGCAAATATAACACAGTACAACATTTTCCAGCTCATTGATTTGGGACTCAATTCTGAGAACTGCACGTGAAAGTAGCCCCAATTAAAGGAGGTCTGCATCATTCGTTTTGTCAAGTTATACGCCATAATAATTTAATATCGATTTAAAGTTAGTAAGTATCGTATGGGGGAATTTGTCACATTTAAGGCTCTTTTGTTTGACATAACTCGAGAACCACTAGTCCGATTTAGCTGAAACAAATTTAAAAATTAAGAATAACAATTCCTTTAATCTGTTCATATAACGTTTCCCTACATAAGAAACAGTTTCACTTTTCAATTCATCTAATGATTTTGAACTGGGTTTATTTGGTAGCAGTTACAATAAAACTGTTGTACTGCGTGGCGTATGATTTACGTGGAATATTACTTATGATAATCATACGCCACCATATAGTAGTTATGTTATTTTAAACATAAGGGCCTAAAATGTGACAAATTCCCCAACACGATACTTACTAACTTCAAATCGATATTAATTTATTATGGCATGTAACTTGACAAAACGAATGATGCAGAACTTCTTCTTTTTGGGGCTACTTTCTCGTGCAGTTCTCAGAATTGAGTCCCAAAATTATGTGTTGTACTGTGTAATACAGATTAGAACTCAATGAATTCAGTATTGAATTAAAATGCCACCGCAGCTTAATGCTATGCTGACTCTGACCTTTGCACAGAAATTTTCCCTTCAAATTGTCATAAAAATATATTCTACAGCGAAAATTTAAATCTTTAGTTGAACCAAGAAAATGTCATAGTTATACTAAAAAGTTTCACGTAACTTCATAGTCAGTCAAACGTTTTGGATATCACATTCACATACAAATACACACACACACACGCAGTCATTCACCCACAGCCGTGTACACATTTCCGTTCCACATCCCAGCGGCGGAAATCATGAGAAGGAAGGCCTTTGTTCATGAGTTTGAAGGCCTTCTTTTGGATCCGGTATGCCTTCCTTGGCCTTCTTTCTTCCTTTCTTTTTTTACATTGCGTGACATTGGAAAATAAGGCCTTCCGTCGCCGGTTTCCATAAGAAGGCCTTATGGATGCTTTCTATAAGAAGGCCTCATGGAAACTTTCTATAAAGGGGCCCTATGGAAGCTTTCTAAAAGAAGGCATTATGGAAGGCCCGCATACACATGAAAAAATAATGACTTGCAAATAAAACAAAATCTATATAGTGCACCCTCAAATTATTTATTTTTTTTGAGAGCGCACCGGTTATTTTTAGATATTTCTCACTTATATATATTTTTCTCTATACTTACATTTTTTTTTAAACGACAGTAAACATTGCTGGAGTTTGAACCCACTACCTCGTGATTGTTAGTCAGCCATGCTACTGTCTAGCCTATGAAGATGCATTCGAATTGTGTGGTTGAAACTAATGATACACTGTTTAAAAAAAACCCCTTCCACGGAAATTAACAATTTTTTCCATTTGGAAGACATCCAATACCCCTTATATTTGGAAGCGAGAGGGTATGTGTATGAAATCCCTCTGCCTTCTTTTCAAAGGCCTCTGGCAGGCCTTCATAAAAGTTGAAAAAAAAACGTATTAAATATTCTTTCCATTTAGAAGGCATGCAATACCCCTGTTTTTTGGAAGCGAGAGGGGATGTGTATGAAATCCCTCTGCCTTCTTTTTACATGTCTTTGGCAGGTCAGTCCATAAAATGCCTAAATCTGATGAAAATTCATGCGTTCTGTATTCCTTATTTGAAATGTTATTCCCAAATAATGACTACTGCATGTATTATATGAGGAAGGCCTCTCAAATTCCGCCGCTGGGATACTGAATTGGACCTCCGGAGGAAGGTGTATGTGGGAGATACAAGTAGAAATATCTTTCACGTATGATGCCAATTACAGCGGTTAACAGAGATACACATGTTCGTTTTGGTTATGACAACAACAAAGTAAATGTAAAAAAAGGGAAAAATCTATAAAAATACGTACATGCCCGGTGCACACCAATACTACGTATATGCGTATATAGATAGAGAACGCGTAGCATGAAACATTTATGTGCGATATATACCGATAGGATACACTACACAATTCTTTGGTTTTGCAATCATGTCAAAAAGTCAGAAAAACAGCTGCATCATCAAAATTTATGAATGTTGTCTGCGTTTGCTACTCATCTCACTTGACACAGTACACAGTTGCGTACGTTGCTTCCTTCGCAACCAAAGGATGCGGATTAATGGCAAGTTTGGGGTTGAGGTTTGTTTTCGCCGAAAACCAACGTAATTGAAAATATAATTGCGTCATTTGTGCATATAACAAATATTGAATATTAATGAAAATAAACCCGGACATTTTGGTCGGATGCTTAAAAGCGAAAGAGGCTTAGGTAGGAGGCGGCAGATGTTTGCTTTGCACAAATGTTTAACAAATTAAGTGCTTTGAAATGGGTTGTAAAGACATAAGAACGACATTTTCTAGATGGGTTTTTGCTTAAATTTGTAATTTTAGTCCGTCACTATGTACATTGAGTGGCATATGATATATTCAAAAATTGGTCAATAAACACTCATTGGGAGAAAACAGTATCCTGTTTGGACCCTTAAGAAATCGGTCACTGAAACGTAACCCGAGTAACGATCCAAACTTTACAACAAACCATTAAGAAAGTTCCAGTCGAGAAAACTGACTTATATATACGCTCACCCTTAGTAACACATAAAAATATCTAGTATATTGATATTATTACTCGAACAGACTTCTAGATTTTTTCCGCAAAACTTTATCCTGCATTTAGCTTTACTAACTACAGAGTTTTGGCACGATCGTGAACTCGATTCATGACATTTTAAGTCCGTCCGTCTGTCTGGTTGTCTGGCTGGAACGCACGACAACTTCCGAAAGACGAAACCAAATGTTTTGAAACTTTTCAAAAGTTAATATTTTCCAAAACTACTAACGGTATTGAAAATGGGCTACATGGCAACGCCCCTTCTGGTACCTTTCATACAAATGTACTATTCCGCCCATTTAAGAAATCGAGTAATAATATTACAATAACCAACGCGATCGTTCCCAAAATCTGTATTTAGTAAAACTAAATGGGAATACAATTTTGGAGAAAAACTGGTAGTCTATCCACGCCCCGTCTGGTACCTCCCATACAAATGTACCATTCCGCCCACTTTAGAAATCGAATAATAAAACCAATATACTATAAAATTTTATGTTTTACTGAGGGTTGAAGGTATATGTAAGTCGGTTTTCCCGACTAAAACTTTCATTAAATAAAACTGTATACTTTATATGTTCTAAATCTATAGGTAAGGTTGTAGACACGAGTAGTTTAGTAAATACCAGATCAGAGGTTTGCTGATCTATTGCGATTGTCCCTTAACGAAGGAATGGAGCAAGAAGGAGAGTGTGGACCCCAATCATCATCATCTTGACTCAGTTAGCCATGGATGGTCCCGCATGAAACATATTAAATTGCCTACTCCGACTGGGGAGAGAGGCTCTAAGTCCTTTACATAAGCTTCCCCTAAGGATATGTTCCATTGTCTTGAACTCCTCACCGTCCTAAAACACGCGGCGGTAGTCCGGTATGGATTTATCACATTTGCTATTTATGTGCCTGATATTATAGTGGCCAGTATATTCGCCAGCCTCAAATCATTCCTGCACAGGTCAACCATGTACTCCTATTGAGATCTGCTATATTCGAGCCACAGCGATCTAGCAGTTATACAGTCGATTTTGGAGATCAAACATCTGCTGGCTGTTTTCCTCCTCATCCTCATCGAATCCTCCACTAGGCCAAAAAGGTAACAAATAGGCGGGTGAACATTTCCCATAGAGTCATGATCAGTTATAGTACAGCATTCTCTTGCCAATAAGTCTGTTGATTCATTACCAGGGATCTCACAAACCCAGTAGACGCTGAAATCCGGAGGCTTTAGTCTATCCAACTTATCCTACAGTTCCTCACCATCTTTGATTTACACAAAGTAGATTGATCGCAGACGGTAATCCTTCTGGTAGTATCGATTTCACATCCCATTATAGCCTCCGCGGTTTTCTGAATGGTCAGCACCGAAGACGGAAAAACACTGTCTTCATTATGTAGCCTGAAAGAGAAGCTTAGCTGCAGGTCTTCGCTAGAAACACCTGCAAAAGAGCAAAACTTAGCAAAGCAAAGTTTGAGGGCTTTAGTCAGGGCATCCACTTTCCTATATATCTCTTCGATTGTACTGCAGCTTCCCGCAAGAGAGTTAACTGCAACAGCAATCGGAACTCCGCCCAATTAGCTCTCCGCGGATTCCTATTTGCCTATTGGCATTCCCCTACTACATCCACTGTAAAGTAGATAAAGCTGTGAAGCTAAAAGGAAAATTATCCAGAGCCCCACCAATCCTCAAACAGTGCAAGTGTAATTATACTAAATTATAGCCAAAATAGTGCAAGCAGCCTCGAAGAGCAAACTCTTAGAAATCGTGTCTTTTAAACAAATTATACCAATTATTTTAAAGTTTTTTCCAACTTCAGGAATCCATAATGCAACGTTGGTCGCAACCTTTGATGATTTTTAAAGGGAACTCTTCTTTCTCAGTTTTAATTAGTAATTTCGCTTACTGAATGCTTTATAGCACTTTTAGTACTACTGTGCCACCGACAAGAAATTCAATCGGAGCAGAGTCTTTTATGTGCAATGTTCAGCAAAGTCACAAAAAAAACTGTCGCAAGGTGAACCCTTTATTTAGCAACAGGCCCCAATCAACCCCACATGTAATATCGTGACAACTAATTTGCTTATTAAATTTAATAAGTTAATATAATAGAACAAATTCCTACCTAATATAATAACCTTTCAAGTAATACGATTATTCAACTTAAATAAGTTGATAGAAAATAATAACATTATAGTTCCAAAGTCACAAATTCTTACCACTTCTCTCTCTAACTGCGTAAGGAATTCCTATTTTTATCGCAACATTTATATAACACAATTGCCTAATACATAATAGCATTTGCCAAGGAATTAAGTCATTTATGACCGCATTAATTTCTGCTCTAATTCTCTCCTATACCATAAACTTTCAAGTCGTTACAACTAAAACTTGATTTCCGACCGAAACTAATAATTTTGTTAGTGCTATTAGACCAGATTCCTTTACCAGGAATTCAACACCCACATACATACCCCCAATGAAACAATAATTGTTGTTGTTGTTTATTAGTTTAGTTGTTCCTTTTGCTCTGCACTTGTGTGCGTGTCGTAAGTGTCTATCATCATGCGATTTTAGTTTATATAATACATAGTTCATAATCTAATTGTATAGTTGTTGTAATAGATTACAAGCGCCAAATAATAGGACATTTGCACAAACTCATAGAAATGGCTAATAATGGCGGCGTCCATAGACCAAAAGCTGTAGAAATAGAGTGAACGAACATTAAACTCATTCCTACTATGCCTTTCTCATAGATAACAGTCAATTTGGCCGGGTACATTATAGATTTAGTAGAAGACAGACAGGCGGACGGGCCGGTTGGCCATTCACTGTCACATAGTTTGATAGTCATGCAGAGATGACAGATAAATGCTTTTAAACTGTCATTAGCTAATTATTACCACAGTCATTAGGAAATTGTTGTCGTTTTAGTTTGTCGATGAACTCGCGTTTCTTTTTATTTTATTTTTTGTTTCAGCTTTGGCTTACAATTGCTTGTCGTAGTTTCTGTGTCCCCTTGGGCCATGAATTTGATTATGGTGGGACAAAAGCACTTATGATGTCGTCGCAGCTGCCGTTAGGTTATAGGGAAATAATTCATGAGGAAATAATTTGAAAATATACAGCGGAAAGTCATTATGTACAGATTTTAAAATCTGCAGGGACGATTATTATGAATGTAGAGTAAATCTATGTATGAGTTGAATCTATATTCACTAATCTTGAATCTCTAATCTCTAATCTAGTACCATGATAATTTGTAGTTTTTACTATAAAAATTGGATTGCAGTGCAAGAGAGAAATTCTGAAAACATAATACAATAAAATAGAAACGTCTTTAGCAAAAATTTTGAACAGAGGTGCGATAGTGTTGTATGGAGATCCTTAGTAACAAGGTTTGTATACGAACCACCACCTAATTTTGTGTGGGGGAGGTGGGTAAGCCCGATAACTTCCCTGAGTCGACCCTAGAGGGGTAAAATGTGTGCCCGATATTCAATAATTTTTCCACCTCAGGGGCCTTCCATACAAAAATCAGTTCCTACCTCCTGGAGATATAAAATGTATGACCGATCCCCAGTCTTTCCCCTTTATTACGTATGTCGTAGTCGTCTTTCGACAACATCCTATTGTTTTTTTTTATTTGAATACAATTTTTAATTCTTAACAGAAATATTGTAGTGTTGAGAATTTTTCTTTGTCTGATAAAGAATAATATAATTGGAGCAATTACAAATCGTATTTTCGTCTCATAAACGATATTTGAAAATCGACAAAGATTCGACGTGACTACGATATACATAATAAGGGTGATTATTGACTCCTAACATTTTTCTCAAACATACCTACCTCCTAAGTGGTCTCCCATACAAAAATCAGTTTATTTTTTTATTAATTTTGCTGCCACCGCTTTAACTGCCCCAAAGGTGCCCCTAGAGAAGCCATACAATTTGTTTTTTATTTTTATATTTTTTTATGAAATCAGTTCCTGCCGCTCCCATGGTGCGACCCAGAGGGCACCAGGCTACCAGAAATTTTTATGTAAAAACCAGTTCAGTTTCATTCAGGTAAACTGTATGATAAATACCATCACCCAATATAAGGTAGTGTTTAAATATTGAGTTATTAAACTTGACGGATTTTTAATTAAAATTACTTATGTTTCATTATATGTCTGCTTGTGTATAGAAAACGGTTGTAGATAGGACTTTCTGTCATAATACCAGCGGTCTAGAGACATGTTACAAAACCGTTAAAATTTGACTTATTTGTATAGGAGCTCAATAGTTAGGTTATAATAGGGGTTTTATCTTAGGATGAGGTTGCTCAGCCGCCTCCAGGATCTTCGCAAGGACCCTCAAAACCTCAAATCATCAAATAAAAGAGTGGATTTTCCGTGTTTAGGGCAAGATATTTTATATATATTTCCTTACTTTACAATCCACAAAATTTAGATAGAACAAAACATTCCGGATCCTTAAGCTAAAGTGCAATTACTGGTCTGATATCCTTAAGATGTTTGATGGCGGGCAATGATGTCTGGGGATTATGCTTGGTCGTATGCTTGGTTATTCTTGCTCGTATCGATGGTGTCTGGTGTAATATATTGCGGTGCCTGGGGTTGTTGTTCTTTGTACGGAGAAGCAGTCCTTAGACGAGCGGCGGTAGTCCGGTGACGGGAAACAGGTCGGGTTTGACGCGGCGGTAATTCGGTGATTGGAAACAACTATTAATAGGCCCTGGTCTTACAAGTACGAGTACTCGTTGTACAGCCTTAGCGTCCGTCGTATAGACTCGTAGGTCAGATTATACAGGCTTATAGCCCGATTCTACAGGCTATTAGCCGGGTTTCAAAGACTCAAGGTACGATTGTGCAGGCTTATAGCCCGATTGTACAGCTTCGAAGTCCGATTGTACAGGCCGTTAGCCCGGTTGTACAGACTAAAGTCCGGTTGTACAAGCTTATAGTCCGATTGTACAGACTTATAGCCCGATTGTACAGACACGTAGGTCCGATTATACAGACTTATTGTTTGATTGTACAGACTCGAGATCCGATTGTACAGGCCTTTAGCACTGTTGTACAGACTTATTGTCCGATTGTTCAGACTCAAGGTCCGATTATAGAGGCTTATAGCCCGATTATACAGACTGGTAGGTCCGATTGTACAGACTCATTGTCTGATTGTACAGACTCGAGGACCGATTGTACAGGCCTCTAGCCCGGTTGTACAGACTTATTGTCCGATTGTTCAGACTCAAGGTCCGATTGTAGAGGCTTATAGACCGATTGTACAGACTCGAGGTCCGATTGTACAGGCCTCTAGCCCGGTTGTACAAACTTATTGTCAAATTGTACAGGCCTATAGCACGGTTGAAAAAAAAAAATAAAATTTTCTTTCATTGTCGGCTCCCCTCGAATGTTGTTTGACAGCAACTTCGCAGTATTAAGCGTTGATTCAATCGTCGTGTCTAGTAAGAGCTTCTCACAACAGTGACGTTCGCATTCGTCGATAAATAAGTAGGTGCCGTTAGTTGTGAATCTAAAAATAGAAAGCGTGTTAATTCACAACAACGCGAGAAGCTATCCCATACCTCATTCATGGGGTGCAAAGGGAAATTAAGTTTTTTTTAAGTTTTTTATAGCACGGCTCATAGCCTGGTTATACAGACTTATTTTGCCGATTGTATAAACTAGAGGTCCGGTTGTACAGACTTTTTGTCCGTTTAACAAAGATACTTGTCTTCGTACAATTCCAAAGGATCAAGAAGAGCAGATAACATTCCTTGACTTGGCAATAAACTTCCTCTTGGAGGAGTCACTATTCTAAATATGTTATTATTATATAGTATTCTACGTCTATTCTATTATTTTAGTTATTATTTATGTACGGATGAAATATTAATTTCATAACGTTGCAAGGTGGCAAATAGTTAGGTTTTCTGTGGTTTCACCTCTTATCACAGGATAAATTAACAGACCAAATTTCATTATTCCGCAAGTGTCCTTCTGGAAGTTATGGGAGAACTATAAATTTTCAACAAATATGTTATTTTGTATGGGAGGTACCAGAAGTGGTCAACCAATATAGTTCATATTCATTCCAGAGTAAAATTTTCATATTCGTAAATCGTACGCAAAATTAGACTGAAAACAGTGTACTTACAAAAAGGATATGTACATAAAACTATGAGGGTGAATTCGGTCATTTGTAAGGTACCAGAAGTGGTGTGTCAAATAGTTAGGGATTCTGAGGTTTTGCCTTTTATTAGGGGCGTGTCAAAGTTTTCGGTTTTTTGAGGCTTCGTCTACTATTACTAGACCATATTCCAATATCATCCAGTTGTCCATTTGGAAGTTATAGAAGAAATATAAATACGTAATTTTGTATATAAGGTACCAGAAGGGGTGGAGGTATTCTGCCCATTCACATTCCCATTACTTAATTTTATATAAATACTAGTGGGCCCGGCAATGCTTCGCTATTGCATATTAACATATAGGTCTACAAAGTACTTTAAAACAGTACTTAAGCTCGACAATAATATGTTGAGTTTATTAACTTATGTAACTAATTTCAAGTAACTCCTTAACATGGAAGTTAACTTATTAAGTTTTAAATTCTAAATATGATAGGCTCTATGACGATAGTAAAAAGTTCATCATCAAAGTCATATCTATAGTTTCGACATGTAGATTTAGTTTTGTCTGTATGTAGGGAGAAAACACTTCTTTCACAAATCAGAAACAGAAATGTCTCAGAAGATCAAAATTAAGTTTTTTTATTTATATGTAGTAGCGGGAACCGTCTGTATACTAACTATGTCTTTGGGAGTAAAAATCACTTTTGTTATGTCTCCTCCTCCTATTGATCGCAAATGAAAATTTCGTTTGAAGTTTCATGCCTTTATTCATAAAAACCTCCATGTCTTCTTCTCATACGGACCAAGAATATACCCGAATACTCTCTATATACTGATCTCGTATTTCCATTTTTTGAGATAATTCGGTCACGAACGTTTGGCTTAACAAAGTGATGATCTCACGCGCTGCAAAACATATTACGCCGTCGTGTTGAAACCATTTCTCCTACAAATAATGTGCAATTACATGATAAATAAAAAAAAATCAATTGATCGTCCACTTGCTCTAGTTCGATTTTATATGAATGTAGACCAAGATCTTTCCTCAGCATTTGCAGAGACCGAGTTGCTGAGAACGGCGTCGGTTCGATAAATTCGAGTCCCTTGTCACACTTAAGTCTACAGCGTCGATGGCTCCTATTTGTTGACGAACATAAGTTTGGCGAACATAACGCGCATTTTATCTAGTTTTACGCAGGTTTGTGCTCATTTAAAAACAAAAAAATCTACATCTGAAATCTTCCTGCTTCCCAGCGGGAGCTAGGAATTGATTTAAGACACAAATTTTATTGGTGAAATTATCTAACAATTCATCGTAGATTCCGATTTTGGTTACGATTTTTGCGAATAAAAAAATTGGCCCACCTTACTTTTCATATCTCTGGGTGAACTGCAATATACTGTGGAATTTTGACAGTTATAACTACTTATTTTAAAAGGGGTGTAGTACAGCCTACTTCCACCCTTACTGTAATTCATACTGCAAAAAATTGGCCCACCTTACTATTCATATCTCTATGCGAACTGCAATATACTGTGGAATTTTGACAGTTATAACTACTTATTTTAAAAGGGTGCAGCACAGCCCACTTCCACCCTTACTGTAATTCATACTGCAACAATAACATGTGTAACAAATGACATCTTCATACCTCTGATAGTTCATGAGATATAGACTTTCAAGTTGTATGGGCGGTGCCACGCCCCTTTATCCAATCACAACTAAGTACAGCCAGAGACCAACAACATGTCATCAATACGACTTTCTTAAATTATCTTATAAATCAGTCTATTATAAAAGCCGTCAGAGAGATTTTTGAAAAGGGGGCGTGGCACCCCCCACATCTACCCTGGCTGTAATTAATACTGCTCCAACAACATATACACCAAATCTCATCTTCATACCTCTGATAGTTCATGAGATATAGCCCTTTTAATTTTTAAGTTGTATGGGCGGTGCCACGCCCCTTTATCCAATCACAACCTATTATAGCCAGGGACTATCAACAGGTCAACAGTACCACTTGGTAATATTTTCGTATCAATCGGTCTATTAGAAAAGCCGTTAGAGCGATTTTTGAAAAGGGGGCGTGGCACCGCCCACTTCCACCTTGGCTGGAATTAATACTGCTTCACCAACATATATACAAAATCTCATCGTCATACCTTTGATAGTTCATGAGATACAGCCCTTTTGATTTTCAAGTTGTGTGGGCGGTGCCACGCCCCTTTGTCCAATTGGACCGAATTGTAAATCTAAACCATCCGGGGCGCCACCCAAAAGCATACAAAAAAATTTATGCAAATCGGTCCAGCCGTTTAGGAGGAGTTCAGTCACAACACACGTACGGTAGAATTTTATATACATTTTGATTGTCACTCCATAACTCGAGAATGGCTAGACCGATTTTGGATTTCAAAATCAACTAACCATCATCACTCCTCCCTGTACCTTCCCTAAAAATTTTATGGCAATCGGTCGAGCCGTTCTCGAGTTATGGAGTGACAATCAAAATGTACACTTCTTTTTATATATATAGATTAATGCTGGATAATTTGCATACCGATAAGTAAAGATGTACTCGAGTTGTCGTGCCCACCAGCCAGCCTGACAGACGATCAAAGCTCAATCGTCTCAAAAAGTCTTGAAATGAATTTGGGCTTAAGATACTTTTGGTCTAACTCGCATCCTTTAACGCCTTATAGATGAGGGTATATATCATTTGATACGACCCAAAAGTGTAACACATAGAAGGAGTCACTTTAGACCCTAGGTTTCTTTGACCCAAATTCGATTCATGACTTTTTAAGTCGTTTGAGCCATGTTCGTCTGTCTGTCTGTCTGTCTGGCTGTCCGGCTGGTTCGCACGATAACTTTCGAACGACGTAACCAAATGTTTTGAAATTTTGCACGAGTTATTATTTTCTCAAAACTACTTACGGTATTGCAAATGGGCTATATGGCCCCGCCCCTTCTGGTACCTCCCATACAAATACATCAATCCGCCCACTTTAGAAATAATAAAATCAATACATCCAACGGGATCGTACCCAAATTCTGTATTTGGTAAAGCTATAACAGGATAAAGTTTTGGAAAACATTTTGAAAGCCTAGACGCGCCCCTACTGGTACCTCCCATACAAATCTACCTTTCCGCCCACTATAGAGATGGAGGAATAATATCAATGAATCAAACGTGATCGTACCCAAATTCTACTTTTAGTATAGCTATAAAAGGATAAAGTTAAATCTGGAAGTCTAGACACGCCCCTTGTGGTACCCCCATACAAATGTACCACTCCGCCCACTTTAGAAATAGGGTAATAATATCAATACACTCGACACGATCGTGCCGAAATTCTGAATTTTGTTATGTTATAATAGGACAAAGTTTTTGAGAAAAATGTGGAAGTCTAGACACGCCCCTTATGGTACCTCCCATATAAATGTACCCTTCCGACCACTTTAGGGATGTAGTAATAATATCAAAACACCCAACTGTGACCAAAAAGTGGAGAAAATTCTAACACGAAGAGCTATCAAATTTTAAGTTTCCTTAAATCTACCAACACAAAACATTATAATCTGAATAATGACAACAATGTTCACCAGCTACCATTCATTGTGTGGCCTCCCTCACTCACTACATTTGCGCATTTGTTTTATTTCCAGTAGAAAATACACACAATAATATTAAATGATTACGGATTTAATATTAGTTTGGTTCGTTCACAATCGAAATAACCAAAACAACATAACGATTATAGAACCCAACTCCCTGCTGTGCCAATCCTTCAGCCGGACTCGTTCTGGTGGTAGAAGAGAGAGAGAGAAAGAGCGTTGGATAAGGCAAAGTCGCTAATGATTGTGTATATTATGTTTGTGTTTTTAGCGTTTTCTTCGTGGCGGTCCTTGGTTCGTTAATAGGTTTTATTATCATTGACTTTTATTGATTTTACTCACACAACACCCAAAACGTCGGCAAATTTTTCACATTAAGCTTTGGGAAACGGAAAGAAGATCTAAGGCGGAAATACTTGCTCACACACACACACACTTACATTCACTCAAACGTATCGAAATGACTCTAATAAACACAAATATTTATGACATGATGATGATGTCGATGTCGAGGTTACTTGGTATTATTGTTATTGTCTTTGTTGTTTTTGCTATTATTGCTGTACTGTTTTCATTTTGTTGTTAGGTACAATAATTCGTTTTTCGTGTTTTGTGTGGTTTTTGGTTATTTGTGATTATGATTGTTATTATTTTGTTTGTTTTTATTGCATTTTAATTTTTATATTCCATTAAGTTCTTTATTTGTCAGAGTATTTTTGCGTATTATATACAAATGTGCTTATGCACACATGTACAAATGTATAGTTGTGTGTCATGAACAATTTTTTTTTTTTACATAGTAGAAATTATTCGAATGAGTATTGCTGTCTTTATGCGTTTTGCGGTTTTCCGTTTATATTTTGCGGTTATTGATTTATGTAGGAAGTATTGGAATTTATTATGAAGAAATTACAACTAGTATTTGGTTATGACTATTTATTAGGAGATGAAAAAACGAGTATGTTTTTTTTTCTATGAGAAATTATGAAAAAAAAAGTTTTATTAATTAAGGAGTAATTTATGTTGTGGTTAGTAGGAGAAAACTGAAAATGTATGAATATTAAATGGGTACTTGGAAGGTTAGAGTTTGTTTTAAATGAAGTCGATAATGGCTTCTACGGGCATAATGAATGTTGTCGTAAGCATTTTTCATAGATTGTTCTTTAAATTTTCGATTAATATTAACTCCAGCAAACCTTAACTGATATTCTCCAATAACTCCCAACCAGACGATAGCAGTTCTTATAAATTTGGTCGGTTTATTTAACTTGTAATAATAGACAAACCGTCAAAAGCCAAACTCTTTGCCATACCCTTCTGGTATATCCCATACAAATGACCGAATTGACCTCCATAATTTTATAAACATATCTTTTTCGTAAAAACACTGCATTCAGTCAAATTTTGCGTAAGATGTACGCTTATGAAAATTTGCCTGAATATGGACCATATCGACCAACCCGTTCTGTAACCTCCCATACAAAATTGAAAAATTGAATATCTTCAATAACTTCCAAACCGAATGCTGTTCTAGTGTAAGTCTTTCATGGTGATTTGCCAAAGAAAGTAAACTGAAAGAAAGTCTAACACACTTCATTAGTATGACAGCAAGATTTACACTTATACCTATCAGAAGTTAGTTCTATAGGTCTAAAAAAACCCTATACATAGGTTATTTTCAAATGTTCGGTACTGCTACCTCTGATATACAATGGAACTTCAAATTGTGCCGCTCAGTCGAACAAAAGCGGTTTTTCTGTCCAACTCCAATGAAAATTGATTAAACTTTCTATTTATAGGACTTATTACCAAATCACCTTTCGGAAAAGTAATTTAAAAAAAAAATATTAAAAACACATCACTGTTTTAGTCGGCGCAACTACGATATTTCCTTAACTGCCTGGTGTACGTACAATTGTTTGATACACTTTAATAGTCAAATATTGAAGAGCGTGGGCAGCTTCTCGGCACATTTTACCAACTTGGTTCCACATAGCCTGTTCATAGCTCTAGGCGAACTGCAGCATATTGTGATATTTTGAGGACGATTAAACTATTACTATGAAAGTTATAACGGTTTATTTTGAAAGGGGCGTGGCACAGCGCACTTCCACAAAGGCTGTAATTAGTAGATCATAAGATATATCCATTTTAAATTGTACGGGCGGTACCACGCCCCTTTATCAATCACAACCAAGTATAGCTAACGACTATAAACCGGTCATCAGTACCACTTAGCAAAATTTCGTATCAATCGGTCTGTTAGAAAAGTCGTCAGAGCGAGGTTTTAAAAGGGGCGTTGCACAGCCCACTTCCATACCGGCTGTAATTAATACTGCACCAACAACGTATATTCCAAATCTCTTCTTCATACCTCTGATAGTTCATAAGATATAGCGTTTATATTTATACCATCACCCTTAGGGATGAGGGTATATATCATTTGATAGGACCCAAAAGTGTAACACATAGAAGGAGTGACTTTAGACCCTAGGTTTCTTTGAACCAAATTCGATTCATGACTTTTTAAGTCGTTTGAGCCATATCTGTATGTCTGTCTGTCTGCTGTCCGGCTGGTTCGTACGCAACCAAATGTTTTGAAATTTAGCACGAGTTAATATTTCCCCAAAACTACTTACGGTATTGAAAATGGGCTACATGGCCACGCCCCTTCTGGTACCTTCCATACAAATGTACAATTCCGCCCACTTTAGAGATGGAGTTATAATATCAATATACTCGACACGATCGTGCCCAATTTATGTATTTTGTTAAGTTATAACAGGATATAGTTTTGGAAAAAATATTGGAAGTCAAGCCACGCCCCTTCTTTACCGCCCACTTTAGATATGGAGTAGTAATATCAATAAATCCAACGTGATCGTACCCTAATTCTTTATTTGGTAAATCTATAGCAGGATACCGTTTTTGAGAATAAAACTGGAAATTTAGCCATGCACCTTCTGGTACGCCCCATTCTGATCTGGTACCGCCCACTTTAGAAATCGATTAATATTATTAACGGAACTAACGTGATCGTGCAAAAATTCTGTATTTAGTAGAGTCCAAGCACGATACAGTTTTCGAGAGAAAAACTGGAAGTCTAGACACGCCCCTTCTGGTACCTCCCATACAAATGTACCACTCCACCCACTATAGAAATCGAGTAATAATATCAATATAACAATTTTTTTTTGTTTTACTGAGGGTGATGCTATATGTAAGTCGGGTTGCTCGACTGAAACTTTCTTACTGGTTTTCAAGTTGTATCGGCGTTGCCGCGCCCCTTTTTCTAATCACAACCAAATATAGTCAAGGACTATAAACAGGACATCAGTAATCAGTCATTGTAAAATGTTCGTATTAATCGGTCTAAAGTTTCAAGATGTAAGTCACGCCCACTGACCCGATTTCGCCCATTTTTTGTTGGATCGCGAATGCATCCACACAAACTTTCAATTCGAATGGTGAAAATGATCTCCAGATATTGTGCTTTCTAAAATTGGGTCCAATGGGCGGGGCTACATCCTCTTTATATATCAACAATTCAAGTAGCCTATTTTTACCACCGGTAATATTTCCACCTAAGAAATTAAATAAAACTAGTAAGGCGATTATCTTCGGCTATGCCGAAGCTCAGATTCCCATTTGTAAAAATGATGATAAAACTGTTTAGTTGCACTACAACTATATTTTATTAAAATTTGTACCACAAAAAGGGGAGTTGGTGAGAAGTGGGCGTTACTTTTAGCTTCACACATCCATTTTTTGACAATAATTTTTATCGATTTTATTCGATTTACCGATAAGTTTAGCTCTAAAAAAAATGTTTATTCACACCCACTTAGCCCATGGGGTCCAAATTAGAATTTGGTCTGCATATTTAAATTAGTGTTGTCGGGTACTATCTGGGTATGAAATTGTATTTCTCCATCTTTAACAAAGTTTTGCCAAGCCCACTATGCCCATCGGATCCAAAAATAAAATGTCGTCTGCATATTCATATTCGCGTTGTTGAGTACTATCTGTGTATCAAATTTTACCTCTCTAGCTCTAAAAAAAAGTTTTTCCACGCCCACTCCGCCCATTGGGTGAAAAATTTAAATATCATATGCATATTCATACTCGTGTTGTCAAGTACTATCTGGGTATCAAATTGTATGTCTCTAGCTCGAAAAATATGTTTATCCTCGCCCAGTTAGCCCATGGGGTCCAAATTAAAATTTGGTCTGCATATTTAAATAAGTGTTGTCGGGTACTATCTGGGTATGTAATTGTATTTCTCTAGCTTTAAAAAAGTTTTACCAAGCCCGCTATGCCCATTGGATCCAAAAATAAAATTTCATCTGCATGTTCATATTCGCGTTGTTGAGTACTATCTGGGTATCAAATTTTACCTCTCTAGCTCTAAAAAAGTTTTGCCACGCCCACTCCGCTGGTGAAAAATTAAAATATAATATTCATACTTGTGTTGTCAAGTACTATCTAGGTATCAAATTTTATCTCTATAGCTCAAAAAAGTTTTGCCACACCCATTCCGCCCATTGGGTCCAAAATAAAAATTTCGTCTGCATATCATATTCGTGTTGTCGAGTTCTTTCTGTTTTTTCAATTTTATCTCCCTAGCTCGAAAAAAAGTTTTGCCACTCCCACTCAGCCCATAGGGTCAAAAATTAAAAAATTATAGCCTACGGTAATTATTAATGGGATAAAAAAAACTGCTCACTGTGAGCACCATCAATTTATAGGTACCAGCTCATATTCAGCACTTCTTTTTTGACTCGTCTATGAACACAGCCACAGGGTCTGCGATTACAAATGTGTTGTTTCTATCTTTGTAACCTTTCTGTGAATTAGGAATTAACGAAATTAAATGGGAAGGTCCTCCAAGTAAAGTTCACTAACTTTAGATCATAACATACAACCTACAATTCCTATAGAACAGCATAATTTATGTTAATCTGTAATACAAAAGAACTTCCTGCTAACTTGGCCTTATTACTATTCTTACTAAAAATCCACTGCATTTACATAATTTAATTGAAACATTAAATCACAACAATTCCTTTTCTATATTGAAACCATCTAAAATTCTATGAACTCATAAAACTAAACCCTGTCGGTAGTGGGAGGTATTCAAGTGGCATTTACGTAGAAAATAAGTCGTAAACACTTTTAATGATTTCATAAGTATTTAATCACACCTTCATAGGTTAACAACCCACTTTGAACGTGGCTAGATTCCACGTCATACTCCAACATTCATGCTATTTATTTATGTTCTAGCCGAAGAAGGCTAAACTAATGCTATGCTACGATGGTAAGTGGAAAGGCAATGGCGACGTTACTCGCAATGATGACACGGGTGGCAGTGGAAGAAACCATTAAAACCATACAATTCAACAATATTTTTATGAATGAAGGTAACACTCCACACAGCTGAGCTATGCAAAGTCTGTGGTGTTTTCCAGGGGAAAGAATGAAAAGGATATGAAAAAAAGCAAACGGAAACGTATACAAACGCTCAGACACTTGTACCTTAAATACACTCGCGCTCACACACACAAACCATTCATAGCACCATTTAATCTGTAGCACTCAGGTAGGGTTTGAGAAAAACGCGTTAAATGTTTCTAACTGGTTTTTGTGCCTTAAAACTATTAAAAATGATGAATGGTGATGACGACGACGGCAACAACGTCGACGACGTCGACGAAGATGATTACGATGACGATAATGATGATTACATGAAAAACTCTCGGAGTTTACACAATTGTGTAAAAGAAAACGATTATATTTGAATGTAGCTTAAAGGAGACCCGGAAGTTTATGAAAGCATACGACACAATATGAAACCTATTGAAGCATTAACATAAACACACACAAAATTCTGTTTTAGGATACTAAATCCAACAAATGAATCTCAGGAACTGAATTCAACAGTATTTAACAAGTGGTTGTTCAAAGCACGCACACGCACACACCCACGAACACCAACAGACATAGACTTAAACAAAAGATGACAAAATGTCCTTAGACTTAATCCTTTGTGTGACTTATGTTTGGTGTGGTTGTTTTCAGTTGGTGGAGTAAGTTCTAGAAAAAATATTTACCAGTCTCTGCGAGCAGATACACAGTGGCATGAAATCGTTGAAAACAAAGACAAACATTTTGTTATTTTAGGTGACCTATATAATTTTTTCAAACTGGTAATGAAATACAATGATTTTAAAGCAAAAGTTGGGTGACAAATGTAACAAACAAAAAAAATTGGAGACATTAACAAAATATAATCAAAGGCTGCAAGAAGTCTACACGAATTCATAAAAATATTGGTGTCTTTAATTAATTGTCACTTTATATTTTTGATTGTCCACTGACTCATACAAACCGATCATATAAGAACTTGGTCTGGTAGATAAGTTTATAATGAAAACTTAATTTATAATGAAAAAATACAATAACACAATTTTCGTTAGTGTATCAAATGATACATCAAATTCGGCTTACGATCAGAAAAGTGCTTTTAGTGTTTAATATTTTTGGTCAAATTCAGTGTGTCACGCACTAGGATGACGCGTTTCGAACTCCATGACGAGTTCATCTTCAGTTCATCTACAATAACTTTAAGTAAAACGTAAGTCAGGAACCTTGCGTGGTTGTCTTGCTTTTCTCAAAGGCTTCTACTGTTTTAATACTTCATTGGCCTTAAATAACTGACCAGCTATAATGCACACTTTAAAAATTTCCCAAAGAGAAATGCATTTCCTAACCACTATGGGTGAACAAAGGCAAAACACATCAACCATTATGCCAAAGGTAACACAAATTGTGTGGTCTTTATGCCTTTGCATAGATATGTCAAAAAAGCAAAGCTTACAAAACATACACACAAAAGGAAGCCAATACGTATACAACACATACATATATTATACATTACTCACAAAGGTATAACTCATACGTACAAATACACCTAAGAACCTCTTGTTCGTTTCCGCTCTCTCTCTCTCACTCTTACAATCTTTCGACTTTATATTTGTAAAGTTATTTACTGTTGTATGTCTCTTGTTCCCTCCACCACATTCACACTGGCTCTATCTTACATGTTAAGTGTTTACAAACACAAAAATTCACAAGATAATTGCAATAATGAAAAAGGATACATTGACACGAGTGCAACCACAAAGTGTACCTAGGCCGTACCACAGCTACTACTACAAATACATATGTATGTGTGGCATATACCAACTAGTGCCATAAAATGCACACACACACACGTGTGCCAAGGAATGAAGATCTTTATTGGTACAGGTTGAATTTATAAGTACCATGCCAGAGTTTATGCATATGCATCCATAGATGTATGCGGGTGCCTTGGTGTTTGTTAGCCTATTCCTTGTTTATTTATGTTTGTGTATATTTTGCCATTGCTATTCTTCTTGTGTTAAGAAGGCAGAGTAGAGTGCCGTGTGTACTTGTTTACTCGTAGAACATGTTGTCTTCTATGCATGTACTCGTATTTTGCTAAAGTAAACAAGTACAAACAATTTGTAGTATATGCGCAAAAATGCTTTTTTTTACGTATTTTGCTGTTGCACTTTGTTGTCCAAATTTGTAGAACAGTGGTGGTTGCTATTCATGTCTACTAATATACTGCATAGTGTAATCGGTGGTTGATGCAGAACCCTACTGTATACACGTATATCTAGAAAAGATATCTTAAAGAATACAGTATATCGTTGGTATACTCCCCTTTCTTGTAAAAAGAACTTAATGATGCAGAAGTGTTCCAAAAGTCATAGTCCATGTCCTCTAAAAATCATTTGTCTATTTAAAATAGTTTTGTAGTTATTGTATCAAAACATAGGTGGCCATAAACTATAAATCATAAATAACTCAAAATCACAATAAGTGTACTTGTGAACATTTTTTGTAAAAGTGCCCAAAAAGTCAAATTCTATGCCTTATAAACAAATCTCATTTCTATTTGAAGTAGTTTTGTAGTTGTTGTATAAAAACACAAACGGCAATTAACTTTAAATCATCAATAACTCAACAATACAAGAAGTTTACGCAGTATACCGACGATAGTCTCCTTAAAATGAAAAATAATAATGAAATCTAATCTAAGTTAAGCTTCTTTACATTTTCGATAACGTTTTAGTAGTTCCAGTCGTATTGAACTGTCGAATGCAGCTTTGTAAGTGAGAAACAGATGGTAAGTGTCGATTTGCATATCTTGGGTCTACCCCACGATTTGTCGTAGTGTGAATATCATTACGATCGCGTATTTACCAGTATTTACTCGACAGGAACTTGTTTGCGGGTGCTAAAAGGCTGATCGCGCGATATTTAGTGCACACTCTCGGATCGCATTTTTCAAGAGCAGGACGTAGAACACTGAGAATACAATCATTGGGCATACATTACCTTAGCCATAAAGTGTTTATCAGCTGGTGCAAGCACGTTGCTAGATCATTTTCGCCGGCCTTGAAAAGTTCTGCTGGCAGTCCGTCGCCTCTTGCAGCTTTATTGTTTTTAAGTCGTATAATTGCTGGTTGCAACGTCTTCTCCGCCTGAAGAGGCGTTTCGTCTCCCTCCCTACTCTTTTCTTTTTTTCGTTCCTTCGCAGCACGCATTACTATTGGCTGCAGTTTTGCAATATATGCATCATTCATTTCCTCAGATAATACCCGACATTCCTCATCGTACCAGGGTTTGTCTGAGCGTTTTATCATAACGCAGTACCGCTGTTGCGGCAGATTTCATATGATGCGCAATATGCTGCTACTGTGTGTCGGGACGATCTGAATTTGGGGTTGTTTGAAGTAATTAAGATAATTTGTTGGAGTAGGCATTGACTATCTCGATGGTATGCAGCATTGTGATGTTTATCTTCATTTGCGTTTGATTACCAGTTACCTCGGCTACAACTAGTAATTGATCCGAGTCAATAATTGCACCGCGCACCCCGCTCTCGGGATCAATTAAATCATATATATTAACTCGTTGGAATATATGATTTAACGATCCTTTGAGGAGCGTAGCTGAGCGCTACGGGACACGTCCACAGGTTGTGGATAGTGGAACGCCACGCAGTTTCTCACTTCGGGGAAATTGCCTTTTTGGCAATCGCGGACATCTCAACGGTAACAATTAGAGGGTTTTGAGGGGACGTCTCTGTACATGGACTATCCCACAAAACTTAATTACCAATGAGGCTTGTTATATCATTGGCAATTGCTAGCGCCGGTAAATAACTAGTATGAACGTCATCGTGCAGAACCGTAACACCATCTCAGGAAGGACCTTGAAAAAAAAGCGGTCCGGGTGCCTACCAACACTCTTCTCCCGACGAGAGTAGGGTGACCAATAAGTCGTAGTTACCTAGGGCTTCTTATGTTGGTTACAATGTGGATCAACCCAGTATAGAAAGTTTTGAATGGAGTCGAAAAAAATAAAAAGCGGGCGGTAATATACACCCAAGCGTCGGTGGCGGCGACTACCGGCGGGCAGGGTGAGGAGTCTAGCTCCTCTATACGTGTCACCAGCGGCCTCGTACAAACTGATTTTAAAGTTGACGGCCGGCGCAACGAAAAGAACAACGATAATGATATTAAGGTAAACGATAGCATTTAACCGCAACAAGAGGAAAAACGCGTGCGCCTCTCCCAAATGAGGGTGAAGGATAAATGGAGATGCCAACTCGTTCCCCCAACCCCTAATGATTATACAGACAAGGCCGAGTCATCTACAGGCACTGGTGAGCCTACTTCTAAGCCTCTCTCTAATGAGGAAAGAGTCATCACTGTAGGTGAGCCTTTGTCTGATGGCGAGGTTCTTTTGGAATCCTTGGGAACGACGCTCGATGAGACTCAACTCCCGACACCTTCCACCTTGTCGATTGGTAGTACCTACCAGGAAACGGCCAAAGTCCTTTCCTACTGGATCTGCATGTGGGACCACCTCGGTGGCATGCATAGAGGCGGTATCCAAAAAAGTATTTGTCTTCCGTCGGATCGTGTACACAACTCAGCGTGACTGAATTAAACCGCGAGATAAAGTCTCTTGCCGACTACAAATCCACATCAAAATTCGGGTCTTTCTACATGGCAGCTGTAAAAAGTGCACAGTTCTTTCGTCGTGTGCATTCCTGTTTCGACAATTTTGACATTTCATGTGTATATCCTTAAATTAAAGTTAAGGACATGCAATGACACAGTAGAATGTTATGTCATTACAACACTCGGAGACGATTATGATCCATTGCGATTGTCCTGATTTAAGAATGGAAAACACGAAGAAAATAGTATAGTACAAGATAAATAAAAGAGTTTACAAGAATAGTACAGGAGAAGAGTGTTAAATTAATTCCGGTGTGTTATCTTCTCGATGTTGTCGAGTCAATCGGTATATGTAGTAAATAGCTTCTCTAACGGTGGCGTTCGCTTTCGTCTATAAACAAGTAGGTGCCGTTTAGTCGTCTGACGGACCTTCTATCTAGTTCCAATAGTGATCTGGTCCGTCTTCCATCAAGTCCTGGCCAAATATTGCGTAATACCACACAGTCGATGCAATGTTCCCTAGCCGTTTGATGTGACGGGTCACAATTTCGTATATGTGGCACATTAGCGGTTGTTATACCACACAGTCGGTGCGATGTTCCCTAGCCGTTCGATGTGACGGGTTACAATTTCGTGTACATGACACATTAGCGGTCGCACTGATCCAACTGATTGTCCGTCTCCAGTGCCAAGCCTTTCAGCACCCGTTCATCCGCATACTCGTTCCCTAAAATGTCACTATGTCCGCTGACCCAGCAGAGTCGAATACTATGACATTTGATACCAAAGCCTTTAAGGTCGCTTGGCAATACCCCATAGATTATGACGATAGCATTATAATTTTTTTAAAATTTTTTTGTAAAATATCATTTGCTACTTAATATTTCAATTATCGGCCCTGGGAGACTTTTCTGTGGAAATGGCCTCAAAATATGTCACAAATTGCACATGTGAGCATGCTTTTACAAAACGTTTCTGTAAAAGCTCATGGGCTTATCGTCGCAATCAATGCACAAATAAAATTTTTCTTATATTTAAAAACAAAATTTGTTTCCGCTTTCACTGTTCGTGTGAAAGCGAAATTTCAATAGCGTCAAAATAGTTTTTTAAATTTAATGTTCATTGAGCTTTTCTTTCTGGTTGGTTGTTAAAAATACTGAAGCCTTAATTTCAGCAAATTCTATTCTATTATACACCGGTTATGCAATTTTTAACACAAACCCCTTTTAAAAATTGATGTTTTGTAAGAAAACCTCTTATATGTATTTATTACTCATATATAGAGTGTTCAAATACCTCCTTTTTTCAAAAACCCGGTTTCCGAGTTATTCGAAAAATTGATTTTTTAAAAAACTCGGATTTCGAATACAGCATTTGAAAGAAACCCGGTTTAACCGGGTTTTTTCGGTTTTTTCCTAAAAAACAAAAAAATGCATTTATTTACAAAAAAAAAGAAATGTGTTGTGTTATTTTGTGTTTTTATTTTTCAATAAATTTTTGGAATCTCTCATTTTTTTAAGTAGTATTTTTGGAAAGGAATAAATTTTTGAAATATTTAAAAATTTTTTTACGAATAACTTTAAAGAAATATTGTGCAATTTAGGTGTTCAATTTTGAGTCTATTCTTCTGTTTCGTTTTTACAAAGCTTGATACAGAATACACGCACTCACTAATTGTGGAAGTAGGATTTATTGACAAAAGCGCGTTTAGAGGGATGTTGAGCTTTTCTGTCCTTTTATTTAATCTACCAAAATAGTTGATATCATCATATAGTCTTGTGTCATTGCAATGGGTTTTTACTGCAGGATTTTGGATGTTATTTATTGTCCTGTATAAATCGTTGCAAAGACTATCATTAGGAGATTCCTCCATCTCACAATCTGAACTGTTACTAGACTCTGCCGTTGTTGTGGATATTGCAGGATAAAGTCTTTTAAAAAGTTCGTTTAAATTTTCCATCGTTTCCGCCTCTTTAGAATACTTTACACAGGATGAGCTTGTAGGACATTTTCCAATGCTATGATATATAATTAGGCTATTTAACGTCTGTATTGTTCTTTCCTTGAATCTTGCTATAATTTTGTCTCGCAGCTCCCGAGCATATGCGGAATCCATTCATTCTGAATGATTTGATAATCTTTTAATTGCGAGCGCTAAAGGCTGAAGCGCTGAGCTTAAATCTCTCAAAATTTTTATTTCTTGTAAGCGCATGGTTGACACATGGGTTAATTCTTTAAACTGGTCAATCATTGCAGTTAAGGAGCTCCACCGGTGTTTCACATCGACAATGAGCCTTAGTTATTTATTGTGCTCCTGGAAAACATAGCTCTGCAATTATCTTTGTTTTTCGCTCGACTTGTTAAATGAATTAACATGCTTCCTCAATTTTGCGACAATTTAAGACACGTTTTTAATGAGCTCGTATGATTTTTTTTTCATCCCATTCATCATCGTCACTATCATCTTCGGCGAGATCCACTTCGACTTGTTGATCCACTTAAATAACGTGTAAAAAGAATTTTCTATATTAATTTGAAATTAAATTTTAAAATTTTACAAAGCTTCTAAAAACATTCTCGTTTACAAAATGTAAAAAGTTTTTTCTAAATTAATTTCAAATTCAATTATAAAATTTTTACTTTTTCAATAACTCCTTTTAGAGTTGTAACAAAGCAATTAAAAAAACCGAGTACCCGAAGGAAAAAACTCGGTTAAACCGGTTATTCGAAAATGGCACTTTTGCAAAAACCGGCATACGGTTTTAAATAAAAAAACCGGTTTACGGTTTTTCGGTTTCGGTTTTGAACACCCTACTCATATATAACCAGCTTCCTTTGACCTTACGCAGCATATTATTGAAGTATCTTCATGACTGCATCATTCGACTGTAGCAACAATCATATTTTTTTTTATTAAAGCTCCTCTGTTACATCCGTAGTGGCCATGCACCAATATTGTGGGTTGTTAATATTTAATAGTGTTTAAATATGCCAACACGTCTGCATCCTAAAACCCCAAATGAATTCCATGTGAGAGAGCATTTGGGCAAATGCATGATTTATTCTATGAATTTTTGAAAGAACAGGAAATATATTATTGTTTTGATATAAATATAAGCACAAAATACAGATGATGATGGTAATTGAAAAGAGAAAGAGTGGGAGAGAAAAGGATTAAGTTTGCTGAGCTATATTTGTAATAAATAAATATCGATGTTTCATGTACAACAGATAATATAAATTCAGGTCATAAATATTTACAAGAATTTAAATAAATTGCAATGTCCTTTAATGACAGAAGCCTTAACATAGGCAAGGTGGAATTTTTTTATGACGTTTATTACACTATTGTTAATGTTGTCTTTAATCTAATAAGTTATAAATATCTTATCACACATATGCCATTAACCACTTACGTATTAAACTATCAACTATGACACTTACTAAATAAACTTTTACTCCTTTTAAATTTCTTGCATTTGAAATCCTTGGTAACATTTAAATGCAGTTTCATACAAAATGGTTTATTGCAACTTTTTCTGCTGTTACTGTCTCTCTTTCATCTTCTTGTTTTAACAAAGAAAATCAACATTTATTGTTTTGATCTTTATAGACTTAAGAATGTGACAGGTTGCTTTAGCACATGTAAATAGACATATTTATCCCTATACCCTGGCGACGAATACAGAAGCAAACAAACATTTTGAAACATTGTTTTATGTAGTTTCTTCACAGCGATAGTGGAGTCCTTTGCAACCAACTTTATGGAAATAGTCCCTGCTCTCCTGGAAAGTAAACATAGAAAATATAAACTGTAGCACTTTATCATCAAGACATTTATGGTATACATATATAAATATGTAAGTGTTTATGTGTGTTTTGTGCTTGTCACTAGAATCCCTAGGAAGTGTATTACTTAGAACGAGGATGATATGCGAAGTTGTGCAGAAAAAATGTGTGATAATATACGCGTGGCAGTGACTGATGTTTTTGTTGAATTTGAAAGTAAACTGCTACGTGAAATTTATAAATGATATTTAAGTACTTAGTTACTTAGCTAGCAATTCCTTACAACCGTAGATTTTGAATTTATTATATGTCGTACGTAGAAAAGTATTTTATGAGCTTCGATCTTCTCCGCTTCTTCTTCAGTTTGTCACACCAAATACTGTAAGTCTATCGATGGCCTAGCCACAGCAACAGCTGTAACTTAATAAGTTTGTCCACTTAAAAGTAGGTATACAGCTCGCATAGCTCAAGTTTCATACGACAACAATGATGGGTCCAAAGAATTTACGGAGTATCTTTTTTTCGAATACTGCCAGAACTGATTCATAGCACCAATGTCTGGCATAGTCTTCTCCGGAATTTAAGGCTGACGTTATTAGATTTATTGATGGCGAGGGCTTAGGTCGACAAAATTATCTTCTACATCATCGAAATTATCGTTGTAAACGTTCACTCAGAGTTCCAAGAGAGTAAATTCTTGTTCGTGAAAACTAATGGCTTCGTTCTGACCTCGCTCATAGTTAGACCCATTTTTACTGAATCCTCCTATATACCTGTATACCGTCCTGCAGTTTTCGGCCTATGATATCTTCGACATAAGAGTACGAAAGTACCATGTGGCTTTTGTTGAGCATCGAGCAACTCGTGTTTATCATATCCATCACTATGTGAAAGTGGTCACAGGATAGGCTGTCGCCTTGTCTTAGGCTTCATCTGGTATAAAATACCAATTTTAACTTAAGACTTCGTGTGAGTCAGCGTCGTTCCGTAAACTCGTATCAGATTCGCTGGAATCCTAACCCAACCATGGCTTCGAGCTATTTGTGCCGTATCAGGCTGTCGAAGACAGCTCTATAGTCGTCGAAAATACGGCTCGTTTCTCTTGGGTATTTTCCAGGATTTGCGGCAGTTTGAATATCTGGCCAGTTGTTGATTTACTACGTCTACATCTACACTGATAAAACGCGTTTAGGTTGAATAACACTGGCTTAAGTCATTATCATGCCACATTCGACAGAACCTTATATCCGATGGTAAATAACTAATGCCTCCTTAAGCCAAACCGTGCGTAAGAGGTGGTGCATGTTCGAAATCAGCTCATCACTATCGGATTTGAAAAGCTTTGTGGGAAGTCCGTCGGCACCGACTGCTTTATTTCTTTTCTGCAGTGATATTGCTCTCCTTATCTCAGTATGGCTTGGTGGTGGGCAATCTTATCTGACGTTGACAATTGGATTGAAACGTTCAAGTGTGCTGCCTTTCGAAGCCAGCAATTGGTGGCTGTATGCGTAACCAGATTGTAACAAGATTTCGTTACCTGTCCTTACAGGAGGAGACTGGGTTCACCGTAACGTTTTGCTTTCACTTTCTGGTACAATTTTCGGGCTTCACCTCTATTCCTGTGCTTATATATTTGCTCGTCCTTCCTTTTCTTCATCTGACATTGCTTTTGCTTAAACAGCTGCCTCGTCTATTTTACTATCTCCTGATGCCGTGTAGCGTTGCTCTGTAAGTAGCATGCTGTTTCTCAGACGCGGTGCGATATTCTTCGTCGTACCGGGATTTGTCTGAGCGCCGTTTTTCATATCTATGCACGGTTGTTGCTGCGATTGCTATGTGCGGGCACTATGTATTGGGAACATCAGAAGTAGAGGCGTTGTGTCGTACTAGTTGGGAGAACCGGTTGGAGGTGGCTGTGGCTACCTCTGGGTTTTGCGGCTTTACGATGTCCATCTTTTTGTGACACACCTTAGCTGCAACAAGGTGATGATCCCTGGAAATGTTAGCAAAGGGGATCACGCGCACTTCCATGACACTAGATACATGCCTTCCATCGTTCAATTTGATTTCTGGTGTTCTGATCGGGGGATAGCCAAGTTGGGTTTAGGATATCTTTATGCTGAAATCTGGTTCAGTATTCCTTGCCGCTGACAAGCAAATCAGTCTAAACCCATTGACGGTCGTGTTGGTATATAGGCTAAATTAACCGAACGATGAACTAAGAACATATCATCTAACCTTCCTATGTTTGCATTAAAAACCGCCAGGACAATTTTAGTCTCGTGGCCAATGCAACGGTCGTATGTTTCCTCTATGCACTCGTTGAATGAATCTTTAATCTCAACGTGTTTATCTTCCGTCGGGGAATGTGCCCAAATCAGCGTGATGTATAAATATTTCGCTCTGATGCGGATTGTGGCTATGCGATCACTAACATGATAAAATCCCAAGACAAGGTATCTGAGTCTCTACATAATTGCAAATCCACCTCCAAATACGTGCTTTTCCGCAAGGCAGCTGTAGTAGATGTTTATTCCGCCAGCCAGTTAGTGGAACATTGTCTATATAGAGTCCCGACGTTCCAGGTGCGTATCCTTAAAATGGGGGTTCCGATCCAGCTTGAGATGAAAGTTTTACGTTACATCCACAACTTAACCATAATATAAAGACCTTACGGGCACCCCGACTTACATATACCCTCACCCTCAGTAAAACATAAAATGTTCTATAATACTGATATTACTCGATTTTTAAAGTGGACGGAGTGGTACATTTATATGGCAGGTACCAGAAAGGGCGCGGCTAGACTTCCAGTTTTTATCTTCCAAACTTTGTCTTGTTATAGCTTAACAAAATATAGAATTTGGGCACGATCTAGTCGAGTGTATTGATATTATTACTCCATCTCTAAAGTGGGCGGAGTGGTACATTTGTATGGGAGGTACTAGAAGGGGCGTGTCTCGAATCGATTTCTAAGGTAAGCGGTACCAGATAGGTATGGGAGGTACCAGAAGAAGTGTCTTCCAATATTTTCTCAAAAACTTTATCCTGTTATATCTTAACAAAATACAGAATTTGAGGACGGTCGTGTCGATGGTATTGATATTATTACTCTATTTCTAAACTGGGCAGAGTGGTACATTTGTGTGGAGGTTCCAGAAGGATTCCAGATTTTTTCTCATAGACTTTATCCTGTTATAGCTTTACTAAATACAGAATTTGGGCACGATCACGTTAGGTCTTTTAATAATATTAGTCGATTTCTAAAGTGGGCGGTCCCAGATAGATATGCGACGTACAAAAAGGGGCGCAGCCAGACTTCCAGTTTTTATCTTCCAAACTTTGTCTTGTTATAGCTTAATAAAATACAGAATTTGGGCACGACCGCGTTTAATGTTTTAATATTATTACTTTATCTCTAAAGTGGGCGGAGTGGTACATTTGTATCGGATGTACCAGAAGGGCGTGTCTAGACTTCCACATATTCTCTCAAAAACCTTATCCTGTTGTAGCTTTACTAAATGTAGAATTTGGATACGATCGCGTTGAATTTATAGATATTATTACTCCATCTCTAAAGTTTGTGGAAAGGTACATTTGTATGGGAGGTACCAGAAGGGGCGTGGCCAGTTAGCCCCCACGTACCCGTAGGGTGAGGGTATAAATAGGAAATCAACTAAAAATCGGTAATGAGGAAATATTGCAATGTTACTTTTTAATTTCTTTAAAACATATATCGAATTAAGTGTTTTTTCTTCTACTTGACGTTCTACTTTTTGACTTTGCTGTAGTATTGAAAACTCATCTCATCCTTTACAAATGTCACCTCGAACAAAACACTATGCTATACTTAAACAATTTCGATTAACTTCATGTACACAAAAAGCCCTTCCTTAGTTGATCATTTAGTTTGTATTGCTCTTACACACACACACACACACACACACACACGCATAAGGAAACCAGGCAGGGGTATGTACAGATATATGTACATAAGCTCATATTCATGAACTTCCTTCACTGCCACTTGGAGCTCGTACATGTTTATTTTAAAGCTTAGGTCAGCTACATTTCACATCCGTAAGCTTTTGGCTAAATCTACTTCGAGTAAGACAACAGCACCAATAATAACAACGACAGCAATAAAGGCAACATCCCAGCAGTAGCTGCAATATAACTGTTAGCAATAGTTGCGCATATTGTTGCAGACAATCTCTACTTAGTCCCAATGCCTTGTGCGTCCGCCCTTCCGGTATCTGGGATGGCTTCGAGCATCCCTTAAGTAATAAAAAACGAACGTTAAGTAAGTACTGCACTTGTTGGATACGAGCGTTGAGTTGAGAGTAGCGACTAAAAAAATACCCAAGAATCAGATGGGTCGACGAGTGGAATGGGAGGGGGAGCAAGCAGCATAACCTATAATGTACATGGCTATGCCACGTGTCCGTCCATCGGTTTATTGTTGTGTTTGTCCATACTGTCGGAGGTTTTTTTTCAAACAATTGTTGGAATCTTTTCTTCATTCGTTGTTGTTGTTATTGTAACTTAAATAATCTACCTCTACTCTACTGAACTTCTGAGTAAACATGGACCAAGTGTATCTGACTGTGCATAGATATGCTCCAGGTGTTTGTGTGTATGTGTAACTATGTATTAGTTGGTCTCTGTTTGTCTACAAGCAAAGTCCTTGCTGCAACAGTATTTGTGTTTGTTTGTGCATTTTTTCGAAATTTATAAACATTTTTTTACAGAACTTACACACACACACAGCCATCGAGCATAGGAGAGACTGAGAGCGTGCTGGAAAAAAATAATAAAAATGAAAATATTTACAAGTCGGATAAAACACAATAAAATATAATACTATAAAAAGCGGCAAGCACAACAACAAGCAAAGCACTTAACTTTGCAGATGAAGAGATTCTCGCTTGTAAATTAAAAACCCAAAGCTGCTGCCAGGGCTAGCAGGGGGCCAGAATGAAGGTCTATGATACAGTCCCTCGCTTCCAGACATGTAACTGATACAGTGTGAGGTGGGCATTTCAATAGCACAACAATTTAAAGTCACAAAATATTTAACAGATTTACTCAAATCAGGGTTATATTGTTTTTATTTTATTGTGAGCTTTTCGGATAGTTTTTGTTGTCTTAACTTTTGAGGCGGATTGGTTTGGTTTATTTATGTGCTCATAAAATGAAGCTGCATTTACTTTGCTGTGTCTGCTGTGTGATAACTTAATGCTTTTATGGGTCAGAGCTATTGGTATGGAGGTCAAGAGAAATTGTGGCATGTTGAGAAGTATATAAAAAATTTGTATATAAATGGTGATTCGTTGATTCAATTAAAACCTTTTTTTAAGATTTTAAATAAAACATTTGATATATAATTAAATGTTGAAATATTTTTTATTGTTTGTTAGAACAATTACCGACATTTACTTTTCATTTTCTTTTTAAAATTGTCCGCAACTATGCAACAGAAAATCTATTTGGAAAGTTCTACTTTAGATCAATCTATCGATAATTCGCAAATCGGTCTTTCGCAAATTACAGAAAAAACATTAGCTTCGGAACCTTGAATAGTATCGATGAAGACTTTTGATTTTACGTACACCTCAAAGAAGTTGTGATAACATACGATCCTGGCTCCATATTGGCAGGTCCTAAACGCGAAATTAGGTGCTTATCAAAATGATTTATCTATAAAAACCATTGTATAACCATTGCACTTAACTAAATGTTTGCTTTATCACTGAATAAAATTAGAAAAATCTTTTCCACATCTCATTCCTGAAATGTAAAGGAGAAAACAGTCTTTTTTAAATGGCTGAAAGTGGACGAATTGCCAAACATTACATACTGAAAATAAAATAAAAATTTCTTAGTCATCAGTTTATTGCAGTTTGAAAAAAAAATTAATTGAAAAGAAAGCCTCTGCATTAATCACACTTTATAAATACATACGGAGTACCGCAAGTAGTTATGAAAAATTAAATACGTGCTTTCTTCTTCTTTTTAGTCCAAAGTAGCATCTAATAGCCAGGATGGTTCTGTATACTCTCACCCTACTGGTAGGAGGGTATATATCATTTGATGCGACCCAAAAGTATAACACATAAAAGGAGACACTTTAGACCCTAGGTTTCCTTGAACTTAGTTCAATTCATGGCTTTTTAAGCCGTTTGAACTATGTCCGTCTATCTGTCTGTCTTGAAAGAAGCAATCAAATATTTTGGAATCAAGTAATAATATCAATATACCAAATGGGTGAGGGTATTTATCAGTCAGTTCAACTGTCAGAAATTTCTGTACGGGTTTTGTTGTATTTGTGAATTTGTTTGTTTTATTTACGGCGGTACCGAGGTAGATAAACTCACTGACTACTTGAAAGTTGTAGATTTCAACTTCCACTATCTGCCCGAGTCTTCTGCTTAGTTTTATCTTCGTTTACTGACAGATCACTTTTCAGATTATGTCTCAATTTTTTATAAAAGTTGCAGTTACAACTCGCAATTTCCGATCCATGATGTCAATATCGTCAGTATAGGCGAGTAACATGCACCTTCCTGACCTGTTCCAACAGGATGTTTAAAAGATCGGACGATAGTCGGCCCCCTGTCTGAAATCTCGTTTGATTCCTAATAGCTCGGAGAGGTTCTTTCCTATTTTAACTAAGGATCTTGTGTTCAAAAGGTACATACAAACTCATACATGGCATAAAACACATTTGAACGTATGGGCCTGTCGAAAACGGTCTTGTTATCGACAAAATGGTGGTAGGTGGATCTTTCCCAGGATTTGGCGTTGAATGAATATCTGGCCAATGGTGGATTTACCAGGTCTAAAACCGCACTGATGAGGTCCATCTCTCACAAAACATGATCTATAGGATTTCATAACACAGTACAACAATTTTCACCTCCTTGATTTGGGACTTAATTCTGAGAACTGTACGTGAAAGTAGCCCCAAAAAGAAGAAGTTTTGTAAGTATCGTACAGGGGAATTTGTCACGTTAAAGGCTCTTTTACTTACTTACTTACTTAAGTGGCCAGTTACAATTTACGAAACGTAGTTCATAAATTTGAGGCCTGAAGTAATAAAGAATTCCACACGCTTCGGTCTTCTGCGTGTGTTCTCCAGTTAGTCCTACCAGATGATGGCACATCGCCTACCACTTGGTCCTTCCAACGGAGTTTGGGTCTCCCTGCTCTGCGCCGTCCTTCAGGTTCGCCTTCAAACACCTTTCTCGCTGGAGCATTTACATCCATCCTGGCAACATGTCCCAGCCATCGAAGTCGTTGGATTCTGACTCTTTTAGCTACGTCGATGTCGTGGTAAAGCTCATACAGCTCATGGTTCATCCGATGGCGAAACTGGCCTTCGACACAGATAGGTCCATATATTTTTCGGAGTACTTTTCTCTCGAATACTCCCAGGTTTTGTATGTCCGTTGTAGTAAGCACCCATGATTCGGCACCATACAACAGAACAGGTAAGATAAGCACCTGGTATAGCTGTTTCTTAGTATTCCGAGAGAAGGTGGTGTTACTAAAGTGCTGCCGAAGTCCGTAGAAACATCTATTGGCTAGCACTATTCTCCGTTTAATTTCTTGGCTGACATTATTCATCTTGTTGACGGAAGATCCGAGGTAGGTAAATTCGTCGACTACCTCAAAACAATAATTGTCAACGTTCACGGTGCGTCCCCATCGAGAGGACTCTTTGTTCGTCGAAATCATTATTTTTGGCTCTTTTGTTTGACATAACTCGAGAACTACTAGTCCGATTTAGCTGAAACAAATTTGAAAAAATTAATAATTACAATTCCTCTAATCTGTTCATATAACGTTTCCCTATGATCCTAATGATTTTCAACTGGGTTTATTTTGTAGCAGTTACAATGAAACTGTTTTACTCCGTGGCGTATGATTTACGTGGAATATTACTTATGATAATCATACGCCACCATATACAACTGATGCCTTATTATTCTTTATCCAGGTTACTGCACTTTCGACCTCGTTCCTGCTAGGCAGTAAACACTTAATACCGTCGGCATCTTCGTCGTCGCTTCTATCGTATACCAACAGTTGAAAAATATGAACAAAATTTGTATCCGTGACCAGATTGTCTTTTTTATATTTACAGGAAGATGTACAGTTAACCTAGATTGATGTTTCATCTTTGTTAAAATTTTCGGGCTTGATTCTGAATTCTTTACATCTCGATACTCTCTCACTCATGTCTTTTCATTTCTATCTTTTTCCTGAGGAAAAGACGTTCTCCTTTTCTCTTTTTTCCTGATAACTCTCCGGCGCACGATCTTGTTATTGACCACGACATTCCTGGCCGTACAATGGGTTATTTGCTTTTAGTGCCCAAAAACTGATTTTGCAGCGTTCTCCATTTCGCAGCGATAACATCGGGACAATAAGTGCATTCTTTATACAATTGGGTCAGTCGAGTGCTTTCGTGCTTCGTCAGAGCGTATGCTTTTCGCTATATTTAGACGGTTTTGCTGCCTTAACGTAATGATCCGAATCGATGTTGGCTCCTCGGATCAATCGTACGTCTAATACATTGGATGAGTGCCTTCCGTCAATTGCAATATGATCAATTTGGTTCCTTGTATTTTGATCTACTAACATCCCGAGTTGTGGAAATTTGGTGCTGCTTACTCCCATATTTTTTTCTTGTGAGGATACATATTCCGACCGTTGGACCAAAGACATTCTTCCTTTCTATTTTTGCATTAAAATCTCCTAGGACAATTTTAATGTCATGGTCGGGGCAGCGATGTTATGTGTTCTCTAGGTGCTCATAAAATATATCTTTGGACTCTTTGTCTTTGTCATCGGTCGGAGCGTGGGCTCAGATAAGACTGATGTCGAAGTATTTAGCTTTTATATGGATTGTAGCTAGCTTTTCATTCACCGGATTGAATATGGAGAAAGGGTGTTTCAGGCTCCGACTAACCACAATTCCGCAGTCAAATTCATGTATAGTTTCATGGCAGCTGAAGTACAGCTGAAGTACATTCGCCAATGCGTGTATTGTTATTATTCTTCATAGAGAGTTCGGACATTCCAGGCGCAGATTCGCAGGTTATGGTTCTTTAAACATTTGCGAACGTCGTCAAAATAAAGGGGGTCTGTTTCTTAACTTCTCTGTGTTTTCATAGTAGGTGCAATTTTACTACGCCTAAACCCAGTTTTTATACTCTCACCCTGCGGGTAGGAGCGTATATATCATTTGATACGATCCAAAAGTGTAGCACACGGTCACTTTAGACCCTAGGTTTCTTTGAACCAAATTCGATTCATGACTTTTTAGGTACGTACGATAACTTTCGAAAGACTCAACCAAATGTACTCAAATTTTGCACGAGTTAATATTTCCCCAAAACTACTTACGGTGTTGCAAATGGGCTACATAGCCATACCCCTTCTGGTACCTTCCACACAAATGTACCATTCTGCCCACTTTAGAGATGAAGTAATAATATCAATACACCCAACCGGATCGTACCAAAATTCTGTATTTAATTAAGCTATAACAGGATAAAGTTTTGGAAAAAAAATTGGAAGTCGAGCCACGCTCCTTCTGGTATCTCCCATACAAATGTACCATTCCGCCCACTTTAGAGATGGGGTAAAAATATCAATAAATCCAACGCAATCGCAACCAAATTCTTTATTTAGTAAAGCAATAGCAGGATAGAGTTTTGGAGAAAATACTGGAAGTCTAGCCACGCTCCATCCGGTACCTGCAATACCCATCTGGTACCGCCCACTTTAGAAATCGGTGAATATTATTAATAGACCTAACGCGATCGTTCCTAAATTCTGTATATAGTAAAGGTATAACAGGATAAAGTTTTGGAGTAAAATGTGAAAGTCTAGACACGCCCCTTTTGGTACCTCCTAAACAAATGCACCTCTCCGCCCACTTTGGGGATGGAGTAATAATATCAATACACCACACCCTATCGCGCTCAAATTCTGTATTTTGTTAAGCTATAACAGGACAAAGTTTTATAGAATAAAACTGGAAGTCTAGCCGCGGCCCTTCTGGTACCTCCCACACAAAAATATACCTCTCCGCCCTTTTAGAAATCGAGTAATATCAACATAATAGAAAAATATAATAGAATTCAATATAATAGAAAATTTTATGTTTTACTGAGGGTGAGGGTAAATGTAAGTCGGGTTGCCCGACTGAAACTTTCTTACTGGTTATAATGTTGTATTCTTTAAAAATGTTAAAATATTTTAATTAATTTCTTTCTCATATGCAATAAAAAAGAGATGTAGAACAGAAGTCTCCAAATTTTTTCTTCAGAAACTCTAAGAATTGAATGACGTTCAAATAACTACTTTCATCGGGATACACATGCTTCTTATGAAATTCACACTCTGTGATAGTTACTACATTAACTACATATAACATGTTCTACAAACGCATCTACTATACATACAGATGCATTGATAAATTGGTCTTTCTAAACCTTAAGCTATAAACAAGCTGCTGCACAATTTAACTAAACTTAAGTATTTGTCGCTCTGGGTAGAGAACATTCAAACTGAATCCCGAAGATACATATGTATGCCTTGAAATCGTAGTGTCCCAACTGCATTGCATTTGCTAAAATATATATATGTACTTATTTTTCAATCATTCTTTTACTAATACGCATCAATCAAATCAAAATTCATTGTTTTACTAATCACAAACATTTTTTTTCCAAATTTCTCTTCTAAACTTTTCCTTCAGGCAACGTCAGCAACAAACGACAAACAAAACGGTAAAAATACGCAAATAAGGAAAATCGTAAATTCTTCGTAATTATTTTGAGAAATCTTGTAAAAGTGAACGTAGCAACAAAATTGATAAACAAAAAAAGTGCAAACCGCAAAGTAAACGCAAATATTACATATAAAAAAAAAAGAAATCCCTAAACAAAGCCCAGAAACGATAAAGTTCGACAAAACAAACAACCAACAAAAAGAAATATTCAAAATTAAGAAGTTAACATAATGTTAAGTTCGCTGGATGCTTTAGCTAGTAAAATATCACCTGGCTCAGGAAAGACGCCTCCGTCCCAGCAGCAGCAGCAACAACAGCAACAGCAAAATCAGTCCACTCAAGTCCAATTGTCACAGTCGCGTTCACTTCTGAGAAATCCTTTCTATCAGAAAGATACAAAGTCAGAGACACAAAACGGAGACGAGTGCCCAGACAATCAGCAGCTGCAACAGCAGTCAAATCACTCATTACGTTTAAACGGCAATCATCATCATCAACAACAACAGCAGCACCACAGCCATAACAATGGCCTGGATAGCAATGGAAACAAATTATGTCACATCACTCACAGTTCCATACATCCCTATCAGAAACAACCGAATTCGCCAAACAATAACAGCAGCCACCAACACCAACATCACCACCACCACAATCACCTGCTCCAGACAAAGTTGGCAAACTACCAATCGTCGTCGTCATCCTCCTCGCCACCCACCACACCATTGCCCCTCTCATCATTATCACCCCAAGAATGCCTGCAACGACAACAGCAACATGAGTTGTTTCAACAGCAACTGCAGCAGCAGCAGCAACAGCAACAACTCAAGCAGGAGCACTTGCAGCAGCAGTCATCAGTTGCATCGCCCCTCTCACCGCCCACACCGGCCTCATCACATCCTTACGATGAAAATGATTCCCAACATGATTTTGGCAGTTGTCTGAAGGAAAAGTAAGTAGTAACCATTGTTGTTGTTGTTGTCGGTGTTACCATGATTTCTTTTGTGTTCATGTTAGTTGTAGCAGATTATGTTCCCTTTTTGCCCCACTTTTTTCTTTTTCCAGTAATTGGATAAAAGTTATCCTGATATCCCCTTTTTGTTAGTCGAATCTTTGGGATCGTTGCATTTCGGGGTATTATATTTTTTCGTTGTTGTTCTCTTCTACGTTGCATTCTTTACTTGTGTTACAATGAATTTCCATGGTTTCTTTTGTGGATGTATAGGTGTGGGTCCATTGTGTCTGACTGTAAGGATACGGGTGTATATGTGTGTGTATGTGTTGATAACAATTTACTAATTTTATTATTTGTTTTTAAGTAATGAGGGGAAAATTCATTAATTTTTTATTCTTGCGCTGAGAAAGCAACAGTTAAATTGGGCGGTGGGTATGGGGAAGACAAGAGTAAAGGTATGACGCAAATTTAAGCAAAATGTAAGAATTTAATAACACATTTGGGTTTGTGGTTTTTAGGATAGTACGACAATAACATTGTTTTAAGAGAGTTTTTTATGAAATTTAAAAAGTATGAAGTTCATTGATTTAAGTTATTTTTTTATGTGTTTTTATTACAAATCATCCAGTCATGCCGATCGATGGTAATGTCAATGTGTCAACATTTCCTGATACCACTTTGTCATAAATTGTTAGTTCATATCATTCTTAATATTTATACTTTGTACTATACTCGCAGAATTATAGTATGCATTTATATGCAATTTTTATTATTGTTATCGTTATAAGGTTGTTCCCCGCTACTTGTCGATTTGGCACATTATAGAACTGCTATTTAACAGTACAACAGCCATAAACATTTATATACTCTATTCTTATATTTTCTTTTTTTGGGTTGCACAAAGTTAAGCCATTTCATTTCAAACCAAAAATGATTACCTTCAATGTCTGCGGAACCAGTTCGGTTAGTATAGTATATAAGCATGAGTACATTATTGCATTGCAATGAATGCTTGTTTGACACGCTTTAAGCCACGACATGCAAGTCCTTTTTGTGCCGTCGTCTTTTTTCCATTTCATTGCATTTAAATGTAGGTGCAGTGAAATACGCTCGTTGCATGTCGTGCCATTAATAGGCGTCATTTGATTATAGTTTAATTTTAAAGTCAATCCGTATTAAAAATAAATACATTTTATGGTGGGTCATTATGATGGTTTGTGGAAGGGAGGGAATATGAAATTTATGTCGACTGTAGAAAATTAGTATACGGTCATAAATTAAGTTATATTTAAATAAGTGTTATGTGTTTGCAAGGTTTTAGAACTTAATGCAAATCAAGGTGAAACACACGGGTGTTACAGAAAATTTTCAGTAAAATAGTTTTCTTAGTTTTTATTTTTGTGATTCTTGGATCTTTGTGAACTTCAGTTGATCAGTAAAACATGGGAAATAATACAACGTTTTGTACGAGCTTTTTTGATTTTTTAAACTGTTGAAATGTGCGACTTCTTCCTCTTATTTGGCAATAACAACATAATCCGCTATCAGTTGCAGCACATAGAAAAGATTTTAAAGCCCTTCGGTCTCTTGCGCTCCGTAGAAAGTTTCTCACATCAAATTAATATAACAGGTCTTTTACCTGGCCCATCCAATGAGTTTATCGTCGACTATTTTCATTCATTCGTACAGCATGACGCATCCAGCGCAATCGGTCTATTTGAATACGTTTGACTACGACGATGTTGTTGTACAACCCATACAGTTCTTGGTTAATCAGACGATGATACTCTCCGTTAACGATGAGGTTGGTCCAAATTTTTATACAATCACCCTTAAGGATACGAGAAAAGATGTAACGCATCAAAGGAGACGAGTTAGACCCCAAGTATCTTAAGACCAAATTCGTTTTAGGACTTTTTAAGACGATTGAAAAAAGTCCTAGAACTGGCTGGTTGGATGGCTGGTGGGCACGATAACTCGGAGTAAACCTTAACTGATTCATATGAAAATTTACTAGTATTACTGAAAATGGACTATCATACAAAATTAGCTATTTTTGGATATTGCTTCCATAACTTTCAAACCGACAACTGGGGGATATTTGAATTAGGTCAGTTTAATTATCTTATAATAGTAGACAAACCCTCAAAAAAATTAAATCTTTGTCACGCCCCTTCTGGTACCTCCCATACAAATGACTGATTTGACACTCAGGAATGAATATGGACTATATCGGCCGACCCCTTTACTTTACCTTTACCGACCTATATTTTACTTTACGGAAAGTCGTTGGGTAATGGTATTTATCAGTCAGTTCACCTGAAATTTCCGTACTGGTTTTCTAAGCATTTTTCTTTAGAAGACTCCCAGAATATATCGATCCGCTTGTGGTATATCCTAGGATTCTGCACTATAGAGCAAGACAAGTAGAATCAGTGTCTGGTAGAGTTGTATCTTTGTTCGTCGCAAAAAGGGCTTTGTCATTAAACCGATTGCTCAGCGCGTAAAAAAAATTAATTTCCCTTAACACCCCATGAATGAGGTATGGGATAGCTTCTCGCGTTGTTGCGACTTTATACGCTTTATATTTTTAGATGCACAACTAACGGCACCTACTTGTTTATCGACGAACGCGAACGTCACTGTTTGAGAAGCTTTTTACTAGACATGCCGATCAGAGAATGACAATAAGTACTCGGCATTAATGTATACTTAAGTACATACCCATAAATTGTATACTTGTGTGGAACTATACCTAACACACAGAGAATGCTTACAAACTCTTATTTGCGTTGTAAAAGACTTGTTTGCACACCATTTATAACGATCGTTACCTCTACCGTCCCTTACTTTTGTTTCTCATACACAAGTATACGTAAAATACACTCGACGCACACGAGGTCAGAAGCCGAAGCAGACTCAACTTAATTATGAAGTTTTTTATCTACGATAATGATCATCATAGATCATCGTGTTTGATCGTTCTTATATCCGTCAACACTTCTAACCACTACGAGTGACATGAGTACTCATGTGTACTCCTGTACATTCCCATACTCTACGGAACAGAAATAGATATTTGCCATGTACAACTAGCACCCAACACAACCAACACTTGTAACAACATGTGCTGGGTTCTCGTGTACTTGGTTATACCAATGCACAAGTGTGTGCGGGTATGGGCATGGTTTGATCGTTTACTCTTTACACATGTACATGTTTGGACATTAATACTTCAACAGTACTCTTATTATACATTTTGTCATTCTCTGATGCCGATTGACTCGACACTTATACTGCGAAGTTGCTGTCGACAACTTAGAGGGGGGCCGGCAATGAAAGACAATTTTTTTTTTTATTTTTTTAGATGACTGGAGCCCGGATTTGTAACTGGGATCTCCCGCTGGTAGTCGCTTGTTCTAACCATCATGTCACGGCCGGTCCCTCATTGCTCAGCGCATACTTGCGATTAATGCTCATCTCTTGGTTTCCAGGCTGATATTATTATTTTTGTATACGGCGGAGCCAATTCATAAATCATCTTCCACTTCAAAGTTATAGTTGTCAACGGTCACGCAGCGTCTCAAACACATAGACTCTTTGCTCGTTGAAACAAAGAGGAACCACTTCTGCCGACTGCTTCTCAATGCTTGAAAAGGCCTCAGTAACATCCATCAGTCCTTGGCCGATGATTACTATCTATATCATCGGCATACGCGAGTAGCATGTAACTTCTATTAAAGATGGTCCAGTCGAGTATCCTGCAGCCTTCCGCATGATCATCTCCATTATGATGTTAAAGAGATCGCCTGCCTAAAGCCTCGCTTGGTAGGGTGGAAATGGGTCTGCCAGAATTTTGATCTCGTTTTGGTCGTTGGTGAACAAATTTCTCCATCGTCACTTACGACGCCTTTGTCATTGAGCACAGAAATAAAGTGTTCCCTCCATTCCCTCCGTAATCAGAAAACTGTTGCAAAACCTTTGATTTTAAAGTTTTGGTTGAACTTTCGGGCTACACCTATATATCTGAATCAATTTTTGATTCGTTAACGGTTTTGGAAAGAAGAATCTTAGACCTTTCCAACGATTTATATTAATCTACACCTAAATTCCTATAACTGTCTGGCTTTGCTTCAATATTCGAAACTTTTCGGACTTTTTCACTATTTTTTAAGTTTGAAGAAGTTTTTAGCCACAATCTGATTAGAACACTCCAATTGTTATTTAGAAAGTGCGTGATTTAACAACTGTTTGCATATTTGTTTGTCAAAATCGGTTAAAAAGTGGTTATGTTATTCATTCTTTTTGAGGAACACGATAAACTTCTAACACAATTGTTGACTTGACACTTGTAGATCAAACACTTAATTAAATTTTTCAACGGCCGTTTAACATACAGCCAACCGCTTGTTCGGCAAATGTAAATTGTCTTTTTGTAAATAATTATATATCCAACCATTAACATAATGCATAAGAACGGTAATTGTCCACTATATGCATTACCAGTAGATAGTTAAATGTAACATTGAAATTAATGCTTGCGATGTAAGAAAAAACTTGCTTGCTTAGCTAATACAAAGTAAATAAAGTCATGCTATTCTCTCGCTGGAATTCGTACAGTTTGTGTTATTTTGCTTATTTTGTCAGTCCTACAGGAAAACTCAAAGGAAAAAAACATAAATTCTATAACGTGAGGTAAATTTTAACACATTTTAATAATAATGAGCAAACGGCTTATGAGAACGTTATTTAATAAGGAAAATAATTATTAGAAAGAAAAATTTCCTATTTAATTTCACCAGCTTTATGTTGGTAAAAAGGACTAGTGAAATTACGTGACACTAGTAATGCAGAAAGTAGTCGATTTTACCCCTCCTATGACAACCCCATGTTAAAGTAAACATTCTATCACATGGGAAGTAGATTGGATGGTAACTAGTGCTGGATACTAATGAATATTGAAATTCGTAGTGCGGCACTAGTAATCCGAACAAGCAGGTAGTTATGGGGAATTCTTTTTTTTTTTGCAACGAACACTTTAGAGAATAATGGGACTTAAAAAAGAGAAGAGAAAAGAATTTGTAAGAATATGTCTGTTTATTTTACTATCACCTAGTATTGCGCATGGGATTAAATCGACGTAACGCTCGCTTACAGAAAAGACGTCTATTGTAAATTTGCCGAACAAGCGGATGGTCATACAATGCGCATTATGTTGCTAATGTGTGTCGGACACATCATTATCGAAGGTTTTGTAGTGTAGACTGAATTGTTCAACTGCTGGGCCAAGGAAATTTACTCTTCCTAGTTGAGCATTAATTTTAATCTTTGTCCGTTCTTTGTGGTTTCATAATAGTTAAGTATCAATAGATAATGACGATATTTTGATTCTTGATTGCAAACAGTTATTTTCAGTAATATATAAAACTCTGAATCTAACTCCAACATAGGTGCAATAATTTAATACATAAATTCTGATTTAATACATAAAAAAAAACTGAATAAACTACTTCTACTTGTACTACCCACTTTTCATTAGAATATATTCCTTTATTTCTTTAACTAACACAAATGTTGAGTCATGACCTTTTTTAATCCACTTTACACAGAAACACCGGAAGTGAGTGTAAAACCTCAACACCACCATATAGTCACAACCATTGCCATCAGTGATAAAAGTTCCCCCACTACAAGACTGAAAGACATGAAACGAAACGAAGGGGAAACTAACATATCCAACAAATAAATTTTGTATACTGAAACAAACAAATAGCTGATATCATGCAAACATTTGTTTTATTGTAATTTTAATAGAAAGTTTCTACTAGTTTCTATCGTATTGTTATCAAGATTAATCGCCTAAAAGCACACTTAACAAATACTACTGTATAATACTGTGAGAATTAAAAGAAATCAAGGAAAAGTGATTTTTTTCTAACGCGTTTACCATGAAAAGACACGTCATAAGTTAACACATATCCTATTAATACACATACTCATTACGAAGCGACAAAAGAATCCCATATACACTAGTGCGAAAGGCGTTAGGTTAACCATGAAGGTCTTTTGTTGAATACTCAGTGCCTATGGGATAAAACATCTACCGTCTTACTAAATTGGATAACTTATGCTAAATTTGTTTGAAGCAATTAAAGACTACAAATGACCTCTTTTAAAATAAGTAGCAAAGACAATATGCCGGAGGGTGGTTAAACATTTAAAACTGGTACTTATTATGATGGGACCGACCGTGGCATGATAGTTAAAACACGACTACCATGCGACTTATCTGGACTCGAGTCCCACAACCATATACATTTATATGACTCCCTCGATGTTGTTGACAGCAACTCCTGAGTAGTCGAGTCTATCGCCATTTGTATCGGAAAAGCTCAACAACAAATATAATTTGATCGATGACTTTTCTTACTCTGGTGTTACATGTGCTTTAACAGGAATTCGACAATATATTAGTGAAATGTTTTTTTTAATAGAAAATTATATTAACCAGCTGACATCACTAGTTTAAGTCTCAATATTTCTGGTATCGTACGGAACTCTACAAAAGCCTTTAAATCAAGATTTAAATCAATACAATTTTATATCCACCCTCGCAATATAAAAGCGTCTACATGTGTATACGTATAAATTATACATATGTATATATACAAATATATATCATCGTTACTATACTAAAATTAAACTTTTTCGTTAGCATACAACAACACAAAGTCACTCAACGTAAAATAATAAACTACAACTTAACATTCTCCTATATTACTCATACCTTTTATCGGACCCTTTATGTGTTGTGAAATCAAAGCGAATCGTATAACAAGATATGCCAAAACAGTTTACGTGACAAATTACCCAATGGCAGCACATAGACGGAATCCTTGTTAACATTTTAACAAAAGCTGCCACATATCGCCAAACTTTCTCACACGTACACATATACGTCAACCATTTTCTTCTTAGAAGCATTCAAGTGAAGACCCAAATTGTATTTCTTTTGTGGGTCTTAAAAACCGTTAACAAAATACATATTTAACGTTTGAAATACAGTGGCTTGAATATATTTGGGTAAATGGACTATTCAAGTTACAAAAAACGTTGATCAGTGGTGGTTACAGAGATATGCTTGTAACCATAAAATCAAATAGTGTAGATGCCTAATCAGTTGTCGGTATACCAAATCTCTTATCCATAATGGTGTAGTGAAGTCAGTTTTTTGAAAACCGACCCTTAGGCAGTGCAATTGGGGGAAGGTATGTTTGGGAACAATGTTAGGAGGGACAAAATTCTGGAGGTTGGTCATACATTTTACCCATTGAGGAAGCATCAAGGTAGCTGCAGGGGCTGATTTTTTATTTTTGTATGGGAGACCCCTTAGGGGATGAAGATAGGGTGTAGGTAAGTTTGTTAAATGATGGGGTTAAAAGCAAAGGGATGCAAGTGACTAAAACCTGATTTCGAGATATTCACCTTCAAAGTTTCAAATTCTAGTGCAAATGCAGGTATTACTTCAACTGTTGCTCGTCTAGTTTACACCATTGGTAATCAAAATTGATCTCATCTCATGCTTGTTCCAAGGATCACAACTGCGTACTTATCTAATTTTTTGTAATTTGTTTGTATATATCACAGTGCAACACATAATTTGGTGCCGCCTTCGTACCCAGCTATTTTTGAAGTTTATACCAAGACTAAAAAAATCCCCAAAGGATTTGTCCCCATTACATCGAAACATTTTTTTATGGATACTCCAATATTTTCACCCCAATACGATTTTTTGACCATTTTTAGGGAGTCCATATTTCATAAACTGTTGGGAATTTTTTCTTTTCGTCTTCGGCAAAGTTGTAGATCTAAACCAGAGCAAAAAAAGTCTCAAATAGACCGACCCAAAAAAATTGCATCTAGTGCATGAAAATGGTAAATATATGGGAAAAATGGCTATTTTTTCATGATATTTTCACCATAAAATTATGATTATGATAAATAATATTTCACATAAATCATACGCCACGGAGTACAACGAAATAAATTTTGTGTGGAAAACATCATGAAAAAATATCCTTTTTTCCTATATTTTTGCAATTTTCATGTACTGGATGCAATTTTTTTGGGTCGGTCTATTTGACACTTTTTTTGCTCTGGTTTAGATCTACAACTTTACCGAAGACAAAAAGAAAAATTTTCGAACGGTTAATGAAATATGGACTCAGAAAAAATGATAAAAATATCGTGTTGGGGTGAAAATATTGGAGTATCCATAAAAAAATGTTTCGATGTAATGGGGCCAAATCCTTTGGGGATTTTTTTAGCCTCGGTATATACTTCAAAAAAATATGGGTACGAAGGCGGCACCAGACGATGACCTTAGAAATTTTGCACTGTGTATGTAAGGATGGAAAACCAAGAGGTGGCCGGTCAAACATTTTATATATCTTATAAAAAATAAAAAAAAATTGTAAGGGTTAAAGGAAAAGATTAGATCTTTTCCATTAAACTGTTGAGGTTGGAAAAACATTGGGGTCAGTCAATCAATTGACCCCTCTTGGGGCACGTTAGGGGCAGTTGAAGCGGTCGGAGCAAATTTTATAAAAATTTGATTTTTGTAAGGGAGTTAGCCCTCTTAAGAAGTGAAGATAGGGGGTAAATGTGTTTGGTAAGAATGGTAGGAAAAAAGCAACTAGGGACCGGATATACATTTTACCACTATAGGACCGCCTCATTGCCGTTTATTGGGCTTGTTGTGGATTGATTTCTTCACCACAACTTTTGACACTTTTGTCCTCACTTGTGCACTATCCCAACCCTAATATACATTTATATTGTAACCAACTAACTTCGCTCGGTCACACATTGAAAAAAACTCCCAGGTAACACTAAAGGACTCGCATGACTCTGATGTGACTCACAGGGTCTCATCAGGCCTTCCATTTGTCTTGATTGCCAATATTTATTTCAGACGTACATATTCTTCGATCGTGCCAACTACACTAGCCACTACTATCTTACTACATTACCACGATCGTCAAATAATATTAGATCAACAGTATCAAGGGCAGTAAAGGACAAACAATAATAGCTTCTACCATCTCTATCGGTTCACACGACCAACACAGTCGGTTATGGTTATGAACAGCGAATGAGCGCGAAATACTACAGCCAAAAAAACACATTTGGTTGTCTTTTGAAGGGAAAATCATCCAACTTTGTTGGTTAAACCAACGTTAGTAAGATTTTCGCTGAGGTCGATACGTTTATTAGGACTTCTCTCTGTTAAATCCAAATTCCGTTAATTGCACTATTTCGGTTGTTTTAACACGACATCAGTCGGATTTCAGTCATTTGAATTCAACTTCGATGGTTAAATCCAATTTTCATTGGTTTAACTCGACTTCGATCAGTTAAATTAGACTTTGGTCAGTTAAATCCAGTTTCGGTTGGCTGAACACAATTTCTATTGGTGGAACTCGACTCCGGTCGGTTTAATCGGATTTCGATTGCTTGAATCCAACTTAGGATGGTTAAACCCAACTTCATTCGTTTTGTCAGACTTCGGTCTGGCACACATAAGCATTTTGACACCGTAGCATTTTGATATTTATGTACAATCCGTCGGATGAGATTAAAAATTCGGTCGGAAAATTCGACGTTGAGTTGCGAAGAACCCGAATTACCAACACGATCCCTAATAGCAGATACGAAGCTGAGTTACTCAAGATGCGCGATACGTGTACGTATCTGAGGTGCCGAATACTGCGGAGTTAACTACCAGAACCCCAGTTTCAGAAACGGGCCTGGATTGCCGAATCACCAACACGATCCCGAAATGCTTATTTAAACTTGAGCTCCCGACAAATTATAAAAAACTTAAAAACTTAATTTTCCTTTACACCCTATGAATGAGGTATGAGATAGCTTCTAGCGTTGTTGTGAATTAACTTTCTATTTTAGATTCACAACAAACGGCACCTACTTGTTTATAAATGAATGCGAACGTCACTGTTTGAGAAGCTTTTACGAAACTTGCCGATTGACTCACCACTATACTGCGAAGTTGCTGTCGACAATATCGGGGGGACCTGCAAATGTAGATGACTGGAGACGGGAATCGAACCAAGGATCTCCCGCATGGTAGTCGCGTGTTCTTACCATTATGCCACGGCAAATTACACACCCGAAATATCAATAGGACCGACAATTTCTGACAAACCTGAATAATTAATATATTTCCGAATTGTTGATATGAAACTGAATCGCCGACAAACCCGAATCATGAATACATTTTCGAAAAAAGTTTTATGCGGGTTTTTTTTGTATATAATATCATGCCCAACCAGAAATCAGCCAAGCAACATAGACCCAGAACTCCTAAAACCTCGAATTCCATTTACAGTTATGATGAAACTACGTATACCTTTAATAATCTAACCAAACACTGTGCTTTTGAACATATAAAAATTTATATGACGATTTCTCCTTAAACATCATAAACAATTTTGGTTTGCCCAATAAAACCATACACTTCATAGCCAACATTCATTACATACATTCCCAAAAAAACAACAAAAAAACTGGCAATAAAACATACCAGTACAAGTATTTGCAGTGTTCACGTTCATATATCGCTTGACTAATTTAATGTTTTATAGCTTCTGACATATTGTTGTGTATTTATGGGTTTCATTACTACGAGTATAACTTGAAGCGAGTTCACAAACGTGAACTCCTGCCAAACGCCTTTTACATGGAATTGAACCACCCATTATCCATACATCTTCTTCAGGTATTGTTAGTTGTTAGATTTACGATACCACAAGTGTACAAAAGGGCTGTGGGAAAGGAAAGGAATACCAGAGGAGTGGTTGGAGTTTGTATGATGATTTGTTTAAGTGTACAAATATTAATGTCAATAACACAAAACAATACAATACGAAACGTAACGCAACGTAACGTTACAAAGGCCAGCCACATATTAGGTCATATGAGTGTGAGTACTTCATCTTACCCCCCCTTCCCTAGACACATATTGAACCTACTCTGTATATGAGTTATAGCTGAAACTCATACATTCATTTTGCGAAAGTTAGTGGTCCTTTCAATATATGCCCACATACAAAAAGGTGTAAAATAATATTTGATTTTTGCTCTTTGATTATTAAATTATAATTGTGTACGTGTGTGTGTGGGGTGTGGGGGGTGTGTTTGCCTGTGTGAGATATTGTATTGTTATTTATGTTGTATGTATGCAATTATACATGCACACCAAATTGTGTCTACACGACTCCTGTGTACACACATGTCAGCAAGTCTGTTTGTATTGGTGCTGCTCGTACATCCATTTGTGTATTGGCATCTGAGGTATATTTATTGATGCGTATAAGTTTTATTGTTTTATTTAATTTGGTTCAATTCCATAACAATTTATCCATTATTAAAACGCACAAGAGGGTCCTTTTGTTTTTGTTGGGGTTCAATGATTTTCTATCCCATAGACGATGCGGGCAAAGTTAAGCAATAATTGATTTAATAAAGTCAATTTGTTACGCTTGCACAGAACCCACAAAGGGAAATATGGTGGAATTTAGTTCAATTTTTATGATAACATAACAAAATTGGGATAGATTTTATGTGATATGGGGATATTAAGAGGCGCTTGTAGCACAAGGATAATAAGAGAGCTGATTTTAATTAATAATTTGGGTTACACAGAAAATAAAGACCAAATTACTGATCGGTATTGGTTGATAAGTTAATTTTGATAAGGGATTGCCATGACTTAGCTTTCCATTTGAAGCGAATAGATTGAAAAAAAAAATTACTATTGTAAGGCAAACTAAGATTGTTTTTTATAAAATTACCTTCGCTTTACCATAATTTGCATTCTTCCAAATAGCGATATTCTACAGATTCTCAAATAGGCGGTTGTTACAATGATGATTAAACTTTAATCAACTTAAATCTCTTACCGCCTATGCATTGAAGTTAAGGGTGCATAACTCCCATAGAATTTATTTAGTCTTTTCCCGTTTTTGGTGATGGCTTTTTAACAAATGAAATTCTTGCATGCGAAATTCCATATCTTCTTTTTTTTATCACGAGGTTATCTGCTTGAAATGTTTCTTGTATACATGTTAAACGATGCAGTTTAATCGAAATTTAAAAAGCAGGCTTTTATTTGAAAAAATTGAAAAGTCATGAACTCTTTATACTGGTCCTTCCAACAATGTTTGTACAACATTTCCCAGCCATTTGTATGCGCTTGACTACGTCTATGTGCCTATAAAGCTTATGGTCCATATGATCACGGTACTCGCCATTAACGATGATAATCAGAATATTTTGCCGGTAAATTGATTCGTTTGTATTATTATAGAGGATATTGAGCTGTAGAGCAAGACAAGTAGGATTAATGTCTGGTATATTTAGATTTCTGTTCGTCGAAAGAGGACTTTGTAACCCGCAAAGTCGTATCAGCTTTTCAGGGATGCCAAATTTAGACATGACATTTGGTTTCAGGTGTAAAAATATGGTAAGTGTCCAAGAGCGTAGCCATGATCTCAGCCAGGGGGAGGCTGGCGGTTTTTTGGTTTTTTTTAACTTTTTTTAAAATAAAAAAATTTTAAGTTTAACAACATAATAAAAAAGAAGTACATAAAGATAAAAGTATCTAGAACATATAACAAAAAGAAATAAATTTATTAGAAAGAATTAAAATTAAAGACCTCATGTTTTTCAGTATTATAAACGTAAATTTGTAATTATCTTAACCGTTTTGTTTTCATGTGTATTTGTTATTCTTCAGACGAACTTTGTTGAGTCTATTCCATGTAAGTTATGTGTCTTTATAATTAAAAGTATCATCGGCTGTTCAGAGCCGGTCACATCGCGCATTTGAGAGAAGATTGACAAAACTTCAAAAAAACTTAATTTTTGTCTGAAAAGAACAAGTAACTTCAATGGCGTTGCTATTGGAGGTGGTAATTTATACTGTTTAGATTCCCTGCAACATATCAAAAATAAGTACCATTTAACTTCTAAAACAAAACTTCAAAATTTCTATGCAATTTTTTGAGACATTTTTCTAAATAATTTTTAATAACTCGAAAGCCACTTGTTTGAAATTTCGAAATTTTAAAAGGCCTTAATAGTGATAAAACCGTTACCATCCCTCAGGCCATACGGTTTAAGCTATCATTGTGAAAATCTATATAAGCAAGATTCTTAGAGAACTAGAGAGCAGCGTGAAGGAAATTTTTCGAAACTCGTACTTTAAGGACTAAAAAGGCCCACAAAGGGTAAAACTGTTACCAGACAATACAACGGCTTAATGTAGAATCAAGAAAATATATGTGAGCTTGCATCATATACAATTAGATTCGAATTTAAGGGAAAAATAATACCAAAAAGTGATAAAACTGGTGCAACCACCTAGACCAAACGGCTAAAGCTATAGCAGCGAAAATCTACATGGGCTTTCTCTCAATAAAATTAGAGAGCCGCACGAAGCGATTTTTTAAAATTCGTACTTTTAGTGCTAAAAACGGCCCAAAAAAGAATAAAACTGGTGCAATCACCGAGACCAAACGGTTGAATGTTTATTTTATGAATGAACCGATGGGACCGGCCGTGGCATAGTGGTTAGAACACGCGACTACCATGCGGGAGATCGCAGGTTCAAACCTGGCTCCAGTCATCTTAAAAGAAAAGAAAATAAATAAAATTTTTTTCATTGTCGGCTCCCCTCGAATGTTGTTGACAGCAACTTCGCAATATTTAAGCGTCGATTCAATCGTCGTGTCTAGTAAGAGCTTCTCAAACAGTGACGTTCGCATTCGTCGATAAACAAGTAGGTGCCGTTAATTGTGAATCTAAAAATAGAAAGCGTGTTAATTCACAACAACGCGAGAAGCTACCCCATACCTCATTCATGGGGTGCAAAGGGAAATTAAGTAAGTAAGTAGTAATTCTTGACCGATTTTCAAAATTCTTTTTTGTATTGTTGGAAACAAAATTGTGCACAAAATGTTTTTTTTATTATGAATTCCTTACCGTTATTTTTTTAAAATTTGTCAAAGTCGATGAAAATTTAATTTTTTGTCTTTAATGTTAAATATTTTTTGAATTATGTGTCCTAAATATTCGAACTGACCTCAATTAATGTGAACATATGTTACGAATTAAGCTCAGTGAAAAAATAAGACAAACATTTTTTTTTTGGCTCAACTGCAAGTGGATATGTGGGGCCACTATTTTCACATTTTAACTCGGTGTCCTGCTCATAATTATTATCCGATTAGAACAAAACTTAATTTACAACCTGGAAAAGTTTTAAGAAAGTCGTCTGTAAAAAATAACCCAAATCGGTGAAGGTCACCATGCATTTTTTTTTTTGCATATGTACCAAAATAATGCAGTTTTAAACATCTGACAAAAAACAGTTTGTGTTATTTTTTCACTGAGTTCAATTCGTAACATATGTTCACATTAATTGATTCGAAATTTTTAGGACAAATAATCCAAAAAATATTTGACATTAAAATCAAAAATTTTTTTTATCAACTTTGAGAAATTTAAAAAAATAACGGTAAGGAATTCAGAATAAAAAAACACAATTTTGTTTCCAATAATACAAAAAAAGAATTTTGAAAATCGGTCAAGAATTGCCGCCTAAAATTTCAAATGTCCAAAAAAAACTTTTTTTCCCCACTGTGCGGCCTTATAATATTTCTTGTGCGATCTTTATATTTTAAAACAGCCCCATTTTGTTGGTTTCAACTTTAATTAAAAAGTTTGAGACAGCCGTAAAAACTATTACGGAAATACAACTACTAAATGATTTTTGAATACATAGAAGAAATAGGCATGGCACTGAACCAGACTACTAAATATTCTGACCCTACGACTAGAAAGATCTAGAATCATTTTTTTTCACGTTTGTTACTAAGAACAAAATTCGCATACAAAGAAGAGGGTATAATAAGGTGGGTCAATAAAAAAAAGTTTCGCCGGTCTCATCCTAGTATGAAAGACAATTTAAAGACCAATTCCAAAAAAATATTCATAAGCGAACATCTTTTGCTAAATATAACTGAGCCAGCTAGCCAGATAGACCGACGTACATAGCTCAACAGTCCTGAAACGAATTTGGTGTTAAGATACTTTAATGCGTTAATGTTATAAAAAGGGCCTCGTTGTGCGTATTAGTAGTTCCAATACAAATAAGTAAAAATTTTTCCAGTAATTTTAAGAAGGATTTTTTCATTTGTTATTGAGTTCTTTGACATCTTCTACACTGTGTCCATTTTTACAGTTTTATACATGTCTGTAAACGTTTGGCCTTACTATCTCATATAGTTAACGATCCACAAGCAGGAAATAATAATACAAAGGGACTTTTACTTAAAAATAAGTTAATTTAACTTAAGTTCAGTTAAAGGTTATAGGGTAAGAGTATTTAGCAGTCAGTTGACCTTACTGAACTTTCTGTACTGGTTTATATCAATTTCCATATTTTCCAACTCCATGCAGTGTATAAAAAAAATAATGTTATTGTGTTACAAAATTATATAAATATAAAATTTTTTTTACTATAGTTTCCAATCTGTAGGGGGGGCAGCTGCCCCCCCCTGCTCCTACCTGGCTACGCCCTTGTAAGTGTCTATGTGCATTTCCTGGGTCTACTCCAACATTTGTCGTAGTGTGAATATTTGGTCCGTCGTGTATTTACCAGGTCAAAGCCACACTGATCTTATATGAGATGGGTAAATTACAGATCCAGCGGTAGTTGGAGCACACGCTTGGAATACATTTTTTCAGCACAGGACATAATACGCGCAGATTCCAATCAAAGCGCATGCACTCGTTAAGTCAGGCAGACCTTGCAAAGGAGCTAATGCCTGCTCGTTATCATGTCACCGCCACTGGACTTGAAGAAGTCTGCCGAAAGTCCGTCGGCATCGGCTGCTTTATTATTTTTCAGCCGCGGTGGGCAATCTAAGCATTCGTCGACAATTTGCGTGCTACCTTCACTTGCGCTGCCTTCCGGAACCGGCTATTACTGGTTGTGTTCCCTCTATGTATACAGCAAACTCTACATATCTAAAACCAGATGTCCATCCATAGGGGATGGAAGGGATCCTAGTACCATAACCTTTTGTCTTTATTTTTTGGTAAAATTGTATGGCTTCACCTCTATCCCTGTGCCTTTCTAAATATACTTTCACCGAGTGTGCTATGTAAATGACTAAAGCCGGTATTATTGCAAATAATTGGTTCTTATCAGTGTGGCTTTAGACCAACTGACCACAAATCCTGGAAAAGAGAAACAGATCGGCATGCACCATCCTTTCATCGACTTGGCAGTTGTCAGTTAGACACATCAGAAATTACTTGAAGCCATGGCTAAGCTTGGTATTCAAAGCGACAATCTATAATGTAACTTCTTCAACATGATGCGGATAATGTGGAATGCTGCGGTGATCACGAGTGGAACGATATTCAACAAAAGCAACATGCTCCTTTCGTATGCTAATGACATAGACATCAGGCTGAAAATTGCGGGATGCGACTGCAGCCATCTCAGGTATACAGAAGGAATCAACAGCAATGGGTCTAACGGTGAACGAGGGCAAAACGTAGTTATTAGTTTCAACGAACAAACGGCTCCACGAAAAGCCCCCCAATGAAATAACCCCCAGGAAATAACCCCCAATGAAATAAACCCCAAAAAATTGGAAATAACACCCAAAAACAGTGAATGAAATAACATCCAAAAATAAATGAAATAAACCCCAAAGCGAAAACGAAACAACCCCCAATATTTGGGAGTTATTTCATATGAAATAACTCCCAATGATGAAAATGAAATAACCCCCAATGAAATAAACCCCATCAGCAACAAAAATGAAATTATGCCCAAAATTCATAAAAGTCAGTTTCACCAAGGATTTCATGAAGTCAATATGGACCATCAGCAAAGTCGCAAAATTATTGAAATGAATCGAGTGGATAGTAGATCATAGTAGCCCTGCTCTATTTTTGCTGTTCGGAATATAATTTGCCTTTTACGTTTGGCTTTTACACAACCACCTCCAGTTTTCAAAAGCAAATCAAACTCTCTGCTTTTATTGAATTCTTCCTTTTGAAGAACTCTTGCATATTTAAAAAAAATTCCATTCTTAGTGTGTGCTAACCGACTTTTGCATTTTGTTGATTTTCTATCCGTCAGTATGAACATAAATGGAAATATCAGTAAACATTTAAAAGATATTCTAATATATTCACAGGCTAAAAGTTTTCTTGTAAAAGGCCTATTTTTATATAATTATATAATTATAACCCCTTAAAGCCAACAACTTTAAAATGAAACAACCCCCGAATAATAAATGAAATAACACCCAAATTATACACGATATGAAACAATCCCCAAATTTAAATAATTGGTTGGGTGTTATTTCATTGGAGATTATTTCATAATTTGAAAACCCCAAATGAAGAATGAAATAATTCCCAAAGAAAAATGAAAAATGGCCCAAAAAAATTGGCCCAAATTACTATTTCATTTCTCGTTTGGGCGTTATTTCATTGGGGGGCTTTTCGTGGAGCCGAACAAACAATCTACTCGTTTGAGACACTGCGTGATCTTTGACAACTATAATTTCGAAGTGGTATAATGAGTTTATCTACCTAAGCTCCGCCTTCAATAAAACTAATAGCGTCAGCCTCGAAATTCAGAGAAGAATTCGGCTTGCAAATAGATGCTAATACGGATTAAGCAAGCGATTTAATGACAGAGTCCTCTCTCGACGATCGAAAATCGAGCTATACTAGATACTGGTTGTACCTTTCTTGATGTATGGTTCAGAATCCTGGCTTATGACACAACCTGGTGAATCGCTTCTGGCAGTATTCGAGAGGAAAATACTCCGTGACCAAACTCCATTGCAAAGACCAGGCTACGGAAAACCTTTCAGAGCTTAGTGTGCAAATTGGAGAAGAAGCGCAGAAAATCGAAGCGCATACTTTTCTATGTGCGCTTTATAATGACTCTGGACGATTGCAAAGAACTGCCAGATAAATAACATATAGTCACACTGATGAGTGATGGGTGTGGCCACATCTGTTGTTTATTATATGTATCAAATTTGAACACTTCTACTTGGCTAGGAATCATTTTATGTTTAAAAATCGGTTTCTGGGCGGTGAGCGTGGTCGATTTTGATGAAATTAAATTTTTTTTCTTAATTTAGTCAAACTTTCAATATCATAGAGTTTTTGCACAAAAACGTTTGAAGACACCCCACTGTGCATCACCTTGCTGCAGTTCGTTGACATAGTGCGGTAGCTTGCGGTGCCTGTCATTGACTATTATGTTCTGTCCCGTCTAACTTATAAAGAACACCAAACAATGCATTCTAATCTTACGGTAGCTCTAATATCTGTTTGGTTTGATCATCAGCAAGTTTTGTTTAATGATCAATAATAATCCATAGAGCCAGAAATGTGTCTCGTCTCTGATAGTACGTAATTTGTCGTGAAGCAGATCTTAATTGAGCCTGTTGCAGAGCTCATTGATCAAAATTAAAGCATAAATTTCAAGTATGTCAGCTTCAAATCGTAAACGAATACGATCCTCTAACCTAAAATCATTCTTGTATAGAAGAATTTAAGATGCTGCTCACGGCGACGATAATTATTATTATAATTACTTGACACCAGTCACGTTACCTCTAAAAAAAACTAGTAAGGCGGTTATCTTCGGCAATGCCGGAGCTCAGATACCCTTCATCATAAAACTGGTAATTTGCACTACAACTATATTTTATTAAACTTTGTACCACAAATAGGGGAGCTGGTGAGAAGTGGACGTTACTTTTAGCTTCACACATCCTTTTTTTTTGTCAATAATTTTTATCGATTTTATTCGATTTACCGATAAGTTTAAAAGTTGGTGAGTTGTAGTATATTTTAATGAATTTTGTTACTCCTCAAAAATGGGAATTTGTGTGGGATGTAGAATTAGTTTAAATCCGATCTTGCTTATCTTAGAACTTAACCTCTGCTTCTGGACAAAAGCTTACATACCAAATTTCAGCCCGAAAGCTCATAAACTACAGGGACATACAGACGGACACCCCCAAAAAGGGGGAGTTTGTATGGAAGGTGGGAGAAGTATTCGTCCGATATTGCTCATCTTACAGCGTAAGCTCCTATTATAGGATTAAAGCTTGCATATCAAATATCAACTCAATATTTCCTAACCTACGGCTGTAATTGCGGGGGCAGTCGGACACCCCAAAAAAGGGGGAGCTTGTATGGGAGGTGGGAGTAGTTTTTGACCGACCTTGCTCATCTTAGAAAGTAGCCTCCGCTTAGAGATTGAATCTTGCGAAAAAATTGTCAGCTATATACCTCCTAAAATACGACTGCAAACGCAGGGACAGACCCCAAAAAGGGAGAGTTTGTATAGGAGGTGAGAGTAGTTTTTGACCGATCGGTCTCATCTCAACACTCAACCTTCGCTAAGAGTAGGGAAGCTCACATACAAAATTGATTGCCCTTTAACCACGGCTGTAATCGCAGGGACAGGCCCCAAAAAGGGGTAGTTTGTATGGGAGGTTTGAGTAGTTTTTGACCGATCGGTCTTATCTTAGAAGTTAACCTCCGTTTTGAGGATAGAAGCTTGCATTCCAAATTTCATATCTCTTAAACTGCGGCTGTAATCGCGGTGACAGACAGACGGACAGACGGTCACCTTTAAATCGACTTAGATTTCGATGCTGATCATTTATATATATACTAGTGGGCCCGGCAATGCTTCGCTATTGCATATCCCGTTATATTGGAATACAGAGAGTTATTTAAAGAATTTTTTTAAAGGTTTTCCCATGGACGTACGCAGGTATCTTAAAAGAGTACACAAAGTTGTTTATCATCGATTAATAATATATTATTTTTAACTTCTTGTAAGCGCGGAATACCTTGTGTTATCGAATATTGCCATTTTCACCCCCTAAATGTTGAAAAATCCAAACAATGTGTAGCCAATGTACTCGCGGGGTTATTCGGAAGATTCCCTGAAAATTTCATCAAAATCGGTCCAGCCGATTTCGAGTCCATACGTTACATATATACACACATCCTGTTTTATATATATAGATATAGATATTTATCTACCACGCCTCCTTATGGGCGTTACAATTGAAAGAACAAAATTAATATACCCTTCACTCTGGTCATGCGTGTGGTGAAGGGTATAAAAACAAATATACAAAATGACATCTTAAAGACTTACCGTTTATTTCCGTATGTCTTAACTTTAAATTTCTTCAAAATACTTTTAAATTCCCCTACCCATTGACAAACTTTTAAAAATGATTACATTTCCATAAGTATTGACGTCTTTATCACCACAATCCCAAACAATAAATATTCTCTAGATTGACAAGTCTATTGACAATTCTTTGCCATTTCCTACATTTATTTCACTGATATCTCCTCAATATTGCCCACTAGCAAATAAACCAAAAATTTCAAAAAGAAAGGCAACAAAATAAACCATAAATCCAGTAAATTTAATAAAAACCGCACAAACGAAAAAAAAAACAGTCCAAGAGAACTCCCTAAACAACTTACCAGAAACAAAAATCAAAAGTCAGTCTCCCTGTCTGTGGTAGTGCTTCAACAAAGGGGAGTCGAAAAAGCACAGAAATCATCAGCAACCGCAGCAGCTTAAAATTATGGTTAAGGCAGATGAAAATTGCTATAGTTTGCATGGCGAGGAGCTAGCGAGCGAGCCGTATTAAAGTTTTAGTAGGTATTGTGAATGATGGCAATATTGTTAGCAGCTGAAAGTAACAGCAGCAATTCATGGTGGAGCAATGAAGACTCACAAAAATATGCTGTACTTGTGGCAAAAACAGGGGTGAACAATATTATGAGAGTTGCTGGTTGAACATTTGCACAGCAGGAAATTATCATGGCAAAAATTAATAATTGTAACTGATGGGCTCAAAAAACCCAGGCCTAAGAAAGATAACACGGAGTTCTATACTCTCACCCATAGCAATGGGCGTATATAGCATTAGATACGAGAAAAGTGTACCTTCATAAAAGGAGATGAGTTGGGCCCCTAGTAACTTAAGACCAAATTCGTTACAGGACATTTTAAGACGATATGTCCGTCCGTCTGCCTGACTGGATAGTGGGCACTATAAAAACTCGAGTAAACCTAAGTTTTTTAGATTAAGATGTGGGATTGTAAATAGGCCGAATAGTCCCATCCATTCTGGTAAATCCCATACAAAATTACCTGTTTTTGAGTAATTTATGCTTCTCTTTTAACTTCCAAACGGCTTACTCCAGATTGTTGAAACCTTGTCAGCGTGAGTGTATTTATCAGTTAGTTTATAATGTCTAAAGTTTCTGTTCTGGTTTTGGATTTTATTTTACCTTTATATATGTATTACACAGTGCAACATTTCTTAGGTCATCGTCTGGTGCCACCTTCGTACCCAGCTATTTTTGAAGTATATATAGAAACTAAAAAAATCCCCAAAGGACTTGGTCCCACCACATCGAAACATTTTTTTTTATAGTTACTCCAATATTTTCACCCCAACACGATTTTTTGACCATTTTTACGGAGTCCATATTTCATTATCCGTTCGAAATTTGTTCTTTTTGTCTTCGGCAAAGTTGTAGATCTAAACCAGAGCAAAAAAGTCTCAAATAGACCGACCCAAAAAAATTACATTCAGTGCATGAAAATTACAATATGGGAAAAAGGCTATTTTTCATAATATTTTCACCATAAAATTATGATATTAATAAGTAATATTCAGCATAAATCATACGCCACGGAGTACAACGAAATAAATTTTATGGTGAAAACATCATGAAAAAATATAATTTTTTCCCATATTTTTGCTATTTTCATGCACTGTATGTAATTTTTTTGGGTCGGTCTATTTTTGTGCTCTGGTTTAGAACTACAACTTTGCCGAAGACGAAAAGAAAAAATTCCAAACAGTTTATGAAATATGGACTCCGTAAAAATGGTAAAAAAAAATCGTGCTGGGGTGAAAATATTGGAGTAACCATAAAAAAATGTTTTGATGTAATGGGGCTAAGTCCTTTGGGGATTTTTTTAGTTTCGGTATATACTTCAAAAATAGCTGGGTACGAAGGTGGCACCAATTTATGTGTTGCACTGTGTTATTATAGTTATGGAATTAAATCAGGCATACATTTCGGAACAGATTAGAGCTAATCCGATCTAATTTGACCGGTATTGATCCTAAACGATCCAATAAGATCTCATTAGGTTTATCCTTTTTTTATTCTGACGAAATCGTATGAAAACTTTGTTTTTGCATAATTTCGGTAACAACAATTTAGTTTTTCATTGTTGGCAATAACAAAGTAACGAACTGTATTTGAATTTGTAACAGAACGTTGTCAATAATAACGAACGCCCAACACTATGACGACTACACCTAATCATCTTTGCCAGTGCCAGCACAATTAAAAGCTTAGTATTGACAGCTCTGATTAAATTACATATATCTCCTGTGCATTGAACACAGGAGCACTGCAAACAAGACCATCGTTCTGGCCAGCAGACCTCTTGAATTACGGACTGTCTCGAGGGTGGTAAGTGGCCATTATACCATACGTTGATCCTCTCTTTCCGCTCATCATCTAACCTTGCTATCAACGGCAGCCAAAACAACATACCTATATACATATATATATACTCTTCTTTGGACTATATATAACAAATATATATTCAATATAGTTCGACAGAGTTTTCACGTTGTTTTTTGTACGTTTTGGTGGTGGAAATGGTTGGTTGTTAGTAAAATTGTTAGCACGCAGCTCTGGTGAATTCAAAAAAAAAAAACAACGCCAACGAAACGAAAGCAAAACGTGTTAAAAAAAATCGGAAAATAAGCCAAAGTTGCAAAAAAGGCTTAAAGTTATTGGCCAACAAAAGCAGAAATGCGAATATAAAAACTTTAAACGAGAATTTGTAAAACTCTGGTTGTAGTAAAACGTGTTTTTTATTAGTTCATTCGTTTTTTTTTTGCTTTTTTGATGGTCACTTGTTTTCTCTATGAATTTTGGTGTGCTTTTTTTTCGCCCACTCTTTTTTTTAGCAATTTCATCATTGAACTTTTAACCACAATACTGTGGGCATGTTGGTCATGCTGTTGCTATTGCCTTAGGAGAGTAAAATTTAAGGTTTGCTGTAAATATGTTGCGTGAAGTGTTAATATATGGTTTGATGATAAGGTAGAAAATAAAACTATTGGACCTTTTTGTCATAATTGACAGTGTCCTTCTTTGTATTCCTGAATAGAAATAGTCTTAATAGTTGGGGGTTACAACAGATATTTATTTTGCATTGCCCGAACTCAGAAAACAGTTTTAGTGCTTTAGTGTCATTACGCCAAGTTTGGATAAAAACCCTCAACTCAAAACTAATACTTGAAATGAAATTTTTGTGGAATTTGTTTATAAAACTAAAAGTCTTTGTTCAAAGGCGCCAGCTTTTTAATGAAAATTGTAATCGCTGCATTTTATAATACAGTTTTGTTTTGCATACAACTAAAAGGCCTTATTTCTTGTTTTTATTTGCTATTCGTATATTTCTAGGAGGTGAGACCGGGAGTTTTAATACTTTATTTTAAGGGTCATCTTAATGAACATACTGACCTTTAACACAAATCTGCGTGACTTACTAATTTTGTAGCAGACAAAATATTAGCTATTTTCACAGAGACGCTATCAGCAATTTTCACTCGAAAGTTTTATTTGAATGAAAGCTGTCTGCTTGCGTGTTACGAAAGCAACATCACACATGCTTACTTCGCATTCAACACAAAAACAAACACAAGAATATACAGAGAAATAATCTTTAACCTTTGTTGGGAGAGCACAATAATTTCGCCTTATACAAATCGACAGCGCTGACACTTTTTGTGCGACCGCACACAAGCACACCATATTTTTGTGTGCGTGCGTTTGGTTATGTCTACCACTGCCTTTAAACAGTTTCTTACAAAACTGGTTCATTAGAGTATGAGATTTCCGTGTTTAAAAAATTAGGTTTTGCACTAACTACCCCTGTGCTACGTGTGGGTCGGAGTCATAACTCGTTTCAGCTTCGCAGGTGTACCAAACTTAGGGCATTTGTAGGTCGGCATTTCTTGGGCCTTCTCCAATATTTGTTTTTAGTATAAACATCTGATCTATCGTTGAATTTTCCATGTCTAAAGCCACACTAAAAAGTTCCAATCATGTTGATTAAGCTAGTATTCAGGAAAAGACTGAACAATAGTTGGTGAACACAATTTCATCGCATTTTTTAAGCACAGGACAAAACTCTCTATGATTCCAATCAATCAAATCGTGCTTATGAGCTGATACACGTCCCCACCTCATCACCACCGACCTTAAAAATCTCAACCGGCAGTACATCGGCTCCCACAAATTTGTTTTTTTCTTAAGCCGTGCAATTGCCTTATTGATCTCGTTTTGGCTGGGTGGTGCACAATCTATTTCGTCATGGACGATTGACGTAATTTCGACACTTATGCTACCTTCGGGAACGAGCAGAGTACGAAATCGCTCCCTTCTACAGTTGCAGCACACTCTTTGTGTCCGTGACTAGATTTCCATCTCTGTCTTTACAGGTGGTGATCCCTGTTCCAAAATATTTGATTTTTACCATTTTTCTGAACTTTTGGGCTTCAGTTTTAGTCCTGTAATATTCTTCCAAAGACGCTTTTTCATCATGAAGAAATGTTTTATTTCCCTTCTCTTCTCATTATATGGCTCCATTACCGCACGCGATACCATTGGCTGCGTGGTTTTTCATTACCCAATACGGTCGTTGTGACAGTGGTCATAGTTTCCTGGCTTCCTGTCTTTTGATCAGGGGATTTCCTTGCTTGTCTTGTGGTTATCTTTATGTGGGAATCTGGTTCCACTTGCCAACGCAAAGCTAAACCGTCTGAGTTCGTTATAGGAGGAGTTGTTGTGTGGACTAAACTTTCCGACTGCTGAACCAAGGCAATCTTCCTTTCCTGTTTTAGCATTAAAATCTTCCAAAGCAATTTTAATGTCATAGTCAGGGCAGCGGTCGTATACATCTTCCCGGCGCTAACGGAATGCAGATTTAATGTCCTTGTCTTTGACTTCTGTAGGGGTTTGTATATAAATCAGCGTTACTTAAAATTACGCCTTGACGCCTTGATGCGGATGGCAACTCGTTCACCTACAGGGTTAAACTACGAGACCATGTGGCGAAGTCTTTTGCCGGCTATGACTCCACACCGAAGATCATGGCTTTCTACATGGCAGACTTAAAAGGTGTCACAGTTCTTTCGTCTTGTGCATTCATTCTTGTTCTTTCTTTTATACGTGCTTTCAAAATAGTTGTTTTGTGTAAGTAAAGTGGTTTATTAGACAACCGCGTCCGGTTCTAGTTGCTTAGTGCTGCCAAAACCACTCAGAGACCCTTTTTTTAAGGATTCAGTAACTTCTGTTACTTACTCCCTAAGCCGAATCGGTGGTAGCATGCCATTTATGTTAATCGGCATGTCAGCAGTAAAAAGCTTCTCAAACATTGATGTTTGCATTCGTCGATTAACAAGTAGGTGCCGTTAGTTGTCAACGTAAAAAAAGTAAGCGTGTTTATTAACAAAAACGCGACAAGCTATCCTATACCTCATTATTGAAATGTAAAGGAATATTTCCAATATCTGCAAAGTCGAATTAGCTTTGCAGATGTACCTTGGAAAACACCGAATCCTCCATTAAGATTGGTAAAGATCAGTCTGGACCATTCAACAGAGAAAGAGGTCTCAGGCAGGATGATAGCCTGCCCTGTACACTATTTAAAATAGTTATGGAGAAGGTGATGAGAAAGGCTGGTGTCAACATGTCTGGCACCATATTCCACAAAAGCCACATGCCACTAGCCTATGCCGATGATATAGATATCATTGGCCGAAATCTGCGGGACGTTACTGCGATTTTCTCACCACTAGAAAAGGAGTCGGCAAAAATGGGTTTAGCGGTCAACGAGGACAAAACAAAAATAATGATTTCGACGAACAAAGAGTCCTCTCGATGGGGACGCAGCGTCAACGTTGAAAATTATTGTTTTGAGGTAGTAGATGAGTTTACCTACCTCGGATCTTCCGTCAATAAGAAAAATAATGTCAGCCAAGAAATTAAGCGGAGAATAGTGCTAGCCAATAGATGTTTTTACGGACTTCGGCAGCACTTTAGTAACACCACCTTATCTCGGAATACTAAGAACAGCTTTACCAGGTGCTAATCTTACCCGTTCTTTTGTATGCTGCCGAATCATGGGTGCTTACGACAATGGACATACACCTGGGAGTATTCGAGAGAAAAGTACTCCGAAAGTATGGACTTATCTGTGTCGACGGCGAGTTTCGCCATCGGATGAACCATGAGCTGTATGAGCTTTACCACGACATCGGCGTAGCTAAAAGAGTCAGAATGCAACGACTACGATGGCTGGATCATGTTGCCAGGATGGATGTAAATGCTCCAGCGAGAAAGGTGTTTGAAGGCGAACCTGAAGGACGGCGCAGAGCAGGGAGACCCAAACTTCGTTGGAAGGACCAAGTGGTAGGCGACGTGCCACCATCTGGTAGGACTAACTGGAGAACACACGCACAAGACCGAAGCGTGTGGAATTCTTTAGGACTTCAGGGCTCAAACTTATGAACCACATTCGTAAGTTGTAATGGGCCACTTAAGTAAGTAAGTAAAGGAATATTTAGTATTTTTTAAGTTATAAATTTCGAGTAGGATATATCTGAGGTCACAAGTCATAACATCCTTAGTCAGTTTTTTATTATTTTAGGACAGCAGTTTAATGTTTCAATTCCTCACTGAAAAAAAGTTGTCAATTTGTTAGTTTAACTTCCTTACATTTTGTAAGAATTGCAGAAAAAGACCTATTATGACTTGTTAAAAGTTGAGTTAGGCTATTATTGTAATTCGGCTTAACAGCTTAAGTCAAGGTTGGCAAACTACAAGTTTTCATTAATTTGCGGCCTAAACTGATTTAAGCTATAACGGGAAAATAATGCTTCTATTTGTTGTAGTTTTAAATTGAGTTAAGTAGAATAATTACACTTGGGCCGGGAAACTTACGTCGAGTTGGGCTGTTATGACAAAACAGTCATTTAAAAAATTATTTTAATCTATTAGAGTTCTCAGATTTAGTATTCAACCTAGAACAGCTACAAACATGAAAAATGAATACTATATAGATTTAGACACGCTAAAAAACACTACTAATAACTTAATTTTATTCTAACTCGAGTTAGGCCATTACGGTTTGTGGCCACATATATATTGTGGTGCCCGTTCTAAAATATGTTCGTATGTTAATATATATTCGCATTTACTGTTTTTGCATTCTTTCGTGGCGATATTCTATGTTAATTTCTATACATACATTATCTAAAATAATCGTTTTCAAAACATTTATTTTTCTATTGATGCAGTTTGTAGATTTCCAAGTAATTACCAGTGGCCCATTATCATAATTCCCTTTGAAGCGATCATTGGTAACACACTAAGCCTTACCACATATGACCCAATGTTTGTTAAAACAAATTCAAAAATTCCCTTGTGACGTGTTTAACCACAATTAGGAAACTCGCACAAAATGCAGCTACAAATTTCAGCGTTTCAGCTTAAATAACTCGCGGCAATTCAAAGCTTTTACACCTTTTTTGCCCACTTCGCTGGGCTGGCCCCAAGCTGCCGCTAAAGGGGCGTTAAACACGTGTACACTTTGCATTGATTCTCATACGGTGAAAATTATAGCGACACAATGTGTGTCAAACAAATATGTGATTATAAAAAGTACGAGAGAGAGAGAGAGAGAGAGAGAGGGTGAGAAATAATGTAATGCATAACGCAAACAAATTGTGAAACGTAATCCTTTTAAATGTCCATGTTTTCTACTTTTTTTGTGTCCGTATAATATACAACACGATTTTACTAAAATCACTCTGTACGTGTAGAGTGTATAATTTTCTAACATGAACCCTCTTTGGCTGCAAGAAAATTGTATCAGTAATTTTAGTAATAACATGAGAAAATGCCATTTGGGGTTTAAGAGTTAGTAAATTTAGGTGAATGGCAGAAATTTAGGCAAAAGTGTTAAACAATTTTGTTGGAAAAGATTGAGTTAAGGGTCAATGGAGTCTTCGCATGCATATCGCTATGTTCGATATTTTGCAGACAGTATGTCTGGTTGATATTTATGATTTTAAATCGTGCTGATTTCAAGTCATAGAAGTATTTGCGAATACAGAAAAATATTGAGTCAGGTAAACTGACTGACTGGGGCCGATCGTGTCATGATGGTAAGAACATTCTACTATCATATCGGAGACGAGAGATCGATTCCTGTCTCTGTAATCTATATTTGTTTTGTCAATCGTCCCCTACATATGGTCGAAAGCAACTTTGCAGTAGTGTCAAGTCAATCGACTGTCGATGGCATAATATGAAAACTTCGTATCTCGTTTTTACACCCTCACCCTACAGGTAATAGGGTATATATCATTTGTAACACATAGAATGAGTCACTTAAGACCCTAGGTTTCTTTGAACAAAATGCGATTCATGACTTTTTAAATCGTTTGAGCCATGTCCGTCTGCCTGTCTGTCTGGCTGTCCGGGTCGTGCAATATAATAGAAAGTTTTATGTTTTACTGAGGGTATATGTAAGACAGGTTGTCATATTGAAACTTTCTTACTGGTTTTTTGTATATTTTGGTACTTTTTGTACAAAAAATATTTTTTTTTGACGATAACACAAAATAAATTTATAGGCAATAAAAAATCCCTTACTAAAGCTACGCACAGACGGTGCGATCTTACAATATTGCTCGAAAAATTTGCAGAAAATGTCCAACAACCGTGTGCACTTTAAATTTTGTATGGCAACGTTTGCAGAAAAATCATTGTAAAACAACAATATTGCCAGACATCCGATAATCGTCTGAACCGCAAAATGTTGCCACCTTCAAATTTTTGTAAGATAATTGCAAACACATTTAATTTGCAGATGTGCGAAGTTTATGCATCTGCAAATTTCACCATTTGCAGAGATTAATTATATGGCAACACTGTCCATGTCAGTACATTGCCGGTACATTAGCAGATTTGACAAAATTGCTATTTCTGGCAACCGTCTGTGCTTAGCTTAACAAATAACGTACACATTGGCTCCGATTTTATGTAGTTTTTTTGTCCTGAGATACGGCTTTTTTGTTTTTCGCCATCGAAAAGTTCTCAAACAGTTGACGTTTAGATTCATTGTGAAAATGTAGCCGCTTCATTAAGGTTAAACATTAAGTAATAGCAATAACATGGAACTTTGTGGATCGGGTCCCAACTCCATTCCCCCATGGTATAAGCAACAATTTAAATATGAAATTCTTACAAATTGTCATTACCTTTCATCCCTTTCTATTGGTTACCTTACAACATATATGTGAATACTTCACATTTCATTTATAGTACTGCAATATGATTACAGTCTTGATTTATGGAATATCTCAAGTATTTAGCAGTTTCTGCCAAATAGTAATACACCATAATGCCTCGTTATGCCATAATTACAATGCCACAACCATAAAGTTTCACTGAACAACGCAAAGCGAAAAAAAACTCAGTCGAACAAATATTAAAAACTTTAATTATCGAATATTTAAGGCAAACTGCATGCAAAGACATTCGCTGCTATTGTCCTACTAAGCACGGCTGGCAACTACAAACTCTTACACCCGCCTGCTTGTTTCAAACACACAGTGATTACCCTCCTTCCATTACCGAATAGTGGGACACACAACTTTAATGACCTTAAAAAATATCGGAATGAAAAGTTCTTTTTTTGTGTGTGTGTGTGCTTTTGCTCCGTATGCAAATTAAGGTATGCATTGCATAGACAATGAATGCAAATGGAATACAAATGCTCGTTTTGAAGTTGGTAATTCTTGCGTTCTTCTGTTGTTATCATTGTTGTTGGCGTTGCCACTCGGAGGTAGTGAGCGGCGAGTGGCACTGCCTGCAACTTATGCTTCCTCTTGCCATTTTTATGGCAATCCCACATTGGGCCAGAGTAGCCGTAGTTGTAGTATGTTGGTAGTACAATCGTATTAAAGAATCGATTTTCAATTAAATTTGTTAACCCACTTTTGAAACTTCACACAATTCTATTTTTCGACTTTGCTAAAGGAAAAGTTTTTGGATGAGTTCTAGTTTTTCGGGCGAGGTTAGAAGCAGCGGCAAACATGGCAGGTGCTGGGTGGGGATAATAGTTGATAAAATGTTACTCTAGGGTACCAAAAGAGAGTCAGTGCTGAAGAACAAGTTTAAATGTTTTCTAGCTAGAACAGAATTTTCAACAAATTATCGAGTTTTCCTTTCGTTTTAATTGAAGATTTTTGGGTTGGGTGATAAATGCATTTTATTTTTCTTTTGAAAAATTTAAATGGTTTCACTAGCAAACAGGTGAATGATCTGGAAAGTGGCATAACAAAATTCGAAGGAAAAAAATGATTGTTATGCAGACTTGTTTTGTATACAGAGTTTACATAAACAAAAACGATTGAATACAAGAAGCAGCTGATAGTGGGTCATTCGAGTATATTATATACTCTTAGGAGAGCTATTATATACAGTAAGCATACATACGTATATTTTTATACCCTCACCCTACGGGTAGGAGGGTATATATCATTTGATACGACCCAAAAGTGTAACAAACTGCAGCCAATGGCAACGCGAGCTGTTCATGAAAAGTTCAGGGAGAAGAGGCGGAAGGCGACTCGTCTCTTCAGGCGAAAAAAAAACGAGAGCTTAAGGAGCGGAATAATGTGTGTATTGAAGATACCAGGAACAGAGGTGAAGCCCGAAAATTCTATCAGAAGATAAAAGGTATGGTACATGGAACAGGTCTTCCCTCCTGTAAAGACAAGGATGGTCATCTCGTTACTGACTCCGAGAGCGTACTGAGAATATATAAAGATCACTTCTGCAGCCTATTGATGTGTGAAAACTTGGCGGATGAAGACTGTGCACCAATCCGAGATGATAACATCGAGTGTCCACCTCCGAGCCAAGCTGAGATAACACATGCCATATCCCGCCTAAAGAACAACAAGGCCGCTGGGGCGGTGCACACAAGATCGAAGGGAATGGAAATCTTTGATCATTTCGGCCTCTTACTACGGCACTAAGATATAAATATATATATGTGTCAAGTTGTTTTAAAGGCTAATAATAATAAAAAAAAAATGTAACACATAGAGAGAGTCGCTTTAGACCCTAGGTTTATTTGAACCAAATTCGGTTCATGATTTTTTTTGGTCGTTTGAGCCTTTTCCGTCTGCCTTTCTGGCTGTCCGGATGGTACGCATGATAACTTTCAAAAGAAGCAACCAAATGTTTTAAAACTTTTCACGAGTTAATATTTCCCCTAAAATACTTACGGTATTGCAAATGGGCCCCTTCTGGTACTCCCATACAAAAATAAATCATTCCGCCCCATTTAGAAATCGAGTAATAATACCAATACGTGGCCAAATTCTGTAGTTAGTATAGCTATAGCAAGATAAGGTTTTGGAGAAAAAATTGAGGTCTAGCCACGCCCCTTCTGGTACCTCCCAAACAAACTTACCACTCCGGCCACTTTCAAACGATCGTGCCTAAATTTTGTATTTTTTTAAGCTATAACAGGATAAAGTTTTGGAGAACAAATTTTAAGTCTAGCCACGCCCCTTCTGTTACCTCCTATACTTTCGAGATGGAGTGATAATATCAATACACCCAACGCGACCGTGCCTAAATTTTGTATTTTTTTTAAGCTATAACAGGATAAAGTTTTGGAGAACAAATTGGAAGTCTAGCCACGCCCCTTCTTATACGTCCCATTCTGCCCACTTTAGAGATGGAGTAATATCAATATACTAGAAAATTTTATGTTTTTCTGAGGGTGTGGGTATATGTAAGTCCGGTTTCCCGACTGAAATTTTCTTACTGGTTTTTCTTTTAGTTCTATTTATTACGACGATGGGCCAACAGCGGAATGATAATTACAACGGGCAACTATCATGCGGAAGACATTCGATCTCTGTCTCAGTCGTCTAAATTTTTATTCATCGCAACCTTCTAGATGTTGTTGACAACAACTACTTAGTACAACTTCATAGTAGTTGCGAGATACTAGGCATGTCCTCTCCTAGTGGCTTTGGCAGCTCCAAGAAACTAGGATCAGGCGTGGTGGCCTAATGAGGCACTGTCCTTAAATAAAAAACTATTATGAATACACGAAGAAAAGAAAAACCAAGAACACCCCCCGCAAACATTATAAGAATCATGATTTAAGGATATGCACCTGGAATTTCCGAACATTTTACAGAGATGGTGCTTCTATAATACAAGGCTGACATCACCGCCATACAGGAAATGATATGCACGGAACAGGAATGCACACGACGAAAGAACTGTGACACCTTTTACGGCGGCCATGTAGAAAGGCACGAATTTGGATGTGGTTTCATAGTCGGCAAGAATCTTCGGCTTCAGGTTTCGCAGTTTAAACCTGTAGGTGATCGAATAGCCACTATCAAGGTGATATATTTTGGAATTACGCTGATGACGGATGACGAAGACGATGACAATAAAGATGCATTCTATGAGCGCCTGGAAGATATATACAACCGCTGCCGTGGTCATTGATCTGGGAGATTTTAATGCTAAAATAGGAAAGGAAGATTTCTTTGGTTCAACAGTGGGAAAATTCAGTCCATACAACGGATTCAGACGAGTTAGCTTTGCGTTGGCAAAAAACATGGTAGTGAGTGGAACCAGATTCCAAATAAAGATATCCACAAGGCAAGGATATCCCCTCCTGATCAAAAGACAAGAAACCAGATTCATCACGTGGTAATCGATGGAAGACAAGTCTCAAGATGACATCACCGCCATACATGAAATGTGATAAACGGTTCAGGGATGCGGACGACAAAGGTTCAGGGATGCGGACGACAAAGGACTGTTACATCTTTTACAGCTGCATGGCGCATCACCAACCAGTAACAGCTACTATACGCATGCGATTAAATAATGCTAAAAATGCAAGTAAACAAACGCAAAGGAAGATAGTTATCGCAAACCTGCATAACACCGTGATAATCAATGCCTATTGCAACCAACTCTCTGGATTATTTCAAACAAACTCTTATGCTTTTGACACAGTGGCAGTATATTGCGAATTCTATGACAACTGACTTAACAACCGTACTGCGTTATGAAAAAACACGCTCAGACAAGCCCTGGTACGGTGAGGAATGTCGCGCAATGTCTGAGGAAAAGGATGCTGCCTATACGGCAAAACTGCAGCCAATGGCAACGCGTGCAGTGACGGAGCCTTATAATGAGAAGGGGAGGGAGATGACACGCCTCTTCAGGCGGTAAAAGCGTCTATGGAAGAGAAGAGAGAGCCAGGATATCAAAAATTACAGAGATGGCAAAGGTTTTGAAACAGGGACCCCACCAGTAAGGACAGAGATTGAAATCTAGTCACGGACATGCAGAGTGTGCTGCAAATATGGAGGGAACACTTTCAATCTCTTCTCGTTCCCGAAGGCAGCATAAGTGACAAAATCATATCAATAATCGACGACGGAGTAGATTGTTCACCACCAAGCCAGAACAATATCAGCACAGCAATTGCAGGGTAAAAAGTAATAAAGCTGTAGAAGCTGGTAACGTGTATGCACCAGCTCGAAAACACGATTAGGCTAAAGGAATGTATGCAATGTTTTGTGCTTAAGAAAGGCGAAACAAATGTGTGTTCCAACTATCGGAGGATCAGCCATTTACTAATCACAAAGAAGGTCCTCTCTAGTGCGTTATGTGGCTTTAGGCCTGGCAAATCCAAGACCGACCGATATTCACACTACTACAAATGCTGGCGAAGACACAAGAAATGCTGATCGACACCTACCATCTGTTTATCGATTACAAATCTGCATTCGACTGTCCGACACTAGGGTGTTCCTTAAATGGTATATTTTGAAGTTTCGTTAAAAAAGGTATTAATAGAGATCAAGTTCAGCCTTACGTTTGTTATTTACAAAATTACGAATATATTGTGCGAAAATTTCGCATCAATAGTTATACTTTAGAGTGTGCCGTATAGTTCGAATTTGTGTTCAAATCAGTTTATCGCCGCTGAATGTTTTTCTGTCGTAGGTAGATGAACTAGTTATATGCCGTTGAATATGTGAAGTGCATATCTATAAAGTATATGTTTGCACTTACTATATCCCTTACAGATGTCGTGATATTTAATGCAAGAGTGGGGTTATTTTTGAGAAAAAATTAACTAAAAAATTTGAAATTGCATTACGAAGTAGGTTTTTTTTAGACCGCCATATATATCATTAACCAATATCTTGCAATATCTCTATCCGTTCCCGAGATACTTCCTTACTTAATTTCCCTTTACACCTCATGAATGAGGTATGGGATAGCTTCTCGCGTTGTTGTGAATAAACACGCTTTCTAATTTTAGATTCACAACGAACGGTACCTACTTGTTTATCGTCGAATACAAACGACACTGTTTGAGAAGCTTTTTACTAGACATCCCGATTGACTCGTCACTATACTGCGAAGTTGCTGCCAACAACATCAATCAGCTACAATTTAATTTCCCAGCTAACATATTCTATGAATTATGTTTTTCCGAACTTAAAGGGTGTTTCTTTTCACAGGATAGTAAATTAAATTAACAAACAAGTGAAAGGCACTTATATCTCCTGATAACTATAATAAATACAATAAAGCTAGAGCTCAAGATCTACGGATATGCCTCGCATAAATTAATGACTAAAACGAGCAGGTTAATACAAATGCACTACAAAATTAAAAAAAATACCGAAGTCAAAAATATGCACTTTTACATAACTTTAAAATGTGTACATTGTGCACGAATTTAAATCCTCAGTCATGTCTGTAACTACAGTTGAAAAGTGAAATCAATATTTTCAAGTAGATATTTTTATTCTCCATAAACTTTATATTTTCATATTGTCTATAATAAAAAAGCTTGAAGAATATTTTTACGACTTCCTTAATAAGGAAGGGAGAACAACCATTTTACGATCATTTACAAGTATTGGCAAGGAGACGTACATACCAAACTGCAGTGCAAAAGAAAAGCCCCAAGAAATGAAACTCATCCATAAAAATATCCTTTTCAACCGAAAATTCAATAAAAAGTGAAAATTCAAAACCTTTTCTGTTTTTTGTCTCACTTTCCCAAACCCCATAACAATTTTTTCCGTTCTCTCGTTTTAACATCCGCCTGCTTTACTCAGGACAATGCTGCATGGGGGGGGGCTTGAGTGGAAGGCATCGTTCGTTGTGTTCAACATAAAACCGTTGTGTGGAGCATAACATAAAAACATATTTTTTGATATAAAATTAAATTTGCCATTTAATAAAAGATGTGCGAGTGTATAACTTTAAGCGGCTATACATATATAAGTGTATGTGTGTGTTATGTTCAGGGGGTTGCAAATACTTTTTTTTTTATTTCATTTTGTGAGATTTACTTCCGCTTACCTCATTAAACACAGGACTATTGTACGACAACAAGAATCGCAATAAGGACGTCGTCGACAACGTTGATGTGGTCGTGTGCACAGTGTTTGGCTGAACCCTTTCCAATTAGTCATGGTGGAGTGGTGAACAAGTGATTTCCTTTAAGAAATAGTAGGATTTGCCATAAAGGAAATCTTTAATGTGTTGTTAGTTTGGAATGGGATTTGAAATAATAGTTAATTTAGCTAAATTTTTTGAAGACATGTTATGCAGTATATGCCCGAATTCTAAACTTTGCTAAGAATTAAATTGTCGCTGTGCCGTTTAAAACAGTCGTGTGGTTTTCAATAACCTTAAAGAAACTTGTTGAACTTGAAACATTTGTCATATATTCTATTCATAACTGATGTTGCCAACTTCCAAACTAATCAAGATATCACGTCACACCAAGTTCAGATTTCACTTGGCCCATCGAATTTACTTCCGAAGATTTTTCGAACTGGACAACTTTCATTCGTTCGTACAATGTGTCCATGCCAGCGTATTAGGTGTATTTAAACACGCTTGACTACGTCGATGTCGTTATACAGCTCATGTTTCATACGACGACGATACTCGCTGTTAACGAAGATGGGTCAAATATTTTGCGGAGAATTTTTCTCTCGAAGACTCTCAGATAAGACTTATCCTGTTTGTGTTATTACCCAGGATTCTGGGCTGTACAGCAAGGTAGGTAGGATCAGTGTCTGGTAGAGTTGAATCTTTGGTCGTCGAGACAGGGCTTTGTCATTAAATCGCTTGATTTTCAGACAGACATTAGATATTTTGTTTAGGGCAGAGCCCAGTTTGACAAAACCATTTCAAAGTAATAGTTGTGCAAATCTACACAGCATCCCAGGTGAGTAGACTACCTTTTCGTTGATACTAATAACTTGGTTTTGTCCTCAATAGTCACCAGACCCACTTCTGCCGACTGCTTCTTAATGCCTAAAAGGCCTCAGTAACATTCGCCAATCCTCGACCAATGGCATATATATCATCGGCATACGCTAGCAGAACGTGATTCTTATTCTAGATGGTACCAGTCGTGGTTACTGCAGTCTTCCGCATGATCATCTCCATTACTATCGCCCTATCTTAATCCTCGATTGATAGAAAATAGCCCTGTCAAATATTTGCCTATTTTCACTGAAGACTTCGTGTCGGCCATGTCATTCGGCATAGTCGTATTAGCTCCACGAATATACCAAACTCAGACATAGCTTCCAACAGTTTCTGTCGTATTGGACTGTCGAATGCAGCTTTGTAATCGATAAACAGAAGTTAGGTGTCGATCCGTATTTTTTGGGTCTTCTTCAGGATTTGTCGCAGTGTGAATATATGGTCGGTCGTCGACTTTCCGCGTCTAAAGGCACTCTGATAAAGGCTAATCAGATTCGCTAAAATGGGCTGTATCCTTTCACATATCACACTAGGCGTGACCCTTTATGCGGTGGGTATAAGGTTAACGTCGCGGTAGTTAGCACACACACTTGGATCGCCTTTCTTATGCACAGGACATAGAATATTCAGATTCTTATCAACGGATTCCTATCATACTTACTTAATTTCCCTTTGCACCCCAAGAATGAGGTATGGGATAGCTTCTCGCGTTGTTGTGAAATAACATGCTTTAAATTTTTAGATTTACAACTAACGGCACCTGCTGGTTTATCGACGAATTCGAACGTCACTGTTTGAGAAGCTATTACTAGACACGCCGATTGACTCGACACTTAATACTGCGAAGTTGCTGCAAACAACTTTGAACCTGCGATCTCCCGCATGGTAATCGCGTGTTCTAACCACTATGCCACGGCCGGTACCTACGGGCATGCATACCTTTAGCTAAAAAGCTAAAATCTTAGCTTTTTACCTTTTAGTACAACTTTCGGGCTTCACGTCCATTCCTGTAATTTTCGATATTGTGACACTATTTTTTCTTCCATAGACGCTACTTCCGCCTCAAGACGCGTTTCATCTCCCTCATCTTGTTGGTACATCGTTCCGTGACCGAACGCGTTGCAATTGGCTGCAGAATTGCCTTGTATGAAGCTTCCATTTCTTCAAACAAAACTTAACATTCCTCGTCGTACCAGGGCTTGTCTGAGCGTAGTTTTTCATAACCCAGTACTGTCATTGCAACAGTGACCATACACTTGCCAATATGTTGTAACTGTGTGTCGGGAACATCCGAATCAGGGGGCATGATTGCAGTAATCGGTTTGGCATTGGCATTGGCTACCTTACTGGTTTGTAGCTTTGCGATGTCTAGCTGCACCGCGCATCCGAAACGCTTGAGATATGCCTTCCATCGGTTAGCACGTGATCACTCTGGTTTCTTATCTTTTGATCAGCGGATAACGTGGTTGCCTTATCGATACCTTTATGCGAGAATCTGGTTTCACTCACTACCATGTTTTTTACGCGGAGCTTGCCAGTCTAAATCCGTTATCGGAGGTGTTGTTGTGTAGACTAAATTTTTCATCTGCTAAACCAAGAGCATCCTCCTTTCCCATTTCACCATTTAAATCTTCCAGAACAATTTTAATGACAAAGGCACTCCCATGGTCATATATTTCCCCCACGCGCTCATAGAATGCGTATTTAAAATCGACGAGTTTGTCTTCCGTCGGGTAGTGTACACAAATCAGCGTAAAGTAAAAATGTTTCACCTTGATACGTATAGTGGCTATTCGGCCATATATGTATAAGGTTAAACCGCGAGACTAGATGTCAAGGTATCTTGCCGACTCTGAATCCACATTAAAATTCACGTCTTTCCGTCCAATGCATTTCCCGTATGGCGGTTATATCAGTCATGTCTTTATTGAGGACTTTTGCCAATTTTATATAGTCACCATCTCTGAAGAGAGTTCGAAAATTTCAGATGCATATCCTTAAATTATATTCTCTATAACGTTTGCAAGAGTCCTAAACATTTGAGGGGTCTCTTGTATTTGCCTTTCTTCGTAAAAGACCAGCGCACCCGATCCTATTTTTTGCGTCTGCCAAAGCTACTAAGAGAGCCTTTGTGTTGAGCTTCAGTAAATTCTGTTACATACTTCCTTAGACGCATCGGTGGTAACACCCCGTTTAGGTTGCTCAACCACTATTTAGGTTTCAAATTGTGGTGGACGCATTTACGAAGTAGCCTCAAAAAACATATTACTTTTTTCATATTATCAAACACTGTGCCGCCTCCCGCCACATTGATACAAACTAGATATGGCAGACACATTTTGTTTTTTCTTCTTCTTTTTGTAGCCCACGTTATCCTCTTTGTGGTTATTTTAACAGCCGTTTTGTTGTTGCGTTTAAACATATCGTCATTACGCCGACGTTAAAAGCTCCCTAGGGGCAAATTTTTTTCGCTCTATGGTCGGTTATTTTTTTTATTTATTATGAATAGAATAGCAAATTAGAGAGAAAATAACCAAATATATTCACATATCCTTTTGTTACACAATGGCAGCTAAGTACCAGAATGAAAAAGTACTCACACTTTTGTAAATGACCAAGCAAACATATGATTAGGGATAAGGTATGTCCGTCCTTCAGTTTGTCCTGGGGATGGTGCTTATTTGTTGGCCACGCTGCGTTCTGGCGAACGTATGTTCTTCATTTTCTTTTTACTAAATAAATTTTGTTTGGTTATCATTTGAAGTCAGGAAGTAGTATCATCAGGGACGGTGGTTGTTTGTTGGCTGAAAATATCAGTCATTCGTTATATAGGAATACTAACATATGCAAATATGAATAAAGTTAGGGCAATAATGGTTAAACAGTGGGTGTTTTTATGTGAAATGCTTTATTTTATGCTAATTTTGTAAACTTTTACTAATTCTCTTGTATATTTTTTTTATTTTCAGGTAAGTTTTGTAAAATTTTTAAAATATTATTCAATTATTGAGGTGAGTGGTAAACGATTACAAACTCTTTTACAATTTTTTTTATTTATTTAGCTTACAAAATATTTATTTATTATTAGCTTATTATCGACAAAAGTTAACAGTGAGCACAGCTCTAATGAACTTCTAGTAAATATGGAATGGAATGAGATAAATTTCTTGCACTAAGTGGACTGCCTTTTTTGACAGCTGCTTTTAAATTAGTCACTGAAATCGGTTGGTTAAATCTATGATGTTCATGAAATATTTTTTCCGCTTACGTTATACCCACTGTCTTCGATTTGATTTTTATCATTGTTTTACTCCCCGGAAACGAGAGTGTAAAATTTCGTCTGCATACAATCAAATAGCTTAGAACTTTTTGCAAGGATATGCATGATTTCAACCATGGATTCACATACCCACACGTGTAGCCTTAAGTGTATGAGTGTGTCTGCACTCAGCTTGTTCACTAAAAAGAAGGGAAACAGCAAAAAGGTCTAAAGTGAGCGTATGTTCAATTTAATGAGGCTCTAAATCTTTTTAACGAGTTTAAATGTTGACGTTCATTGTATGTTATTCGATTTCTTTAGAAATTTTCTGTTTTACTTTTAACCGAATTAATATTAACTTTAAACCTTATTGGATATTATGCTTTTCTGTGGTATAGAAAGAAGCAAACAATAATTTGGATGGTGTGGTGGCTGTTCCAATGTAAACCAAAAACCAGATTAAAAATTTTAAAAATTAATTTGTTGTTAACAAGCCTTTATACTTATATCTCGATTCCCTTAACATTGCCTCTTTAATAATTGCATGATTTCAATTTCTCTAGATTAGTAACTTCAAGTGTTTTATTTAACAAATTTTCAAGAGAACAAAATCTTAATATGTTCTCTATTCAAATTAAAAAGCTTGTAATTTTTGATTGGAGCAATATCCTGCAGGAATATCCTTACTAGAAATTCGTTTTCAAAGTAGTGTTCCACAGAATTGCCTACCAAAATCTCAGCATGCCTACACTAAAGTAAGGTCAACTAAGATAGTTCTCCACTCTATTGTCATTACAATCGAGAACTAACTCCTCTACATGGACACTAGATAGGATCGTAATAAAAGTATATGCGTTTTAAAGATAATTTGAGGACATCAGTAATAGTATTTTTAATGCTGAAACGTCATTTGATGTCCGATGGAAACGACGCGTATCTATATTAGAGTGAGTAAATATGTATAAAGTAAAATAAGTTAGAGAGCGATTTTCAAAATCGTAATCTAAGAAATACAGCTCTAGAAACAACGGGTCTTAAATCTAAATCTAGCACCCGGTTTTTAACGAGAAGATTCAAAAATCTCAAACTTTAATATGAAATACAAGAAGTTTCTCGTATTTTCTTCAAAAACAGATTTTTTTGTTTCTTTTTAATATCTATACGAGTCTTATCAGAAATAGGCATCATTAGGGTGTAACAAACAGAAAAAAAAAAAACTAAAATTGTAGCCTTTTAATAATCATGAATAAATTTACGCCTCGTTTGGGTCGGACATAATATGACGATACAGTATAATGAATTTTATCCCAAGGGAATGTAGGGTTCCCAAAAAAAAATACATGCATGTCTTTTAAATGTTCTAAGCATCATGCCCCGACCGGTTTTAGGTTCGATACCCGCCTCCAGTCTTCTACATTTTTCTTTCATTGCCGGCCCCCTCGATGTTGTCGACAGCAACTTCGCAGTATAAGTGTCGAGTCAATCGCCATGTCTAGTAAAAAGCTTCTCAAACATTGACGTTTGCATTCGCCGACAAAGAAGTAGGTGCCGTTTGTTGTGAATGTTAAAATAGAAATGTTAATTCACACCAACGCGAGAAGCTATCCCGTACCTCATTCATGGGGTGTATAGGGAAATTAAGTTTTTTTTAAGCCCTTAAAATGTCTTCGAACATATTATAAAATTGAGAAGTGAACGCCTCAACTAAGGTACTTCATAGAGAGGAGTTCTGTCTGCAGTTCTTTGGTTAACCTCAGTCAATGAAGTCTTTTTCGCATTAGAAATGGCCATCATATATACGGGTAGAAACCTCAATTTACTAGCACTCGCACTACTCGCATACTTAATATGGTATTAAGCTGGATCGTTATTTAAACCGAGCTTTTCCTGTTTTCTCACTTATATGCACATATAAAATACCAAATATTCATCACCGTCACTTAATGGGGCTGCAGTTGACAGAGCAAATCAAGTACCAAGAGATTATTCTCGATAGAAAACTGTCTTGAAAATCAATTCAATCTAAGTGCTTTTATTACCTAAAGAATTACCTGGAAAAAGTCACTTGAGGGAATACCAGTAGTATCCGATTTTTCGCGATGGATCAAATTTGAAAGAGAGAAGGCTATGGCATCCATTCACCGCACCTTAATATAGAGATTCAGGTTTCTCTAACCGCACGTTAACAAAAAGAGGACTAAACAACTACTTAACTTTTCGAGAGGTAGGATTTCCGTAGTTATGGGAACACTACCGTGTTATTGTCCTGTTTAAAAACACAATCTCACAGATCTTATATTTTATTGTATAGGCAGTGCCCATATGACTGCTTGGTCTCTTCATATTATTTCCTTTCGATGGGACATATGCATACATAAGAACTATAAAAACGATTTCATATGGATGACGAATTTAGGCTAATCAGCCATAGATATAAACAGCGAATGCTCATCCGATTTCATATTTTTCTGTATGCCATACTTCTGAGTGTCTCAGTATTACACTCCGATCATCGTATCTACTAAATAGAGACGATTTCAGCCTTACATTTGTCTAGAACCAATTGGATAACAACACCTTATGGTTATACCAGGTGCATAATGCTAACAATGTTAGCCAAAATTGTCGTTGCTTCTGTATTTGCAATAATTTCCTGATGTAATTCGTTGGCGGTATGCTAAAACATGAGTTATTCTCGGAGTGATAATGCAAGCAGATGACGACATTCACTACATTGATTCAAACGGTTTGTTGAAACCGTAATAATTAAATTCGTCTGTATTTTGAGCGTGTGATATATGAGATAGTACCAGTAATTACTACCAATGTGATAGTGTTGTTGTTGTTTTTTTGTCATAACACTCCTTTTGTTTAAAATCTGTAGATGTAAAATGCCTTTTGTAACTAAAGCTCCTTCTAATAAAATCAAAGGAATTGTTTTCATTTTCATTTACAAAATGCAATCAAATCACCGCCCAATGACTAAGAACACACAGTCACAGCTAGGATAATAGAACCGTACAACATAACACTCTGCCTATATATCGAGATATACGACGAGTTCCTCTGGGACCTGTTGTTTTTAGACCAATGTCATAAACAATCCCCCTTTATCACCAGCCCTCTTACTATCTCTCTCGATTATTCTATTCTTAACTTGCATACGTGTGAGTCGCACATACAAGACAAACGCTCGCTGCAGGGTGTTGCAAATGTGTATACTTTGCTAAAATTTAATTTACACCTTTAATACATGAGCAGAGATTCTCTATAGTTAGTGTGTGTGTGTGTAAAACTCCCCTATGCATGTTTAACATTACAAAGGACTCCTGGACTGTTACCGGTAACGGTATCTTTCATTTACGACACGCAGACACACACACACACAAACACTCTTATTCGCTTGAGTACGGAGCAGGAGGATTTGCTGCTGGTCGTATGTAAATGGTAACATATTCCTACTTTCAACATTTTGTATAATTTATCGTAAGGGTTGAGCTTGTGTTCTTGGTTTGCTAGGAGGGGGTTCGGTTTGTATTGCAGACCTGATAATGTTTTGGTAATGCTGTCACTCTATCGTTTGGGGGGTACGGCATACATATGTCGATGTGTATGTGTATACCAAGTGGTTGAGGAACAGCATTACACAGGGGCATAAGTTGTTTCCTACTAATGGAGTGTCACCTAAAGTGAATTGAACAACATCAATACGAGGGTTGCTGTAAATTGAGGGTCTGAACTGTTATGGTGGCACCTTTTCACATTAATATTTGGATTTAGGTGACAAAAATTAAGAATATATAGATAGAACATTGCAATATATAACAAAAAAAAAGAAATATGTAAAATACATAATTAATAGTGAGAGCTTATGGTAAAGATAGTAATTGTTATTTAAACAAGCTTTTTTATAAAAACAGTTAATTTTGCTCCCAAACTATGGTGTCAAACATACATAAAACTTAATTTCCCTTTCCACCCCATGAATGAGGTATGGGATAGCTTCTCGCGTTGTTGTGAATTAACACTCTTTCTATTCTTAGATTCACAACTAACGGTAAACTCGACACTTGATACTGCGAAGTTGCTGTCGAAAACATCGAGGGGGCCGGAAATTAAAGAAAAATGAAGATGACTGGAAGTGGGAATCGAACCCTGGAACTCCCGCATGGTAGTCGCGGGTTCTAACCACTATGCTACGGCCACTATGCCATACATAGTTTGTATATTTATTCAGGTTTTTAAGACTATTCGATTCATATACACTCGCCCTCAGTAAAACATAATATTTTCTAGTATATAGATCTTATTACTTGATTTCTAAAGGGGGCGGAATACTTCATTGACATGGGTGTTAACAGAAGTGGCGTGGCTAGACTGTCCTTTTTTTTCTCCAAAACTTTATCCTGATTTAGCTTAAGGTTAGGTTAAGTCGGCAGCCACGTTCAACACAGCTCACATGGATCCTAGTATGAGTCCCGTTTTGATACCATTTTTAAATTTTCGCACCAAATATTCCTATTCTGTTCGGTCAACGTCGCTCTCAAGCCATTTCGTTGCTCCGACGAAGGCATGGATGTTCCCAAATCGTCTACTGGTAGACAAGTATTGTCTATAAGTGTCCGATGACCAAGCTTTTTATATCTCAGGCCACCAAAAGCGGGGCAATGACATAGAAGATGCTCCGTGGTCTCCTCTTCCTCATCTTTGCAGCTTCTACAAAAATCATTGTAGGGTAGTTTCAACCTCTTAGAGTGTTTACCAACCGGCCATTGACCGGTTATTACAGCTGTGATGTTCCTCAGGTGGACTCTGGTTGCAAATTCAACTCCTTCGAAAAGATTCCACTGCCTGCTCTTTCCTTTAATTTCGAACCGTCCGTTAAAATTAGGATGACATCCTCCCCAAAGTTTATGGCATTATCATTATCATCATAGTAGGACGTATCCGGGATGTTCCTTACAAAACCCGGATCGAAGACAGGTCCTGGTATGGTGTAATCCGTGTGACACCTCCATTGATTAGGTCCAGAATGTTGGCTTGGCCATAGTTCCTTCGCATCCATGCTTTTGTGCCATCTAAACGCATTGCTGGTTCGCTGCTATTTTCCTCGCCTCAATGTCCGGGGGTAACCAGTTGGAGTAGTTCTAAGTGCCCCTGTTATCATGATTGCCACCAGTCTCATAATGCGTTCGAATTTCAGCCTTTGGGACGCTCTATCTAGCGCCGGTCACAAGACCGCCGATCCGTAGAATAAGATGGGTTAATTAATAACCAGCTCACATTTTCGGGGCTAATTCCCCAATTGAGGCCGATTGTCCTTTGCTGCAGTATAGGGTCGTGGCCGCTTTGCTGATCCTAGTCTGAGTGTTCAGATTCCAATACAATTTACTAACCAATATTATTTCAATGTATTTGGCACTATCAGAGAGTGTAAGTGCGACTCCATTCAATCCTGGTTTGGCAAATTGAGGGATTTTGTATTTCCGTGTGAATAGCATCAGTTCCATTTTACAGATTCCAGAAGCTCAGAGAGTAGTTTAGGATCCCTGCAGGTGACTATTAGTGCCACGTGATCCGGTTGTGCTGCACGTTTTTTCCATCGTCCTCAGGAGAGTATTGATGTTGAGATTCCATAATAGTGGAGATAATACTCCTCGTTGTGGAGTACCGCGAACCACCCCCTTTCATTTTGGTAGTTTATCAACTAAGGCGATGACCACTGGGTTAATCTCCAATTATTCCATTGAGTCAATTACTGATTGAGCTTTGACATTATTAAAAGCTCCCTCAATGTCCAGGAAGGCAGCGAGAGCGTATTCCTTGTAGTTCAGGGATCTTTCAATGAGGCTGGATATCTAATGTAAAGCAGGTTCCGTGGATTTGCCCTTCGTGTAGGCATGCTGAGCTTTGGACAGGACTTCCGGTTAATGAGATGATCTGATATATGCATCAATTATTCTCTCCATAGTCTTAAGTAAGAAGGAAGATGGGCTAATTGGTCTAAAATCCTTGGCTTTAGTGTGGGATGCCTTGTTGTAGTGTTTACAATGCAGGCATTAACTTTCAAGTTACCAAGTCAATCGGCTCTCAAAAAGCCGACGTTCGGAACTGTGGAAGGTTAATTAGTTATTTATTATCGTGAATAAAAAAAAACGTTGCGTGGTTTATAAAAATGCGATCTCGATTCTGATTTTATATTTAGATGTTTACAACGTTATCAAATTTTTGTGCGAAATACTGACAATACTTTCTTAGCAAAAAAGCACATATACCAATTGTACTACGATTACTATTAATTTACCAAAAATTTGCTGCTATCATCTCACCAACCTCGTATGCACTTACGTGCAACTTCAAAACATTATCTTGCATTTGTTTCCGGTACTTTCAAAGGTTCCTTGGACGCCATCTTTCCCATCGCTCTACGCACACGATAACATACGAGTATCAAATGCACAACATCAGTGCATGTCCAATTCCCAATTTCCCCAATGTTACATAAAACAGTAGGACTGGCTGGCTGATGACTTTTGACTGGCTTTACCTTTTGTCTTGGCGTATTTATCTGTCTGCCTTTTGTTGCATGATAAAGGTATGGCTAACAAGCTTTGTAGTTTTAAAAGGTCTTTAAATGCATTTACTGTAAACATGTATCATATGTCTGGTGAATTTGAATGCAACTGCATATGGCTGCATACTGCACTCACTTCAATTGACAGTTTTCAACTGGAACTCTTGAATAGAAATTAACATTAAAATGTTTTGGTGAAAGTACAGCTGATGCAATATTTAAAGTTCGCAACTGGTAATGGGTGAGAGCAAATAATGGACACCTGTGGAAGTGTTATTAAGGGTATCTTTGTAAGGGGGGGATATTATGTGTTTTAATTAACATACTCCATGAGGCGAAATTTACTCTCTTTACATTCACACATGAATGTATGTGAAAACCCATACATAGGTCATCTTTTTTAAGACTCAGTGATCGTTTTTTGGAGAACTTTATCTAGAAGTTCATGCTGTAAGTGTTGGCATACTTGAGTAATTATGGTAGACAAATATTTAGTCAACAATTAATTTTCATCGTAACTCTTTTAGATGACAATCAAAATTTTGACCTATTAAAATCAAGAGATTTTCTTTGTATCACCTTTAAGCGGTACTTCGTTGGCTTTTCGCTATTTTCTACCAAGCGTTGTATAGTTTCAATATAACATTGCCAAAGGGTTAAACGTGTGTAACAATAGCTACATTCGCGCATTTGTAAATAAGCCCTTAACCTGAAATATTATGTTTCCAATACCATTTTTAATATTTGACAATACTTACGGTGTATTTTTTCTGTCAAAGCTTTTAAAACCCTTATCCATTACAGAATATAGACGCTCATAGATTTCAACAAGGATATTGGATAATGACATTTAGAGATAATTTCTCTTGACTGACAGCACAACAAGAGTTACCTTAATTTGTGGCTTGTTTATTTATATATTACAATGGGATGTACCTAATTATGTCACACACTCCCACAAATGTTTTCCGATTACTGTGTTAAACAATTTATTATGACGTTATTCCATTATAGTCACTAATATTTGATTACCTTCCTTTTTTTATTCAATCTAATGGTTTTAATTCAATCTCTATGTTGATACGAATTGTATCTCCTAATCAATCTCCATAACATTGATGACAAATTCTAACGAATATGTATTCGTTTTTCGGGCTACAACCAATCAATCCATAAAATTTAATCAACCCAATTTCCAATGTAATCATTTCCCATTTAGCAAAATCGAAACAGTTTGCAACAAATTGTTTAAAATAAAATAAAACAACAACAGAATGTTTTGGGAAATTTTTCACTTTTCAGCAAAATGAAACCTACATTCACAACATACATTAGAGAAATGTCAATATCCTGTCAAAAGGAAATTGTGCCAGATGAGGTACAAATGGTGCCATTACCACAATGCCACACGCCACACCGCACCGTACCGCACCAAACAACACCATCGCATCATCATCATCATCAGCACTAGCACCATCAACTCTAAACACCGGGAGTACAGCAGAAACCTCGAAAAAGTCAGTGAGGAAAACAATCATTTTAAAAGTCCTTTATCAAAATGGCAATGCTTTGGCAAAAAGGAAAACCCATCGGGTCTGTTGTGCCTGGAGTGATGTTGGAACCAACCACTCAATAATTAGGCATGTGTTGTTTATAATTTTCGTTTCTGTTCTATTCCTAGTGCCTCGACTGTGAGTCAATTCCAACGTATGTACACCAAGATATTACTGGTGTTGCTGGGCTTTCGTTGTTGTTGTATTACTTTTTGTCGGAAATTTCGCTCCATTAAGTTAACTAACAAGGCATATCCTAAGCCAACACATACACGTGTACAACCAGCGTGCACACACATACGTACACCCTCCCCTACCTACAGCCACATTCACATCTGGCGTCCTCGCACCACATTCACATTCTCGTCGTGGCTTAAGGGCAATGTGCTTTTTCCCCAAGTTTTCCAAATTGTGGTAATAGAAAACTGCATGGGAGTGGTGTTAGTGCAGGCGTTAAGGCGCCCTATTTTGATCAGGGTGTAAGTCTATAGATTCTGCCATCCCTGCAGTGCCTGTTGATAGTTCGGCATAATTTCAAATGTTTTGAGGTGGAAAACGTGAGTAATGAAGCGTCAACATTATCATTTAACGGCATTTCCCTATCACATGGTGTGTACCAACATGTCACACACACACACACACACATATATGTGAATATCATCTCAAATCTTCATTCGGCGGGATACATAGCTGATGTATGAATCTTAACATCTCGAGCATTCTTCCCGTTAACTACTACTTAGTACAACGTGGTATTATACAACCAATACTCATTAAGGGAGATGTATTGTTGACATACGCTGCAGGTACTGTAAGGATGATGAATTGAGATAGTATTCGTAGATCCGACATCTCATTCATTTCGAATGAGATGGAGCTTAAAAGTAGAACATTTGTGAAAATTGAGGAAAATTAATTTTCGCTCGCAAAAGTAAATGCAAGAAAATGAATAATTGAATGTTATATTAATAGGTTTGAGGATTACAACGTGCGACAAATTGAAAAAAAATTTTTTGATATAATCCTGAAAGCTGACATTTAACGAAATAAAACTATGTACTTAGTATTTAATTTTTAGTTGAGCTTGCTTTTAAGCGAAACAAAGTATTCAACGTAGATTGATTAAATTTTAAAATGAATAACAGATCTTACTGTATTTGCAAAAACTATTTTCTGCAATATTTACTACCGCGTTTCTTAAAGGATAATGAAGTATTACAACTTCAAAGCCTATTTTTTAACTTTTCTGTTCCACTCCTTAAAAAAAAACAATATTTAAAATACCTTTTATTTGGTATCCATATCGTTTTACTAGGACCGGCTGAAAAATTATAATAAATTTGTCATTACATATATATTCTAATAAAATTACAAGTCTTTTTAACCAGAAAATTTAAAACTAAGTACGCAGTTTTATTCCCATTCGTGTCAGCTTTGCGGATTATATAACTTTCATGACCCGAAATAAATGTCGCACGGTGTAATATAAGAGTTTAAATAAGTATTTGTAGAGCAATCATCATTTGGGTGATGTAAATATTTGCGAGTTCAAGTATATAATATAACTATCGATTTGCTGGGAGGGGGGATTACCAAAACATGATTGACATGAAATGGTAGCATGCAATAGCGTCTACTATCATAATGTCAATTACCTTTATGACACCTAAAAAGAGACATTAATAATGACGCTGGGAAGAGTATCTTAATGTACATAAACACATTGCATCGAGGTCTATTGACCATACTTACTAAAGTGGCCCATTTCAACTTACGAATGTGGTTCATAAATTTGAGGCCTGAAGTATTAAAGAATTTCACACGCTTCGGTCTTCTGCGTTCGATCTCCAGTTAGTCCTTTCAGATGATCGCACGTCGCCAACCACTTCATCATTCCAACGAAGTTTGGGTCTCCCTGGAGCATTTACATCCATCGTGGCAACATGTCCCAGCCAACGTAGTCGTTGGATTCTGACTCTTTTAGCTAGGTCTATCTCGTGGTAAAGCTCATACAGCTCATGGTTCATCCAATGGCGAAACTCGCCGCCAACACAGATAGGTACATATATTTTTCGGAGTACTTTTCTCTCGAATTCTCCTAGGTTTTGTATGTCCGTTGTCGTAAGCACACACGATTCGGAAGCATATAATAGAACGGGTAAAACTAGCTGATGGTATAGATGTTTCTTAGTATCCCGAGGTAAGCTGGTCTTAATAAGGTGCTGCCGAAGTCCGTGAAAACATCAAGTTACGTTCACGGTTCGTCCCCATCGAGAGGAATCTTGTTTCGTCGAAATCAATATTTTTGTTTTGTTCTCGTTGACCGCTAAACACATTTTAGCTGACTCCTTTTCCAGTGATGAGAAAACTGCAGTAACATTCCGCAGATTTCGGCCAGTGATGTCTATATCATCGGCATAGGCTAGTGGCTCTTGTGGAATATGGCCAGACATGTTGACACCAGCCTTTCTCATCACCATATATTAAATAGTGTACAGGACAAGCCATCACCCTACCTGAGACCTCTTTCCGTGTTAAATGGTTAAGTGGGATCCTTAACAATCTTAATCGCGGCTTTGATGTTTTCTAAGGTACATCTGCAAAATCGAATCAGCTATGTAGGAAAACCAAACTCAGACATGGCCTCATATAGCCTATTCCTTATCGAAGAGTCGAAGGCAGCTTTGTAGTCGACAAAGAGGTGGTAGGTGTCAATCTGCTTTTCATTGGTTTTTTTCCAGGATTTGCCGTAAGGTGAATATTTGATCCGTCGTAGATTTGCCAGGTCTAAAGCCGCACTGATATGATCCAATTAGTTTTTTAACAATTGGCTTATTCCACCGTAGTTCTTATATTCACTACGATCTCCTTTCTTGTATATGGGACATAAAAGGCTGAGACTCCAATCTGCGGGCATGCTCTCCTCTAGCCAGATGTTCTCCATGAGCTGATGCATGTTCCTAATCAGCTCCTCCCCACCTTAAACAATTCAGCAGGGAGGCCATCGGCTCCAGCCACTATGTTGTTTTTAAGGCGGGATATTGGCACACGTATCTTGGAGACGAGTTGGGCCCCTAGCATCTTGAGGCCAAATTCGTTTCAGAATAACATTTGCCACAGTCTTTCTGGAACCTTCAAATGTCCTATCTTCAACCGTTTATGCCCCACAAGCAGGCAAATTATAATACACATTATTATTATATGATAAGAGATATTTTGGTAAACGACCAGGTCGGCTCTAGGGTTTAATTTATGCTCTTACGACCTTTGACACTATGTAAAACTTTAATAGTTTTTGTATTTGTACCCTCACCCTCCGTGTATATGTATTATTTGATAAGACAAAAAAGTGTAACACATAGAAGGGGTCACTTTATACCCTAGGTTTCTTTAAACCGAATTTGATTCATGACATTTTGAGTCGGTTGAACTATTTCCGTCTGTCTGTCCGGCTCGTACACACGACAACTTTCGAAAGACGCAAACAATTGTTTTTGAACTTAGCATGGTTTAATATTTTCCCAAAACTACTTACGGAATTGCATATGGGCAACATGGCCACGACCCTTCTGTTCCTGCCATACAAATGTACCATTCCGCCTACTTTAGAAATAGAGTAATAATATCAATACACCTAACGCGATCGTGCTCAAATTCTGTATTTAGTAAATTTAGTAAAGCTATAACAGAATTAAGTTTAAGAGATACATAAAATTATACCATTCTGCCTAGTTTAGAAATCGAGTAATAATATCAAAATAACCAACACGATCGTGCCCAAACTCTGTATTTAGTAAAGCTACAACATTTTAAAGTTTTGGATGAAAAACTGGAAATATAGCCACGCCACCATCTGGTACCTCTTAAAATATTTATACCTGTAAATTTTATGTTTTTACTGAGGTTGCGGGTGTATGTAAATCGGTTTACCCAACTGAAACGTTTTTTTTACAAAAATTGCTGTTGCTTTTATACATAACACTATGTAAAAGTCATTTGGAACTTGGGGAGCGACCTAGTGTTTGTTGTAGGTCTATTTTATTAAGATACAAAAATTTTTCTAAATTTAATCTGAAAGAGCTCTTTTTGGGAAAAAAAGTGAACCAGCATTTCAATTATTCAACTTTTTCCAAGAAAGCAATTTGCATATCCCATGCAAAAAGTATCAACCTCATCGAAAATTATAAAGTTTTATCCGTCCATTACCAAATTGCAAAAATACCATGAACTCACTCAGCCATATGCCGTTTATGAGATTCAAAGGAAACTGAATTTTTTATGTTTTCCCACTCAAATTAAAATAGCTGTGCCATTTCTCATTCATGGTATGCAAACCGATATTGGTTTTTATTTTTGTTTGCTATGGCACATAGCTAAATTTTTAGATATATTATACAAATCTATTCACATCATTTGGTTTACTAATGGCAAAACAGTCGATTAGTTTCTTTATGCAAGCAATTAGCCCTGTGTACAATATACAAAAGACATAATGGGCAATACTATTATATGTTTACACAACATCAGATAATCCAAAAGAATAACTATGTCCAGTTGATTTCGAATTTACGTGTCCACTGTAAACCCTAACTACTTCCAACATCCTCCAGCAGTCTAGTGTCAAATTTGATTTTGTGTCTAGCATCCATTGCAGTTGACAACCTTGTGACCAATCATGTCATCACCGATATTGCCACAATATACACAACTTTTTCAATTTTAACTTTTCATCTTACCAACAAGTCTATTTTACTGCGTTGTAATACTTTTTAAAGTTCTTGGTTTTTTATGCTATATTGTACATAATCCACCCCTCTTCAATTTTATCATGCTGTTGATGCTCATTTACTGCTCCTTTACTTGCGGTTCAGTCAACTTTGCATTATTGCTAACGAGGTCTTTTGCCATTGCAATTGTTGTGACGAGATTAAGGAGGAAATAATGAAACTGAATATAAATACAAACATATACTCATACATACATACTTGTATGTACATTCATCGCACAGCAGTAGGGAGAAAAAGTCAAAACAAAAGCAACCTTTTGTTGACATTTACAATTTTATAAGTGACAAGCACGAAAACATTACAATAAATGTTACTTTATTGTGTTGTATATGTACGTACATACAAACGTAGTATGTTTGTATACATAACAATCAAGTAAATGCTGTAAATATATACAAAGATATGCTTTCATGCCTACATGTGTACTGGAAAACTTTAACACTGGACATCAGAAAATGATACTTTGTCAAGGACGAAATTCTGCATTTAAGGTTAAAAATAGAAATTTCGTCTTCATATTCTAGGGCTACAAAATACTTTTTCCAAAACTCACTTTGCACTAGTCGAACTTAAAAAAAAACATATATACATTTATATCTGTACTGTATATTGTATATCTGCGTATCATATTTGGCTAAAAAATGTTTGATATACCCATCAATCCACTGATCTATATATTTATTTTTGGATTTCAGTTGTTACGCCTTCGGGATAACCTGATTTATGAATACAAACGGGCTAAATCGAATTTCTCCTTTTCGTAGTTCCTATTTTCCAAAAATCTTTATATCTCCCTATTACACAGTACTACATCTTTAATTTTTCAGCTCATTGATTTGGGACTCAATTCTGAGAACTGCACGTGAAAGGAGTCTAAGACGGAATAGTGGTTTTCGAGTTATGTCAAACAATAGAGCCTAAAACGTGGCATAATCCCCTATACGATACTTACTACCTTCAAATCGATATAAAATTATGTTGGCATGTAACTTGACAATACGAATGATGCATAACTTCTTCTTTTTGGGGCTAATTTCACATGCAGTTCTCAGAATTGGGACTCAATTCAATCATGTGTTGTACTGTGTTTTTAAATAGTAATCTTAACAATGTTAAAATTCTTTAAAATTATTACCAGCCAATAATTTCCTGCATATATTTCAAATAACTTCCCATGTTTAATATTACTGTAATTTTTTTAAGAAAAAAATGTCCTACCCCTGATTCAAGCTACCAATAAGGGTCGATGAAACCTTGTTGTATAAACACTTGTTAACATATCATGTAAATAAAAACTGCGGTTACATTGTAGCGTTTCTTTTTCCGTTTCTCCGTTTTTTATCGAAACTCCTACGAAATAATTACATTCACATATACAAACTTATTAACTTACCAACTTATACACACAAGTTTATATTTTTCAAGCAAACCACATAACATGTAGTCCTAAAGCGAAACCTGGGACAAACATACACATTTATATATACTTTGGGGGAAAAGTTTCACTTTTTCCCTTGCAGTTGTTAATGTATACGACAGTATGTGTGTATGTGGATGAAACATACCAGATGAAGATGTGTGTGTGCTTGTGTGCGTATACGTGCATGCGCCTGTGTATTTTGTAAACAATTACAATTCAGGAAATATATAAACTGTAAGCGGTTTTTTATTACCATCGTACAAAAATTAAGCGACATATATGTACAAAGATGTACAAGCTATACATATTCGCAGACAACAGAACTTGTAAACTATTATAAAGTCATTGGGGCGTAAACAGTTATAAGAGTGGGCCCAGATTTTTCTGCAGTTAAAGAGCAATTAAATTTAAGCCTTAAGGGTTGGTGTTAAGTCAATACATTTTGGTGTTATATTGACAATTAAAATGCGGATTTTCAATAGGCTTTACATAAATTGGCTCTGGCCCTCAAATGCCGACATTTTATTTGTATGGCTGTGTAACCTACGGAAAACTAAAGGAAATTCCCTTTATTAACTATGTTGTAGCCGGCGTTGACTTTGGTCATAATGCAATAAATGACAAATTTCCTCTATACGAGACTTACTAACATCAAATCGTTATATCGCGATCTAACCCAGCGAAACGCGGGGACATGTATTACTTTTTTTAACCGATATAACTTCTCCCGCTAAGCAGACCGCCTGCCGATCTCTGACCCCTATATTTTGCTCACTGTATTTCTCACCCCCAGATTGGCTGTTGCACTGTTATTAAACAATAAATCCACAATATTGGAACGATACGCGTATGATTAATATAAAATCCACATACAAATAATCTTACTCATACGAGTACCATAAGCAAAATCGGTACATATGTATGTACTAGGGTGGTCGGAAGTTATATGGGAGCAAAAATTGCAGAAATTTGTCGGTGCCACCCTCCAAAAATTATAAGTCTGCAGATTTTAGGTTAGCCAAAGTTTGAGCACGATTGGAGTATGTTTGGTGGGTATAACCCATCAACGGCTAGTCCAATTTTGATCCAATCCGAAATTAAGGAATTAAAATTTTGTAATCTGTTCATATATCATTTCTCTACAAAATCAACAGTTTTGCAGTTATAAATTAATATAAATGAGAAAAAAATAAAAATTTTGTCTAAAAAAACATTCAAATGGTTGTTATTGTGATCTAAAAATAACTTTCAAATTTTCTGCACAACGTACATGAAGAAAAGAAAGGCACAATGAAGAAACGAATACCTTCCATAATGAGCACAACAATAAAACACTGAACTGGTTAATTAGAACGTTGAAAGCAAATAGCCGGGATAGCTGAGTTCGTTAAGGCGACACCGCTGATGAGTCTCTACCCAAAGACTAAACGCGTACGGCGATGGGTGCCGGTTCGAATCCCTGCTCGATCACTTTGTTTTTAACTTATTTTAATTACCCAAAAACCAGTTCAGAAAAATTATTTCGATTATGTTAGCTCAAAGATGAAGATTAAGTGACATCTAGAATCACTGTCTTCCCCTATCTTTCATAAAAAAAATTGTATTTAACAAATTAAAACTTTAAAACGGAAAAAACACGTACCATCTTTTCGTAGACTATAAAGCTGCATTCGACAGTCCGATACGGCAGAAATTACTGGAAGCCATAGCTAAGTTTGATATTCCTGCGAAGCTGATACGCCTTTGCGGTATGACGCTTCACGAAGTCTTCACTGAAGATTGGCAAGGACCTTACGTAGCCATTCAATACCAGACAAGGCCTAAAACAAGGCGACGGCCTATCGTGCGACCTGTTCAACAAAGTGATGGAGATGATAATGAGGAAAGTTGCAGTAAACACGAGTGGCACGATATTCAACAAAAGCCACATGCTATGACGTAGACATAATCGGTCGAAACCTGCGTGATGTGACTGCAGCCTTCTTAGGTATACAGAACGAATTAGCGAAAATGGGTCTAACGGTGAACGAGAACAAAACGAAGTTATTAGTTTCAACTAACAAAGAATCTACTCGTTTGGGAAACTGCGCGACATAGACCACTATAATTTCGAGGTGGTAGAATATTTTATCTAGCTAGGCTCCGCCATCAACATATCAACCATCAACAAATAAGGTCAGCCTCGAGATTCGAAAAAGAATCCTGCTTGCGAATAAATGCTACGAACTAAGCAAGCGATTTAATGACACAGCCTTCTCTTGACGAATAAAAGTCCAGCTATACCAAATACTAGTTCCACTTGTCTTGATATATGGTTATGACCCAACCGAATGAAACGGTTCTGGCAGCATTCGAGACGAAAATACTCCGTAAAATATATGGAACCATCATCGTTAACGGGGAGTATCGGCTTCGTATGAATCATGAGCTATCAGAAACTGTCATAACAGCCATAATAATAGTTTCATCGTCCTGAAATTGTCAGAGTATAGCAGAGATACAACCAAGCTATTTGGCAAAAGGGCCTAGGTGCCAACCACACACGTAAATATTTGACTATTACATATTTGCGAGAAAAAAGTAGTCCATACATTTCGCAGCCGTCCTAATGCACAGTACAGTATTTGAGAGGAAGGGTCTTCATTCAAATTGAAACATAAATCCACAATATTGGGACTCGTAGAGGTTATTCGTCTTCGGTGACTCTTAGTGAAATTTTTCAGAGAATATATCTATCAAAGATTTTAAACCTTGACTTACCTCCAAAGTTGACTTTTAAGCAATTTTTGAAAATTGGGCATAAACGGATCGGAGTTAGAGGGTTAAAATGTTCCGATGAAATATTTCCCGGAAAATTTTAATATACGAAGACATAAACTATCATAAATGTATTTTTACACATTATTTTTTATATCCTTTGATTCGAATTTTGAACCAAAAATATCAAATTTTAAACCACTTTAAAAATAATTGTGTGACATTGTCGCTCCTCATGTCGCCATCAGCTATAAAACCACACAATTACACACAGGCATCTTTAAAGACAATGCCACTGAAGACTCAGCAAACTCAGGACCTACAGGGAATATAATTATTGTCACACAGTTGTGTAAATATATAAAATAATAGGGTCTCACCCAGTATTCAAGTTGAGGGTATTCAACAGTCAGTTTATTACAAAAATCTATATTGAGTATTTATTTTAGAGACATTTTGATCCAGAATACTTGCAGCATTTAACCTTAAACAGTGCTCAAACCATTTTAACCTTATTTTTATGACCTAATATAATTAAATCGGAACAAAATTAGATCTAATTTTTTTTATACACTAAAATTTAACACCATCTTTCTATTGGTCACCTTACGTTATGCATGTCATAAGACTGCTTACACATTTTAATTGCCGCCGCATATTTACCCTTTACAATCCATTAACTGATTGGCGAATGACATATATTTGCTTGCTGTCGTATGCAGATTTCTGATTAAAATAAAATCTTTAAAATACATGTCAGCCCCAGAAAGTCTTTACGGTTTTACGAAATTTCGTTTGTGTTTGGTTTGCTGTGCTTTCATATGAAATGATATTTATGTCATACCACGGTGACCACGGTATTATTGTCGTCAGAGAGAGAGAGAGCGAGAGAGAGAAAACGCATCACTACCACACAAATTAATATCTTTAAAAGCTTTAACATGAAATTAAATGCTCTTACTACCCACACTCACACACACACAAATAAGCGGAAGGCGACAAATTTCATATACAAGTTTGCCACATGCTAGGAGAAAAACTATCCAGTAATAAATTTGTCAGGAAAAAGGAGTGATGTTGACATATGCGATGTGATATCATCTTCTTAATTTAAATAATAATACAGCGAAAAGTAGACCTATGACCTCGCGCACACTCTTAGGCTTTGTGGGTGCTTTGCTAAAGATTACTTTCACTCCCCTGCGTGTATGTGTAATTTTTATGTGTGTGTGCAAGGATTTGCGTTGCATTCGTGCCTGAGTTTGGGGGGGGGCGAACGAAGGAGGTGTAAGAAACTTAGATTGTAAACATGTCACGTGTTTAATTATTTACGTGACTTGGCTGAGGTTGTGTATTCTCCGCAATGTGATTTTTTTTTGTTAACGTTTTCTGGTAATGTCGCGTACGCTTGTGAGTGCGCGTGTGTTTGTCACGCCTAATTTTATACAACTATCACTGTCTCTAGCAGTCACACACTCACACACGCATGCCATCGTTCTGTCGTAGACATATAGTGACTTTGTTGTCACACACTCTTACGCCTCTTACAGCTGCCAAAAGCTGTCACAAGACACCAAAGAAACCTACTCGCATTGCAAAGCTCTTACGTGGGAGACGTAAAGAGGCTTTAGCTTATACAGGGAAACATTAAATTATTATAGGTTATGGCGTTTCGTAGTTGGGATTTATGAAATAGGTTATTCAGTTAAATGTTATATGGAATCCAAGCCTTGCTAAATTTTGCCAAACTAATTTTGTTGACGAGATGTCAAAGCCGAGCTATTATATTAGAATCAATGCCCTCATCCAAGCGTATAACAGGTTAAATAAAATTCAAAAACTCCCGACCAACCCTCCTATACGAAGCCATTGCTTATGCATTTGTTTATTTTTTCGGGATTTGTATAACTTTTCTTTATTTACCCATTCCTTTTTTCATACGTTTTCCCTTCATGCATGCACATATCCAGACACACACACACACAATACTTTTCCTGTGTATGGTACAAAACAAAATGTTAAATGTTGTTTTTCTTTTCGCAAAAAAAAATTAAGTCATTTCGCTTGTAAGGCGTGACAAAAAAGAATCATTAAGGATATGGGTTAAGCAAAGTCGGATTTGCTGTTTGTGACACTTAGGATGCGAAGCGTGTTAGGCATAAATTTCCAGTCTTTATTGTTTAGATCCTTAAGAAAACTTAGTGACCTTGAGTGTGCACCCAATATAGACATTTTCCAAACAAAATACAGATTTTAATGGTCGAGACTTTAAATGTTTGACGAGCACTCTGTTATAAATTAGATATGTGGTGATAATGACAGAGTTCAACTTCAGCATAATGAAATAAAAACCATGTGTGTGGAGGGTTCGTATCCCAATTGGGGAATGGGTTGGAACAGGAGCAGTAGTAAGAAAATCTTATAGCTTTGTACATGTGAGTGTGGTTATACAAAACTTATTATAAAAAGATAAGTTTATTATTTGACATACGTTCTGTGTAGTAATCAGTAATCAGGAAGCAAACCGGTGACTGAGCCATGTCCACCTAACCGGCTGGCTAGTTGGACAGCACAATAACCTAAGTAAACCTTCAGCGATCTAATTTTAGGATGGAATTGCACCACGCTTTCTTGAACATACTATTTAAAGTTATCAAAAAATGATACTTACCAATAATTGTACTAGCCCGATTATTTTGTAGAAATTAAAAGGTCAGTCTGCCCTTTTCCTTATAAACCCCACACAATTTAGCTTTAATTCTTAAGTATATTTTTAACATCCTTCTTCTTCTTATTTGACAGCAGCTAAAGATATTCATCCATCAGTAGACGCACGTAGTAAAGAATTCCAAGCGCTTCAGTCTCTTGCCCTCCGTAGAAACTTTCATAGTTACATACATTCGAACAATTTTGAACGTGCTTGACTCCGTTGATATCGTTATACAGCTCATAAATCTTATGGTTTATACGACAATGGTACTAGACGTTAACGATGATGGGTCTGAACAGTTTGCAAAGTATTTTTCCCAGATAAGATTGATCTGTTTATGTCCTTACTCAGGATTATATTCTGTAGAGGTAGACAGTAAAGAACAGTGTCTAGTAGAGTTGGAGTTTTGTTTGTCGAGAAAGCGCTTTGTTATTAAATTACTTGCTTAGCGCATAGTAGCAGCGGTTTGCGATCAGTACTCGTGTCTTGATTTTCAGGCTGACATTATTATTTTTTACTACGACTGAGCCAAGATAGACACAATCATCCATTACTTAAAAATGATGGTTCACGCAGCGTCCCAAATGAACTGGAAATGAGCTGGCTCTTTGTTCTTTGAAACAAATTACTTGGTTTTGTCCTCATTTATGGCCAGTGTTACTTCTGCACACTGCTTTTCAATGCTGGAAAAGGCTGCAGTAACATCTCACACTTTTCAGGCAATGATACCTATAGCATTGCAGTCTTCCGCATTATCATCTCCATTATGATGTTAAAGGCATGACAGATGTCAGACTGTCACCATTTCTTGCGACCTCTCCAGAATTTGTCGTAGTGTGAATATCTAGTCTTTCTCATAACATTCTAGACAGGACCTTGTATACGATGAATAAATGTCCAATCGTACAGTAGTTGTTGGATCTCCTTTGTTATGAACAGGACATTTCATCAGCTCATCGCAGCGAGTCTTAAAAGCTCTGACTGCAGTCCATCGCTTTGTTGTTTTTAAGCGGCTCAATTGCCGTGCTGATCTCGATCTGGTGCTTTGGTGTGGACAGTATATTCGGTAGTGAATAGTTGGCGTGATTTCGTCACTTATGCTGCCTTCGGGAACAAGCTGAGTATACAAAATTTTCCCTCCATATTAACGACACAATGAGAGACTGTGACTAGATTTCCATCTCTGTCCTAACAGTTGGGGATACCTGTTTCAAAACCTTAGCATTTTTCTTTTTAGTAGAACTTTCGCGCTTCACCCCTTTCCCTTTACTTATCAATATCCTGGTTATATCTTTCCTTCGTCCTATGGAGGCATTTCGTCTCTCTCCTCTTCTCGTTATATCGTTCCCTCACAGCACACGTTACCTGCAGTTTTACAATTAATCATCCAATTTCTCAGACATTACACGACATTGCCTGAGAGTGGTTTTTCGTATCCCAGTAGTAGTGTTGAAGTGGCAGCGGCCATAGAAAGTACAATATGGTGCGCATTCCAGACACACAGTGTCAGGTACTTCAGGACTAAGGACGGGTGTTTTCAGTAATTTTGAGAGTTGGTTGGAGTAGGCATTTGCTATCTCGGTGGTATATAGCTTTGCGATGTCTAGTTTCCTTAGCGTTTGATCCCGACCGTTTTTGGCACTACTTATCTTCGTGCGTACCTTGACTGCAGCTGGGTGGTTATCCGCGTCAATATTAGTACCGCGCATCACACGCTCGTCCATAACACTTGAGACATGCTTGCCATTACCACATGATCTATCTGGTCTGGTTTTTGATCAGCTGATATATTGTGGAAATATTTATGTGGGAATTTGGTTCCAGTCACTACCATGTTTCTTTCCCACGCGAAGCTAATCAGTCTGAATCCGTTATCGGAGGTGTTGTTGTGTAGGCTGACTTTTCCAACTGCTGAACTAAGGGCGTCTTCCCTTTCTATTTACGCATTAAAATCTATTAAAACCATATGAAAGTCATGGTCAGGGCAGCGGTCATATGCTTTCTCCAGGCGCTCATAGAATGCATCCGTAATGTCCTCGTTTTTATCTTCCGTCAAGCGTGTACGCAAATATATTTGAACTTGATGCGGACAGTGGCTACTCGGTCACTTACAGGGTTAAACTGCAAGACCATATTATGAATCCACATCCAAATTCGTGTATTTATGCATAGTAGCTGTTAAAGATATCACAGTTTTTTATGTCATGTGCATATATGTCCCGTACATCGCAATTCCTGAATGGCGCTTATGTCAGCCTTGTATTTGTTGAGGACATCAGTGAATTGGAGAGAATTCTGACATTCCAGGTGCATGTCCGTAAATCATGGATCTTATAACGTTTACGGAGGTCTTCAACATTTTGCGGGGGTTCTAATCTTTTAATTTCTTTGAGTTTTAATAATAGTTTATTATTTAGGTACAGTGGCTTATTAGGCCACCGCGCCCGATTCTAGTTTATTAAGTCTGCCAAAGCTACTAAAAGAGGCTGTGTTGAGTTTTAGTAACAATGTAGGTTGCTCAACATTACGCCTTCTTACATTTACTGGGAAACATGTGATCTATCAGATGTTGTGAGCTGCTTGGAGACCTCTTGTCAATACATCTTCCTCCCATATCCATTACCACTCTATTTGTTGAAATGAGATCCACATAAACCAAGCTATCGTTAAAAATTTTATTAAAATAAAATTTCTCAGCGTTAAAATTACGGACCAAAGTTAACAACATTTCACCGAACAAAATGTGAAACAATTTCTAAACTTTAAAAAATTTCTGGCACCTCTCGCTTCAATAATGTCTGAATATCTTGTTTGCTTAGTGTTTACATTTTAGGGGTTTTCCACGTGTGTCTCAAGCATTTAGTCAGCTTCCACAAGAACGTATACAAATCCACCTGGTACAACACTTTCATTTCTGTATGACGGTCTTTAAGTTAAGGAGGCAACACTTCAGAGAAAAATGACAAACATTCATGGAAAGTATGTTGCCCCAAGCTATTGGTACACAGGACAACATCAACAGCAATGCAATAGCAACATCAGTGGCAGTAACAACACAGCCAGACTGCATTACAACAAAACAGTAGCGGCGACAAAAAAAAAAAAACAAAAAAATATTACAACTTGACGTCATTGCATTGTATTACGCTGTTACGCCTTCAACGCAACGCAACCAAGAACTCTGTTGGACTAGCAACCCAAATATTCGTAGAAATGTCGTCTCTCATCCGCATTTACTCTTGAAGTCAGTCACTCTGTCATAATGTTGACTCACGCTCACTCACGTTGTCAACGATGACACCGAGCGCAGCAGCGACCCTTTTAGTTTCTTTATATTACAACACAAAGTACTGCAAATTGTAGGTTAAGTGCAATTTTGTTTTCTAAAAGTACTTTTCTTTCACTCATTGTTGCCTCTCTGGACGGACTGTGGACATCTACATCATAGATTTGTATAAGAATGCTAGAGACGGTGGCGATGTTGACTATTGTAGTTATGCATTTTTAATTGCGACCAAATGATGTGGTAAGGAGAGGAAAGCGGCACATTACTTAACTTCAGAAGTTTCTTTAAAGTGAAAGTGAATTGTAGCAGGTCGATGGTGTAGTTCTGCGAACAGATTGAATGGAATTATATGATTTAACAATTGTTTTGTTTGCAGTTTTGGTGAAATACGTGTTATTTCATTGAACATAACATAACTTATAATCGCAGTTTCGATTTCACAGTGTCACTGAACTTGGAAATATAATTCCTAATGCTATTCTCTTTTTCTTCTTTTTTAATGGCAGCAACAACATAAATTTATCCATCAGTAGCCGCATGTAGAAAAGTATTCCAAGAGCATTGGTCTTTTGCGCTCAGTAGATAGTTCGTCACACCAAGCTTAGTTAACAGCTCTTTTATCTGATCCAACCATCGGAGTTTTGGTCGCACCCTCCTGCGCCGCCCATCGATTTTATTGTCGAAGACTTTTCGTCCATTTTCGTCCATTCGTACAACGTGTCCAAGCCAGCGCACTTGAACGCGCTTGACTACGTCGATGTCGTTGTACAGCTCATACAGCTCATGATTCATTCGACTGATTTTCAATGCTCGAAAAAGCCGCAGTAACATCCCTCAATCCACGGCCAATGATATCTTTATCATCGCCATACGCGAGCAACATGTGACTTTTTTTGAAGATGGTTTCGTTCCTGTTTACTGCAGCCTTCCGCATTCTCATCTCCATTACCATGTTAAAGAGATCGCCGGACAGACTATCGCCTTGTCTAAAGCCTCGCTTTGTAGAAAATGGCTCTTGACAGATTTTTACCAATTTTCACTGAAGACTTCGTGTCAGTCATTGTCATCCCGCAAAGTCGTATTAGCTTCGCGGGGATAGCAAACCAGCCATAGCATCCAAAAATTTCTGTCGTATCAGACTGTCGAATGCAGCTTTGCAGTCGATGAACAGATGGTATGTGTCGACCTGCATTTCTTGGGTCTTGTCCAAGATTTGTCGTAGTGTGAATATCTGGTCGGTCGTGGATTTACCACGTCTAAAACCACACTGATATGGTCCAATCAGGTTCGCCAGAATGGGCTTAAGTCTTTCACATAAAACACTAGATAGGATCTTGTATGGGATAGGTAAAATGCTAATCCAGCGATAGTTGGTACACACACTTGAATCGCCTTACTTAAGCACGGGACATAGGACACTCAGATTCCAATCATCGGGCATGCACTTCCTGAGCCAAATCGTGTTTATGAGCTGCTTCATGCAAGTTACCAGCTCATCGCCACCGGGAACGAGTAGAGAGTGAAACTATTCCCTCCATATTTGCAGCACACTATGAATGTCCGTGACCAGATTTCCGTCTCTGTCCTTACAGGTGGATATCCCTGTTCCAAAACCTTTTAACCCTTTGGTAGAACTTTCGGGCCTACCCTGTATCCCTGTAGTTTTCGATATCCTGACTCTCTTTCTTACTTCCACAGACGCTTTTTCCGCCTGAACAGGCGTTTTCATCATAAAATTCGCAATATGCTGCCACTGTGTGTCGGGAACATCAGCACTAGGGGGGTTTGTTTGGAGTAATTGAGAGAGTTGGTTGGAGTAGGCATTGGCTAACTCGGTGGTATGGAGCTTTGTGATGTCTAGCTTCCTTTGCGTTTGATTACGCGTGTGTTTAGCACTACTTAATCGTGTGCGTACCTTGGCTACAACTAGGTGGGGATCTGATTCAATATTTGCACCGCGCATCATATGCACGTCCATAACGCTTGAGACATGCATTCCATCAATTACCACGTGATCAATCTGGTTTCTTGTATTTTGATCGGGAGATATCCAGGTTGCCTTGTGGATATCTTTATGCGGGAATCTGGTTCCACTCACAACTGCTCCAAAGAGAGCTTCTGGTTATTTCCAAATGAATAATAATCAGAAAGACTCAAATTAAAAAATTTCCCATTCCCCAAAATTCTATTCTCACTTAACTATTTTCCTAAGTATTTCATGAATGATTCCTGTCTCAGTCATCTTTGTCCAACTTATCGGCAGAACTTCCAAGTAGTTTTGTCAATCCTCATACGTCTAGTTAAAGCTTTTTAGAAAAGCTTAAAGTGTTAAGCTCAATGACAAAAAACAGAGACTTACAGACAATCTTTGGTGCCATTCACAATGTTGAATGGGTTCCCCATTTTGTGCCAGGAAAAAAGATACATTTCCTAATAAAATTTAAAATTTTCATACATACATGGCACAACATCCTTTTTTCGGGTTTTTATACCCTACAACTCAATGTGACCCAATTTGTGATTATACTTCGGTTGAAAATTTCATTTTCTTGCGACATGTGTAAGCTCACACATGCAAACATCGATATTTTTTCCATGGCACATATACACTTGTTTGCATAGGACTTACAATAAAGTTGCACAACCCATAAATTTCAATTTATACGTTTATACATTTTAAATTTCATCATAAACAGTATTTATTTGCAATGTTGAGCATATTTTTTTCTTGTTAATATTGTTGTTATTATTATTTTACAGGGGAAATTGTTCGATACATATATAGAGTACATGGCACCACTTCTCACATACGCACATACATTTGCCTCACTTGTCCTGTCCCTCTTTCTGACATACGAGTAAATATTAAATACATATTTAGAAACAAAAACATATTTTTGTGGTAAATAAAACACAACCAGCAGCATAATATTGTAACAAAACAAAAGCAAATCACAGAGTTGAAATTCCCTTTTTTTAACTCCATATTGCATACACAAGCTAAAGCCAGGTCCTACAGGACCAACACACGTGTGTGTGTGTTCATACGCCCACACACATACGAACTTTCATCCCCGTGCTCATAAATGATACTTTACACACGTTTCGCTTTCATGCGAACACATGAAGTATACAAGTTTGTAAAACATCAGAGGAAAGGAAAAAACAAACAACAACAAAAATATAAAAATACGAAACAGTAATGCCAGCTAGGACCTTTTCAATAATCGAATTGGACCAGAAAGCAACAGAGCGTCCGGGGAATTCAACCAAAATACCACTGATGTTTAAAAATATAATATATAAATGTTCAATATGAAATGAAAGTATATATTGACAAATATTATATGTGATGCTGCGAACATTTTAGAAGAGGTTGGTTTTAAGGTACAAAAGAGTTATTTTTGTATCATATAAAAATATTTTGTATATATGTTAAGCCAGATCGATTTCTATGGTGGTCCAAAAACCTATGCTACCTGAAATATATGCGTACCCTACCGTAAATTTTGTGTGTTTTTTGGTCATTATTGTGCAGAAATTTATAAATTTGTAAAGCTAGAGCAAAACCGATACCAGACATGAAATCCTCGTAATCTATTTTTCCAAAAAGAACATCGGTATTTGTATTTACCGAGTAGTCTACTATGCACTGCTTTTCTCAGTTAAATGTCAGCAAAAATATTGCGCTTAAGCAGTGGTAGGCATAACCGAATGCACGCTCACTACAATATGGTGTTTTTGTGTGCAGTCCCACAAGAATCGCCCAGAAGAAAAATGGGGTTTTGCATGTCTTCTCGCTGGCTCGCAAATGCCATACCCCACAAATGCAAATTTCATTTAACATAGGGCGCCATAGGCAGGCAAGGCCTGTATATTCCTTTTCTCATGGAAAGCCTTCCAGTAGGCCTGCAAACGAGCATGTCTAAAAGGACTGAAATTAAAAAAAAATTGAATTACTTCCACAGTTATTTATTCGCTATTGCATACTTGACTAATACTTATAACATGTTTGGCTTGCTCATTTAAACGGCTAAGTTACTAGTTACTCCTAAGTTACTTCTTAACCTGATCACACTAACAATGTGTTAATTACCGAAATTAAACAAGTGAGAAAGTTTCAGTCGGGTAAACCGACTTACAAATACCCTCACCCTCAGTAAAAACACACAATTTGATTAGGAAAATACAGAATTTGGGCACTATCCCGTTGAGTGTATTGATATTATTACTCGATTTTAAAAGTGGGTGGAATGATACATTTGTATGGTAGCTACCAGAAGGGGCGTGGCTAGACTTCCAGTTTTCTTCTCCAATACATTATCCTGCTGTAGATTTACTTAATACTGAGTTCAGGCACGATCATGTCGCGTGTATTGATGTTACTTCTCGCTTTTTAAATTGGGTGGAATGGTACATTTGTATGGAAGGTACCAGAAGGGGCGCTGCTAGACTTTAAGCTTTTTGCCTAAACTTTATCCTGTTATAGGTTAACAAAATACTGAATTTGGGCAAGATCACGCTGGGTGTATTGATATTATTACTCCACCTGTAAAGTGGGCAAGAGGTACCAAAATGGCCGTGGCCATGTAGCCAATTTCCATTTCCAAAAGCAGTTTGGGGGAAATATAAACCAATGCCAAGTTTTAAAACAATTTGTTACGACTTTCGGAAGTTAGCGTGCGTACCAGCCGGACAGACAGACAGACATAGCTCAAACGACTTAAAAAGTCAAGAATCGAATTTTGTTCAAAGGAACATAGGGTCTAAAGTGACTCCTCCTTTTGAATCGTATGAAATGATATATTCCATCCTACCCGTAGGTTGAGGGTATAAAAATCCGTCTGAAGTTCATATCTATAGCGTCAAGTACTATCTGTATACAAATATAGCTCTATATAATCCTCGAAACATTTTTCCAACTATTCTTTTGCCCACCGTTCGGAAATAAAATCTATATATATAAAAAATTGTTGCAAGTGTGTTGTGACTTTATAACTCACGAACGGCTGGACCGATTTGCATAAATTTTTTTGTATGCGTTTGGGTGACGCCCCGGTTGGTTTATATTTACAATTCGGTCTAATTGGACAAAGGGGCGTGGCACCGCCCATACAACTTGAAAATCAAAAGGGCTGTATCTCATGAACTATCAGAGGTATGAAGATGAGATTTGGTATGTATGTTGGTGGAGCAGTATAATTTACAGCCAAGGTAGAAGTGGGCGGTGCCACGCCCCCTTTTCAAAACCGCTCTGCAGGCTTTCCCAATGGACAGATTGATACGAAAATTTTACCAAGTGATACTAATGACCTGTAGATAGTCCCTGGCTATATTTGGTTGTGATTGGATAAAGGGGCGTGGCACCGCCCATACAACATGAAAATAAAAAGGGATATATCTCATGAACTATAAGAGGTATGAAGATGAGATTTGTTACATATGTTATTTGAAGGAGAAATGGTTCTAACACGACGGCGTAATATGCCATACAGCGCGTGAGATCATCACTTTGTAAAGCCAAACGTTGGTGACCGAATTATCTCATAGAATGGTAATACGAGTTCAATACAAAGATAGTATTCGGAAATATTCTTGATCCATGTGAGAAGAAGATATGGCAAAAGAGGTTTTTATGGATAAAGGCATGAAACTTCAAACGAAATTTTCATTTTCGGTCAATAGGCGGAGAAGGCATGTCAAAAGTGTTTTTTACGCCTAAAGAGATAGTTAGTATACAGACTGTTACCGCTACTACATTGAATTTTGATCTTTAACGGAATGTCTGTTTCCGATTTGTAAAAGATATGACTTTGCTGATGAACTTTTTGCTATCGTCATAGAGCCTATGATATTTAGAATTTAAAAGAACAACACTTAATTTGTTAACTTTCATGTTAAGGAGTTGCTTGAAATTAGTTACATAAGTTAATAAACTCAACATATCATTATCGAGCTTAAGTACCGTTTTCAAAGTACTTTGTAGACCTAAATGTGAAATATATTACAAGTTAAAATGCAATAGCGAAGCATTCCTGGGCCCACTAATAAATAAATATTATAAAAAAAAATTCTTTCATATGGTCTTGAGCTTGAAATAAATTCTAAATCAACGTTCTAAATCAACATAAAAATAAATATTTATGTCAGTATATTCATGTCAGCGTTGCCTAGAACTACAAACGCTACACTACTGACATCATTGTCAGTATTTCCCTTAAAAACGTGTCAGCATCGTATGAATAAGTCCATGCTTTTGAGTTCAACAACTGTACCTTTTGATAAAATAAAAGAACTTTTTAATAAAATAAAATACATTTTCGCTACAATACAACAACTTTTTTGTACAATAAAAGTATTTTATTTTTGTACAATAAAAGTACTTTAATTGCTTACAATAAAATTACTTATAAGTGTATCTAAAGAACTTTTTGGTACAATAAATAGTTCTTTTTGTGCACAATAAAAGTACTTTTTAATATAATAAAGTGTACTTTTTAGTACAATAAATTGTACCTTTTGGTACCAATGAAGTACTTTTTGATACCATAAATGTACTTAATACAAAAAATGTACTTGTGAAATATTAGTACTTTTTGATACAATAAATTGTACTTTTGGATACAACAAATGTACTTTTTGGTCCAATAAATGGTACTTTTTAGGACAATAAATGAACTTTTTGGTCCAATTAATTGTACTTCTTGGTACATTAAATGTACTTTTTAATAAATTTAATTGTACTCTTTGGTATCGAGTACTGTCATTGTATCATATATTAACTCTCTAAAGCTTAAATACAGTTTGTCCAAGCCCACTGATCCAAAATTAAAATGTCGTCTGTATATTCATATTCGTGATACCGTGTACTATCTAGGTGTCAAATTTTATCTCTCTAGGGCTAAAATACAGTTTTGCCACGCCCACTTCGCCCACTGATCCAAAATAAAAATTCCGTCTGCATATTCATGTTCGTGTTTTCGAGTACTATTTGTGTACCAAATTTTATCTCTCTGGGTCTAAAATACAGTTTGGCCACAACTATTCCGCCCACTGATCCAAAATTAAAATTTCGTCTGAAAATGTAAACTGGAAAAGTCGAGTACTGTCTCTGTACCGAATTTTATATCTTTAGGGCCAAAATACAGTTTTGCCACTCCCACTCCCCCCTGATCGAAAAATAACATTTCGTCTACATATTCATATTTCTTCTGCCAAGTACTATCTGCGTATTAAATTTCATCTCTCTAGCTCCAAAAAAACGTTTTGCCACGCCCACTCCACCCATTGGGTAAAAAAATACATACACTACAGTAATATCCATACAGCCACAAACAAACAAGCGAACACATTTATAATATTATTAAGAATAGGGATTTAGCCTTGAAACTCAATCATTTATAATATTTGATCTTACAAGTTTGATTTAGTACACTTTTCACATCCACCTGCAGAATAGAACACGCGATCATAGTTGGGCATGATATCTACTCTGCTGCCGCATACTACAGTTGTTGTACGATGAATAGACAACATGTGGCTTTCATAAACATAGCATCCATCTTACCTTCCCTTAAGAGGCCTGACAACAGGCCAGATTGGTAAAGTGCACCATTATGCGTTATAAACAGGCCTTTTGAAAGGCAGGAAAGTTTGCATCCCCTTTGTGCATTTGTATGGAATTTTTTATTGGGTACACAGAAAGAACCATGTTTGTTCTGTTCTTAGCCTTGCAAGAAGCCTCATTGCAGGTCTTATTTTAAATAGGAGATGTGCATGTGTATGGAATTTTTTATAAGTTTGGGCGAAGGCCTTTCCAGTAGGAAAAAGAAACATGAAAGCATTATGATATGCTTACTTTCAGTCCGTGAGTTATGCTATCTGCCTATACGAATTCCCATTACATTCATAATTCAATATTATGGAAGGTTAACTAGACCAATACATGCTTCCGATTTTGTAGCTAAAAATAAAGTGAGCTTATGTGTAATCACTCGATAAACTTCATGTTTCCTAAATAACTTATTTTTAGACAGTGCAATACTAAGAGCATCACAAATGTCCTTTGACAATATTTTAATAAGTATACCATTCTCAATATTATAGTCGTCATGTAGAGATTTAAGTCATCAGTAATGAGTAAAATAAAGCAGTAACCCTCGTATATCAGTGACCGTACATCAGATGACCCTAAGGATCAATATATTTTGTAGGGGATTATATGGACAAGCAGTTTTCACTCTGTTAAAAATAAAATCTTACCCAAATAATATTTATTAATTTTAAATCTCTTTGCCTACTTCAAATTTCAAACCAATTTTTACTAATCTAATAACATAGGATCCTGCATTCACCTTGTGCACTAGTTGTCAAAACTGCATATCACATAACTTTTCTCTCACTTAAAATCAGTTGTCAAAGCTTCCGATTATAATACTTCTAACGCCCTTTTGGCTATATGAATTGACACATTTATCCTTAAAACTTTAACAGTAATCTTCATCACGACAAGACATGTATGCATACGTATAATTTTACATAGTCATCTATAAATTGCATACAATATCTTCCTACCACCATAACCCTTATGCAGCAACACCACGCTGTCTCACACACAGGCAAATTCATACACACAAACGCATTTGCATGTACTAAAGGCATTCACAAACAATCACATACACTTACATGCGCTTCAAACCGGAAATCCACTTGTGGGAGCATTCGTATGTGTGTTTGAAAAAAAAAAAAAAAAAAAAAAACAACAGAAAAAAGTTGATTGGTATTGATTCGGTTTTAAGTGATTTGCATGTGTGAGAGAAGAGCAACCAAGAACATTGGTCTTTTGTTTTGAATGGTAACGGAAAACAATATTCAATATAATTCAAATCCGTGGTTGGGGGTAGACGGTAAAAGTACGAACAAGTCAGATAAGTATGTATATTTTGAAAAGACAGCGAAAGAGTTGAAGGAACGGACAGAAACATGGCAAAAAAGAGAAACCGAAATCAATGACTGAATGGAAAATGTTACAAAATGGCTCAAAATGTTGTTGAGTGAAGTGTAAGTGCAGAAAAGAGCACATAAGTGAGGGAAGTCGATGGCTGTGACGTGGGACAGGTTTAAATTTATATCCATGAAATTTTTCGCTATAGAGATGCTATCGCTTGCAGATACACATTTAGCAAAGTGGTTCAGATTTTTAAGAGAACAATCATTTTCCTTTAAATTATAAAATTCTTATTATAGTTATCGATTTGGGTACAGTCGTACTCTATCAACTCTTTCTGGTTTAAACAAGATCCAATAATCGTTTTAATATTTGACACAATATTACCAGCCAGAATCGTAAAGCTTCAAGCATTGCCTTGAAATCTACGATATTAAAATGCCAGCTAATTGTTTGAAAAAGTTATCTAATTTTGCTCAAATATTTTGATTGCCATGACTCGTGATTATGGCCCACAGTATTTCCTTCCCTTTTTTAGGCTAAACGTTCGAAAAAAAACTGTAAATGTAGGTCTGATTTTTTTTCTGGCATCTATCTTTTTTTACCCGCTAGAAGAGGTAGATGTGGCACACAAAGTGCGCTAATAACACATTTTCATGCATGTTTCCTTTGGGAACTTTGCCTTTGCTCTTCCTCACTTCTCAACTCTCATACTCAAAAGTTGCATGCTGCTTCAACTGTATTTTTTCATTTGGTCCTATTCCGGTTACTCTGTTTATGTGTACCCTGCCCGACCAGTTTCCAGAGATAAGGAGAGCTAAAGAGTATTTCACGAAGCATAAAATATACAATCAGTAAAATCCAGAAAACAAAAGCTATACCCCAGATACTCCAAACCTCCTATTTTGTAAACGCACATGCACAATGTGGTATGTATTCTGTCTCCCACTTATTTTGCACAGATATGTGTGTAGGTATGTGTTAAGGACATGAAAAGGACTTTGTTGTAACCAAAAGAACATTTCGTTTGTATGTTATTGATTGTGTGGGCTTATCCGGCACATATACTTACAAAGGATATCTGGATAAAAAAAGAGTCGGTTTATTTGAGAGTGGATTACTTCAAGTTGTTTTCCACTGCACCGTTAGTATCCCGAGTATATCTGAAGGTTGATTCTTTTTTTTGTTAGTTTATCAAAATTTACTTGTACGTATGAACTCGTATCTTTCATTTGTTTCAATGGGTTATACACACGTTTGTGTTTGTTGTTATTTTTATGTTTTCATTTATTCGTGAACGTAAAGCCCTGCTCGTTATCCTGTAACGCAAAAGCTCTGGAGAGAAATTTAGCGATGGTTACAATCGTTCGTAAGGATTTAAAAATATTTAAATGTTGTTGATTACATTTAAAGTTTAAATTGTTGAATCGTATAATTTCAACAATATTACTTATTGGCGTTAAAAAGTATTATTGATATTCTTTAATATTTGCCTTGTTTCACTTCTATACTATAGCACCCACCTATGTAGGTTATTCACAAAAATCTCGCCAAGTAGTTCAGGGACAATATTGATATTTAGGAACTAGTTGAAATGCTTACATTTGATATCGCTATTATCAAAGTTTTTCTCTTTGTTCGTAGAAAAATGCCTAAACCTTTTCAATTTTCATGGATTTGGTGTTAGCACAAAACCTTGATGCCTTTGTTTTTGTATGTAACAAAGGAACTTTTTAATATTACACTTACTTTTGGAGCCGAATGTGGGACAGGGATACGTGTTTTATCGGTGGCACAGCATCCAATCACGCTCGGTGAAAGTTGTGTGAATTTGTAAGGAAACTTTTCGTATTGTAATACCTAAAGGCCTAAAAAGCGAGCATAACTTTAACTTTAGATAAGGTTAACTTTAAATTTCATAAAGTTGTAAATTAAAGATAGAACTCGAACAAAAATCTAGAGAGTATGTAATAGATAACATTACATTGTTAACCTACTAACATTGTCCGACAAAATGTCTGCTTTTTTCGTTTGTCGCAAATAGTCAGTTGAAAAGCTGAAGGCCCTTACTAAAAGTTTAAATATTTTACAAGCGAAACTTTAATTTAATTTAATTTCTTTAATAAAAACTTTATATGTGATCACAGCGCTTTAAAATTGTCTGTGGACATGGAACTTATTCAAATCCATCATAATCAATCAAAACATCGATTTAGATTTTTCTGTTTGTTACGGCCTTTAGAATTTTAGCTGACGATGTATGATATAATAGATTTGCCGATAAAATAAAATTTTATAGTATAAGCCTTCACGGTTCCCCACGAATAAAGTCCAATGAGATCAAGTAGAGACTCCGAGGGGGCCTATTGACTTCACCAAGATGGCTGATAACAAGATGTGAAATTGGGTCCGAAAAAATGGATTGTATAAGCGTAAAGCGAACCATTTCGTTTTCCGGAGGTATGAAGCTGACATTCTGTCAAGATTTCAAGAGGGATCATCATAGGTTTCTTTGAACCTAATTCGATGCATGACTTTTTAAGTCGTTTGACCCATATCCGTCAGTCTGTTTGGCTGGTACGCACGGTAACTTTCGAAAGACGCAACGAAATGTTTTGAAACTTTGCACGAGTTGATCGGCCTTATTCCCGTAGTCGTCGTCGACGCAAAACGACGTCATCTCGTGACGACGCTGTAAAATCGGTATTCTCGTAGTCGTTGTCGATAATTATCGGTAACTTTTGACACAAATTTGGTATTCTGTAAGGAAATGTGACGGTGACGTTGAATCGAAACGACTCTGAATCTGTCATCACAGTTGTTAGTAAAGACTGGAAACAATTTGAAGCAATATTTTAGTTTTTGTAAATTTAAAAAAGGTTTTGTTTAATGACGTCAAGAATGAAAATGTCGAGTAACAAATAGGGGTTTGGAAACAAAATCCCTCATTGGTACAAGGATTTCTAAAAGAAACTAATTTTAAGGGGCAATGTGAGAAACTTGGGGAAAGAACTTAATTTCTTTGGACCGCCTTTAAGAATTCTTCGCGGCTGTAGTTACGATTCTGGTCTTCCTTATTTGTAGCGAAAATTTTAATATGGGTTCCATCGACATATCCAATAACTCTAGAAAATCCCGTTTTTATTTTAAAAAATTTAGTATTTGCTTCCAATTTGTCATCTTTAGTAGTTTCAAGGTGGACAAATGACCTCTCTAATGCATTCAGGGTTTCGACAGGAATCTTGCAACTACTGGCTGCACTTACACTTAAGTTGTAAGGCCCCTGTCCAAAGATCCTCAATGTTGCTTATAACTTAATTATGGCTGAAACATATGTCATGAGTTCGATTTTCATTATAGGAACCATTTCTATAGGAACTATTACGTAATTAAATGCTGCATTATTAAGGCTTAAGTAGTTCTCGAATCAAAAAAAAGTTGGAGGGCCGGCCAACAGGTAACCTCAAATTACAACACCGATGTACATTAGGGCGGGTCGATTTGTAGGGAGGCAAAAAAATCGCCCATGGCTCAGTGAAAATCGTATTCTAGGGATCAAAATAAGAAACTTTGCCGAAGGAACCATACCTCTAAAACGAATTCTACTACCCCCCAACTGTTGACTTTTGTCCCGTAGGGTCAAGTTTTGAAAAATCCCACTTTGAACCATTTAGAGTGCCCCAATCGAGTCCAAATGTATGACCGACCCCCACTAACTTTGGAGGGCCGACCCACCCATGCCAGTGGCACACCCCCAAACATTTCAAAAAATCACCATTTTTGGCACTTTATTTTATTAATTTTTATTTATTTTATTTATTTTTATTATTTTATTTATTTTTTCTCTTTAGAAATTTATTTATTCAGAACATATGTAAAAGAAAAAATTAATTTAACTTAGTAATAGAAAGGAAAATAAAAAAAATTACTGTTTGAAGTCTTTTCTGCTTTCAAGCCTGGGCAATTTTGCACGGCTCTCTAATGTCGTCGCCATAACAGCCTCTACATTTTCCGGTATAACTCGTTTGGAAACGCTAGCTACCAATTGAACTTGTCGTTCTGTTCCTTGTATGTGCGATGGAATTTTTGGATCATTAAACGGTGGATCATCTTGATTTAAATATTCTTTCAAAGTATCGTATGGAACGCTTCGCGTGAATGGTGGTTCAAAAACGTCATTTATGTCATCATTGATCATTTCCGTGTAACTTGTGCAATAAAAGTTTATATCTGGTTTTTTATAAGCTCTAAGTCCCGTTGGGTCGTCAACATCGGTTCGATAGCGTAGAATTATCTTGATAGCACAGTCGCGCTTTTCTTTACTATCATCAAACAACATTGATAACAAGATATTTTCCGAATGCGCATAATATGAATTATCTGTAATAACTTTATTGACAATTTTGCGTAAACGAGGTTCTAGAAATCTTGACCAACTAATGAATTTGAAAAATAATCTACTACCGTACACGACAGAGCTGTAATACTTGATATTGAAGTACATTGGCACATAACATGTAATTATATATTCAACCAGTATTCTTAGATTTGCATCTGGATTTTCTGTTGTCACATATAATCGTAATAGTCTAGCGGCCTTCCCTGGTTTTATGTTAGCCAGATCCACTGAAACCACGCCGCTAGAAATTGCATGGGCCATGTTGTATAAGTACTTCGAATCGGTGGAAAATTCAATTTTTTCTGGAGCAGGGGAATATTTTTCAACTCAATTTTCTGAAAGCCGTCCACCACCTGAAAATATATAAAAATAAAACAATTGAAAACGGTTGACAATTATAATAAATGAGTGCCAGCAATAACTTACCGGAAGAGTTTCACAAGTTTCGATTTGACGGCTCAATTTTCCGGTTGCCGATCTTGGTCCAGTGCTGGTGGATTTATCCAAAGCTTCAAACAAATGCCGAAACGGAAGTTCGTTGAAGTGTATAAGGCAAACGAACCAATGCAATGGTCTTTTTAACAGCAATTAGAATCGTCGTATAATTCCACAGTTTGGGCCAGTGTTTGTTGGCTCACCGTCAGTGCATATGCCAATTAATGCACCCAGTGATATATTTTTATCGTTGAAAAAATCATTTAATTTGGTTGTTTTGTATTCAGCGGTTTCATGTTCCAGTCTTACATAACCAATCAATTCAGAATTCGGTTCTCTCAAAATAACAAGATGAGGTTCTTTTACCATCCTAGTATGATACTTCTCACCAATTGTATCTCTCGTTAAAGTATGATCTTTTCTGCCATCGAATAAAAATGCTAACAAATTGGTATCATCTAACCGTTTGCGAAGCACTTCTTGTCTGCATTTTTCTTTTTCTCGGCGAACTTTCGATTTATCCATGATGAGAGGTTTGCCATGGTTATATGCCATGGATATATATGGTTTATAGGAAAACTTTTTTTGTTCGCTCAAGTAAAAATAATATTTCAAGATATCCAGATGGGTTGGTAAATTAAGATCAGTCAAATCGGTAGATACACCAAAAACAGTAACATCATGCCTGGGTATATGACTCATTGGGTTTTCCATAGTTGTTGATGTTGTTATTGCTTCATCTTGCGGTGTAGAGGATGGTGGATTCATTGTGAACTTTTTGATTTGGAATGATTTTTTTAAATATTTTTTTATCTGAAATTAGCACTTCACACTTCGAGTTCTTCACAACGACTTAATGCATTCACAAAAACTGTTGCGTTATATATGGTCTACGAGACGAGGTAATAAGAATGAAATGGTGATTTCAATTCTACCTGTAACCGATTTTGTTGTCAAAACTGCCCATAAAGTACTTACATGTAAATTAAACGTTAACCTGACCACAAATTCTGTTAAGCAAGTGCGCCTTTTATTACTTCTGGAAAATCCTTTATGATAATTTTATGCTCAATTCTACCTGTAACCGATTTTGCTTAAGTAAGTTTACGACATGCAGCTGTGTCTTGTGGTGGCTTAAAAAACCCACACAACCTATTTTACGACCTGCAAGAGAACGACACGTTTAATTGCTAGCTAGATTTTTCAAACGAGTTATACCGGAAAACGAGTTATAAGAGAAAGAGGCAAATGTACGGGACAAACGTCAACAGTTGGGGGGTAGTAGAATTCGTTTTAGAGGTATGGTTCCTTCGGCAAAGTTTCTTATTTTGATCCCTAGAATACGATTTTTACTGAGCCATGGGCGATTTTTAAATCGACCCGCCCTAATGTACATACTTGTTTTTTTTTTGGCAAGTTTAAGATATCGGATCATAGTCGAAGTATTATCCTGTCCAGTATAAGATTTTTCTTGCTTTCCTCATCGCTTAAATTTGATTCGGGCACAAAAATATTTTTTCATGAAACACAATAAAAATCAAAATAAATCAGCTGATGTACAAATGTTACACGATGTCGACGACGACTACGGGAATAGGGGTAAATATTTCCCCAAAACTTCTTATGGTATTGCAAATGGGCCACGCCCTTTCTGGTACCTCCCATACAAATCCATCACTCCGCTTTCTTTAGAAATCTAGTAATAATATCAATACACCCAACTCGATCGTGTCCAAAAGGTATATCAGGATAAAGTTTCGGAGAAAAATCTGTAAGTCTAGCCATGCCCTATCTGGTACCTCCCACACCCATCTGGTAGCACCCACTTTAGAAAGCGATTAATATTATAAATACATGGAATTCGCGCAAATTTTGTATTTAGTAAAGCTAAAGCAGGATAAAGTTTTGGAGAACAAATCTGGAAGTCTAGCCACGCACCTTCTGGTACCTTCCATGAAAATGGAAATCCCACTTTAGAAATCTATTAATATTATAAAGACACCTAACGCGATTGTGCCCATATTATGTAAAGCTAAAGCAGGAAAAAGATTTCAAAAAAACTGGAAGGCTAGCCACGCCCCTTCTGGTACCTCCCACACAAATGTGCCACTCCGCTTACTTTAGAAATCGAGTAATTATATCAATATACTAGAAAATTGTATGTTTTACTGAGGGTTAGGGTATATATAAGTCGGTTTTACCGACTAAAACTTTCTTACTGGTTTACTCTACTCTACTTTACGAGGTCAATAGGCTAAAAAACAATACAGCACCAAGTGTCAATGAACTGCCGGCAAAGCTTTTTAATGACAGCGGCAATAAGCTGTTAAAGTTACCAGTTTAATAACCATAGTTGGCTTAAGGAATGCATGACCTACGAGGATTGCTATTTCGGGTCCTAGCAATACTAGTGCTGTCAGATTCAAACTGGAACTTGCATTGAAAAGTTATGTTTTCGCTTTCGCTTATACCAAGAATTTAGTGTCGAACGACATTCACTCCAGGATGAAATTCGTGAAGGTCGACAAGGTTGCTGGAAACCATCGATGCTGTGCATAAACTGTTAAAACAAGACAGACATGAGACATTTAGTCATCCTTGGTTATACTAATGCCAAGCTTCAATAAGATATTTCGTGTTCTTTTGGCAGTGAAAAAGATTTGTTCTCGTTGTATCCCAACTAATTTGATGAGCATTAATATTCGATTAAAGCAAGCTCAAATGCAGTGTACTCTTCACAGTTGACGAATAGATAGATCTATGCATATGATCCCGAAACAAAACTGTAATCGGCAGTATGGGTCTTTCAAGACGAGCCAAATCCAACAAAAGTTGTTCGTTAAGGGAGCACGTCAAAGCAAATATTTGCGTTTTTGCGGTATAACCAGTCATGTGGCCACAGTGATGTTAGTGGAACGTAGGACTGATAATTCAGACTTACTGATTAACTTACTAATTTTTTTCAATCGACTAATATTTGGTATTGTAAGAATGAAAAAACCACAAGTTCTCTTAAAAACCATCTAAAATATGCAAAAAGAACTAATTAATGAGGTTAAGGACTCGTAATATTGACGAAGCTATAGTTATACCGCTATAAATCTAAAAAGAGTTAACCGAATCTAAAAAGAATTTCATAAAAAATATTTTATTAAATTTAACATATTAGCTGCACAAGTTATTTATTATTTTATTTAACATAAATAAATCTATTAAACACAATTGGTATTTTCTTTTATTTCTAGGTAAGTGTCTTATTTAACCTGAATGTTATTAAGTGGAACTTGGCAAGTCGAATAATCGAAAGTTGTTCAGTATTCAGGTCAGTGGTAGTAGCACAAACATGAATTATTCGATTGACGATAACGGTATACCAACATACCAATCTGGCAATTTATATTGTATATATTGTATATTGTAAACATAAAGAATTAACAACTTTTACATTTTCTTTGCACATCTAGAAAATTAACAAGATTTCCTTGTCTATCATAGTTTTAAATTAGAAGTTATAATTAGTGAACGGAAATTGTACAACTCATTTTCACAAGTCATATCTGTGTGCACTGCACAATTTATTTATATTTTAAACAAAATCTCCTCTCCTGTTGCATGATCCAATCTAGTGCATAGAAATCTTTGTGGGTTATATTTTATAACTTTCACAACTTGTGAAAAGTTTTAGATATAATTTTTTTTTCCTCCCTTTTCCATATTTTCATTATGGATTTTTACTGTTTGTTGGTTTTATAACTCATTTCCCCAGCCTTTTGCCGTTTGTATTACAGTAATGGCCTCCACAATTGACTTGAACTTTGTGAAAGGAAAATTCACTTTCATCATAGTTTTACTACTTTACACTCCGTCCATCGCCAGCACCAGTTTCAGTCATCGGTTGCACAACTGATATTTGTGCAACTTTGGCGTATAGCAGTGCAACTATTGCTGCATATGACGTTTTTGCTGCTATCCAGCATGAATCATAGCAATTCAGTTGCGATGTGGATGATGCGATACTATCCCGCAGTGGTATGAAAATAACAACAGTTATTGCTTCCTACGTCAGAGCTCTCAGATCCCCCAACAAACACAATCTTTACCCAAAGCCAGCTTTGGTAGGGCGGAATAATTGCAAGCAAAAGTTATATGCCCTTAGTTGCATCTCACAGAAAGGGTGATAGCAGCAAAATGATTAAAATTTGAAAGGCGCCAAAAATATGGAAATATTTTTGTTGTTGTTGTGGACAGTCGTTTTGATTTGTCGGGTTCACCAATGTGGATCATCGACTTAAAAACCCTCCTTATCTCATTTGTGTTCTGTATTACACCACGGAACCGCTTTCACATTACTTCTAGGTTGTGCCCATCCCACGTAGCTGTTTTGTTGCTGCTGCATCTCATAACTGTGGCGTTCCGATAAAATAATTTGCTTCTAAGATAACATCGATATTGTCATCAACATATGTATATCGTTCCCACTGCATCTGCAACTACAACTTAATCTGCTTCGTTCGAACAATACCTGCAATACTATTCTCAGGAAGTACTTTCTAAAATATCCATGTCCAGATAACATCTGTGTCAGGTAGTAGTTAACCTCTCCACGTCGTCCATCCCGCCAGTTCCTTACCTACAAAGGTGATCAGATACTATTATTTTTTGTATGACGGGGATTCCTGGTGCCCCTTCATCACGCTAATAAGCAACAGTTATTAGTTTTTCAAAAATTTTGGAATGCACCTTCCTCCAGGCAGGCATTACACATACTCAGTAATGGGTCAGGCCTTTTATTGGAAATATCTCTCATTACCTCTGCGGGTATACCGTCGGGGCCAGGTTCCTTGTTCCGTCGTAGACCGAAAGCGATGTTACCACTTTTGTAGTAAGATTTTTAAGAAATCTCTTCGCATCACTCGTCCACTCTGTAAATAACTATTCACACCCAGTATTGTTTTGTACCTTTAGCCAATTTGGCCAAACTTTGGCATAATTAGTTCCCTTTTTATCCCTACAAATACGAATTTCAAAAAAATTTCTTTGGATCGCACAACTTCTCTATGAAACCAGTAAGAACGTTTCAGTCGGGAATACCGACTTACATATACCCTAACCCTCAGTAAAACATTAAATTTTCATGTATATTGATATTATTACTCGATTTCCAAAGTGGGCAGAATGGTACATTTGTATGGGAGGTACCAGAACGGGCGTGGCTAGGCTTCCAAATTGGTTCTCCAAAACTTCATCCTACTTGAGCTTTACTAAAAACAGAATTTGGTCACGATCGCGTTGGATCTATTAATAATATTAATCGATTTTTAAAGTGGGCAGAACCTGATGAGTATGGTAGGTACCAGATGGGGCGTGGCTAGACTTCCAGTTTTTTCTCCAAAACTTTGTCCTGCTATAGTTTTAATAAATGTAGGATTTGGGCACGATCGCATTGGGTGTATTGATATTATTACTCGATTTCTAAAGTGGGCGGAATGGTACATTTTTATGGGAGGAACCAGAAGGAGCGTGGCCCATTTTGGGGAAATATTAACTCGTGCTAAGTTTCAAAACATTTGGTTTCGTCTTTCGGAAGTTATCATGCGTACCAGCCGGACAGCCAGAGAGACGGACGGACGTGGCTCAAACGACTTAAAAAGCCATGAATCGAATTTGGTTCAAAGAAACAAAGGGTCTAAATGGACTCCTTCTATATGCAACAATAATAAATGTTTTCTCCTATTCGTGCGATTAAACCTTTAGTCATATATTCTGGTTAATGGAACAAGTTGTATCAATTTTCGACTTTAGTACCCCTAAAAGTATGAATTCAAAAAAATACCTTTATACTAAAAACTTATTATTAACCCCAATTTTCGCCGTTCTCCCTGTACCTGTTTTGTCTCGGCCATAGTACCAGTTTTACCCTTTGTTTAGCATTTTTACCCAAAAAAGTACAAATTTCGACAAAAAAAATCCTTGGCGTAGCTCTCTGCTTCTATAAGGAGAATGTCCATTTAAATTTATGGGATTATAGCTTTAGTCGCATTGTATCGGTGATGTACCAGTTTTGTCCCTTTTTATGTCGTTTAACTCCTAAAAGTATGAATTTCGAAAAATCCCTTCGTATCGCGTGGAACCGACCGTACTACTTGTACCAGAAACATATATGTAGAAAATAACATATGCATACCCCTTAAGGCTTGTGAAATATGACCGATTGAAATACTGTCGGTTTGTGTGGGTGGTATAACGCCTCCAATACAATGTTTTCACGTAGCCTATCAAAGATTTACATTGGACAGTAACACACAGAAAAAATTTCATTGCAATCGGTCCGACTTCGTACGTATTATGAGATGCAGCCATTTCAAATTCAGAGCTGTATGGGTCGGTGCCACGCCCTTCTCTTAAAATTAACTTTGGAGCTGACCTTTCCAAACTGCCGAGCAGTATGAACTCCAGAAAGACAGACTGAAAATGAATTTGCGTCCTTCTTGAAGCAAAACCGGGAGATGAATTACAAAAATTGATTTTTGTTTTAATAAAAATTTTCTTTTTAATTTTAATTTCATCTTTGATTTTTGGATTATGACCCTTACATCTCCATTTTAGTAGTTTTGAGTTATGTTACATCTAAGTTCTATACATTTCGCTCTCAAAATTTTATATTTTTGAAAATTTTCAAAAATTATTCTAATATATTTTTCAGTATAGTTGACAAATGTGCATATTGACTGTCAACCCAATGTGATACCTTCCGCTATATGCAACTGTATTGGTGGCAATCATATTTGAAACATATTGTGCATTTTGCTGAGGTCTTCCCTGCTTCTTCTGCAGCTTTTATGTTTTTTGTTGTAGTTGTGAGGGCATTATTTTTGCATTTTCCTTAAGTTTTTCTTTTTGTGCAGAAAGTTTTTGACTTTTCAATAGTTGGAATTAGTTTTTTATTCTTGAAATTTTTGTTTGCTCTGTTGTCCCCTCCTGATGCCACAGTTGTTGTTGCTGTTGTGAGTTCTGTTTGAAGACGGGTCATCCTCCTCTCGTGACTGTGTCGTATATAAGCTTTCCCTGGCTCACCCTGGAATCACAGGGGGGTCTAAGAGGGGCAATATTGTTTCAGTAGGTTGAAATGTGTGTGTTATACTGGTTTAATGCTTTTAATTTGCTATGTTTGCAGCTATTGTTGTTGATTTTTTGCTGTATTTTATAAAGTCTTTAGAGTAGAAAATTATCCTGATACATTTTCAGTGTACCACCTCCCTCGCCTGGCATCTCGTATTCATCTTTCTCCTCTCAGTGGGTTTTTTTTCGTCTAGCTTTTAGATTTGTAGATTTAGTGGTATTACGAATAGTAGCACTGAGTGGATCCTCGGTTGTTCGTTTGTTGAGGGGGAAATGGTCTCTTTCCGGTGCTGGGCCATCTTGTTGCTCGATTTTTAACTGTGGCAGCAGTGGCAACAACAACTTCCAACAACAATTGCAATTGCTGCAAATGAAGAACTAAGAAGGGAAATTTTCTATTTACGTTCTTGTCTTTTTTTTTAGTTTTGTGTTGTTTTCCTCTCTAATGAACACAAAAGCGATGAAGAACAGTGTAATACAGTTTGAACAAAACATTAATACTAAACTTTTTATGTATTTGGATTCTAATACATATATCGAAAATTAACATAAAAAGGTGAATTTAAAATGTGGTTTATTTTGACAATTCGAAACTACATCCAGTTGAAACGGAAAGTGGTCATCTGAATATAACTTCGATGATAGTATTGAAGAGATTAACATTGTTAGGAAAAATACAAAATGTATCTCCAAAGAGATTGCTTAGTTTGTGAAACTGTACGAAATGTATGAAACTAGTATTTGATAGACTGAAACTCAAAACATTTTTTTTAATTATGTATTTTCTTACAAATAGACCTTATTATTATATTTGATTTGGTCGTTCCCATAAAATTTTTTATCACATCTTTCGAATTAATAGAACAACAATTGTACCACTTAAATACAGCAAATGTCCCACTGTATCTAAGTATAAAACGACCAAAAGTAAAATGACACAGTTCAAATGATGGGGACAGAAATGCAAAAAAAAAATCCAGCCGTTCATATTAAAATTGGACTTTAGTCTTGAAAGGAAGTAGAAAATGCAGAAAATGAATTTTTAATTTGTTCCACATGACGTTTTTATTGTTGCTGTTGTTGTTATTTCTCTTGGTGGCTGCCGATGTCAATGGACAAGGACACTTGAAACCATAAGATGGCTTTCAGTGCCATGCATTTTTCCTGGTTGTATCATGACTTCTGAAGGACTTCAAGGAAATTTTGGTGTTGAAATGTTTCATCTTGATATTTGTTTAAGTTATTATTTATGGCTTACTTATTTTCTTAATCTATATTATGCTTTCGTAACCAGCTAGCATTATAATATATTAATACGCCATTAGTTCACAAAATGTGAATTTGTGCAAAATAATCCTTCAAATAGAAATGAGCATGACATAGATTTAATTTTGAAACTTAATATATTTAAAATTGTTCTGCTTTGCAATATAAATAAGCATATTGTAGTGAATACTTCGAAAGTCACAACTGAACTTTAACCTATTTTAAATGAGGGGAAACTATTTCATCTTACATGTACTAGAAATAGTTTCTGAACCATTCATCAAGACAGTTAGAAGCAGTATCTAGTATAGTTGGAATTTTGTTCGTCGAGAGAGGGATCTGCCGTTACATAAATTGCTTAGTCCGTAATAAGTAGCATCTATTTAGCAGCAAGATTCTTCTCCGGATATCGAGGTTGACGCTATTATTTTTATTGATCACGGGGCCTAGTAAGACAAAATCATCTACCGCTTCGAAATTATAGTTGTCAAGGTTCACGCAGCGTAAATCTACGCGTAATTCTTCAAACGTTGAAAACTAATAACTTAGTTTTTTCCTCTTTACCGTAAGACCCATTTCTTCTGATTAATTTTGTATACATAAGAAGACTGCGGTCACATTCCGCAGTTCTCGGCTGATGATGTCTACTTCATCAGCGTACGTTTCTCTCGTTTTTACAGAGCTTTCCTCATTATAATCTCCATCGCTATGTTCAACAGGTCACACGATCGATCAGATAAGGTTAACTCGAGTTATCGTGCCCACCAGCCATCCAGCCAGACAGACGGATACAGCTCAATCGTCTTAAAAAGTTCTGAAACGAATTTGGTTCAAAGATACTTGGGGTCTAACTCGTCTCCTTTAATGCTTTACACTTTTTCTCGTATCAAATGAAATATACCATCATCCCTAAGGGTGATTGCAATGCCGAAGCTTAGATATCCTTCACCATTGGTAAAAATGGTGATAAAACTTGTTATTTGCACTACAACTATATTTTATTAAACTTTGTACCACAAAATAGGGGAAATGGTGAGAGTTGGACATTACTTTAAGCCTATCACATAAATTTTTTTGAGATGTCAAATACTAAGCGTGAATTGTTTATATGAGCTGAGCATATTGCTATGCTTCTTTATCCCAACCAGCTGAAATTTTAACGAGTATGGGAGGTGGAAGTAGTTTTTGTTCGATATTGTTAATTTTAGAACATTACCTTCGCTTAGAGAATAGAAGTTTGTATACCAAAATTCAGCTCGACACCCCTTAAACTAGCTGTAATAGCAGGAATAGACAGACGGACAACCTCAAAAGGGGGTGTTTGTATGGGAGGTGGTGGTAGTTATTGTCCGATCTTGTTCATCTTAGAACTCACCCTCCGATTAGATGTAATCACGGGTACATTTAGACGGAACCCCCCAAAAAGAGGAGTTTGTATTGGAGGTGGGAGTAGTTTTTGTACGATCTTACTCATATTCGAACTTAACCTCGGATTGAGAGATAGAAGATTGCATATTAAATTTAAGCTTGGTTTCTCTTAAAGTAAGTCTGTAGTAGCGGCAAATTTCAGCTCGCTATCTCTTAAACTACGGCTGTATTCGCGGGGACAGACAGACAGATGGTCATCTTTAAATCGACTTAGATTTCAATGCTGATCATTTTATATATATATATTGTCAAACTAACCACTCCTTCTTATGGGCGTTACAAATGGAAGAACAAAATTAATATAACATTTTACACCTCTAGGGGCGACTACGGGGCAGATGCGGGGCATTCGTCTACTTTACGATTTCGTCCAAAATTTCATAGCATTCGAATTTTTAGAAAAACGAAAAGGTGTTAGGTCGTCCTATTGCTTCACGAGTCGGTCATCGCTTGGATGCAAAATATTTAACCCACGCCTTTTATCATTCTATTTTAAGCCGATCAGAAATTTTAATTGTTTAATTGTTACCCAGTATTAGTTATTTTGGAGCATATTTAGTGGCACACGATTTCTATAGCATCACCCTTAGGGATGAGGGTATATATCATTTGATACGACCCAAAAGTGTAACACATAGAAGAAGTCACTTTAGACCCTAGGTTTTCTTTGAACCAAATTCGATTCATGACTTTTTAAGTCGTTTGAGCCATGTCTGTCTGTCTGTATGTCCGACTGGTGCGCACGATAACTTTCGAAGACGCAACCAAATGTTTTGAAATTTTGTACGAGTAAATATTTCCCCAAAAGTACTCACCGTATTGCAAATGGGCTACATGGCCCGTCCCTTCTAGTACCTCCCATACAAATACATCATTCCGCCCACTTAAGAAATCGAGTAATACTATCATTACACCCAACGGGATCGCACCCAAATTCTGTTCTTAGTAAAGCTATAACAGGATAAAGTTTTGGAAAAAAAAATTGAAGTCTAGCCACGCCCCATTTGGTACCTCCCAAACACATCTGGTACCACCCACTATAGAAATCGAGTAATAATATCAAAATAACCAACGCGATCGTGCCATAGTTCTGTATTTAGTAAAGCTAAATGAGGATAAAAGTTTTGAAGAAAAAATCTGGAAGTCTAGACACGCCCCTTCTGGCACCTCCCATACAAATGTACCACTCCGCCGACTTTAGAGATGGAGTAATAATATCAATACACCGACTCCGTCGTGCCCAAATTCTGTATTTAGTAAAGCTATAATAGGATAAAGTTTTGGAGAAAAAATCTGAAAGTCTAGACACGTCCCTTCTGGTTCCTCCCATACAAATGTACCACTCCGCCCACTTTAGAAATCGAGTAATAATATCAATATAATAGAAAATTTTGTGTTTTGCTGAGGGTTAGGGTATAAGTAAGTCGGGTTGGACGACTGAAAATTTCTTACTGGTTTAATCACCCGAATCTGGTATAAAATCTTCACCGTTGTCGTACTCCTCCTCATGCAAAAATACATCTTTCTCGATATTTTCTTCAATTTTTTCTTCGGTCTTGGAGTCGCAATTGGAGTCGTTTCGACGACGCGAGTTTTGGTTTGTTGCTAAAAAATAGCAATTACGCTTAAGTAATGCTGTCATATGCCAGCATAGCTTGAAAAAAAACATCATAAACTAATTCTATTGCAAAAGACAATAGAATATTGTAAAAAATAAGAGAGTAATTTGAAAAAAAGCAACAGTGTTCGTCGAATCGACGAAGATTACCATTCTAGAGTTAAAATATCTTAAGACTAAATTAATTTTATCACTTTGAAGGACGATTGAGCCATGTCCGAATGTTTGCTGGTCAACATATCTGAAATAAATCGTCATCGTTTTTATGAAAATCTGTATTTTTTCATGCCGTGAAGTGGGTTTAATATTGGGAGAAATAACTACACCACTTATCCGTACCATGTAAAAACTTAACTTAACTTAATTTCCCTTTGTACCCCATGAATGAGGTATGGGATAGCTTCTCGCGTTGTTGTGAATTAACACGCTTTCTATTTTTAGATTCACAACTAACGGCACCTACTTGTTTATCGACGAATGCGAACGTCACTGTTTGAGAAGCTCTTACTAGACACGACGATTGAATCGACGCTTAATACTGCGAAGTTGCTGTCAACAACATTCGAGGGGAGCCGACAATGAAAGAAAATTTTATTTATTTTTTTTCTTTTAAGATGACTGGAGCCAGGTTTGAACCTGCGATCTCCCGCATGGTAGTCGCGTGTTCTAACCACTATGCCACGGCCGGTCCCACCATGTAATAACTACCGATGCAAATATCATATATGACTAATTGCTGACATTATATTTCGCACTTATACGAAATATAATTTATTTCCCATACATGTATTTCACTTTAGTTTGTCTACATTTTATAAATGTCAATTTAAAATCCCGCATCACATCATCATCACGGATACATAACTTTATGTATCATCTTAACTACCTATTTGAAAGTCGTTAATTTGAATTGAAGCTCCTCAACTAACAACTAAATTGACAACCCTTAAGGACCTTTTTGGAATCCATAAATACTCCTCTTTTGTTTACTTTTATTATACTCTATTTCTATTATGATCTCATAAACAAATCCCATTATCATATTCAAATATGTTTTTTTTTCGTTTATTACAATATCTGCCCATACAAACAATCAACCATCCAACGAGTATAAAACTTCTTTACATATGGCCCCCCAAAGACCTCTAAATAACAGACGACGAGTAACCGAGAAAGGAGAAAAAAAAGTTTGATATCTAAATATTCCACAACGGCAGCAGCAGCAGCACACACGATAGCAACGACAAAATATGCAAATGTTTCCATATTTTTGCAAATGAAAGGTAGCAATTTACGTATGCAAGTAGTCACGGTCTAAAGACCTCTAGAGAGTGAGAGCGGCCGGGTCGGGTCGGACCTCGTATGAAATGTAGAGATAGAAAATATATGGATTAAGAGCTTTCAAACAAAACTCAAGTTAAACGAGATAAAAGCGACACATAACTAACACTCAAGAGGCAAGTAGGGGGTGGGTAGGGAGTGAACTCGTAACTTTAACCATATGGGGGTCAAACGAATCACCAAAGCGAAAGAGATCATCGGAGTTACGACTAAGATGCAGATGAGTTGCAAGAAAATTAGGAAGGAGAAGAGCAAAACAAAAAGTTTTAATAACATTGCCTCAGGTAATACGATTGTTGAAAAGAGAATAATATACGCTTTACAATTTTCGCTTTCATTTGAGAGAGTTCTTTCTAAATTGCTGATATGATTTACAGAACCCAAACCACTGGGTGAGGTGAGGGCTTCGGTTACGTTATAATGATATATGGAGGGAGGAAGACTAAGGTGGAGAAGGCGTTTGAGTTAATTGTTTGGTATATTTACGAATGTAAGCACAAAAGTAAATTATAACAACACTCACAAAAAGCAATGTAAAATGCAAATAAAAGTAGATTCTGAAATATGTTTAAGCGTACTTCTGTAACATTGTTTTTGTGCGCATAAAGCGTAGCAGATTTGGTGAACGCTACACCTAATGTAAAGACTGATAAGTGTCAATTCTTCTTTGTCTAAGGCCTTGTAATCTGTGTAATTCGTTATTTATTAGACGAATAACTATATCTCAAAAGTTTACTATCGAATAAAATTCCGTAATGTCCATAAAGATGAGTTTGCGTGAAACGTTGGTGGAACCAAAAACTAATTTTACGCTTATATACACCGTTATACTTACACATACCCTCACCTATTACATAGAGTAATCAACTTAGAAAGTCATTAAACATATACATTCCATCCCCAGCTACTTCTGCTACTTCTACATCTGTTATGTAGGTAAGTATAGTTTTTTCTTTTAATATTTGGCTTTCTGTATCATATGCAAAAATTGACAATCTTCAAGTTATCCCAGTCAAATGATTGCCATTTTTAGCTAAACTACACACTGGGGAGTCAAGAAAGAAATTTTACGACATATGAAATATTCAGAAAGTTTGTTGGTCAATGTAGTGTGCAATATGATGAGGGTGTCATACTTGACCCTCGCTTAAAGAGACTAATTGTTTCTCTCACAGGCATTAGAGTCTGTTGGTTATTGGCAAATACCTACTTCTTTTTGTAAGCTTATGCCTTTTTCCGTTTTTTTTATGCACAATTCCATTTGGTCTTTGGGGTTTTTTTATGCTCCTCTTCGTTCACTTTTGTTTTGCATAATATGCCTTTGGGGAAATTCCTTTCAATTCCCCTTGTGTAACTTCTACTTTCCACCTCTTTTACACTCATTCATTCTCATTTACCTACATCTTCTTTTGCTGTGGCTTTGAAAATAAATTTTCGTAAATTTACCCAGCAAAATAAAAGGATGGGAGGAGGGAGGATTATGTCACATGTTTTTTCTCTCTTTTTTTTGTTTAGTCGTTCTTAGCATTTATGTTTATGAGTTCGCTTGGCACTTCATCGGTGGGAGGGGGGTCAGAACAGTTGCAGAGCGACGGCTAGTTGATTGTTAGAGTGGGTAATGGGTAGAGTTTATTTTTTTCGTCTTCTTCGCCAGCATACTTCCGTTCTTTTGGCTGTTTAGCTGTGGCGGGGGCGTTTTATGTTGCGAGTCTTGTCTTGTGTATTTAATAAGATTTGACTAAGCCAATTACGATCTGAATGGTGTGTGAATTGTGACGAGCCAGACAGACAGACAAGCCACAGCCAGTAACTCCCCCAAGTATTGGGTCTAATGGAAATATTGTTGTGATGACAAAATACCCAAATGGCAACATCACGCAAGCAGCTAGTAAACTAGAGTGTTAAAAGGCGTAACCGACAACCGGTTAATGTGATTTTGTTAGATTTTTAAATTTAGCCGTTTCAAATCGTATAAAGGAAAAGGTAACGTTGTAGATAGAAAGTGGGATGATGATAGGAGAAATAATTAAAAAAAAATGTATGTTGAAGAACGTGCAGATTTGTTAAAGTTGCTGATAAAGCACTTTCAAATAAGTACTTTTAACGGTCTTCTAACATATCTTTATAAAAGATATCTAAAGACCGACTAGACCAAAATTTAACGAACTTAAATTTTAGAACATCCACTGTTCTAAAAAGTACTTCTGTTAAAAAGGAAAATTAATTGTACTGGCCAACAAATTATTTTTAATTGTACCAAAAATAATTTTTTTTTTTGATCAGAAAGTACTTTTATTGTTCCAATAAGTACTTTTAACGGGTAGGAGTACATTCATTGTGTCGACAAGTACCTTTATTGTAGGTATCAACGACTACTTTTTGTATACCAAAATGTACTTTTGTTATAATGTTTTAATCATTTTAGAGGCTTGACAATTTGGACATATATTCGTAACGATTTACGATGTTGCCATATTAAAGTCAAATGGTGTTATCAAGAAATTTATACATGTATGAACCCTTGAACTATATGAAAACATTAGTCATGTCTTGCTTAGCACCCTTGCAGGGTCTTACTTCTATTATTCGCAAATAAAATGAAAATTGTCTAAAAAAGAACAAAAAATGCTCGTTATACCCTTAACCAGGCGCACTAACGTTGTGAATGGTATATTAATTTGTACATCCTACGGTTAGGAGGGTATATATCATTTGGCACGACCCAAAAGTGTAACACATAGAAGAAGTCACTTTAGACCCTAGGTTTCTTTGAACCAAATTCGATTTATGACTTTTTAATGTCGGTCTGTCTGTTTGTCTGTCTAGCTTTCCGGCTGGTACGCACCATAACTTTCGAAAGACGCAACCAAATGTGTTAAAATTTTGCACGAGTTAATATTTCCCCAAAACTACCTACGGTATGGAAAATGGGCTAAATAGCCACGACCCTTGTGGTACCTCCCATATAAATGTACCATTCAGCCCACGTTAGAAATCGAGTAATAATATCAAAATAACCAACGCGATCGTGCCCAAAGTTTTGGATACAAAATTTGAAGGCTAGGCACCCCCCTTCTGGTATCTCCCATACAAATGTACCACTTCGCCCTCATTAGAAATCGAGTAATAATATCAGTATACTGGAAAATTTTATGTTATATTGGGTGTTGAGGGTATATGTAAGTCGGGTTTTCCGACTGAAACTTTCTAACTGGTTTTGTTCTTTCATTTGTAACGCCCATAAGATATCGAGCTGAAACGTGGAATGCAATCTTCAGTCCTCAAAGCGGAGGTTAAGTTCTAAGATGTTCTAGATCGGTCAAAAACTACTCCCACCTTCCATACAAACTCGCCCTTTTTGGGGTCTATCCCCACGGTTACAGCAGTATTATAAGATAAATCATTCTGAAGTTTTGTAGAAAAGATTCCCTACTCTAAGCGAGTACTAAGATGAGCCCGGTCGGTCAAAAACTATTCCCACCATCCATATAAACGCCCCATTTTCGGGGTCTGTTCCTACGATTACAACTGCAATATTGTTGGAGGCTTCACTACCGTCAGCGGAGGTTGAGTTATAAGTTGAACGAAATCGGTCAAAAACTACTACATACCTCACATACAAATTGCCCCTTTTAGGGAGTCTGTAACCGCGATTACGGCAGTAGTTAATGAGCTATCAACTGAAATTTGTAAGCTTATTCATTCTAAGAGGGTGTTAAGTTTTAAGGTGAACATTATCAAACTAAAACTACACCGACTTTTCATACAAATTCCCCTTTTTAGGGGTGTCCTCCTGAGTGCAGCCGTAGTTTAAGAAATTTTATATGCAAGCTTCTATCGCTCAAACCGGGCTAGAGTTCGGAGATGAGATGAGCGGAGATGTGCAAGATCCCACCACCCATACAAACTCCCTCTTTTTGGGGATGTCCGCCTGTTTGTCCCTGCGGTTACAGCAGTAGTTTAAGAATTATCGAGCTGAAATTTGGTATTCTAGCTTTTATTTAATAAGCGAAGGTTAAGTTATAAAATAAACAATATCCAACAAATACTACTTCCACCTGCCATACTCGTAAAAATGTCAGCTTATTGGGGTAAATAAAGCATTGCAATATGCTTAGCTCATATAAACAATCCATGCTTAGTATTTGACATCTCAGTAAAAAAGTATTGAAAAAAAATGAACCGTCTCCCCTTTTTTGCGGTAAAAGTTAAATAAAATAAAGTTGAGGTGGAAATAACAATTATGTCACCGTTTTTACATAAGGTGAAGAGTATCTGAAGATCAAAGAGTAAATACTGCGAATAAAGAGCGCCATATTGCCATGCAAATTTTCTTGATATAATTTTAAAAAATAAAATCCCTATCTTTGTACTTTCAATGTAAAAAAACGTTTTGTCTTACACATTTGGTTTTTTTTATCTTTTTTTTAAGTAAAAAGAGTTTTGGTCCTCCCTGTGTAACATATTTTCTATTTCAGTATTTTCAGCTACGATCCAAAAAAAGATTCCAAAACAAAATACAGACATTTTCGAAATGTTTATATGTCACCTTAGTTATGATTTTTAGTAACTTTGTGAGAATTTGAATTGAAACTGGAATTTTAATTTGAAACTGTGTATTTAACTAAACTTCATACTTGGCTTCTTCACAACAATGCGAGAAGCTATCCTATACCTCATTCATGGGGTGTAAAGGGAAATTAAGTTTGTTTTTCAAACTTGGCTTTATTGTCTCCTAAAATTTGTGGACAAAAGTTTTTGTGTCAAGTAAAACAGGAGTTTAATTCTAATTTTTTTTCAAGCTACTAATTTAAAACTTAAACAAACTTTAACCAAGTCCACAAACCCAAAAACCGGTTATCTATAAATTCGCAATTCTGTGCCCTTACTAAAATATCTCCGCAATACTCGTGATACCACCAGAAGGAACAGAGAAACGTTGACAGAATCAGCTGATACAAAACCCAAAAAGGAATTGTCAAAAATACAATGTGAAACAACAAAGTTCAAAGCAATAACAACAACAACCACAACTCAATTTTATGGTCGTTGTCTGGGAAAGACCTTAAAGGGGAGAGGTATACTTATTACACAGATCATATCGATGCTGTTTACTGATGACGATGGTGATGGGGTGATGTTGATGTGTCGATGCTGATGCTGATAGAGACAACGACGATGGTGGTGCTGATGATAATGACGTTGTTTTCGTAATGCTTAACTAATGTGATTAAAGGTTTTTCTAATCTCACTGTTGGTGTTGGTGTTGTTGTTGTTGTTGATAACATTGTTGTAGTGCTTTGAAATCGATATGTTTGCATAGCAACCAACCAACGCCTTTGTTTAGATGATAGTGATTAAGTCTGACATTATCATAGATTTGGCCAAAGAGAAATTGTAATGACATTTTCATATAATTAAAATGGGCGATGTAATTATGAGTAAAACTTTTTGTATTAAATTAGAACAAGTAGACAAAGTCAGCACATTGAATAGACTGCAAGCTATGTTGTATGTAACTAAACTAAAATGTTGAACAAGATTTGTATACTAGTTAGTAAGAATGTTATGACAATTTTTTCCAACACAGGTTAATTAAAATTACTTGGTTTTGCTGTTGTTTGCTATAATTAAGATCGAAGTAAGCCTTCAATACCTTTGGGTATCGGCCACACAAATGGTTTAATAGTATGTAGTTACGCTATTAATTTTAATACCCTAAGAGGTCAATTTTTGGCTAAGCTTAGCACAAATGCTCATGACTATAGTTTGTGGACGGAATCCAACAGTTTCTTCTGCAAACTCCAGGTAAATATCACTTTTACACTATAATCTTTTATTATTACAACAAATTTTTAGGCAATTGCATATTTAGTTTGTTCTTACATTCCTACCGCACTGTCCCTTAACGTAGGACAACATACACATCAAGGTCCGAACTTTGGCGGATTAATTTAGAGTAGTTGGCAACAAACAAAAAAAGAAATTTAGCATCAGCTACAGAAAATGATCAACTGAATAACAAATAGATAATATATATAATATAACAGTTAGACGACAACTGGGGTATTCAGTTCAAATGTCTCATAATACAAAGCTTCAACATTTCGTGATATATAATTTACTAAATCACGAAATTGGTTGTAGTCATTACAAATTCTACAAACGAAACCCCAAGCATAGTCCTTCCACTCTCAACAGTAGAATAACAAAAAATGCTTTTGCACTGATTCAATGGAATGCATATGTACACTGTAATGGATTCCAAACGACAGAGGCGTATTCCAGCAAAAGGTCTAACTAGAGATATGTACAGTAGACTACGGATAAGTGCACATCGGTTTTCGCGAGACTTTTTGTGCACTTATGCGGTTTTTGCATTTATACAACACTCGGATAAGTGCACAACTATTGCATATATACAAACATTGCATAAGTGCACGATTATTGTATTTATACAAACATTAGATTATTTTTATTAATCTGTAACACCAGTTCAGTTTAAGGTAAAAATAATCACAAATTTTTTTTCATCGTTTTAGTTTTTTTCATATTTCATACAAAAAAATTAAAAATATTCAGTTCTAAAGAAATAGTTTTAACTAATATTTTGTATTCATAGGGGAAACTTAAGAAACCGGAAGGTTTAATCCACTCATATATAATTAAGATAAGAAACCGGTAGGTTTAATCCACTCATATATAATTAAGATTTCTATTAAGATTTTTGTTCCAATTTATAGGAGACAATTTTTTTAGCTCTCTGTTATTTATAATTTTTATTAATAATTTTTACACTGTAACCTTTTCTTAAATGCAAATAGTAATACATAGGAAATTTTACTTAAAAATAAGTTAATTTTAATAACTTGAGAGTTAAAACATATCATACATAGGGTGAAGGTATTATTCAGTTCGTTCACTTGACAGAAATTTCTGAACTGGTTGGTTTAATCAGTCAGTTCAACTGACTGAAATATCTATTCAGGATTGGTAATCGATGGACCATAGTTTATCAAAAAAACTACTAAAAAAACTGATGTGGAAGATTGTATTTTCATTTTGTTGCATTGTGTAATTTTTATACCATCACCCTTAGGGATGAGGGTATATATCATTTGATACGAAAAAAAGTGTAACGCATTAAAGGAGACGAGTTAGACCCCAAGTATCTTAAGACCAAATTTGTATTTGTATTTGTATTTTGTTTATTATTTCATATCCTGTACAACAAGAAATTTTCTTATAATTACAGTACAGGAATTTAAAGGTTAAAAAATGTTTTGTAACAAAAAAAGGTTTTAAAACTTAATAAATAAGTAAAATTAAAAGAAAAATGATAAAAATAAATATAAAATCGTTTATCGTTTTAACAATATAAGGAGAGAAAGAAGAGAGAAAACTATTACACAAGTTTATTTTATACTTATAAAAGTATTCAATTATTATTATCGTGGGTTTTATAAAAATCAGTGATATGTTTTTTAAATTTATTAGCGTTACTGATAGTTTGGAGGCTGTGTGGTAGTGCATTCCAAAGACGAATTGAATGAATAAAGAATTGCCAATCAGACACAAGACTACGGTGAATTAATGGAGTAAGCTTCTTACCCCTGTTGGATCTAGAAAATTGCAGTTTTTGAAATAGGTATAATGGTTTTCGAGTAAATATAATTTTATGAAGGTACAAAAGAGTCTTAATGTTTAAAAGGTTGTTAAAAGAGACTCCATACAGCGAATTTGATACGTGAGAGACAGGTTGAAATCTTTTCAAACCATATATATATCGAATAGTATTATTATATACAACATTCAGTTTTCTTTTGCTAGACGAATCACAGTTTGAGAATAGCTCGCAGCCAAAGAATAATCCAGGCAGAATGTATGACTTTGCAAGTAGTACTCGTATTGAAAGAGGTGTATGAATTTGTGTTGACCATAACGCTCTAAGTTTTGAGTAAGTTTGACCAACAACTGTGCTAATGTGATTCGACCAACTTAAGTTATTGTTAAATACTATGCCAAGATTTTTAGCATGCTTAACAATTTCGATTTTTTCACCATTTAACAGTATATCAACTTCAAGATTAGTGGAAACAAAATTCCTTTTATGAATTAACAGACATTTCGATTTTCGAGGATTAAGGCATAGTCCATTTGCCGTTGCCCAGGAATGAATTCGAGATAAATCACTATTAATTTTTTCAATATGCTCAACCATAGAATTAAGTGGACAACTTAAATAAAGTTGCACGTCATCAGCGTACATATGTATTTTAGAAAATGACAATTGTTGCGGCAAGTCGTTTATGTATACAGAAAACAGTATGGGCCCTAAAATTGATCCCTGTGGTACTCCTTTTGTACATGGAAGTTTTTCAGAAACACAGTTAGATGCGTGCACAGATTGTGTGCGGCCAGAGAGATAGGATTGTATAAGCTTTACAGCAGTGGGCGCAAAATTAAAAAAATGATTTAACTTCATACATAATCTAGTGTGATCTACCGTATCGAAGGCCTTGGAGTGGTCCAAAAGGACTAGAAAAGTAATATGACGATCTTCTAATTCATTTCTTATGTTTTCAGATACTTCCAATAAAGAACTAGTACAACTGTGGTTTGGACGAAAACCTGATTGTTTTTCATGCATTAATGAATTAGAGTTGAGGTGTCCACTGATTTGTTTGTGAAGGAGCTTTTCGAATACTTTAGAGAGAAAGCAAAGTATGGCAATTGGTCTGTACTCATTATTAGATTTCGGGATTGGTAAAATTTTAGCATGTTTCCACATTGTTGGAAATGTACTAGTGGTAATGATGGTATTAAAAAAGTGCGTTATATAATTTAAAATAAACGGCAGAAGGATTCGTAGGAACCTCGGATCAATATTGTCGTAACCAGTGGCGTTAGATTTAACTTCAGAAAAACAGGATAAGACATCAATGTTATTTACAGTAGTAAATTCAAAGTCCGTTGTATTACTTTGCAAAATATTTCCAAAATTGTAAAAGTTGTTGTTAACTACGACAGTAGGAGTGCTGGTAAAAGTAGTGTTGAGCATGTTGACATCAACCTGGCAATTATTATTATGTTGCTTTCCAATGCCAATTTCGCGGATTGTTTTCCATTTTTGTTTGGAGTCCAATGCAAGTAAGAATTTACTTGAAAAATATTCGGTTTTAGCTTGTTTAATTTTCCTGTTAACTTCTTTTCTGGCAGCACAATACTCATCTCGCAGTTCAGGTGTTTTAAAACGCTTCCATCTTGAATAAGTTATATCCCTTTTTATAATTGCATGCTTGATCGTGTCCGAGAACCAAGGTCTAGCCTTAACCGTAATTACTCGCGTTTTAAGAGGAACGGCAGCATTAAAAATATTTAAGATGTTGTCTTGAAGAAAATAAAGCTTGTCGTCTACTGATGGAATGTAAAAAATGCTATCCCAGTCAGTATCATAAATTCTTTCTTCTAATAAATTATAATTAATATGCTTAAAATCTCTGTATGAGTAAGTGTGCTCAGAACGGTGCGCTTGGAAATCATACGTAAGAAAAATTAGGTCATGGTTAGAAAAGCATGGTGCAGAGATTTGGTCATACAAAAGTATGCATGAAGAGTTAGAAACAAGGAAAAGATCAAGCAAGGTATTATTACTGCGCGAGTAATGTGTGGGTGTTGTGCAATTGGTTGGAAAAAGGCCCAGAGACGACATGTTTTCTGTAAGAAAATGTTCAGAGAGGATATTAGAATTAAAATCACCAGCGATTATCACGTCGTTGTACTCTACAGTTAGAAGTTCGAGCATATTAAAGAAATTTCCAAAATGTATATTACGGTTAGGGCGGTAAACGCATCCCAGCAATATTTTCCCGTTAAACGAAGAAAGTTCAATAAAAATGTACTCGACTTCTTTACCTGGATCCGATTTTATGCAACATTTGGTGCTTAGTTTGTTGTTGGCATAAATTGCTACACCACCACCGTGAGAATATCTATCGGCTCTAAATAGGTGATATCCTTCTAAATTGACTAGCGAATCAGGCGTATCTAGGTTAAACCACGTCTCAGAGACGCAAATAATGTCCACGCCTGAATTTTCAAACATTAATCTAAACTCATCTATTTTATTATTTAAGCTTTGCGCGTTGATATGACAAACCTTTAATCCATCTTTTTGTTTAGCTAAGATTTTCACCATAGCATAACTGACGTCTTTGGAATGTAAATTTGAGCTAAGTGTTGTGCTCATGAATAAATAGATGTCCGTTAATAAATAAAATATCAGCAACGCTAAAAAAGTATAGGGTATTAAAAACTGTGTAAGAAAAAACAATTAAAATGGAAGAAAATTCATATAAATAAAGATGCAGTCTAAGTATTATGTAAAAATTGTTTAAATATAAACCTAAAATTAGAATGCTAAAAAATATAAAATAAGATTTAAAATCAAAAATAATTTCCAAATTATATAATAAATTAAGATTGTTTGAGTTCCTATAAATCAGAATTAGTGTTATTAGGACGAAACCCATCCAAGATATCAACGTGATCGATGCAGATGGGGTCATCGTTGGCAGTACGCTTTATATATACGAGGCCTTTGAAAGTATAAGCTGACTGAATAAATTTATCCTTTTTCATCCGTATCGCCTTTTGAAATATCCTGTAGTTCCCATTTGAAAGGTTTTCATTTATGTAAAAGGGTTTATTACTGTTGAAGCCAACGTTATTTAAGGTGAATTTGTTGTTGTTGTTTTTTTTGTACACTGATAAATTTTTTAAAAAGAAATTCTTATCATATGGGGACCACAGTTTGGCGATAATAACTGCGTCAGGCGAATCATGCTTTTTCGTATTATTTCTATTTTGTAGACGGTGTATTGATTTTATGTTCGGAGTTGGTATGTTAAGTGTTTCGCAGATAGAATCAAACACATTAGATAAGTTTCGTTTCAGGACTTTTTAAGACGATTGAGCTATGTCCGTCTGTCTGGCTGGCTGGATGGCTGGTCAGCACGATAACTCGAGTAATCCTTAACGGATCGGTATGAAAATTTACCAGTATTAATATTTTTTAAAACGAACTTATGGGGTTGTAAATAGGCTGAATAGTCGCACCCCTTCTGGTACCTCCCATACAAAATTACCTATTTTTGGAAAAATAATATTTCTTCCTTAACTTCCAAACGGACTACTGGAGGATGTTTGAATTTGGTCAGTTTATTTATCTTGCAAAAGTAGACAAACTCTAAGAAAACCGAAACCTTTGCCACACTCCTTCTGGTACCTCCCATACAAATGACCGAATTGACCCTCATAGTTTTACATACATATTTTTTTTGTTAGTAAACTGAATGTTCGCTTATGAAAAGTTGAATTAGGAATGAATATGGAATATATCGGTTCACGCCTTCTGGTACCTCCCATACAAGATTACCTATTTTTGGAAAATTTATATTTTCCCATAACTTCCAAACGGACAAATGGGGGGTAATGAAAATTTATCGGTAAATTTATCTTCTGATAGGAGCCAAAACCTAAGAAAACGTAAATATTTGACACACCCCTATTGTTACCTCCCATACAAATGACCGAACCCACCCCCATAATCTTACATACATATTTTTTTTGTAAGTACACTGAATCCACTCAAATTTTGCGTAAGGTTTACGGTTATGAAGGTTTTTAATCAGGAATGAATATGGACTATATCGGATCACCCCTTCTGGTACCTCCCATACAAAATGACTTTATTTGGAAAATTAATATTTCTCCCATAACTTCTATACCGGCAACTGGGTTGATAATCAAATGTGGTCAGTTAATTTATCTTGTGATAGAAGGCAAAGCCCCAGCAACCCTTACTATTTGGCACACCCCTTCTGGTACCTCCCATATAAATATATGGGATATTTCCCCTTTTACATACGTATTATTTGTGTATGTACACTGAATTCAGACAAATTTTGCCAAGGTAAGCAATCATAGAACGTTGCTTTACGAAAAAAAATCCTTCTTTACAAAATGTACCTTCTTTACAAATAGGTCAAATTTTGTATGTTTTTGCTCTACATGCAGACAAAAAATAATACATAAGTAATTTTATTTTAAAAATCTATTAATTTCAAAAACTCAAGACTTAAACAATATATTATATTGGGTGATGGTGTTTATCAGTCAGTTTACCTGACTGAAATTTCTGTACTGGTTTAAATATAATTTGTTTCTATTTTTGCTCCATCCTAACATTTTTGGACCACTTTCTTGCTTTCTAGCTAAGAATCGCATTGAATGGAAAATAAAAATAATTGATTTTTAGAAACACTAAGAAAGTTTCAGTCAGGAAACCTGACTTACAGATACTCTTACCCTCACCCTAAATAAAACATATAATTTTCTAGTATATTGATATTATTACTCGATTTCTAAAGTGAGCGGAGTGCTACATTTGTATGGAAGGTACCAGAAGGGTCGTGGCTAGCCTTTCAATTTTGCTTTCCAAAACTTTATCCTGTTATAGCTTTACTAAATACAGAATTTGGGTACGGTCGCGTTGGATGTATTGATATTATTACTCCATCTCTGAAGTAGTCGGGTTGGCTCAAATTTTTTCCAAAATTTTATCCTGCTTAATCTTTACTAAACAGAGAATTTAGGTACGATCCGTTGGGTGTATTGATATTAATATTCGATTTTAAAAGTGGGCGGAATGATGTATTTGTATGGGATGTACCAGAAGGGGCGTTGCCATGTAGTCCATTTGCAATACCGTAAATAATTTTGCAAAATTTCAAAACATTTGGTTGCGGCTTTCGAAAGTTATCGTGCGTACCAGCCGGACAGACAGACATGGCTCAAACGACTTAAAAAGTCATAAATCGAATTTGGTTCAAAGTAACCTAGGGTCTAAAGTGGCTCCTTTTATGTGTTACACTTTTAAGTCGTATCAAATGATATATACCCTCCTACCCTTAGGGCCCCCTTGCCATTATAGTAACCACAACCTTAAAGTATTTCTATTTCTTAAGTATGTATAACCGAACACCTATTTCTCTCCTCTTTCAACTTATGGTAGACATTACGTTTGTTGTTAAATTGTCAGTTTACGTAAAAGTTATTTTGCTACTCTATTAACAATGAATATTCACTATGTCATTCAGTCAATCAGATAGTTAGACAATCATGAATTAAAACCCCAGAATGTTTGATAACCAAACAAGGCACAAACAGAAACAATGGCACAATGTAATGGCAAACTACAGTTTCTTAGCCTTTGAACAGCTTTCTTGTGATATTGTTGGGTTTTTCGATTTACATTCAAGTGCGATTTGTTGTTATGAAACATCAGCCAGACCCTAATACATTAAAGCCATGCAGGATGCTGTTCTTATTGTGAGTGAACATGATAAAAACATACATATCCTTCGTCGAAAGCATGTTTTGTTTATGACAATAAATTCCTAAGGAAACAATATAGTTTGTTTGCATTGTGGCCATTGTTTAAAGTATAAAGTTTCCCTATAACAGACTGTTTTGTTTTAGATATCGAGTTTTGGTAGCATACCATACCCACCCTCTCCTCCACATTCTGGTATATATATTCCTATTCCTGCAATTTTGTATTATCTTTACAACAAACATGTGATGCCAAAAGCGTAGGGATAACAGGGGGCTTCGGGATGGGCGTGGTAGTGTATGTAGGCTTATTGTTGATGGGTGGTTTGTTCTTTGGGTCGTTTGTTGCTGTTTAATATCTTCTTTATGTTGTGCTGTGTCTTTTGTTGATTCTATTTATTACTTTATTCTCTTTTATTATGTCTTCATTAGTTTGTGTGTAGACAAACATTTTTCTTTATCTATTTGGTCATTGTTTTCTCTGATGTTGGTTGTTTTTTGTTTTTGCTTGTAGTTCTTCGTTATCTTTTAATTTATTAACTTAATTACATTGATTTTAAGATTATCGTTGGTAAAGCTTTTACTACTTTGGTTAGTTTGAGTAAAGAGTAAAAATGTGTCACATTTAAAACCATACATAGTAGTGCTTGAATGGTAAGATCTTAAGTAAAATTTAGTCGTTGTTTGAATTTTGTTTTAACAAATGTGAAGTTATTTGCTTTTTTCACAGAGATTAAGGAATTAATGCTCTTAGAGTTGAAAATGAGGACGAACGTATACATTTGTCGATAAGGAGATGTTATTTTTAAATTCATTAAAACAAAATAAGATAACATGGGGCAGTTTGTAACAATAAAGTATATAGATCGTCGTAATATAAAAAAAAAAAATTTCTGAAATTCTTTTAGATCAGCTTATGCAGAAAAAAATTACCTTAACCCATAGTAAGAAATATTATTGCACTCATTAGTAAAAGCAATGTTGGCTATATTGTATCGAACATCGTAAAACCCCTAATTTGTTACATTTATAAAAATTAGATATTAAATATTTATGTTGTGCGATATCCGCTGCTTTGCAATGTTTATAGACATACTTTTTTGTAGATTGTTTTTTAAATTAAAATTTTTCCACTGACTTCTATCAATTGCCAGAATTGGGCAGTTACTGTGTTGTTGTTTTCAACCAAAATTTGGTTTTTTCTTTTTTTTTTTGATTTTTGAGTGTTATTTTCTATTGCTTATTCCAACAAGAATACTAACGGTACTTTTTTTTAATATTTATATTTGTAATTCTATTGTCCAGAGAAAACTTAACGAAAGACTCTTCGCACTTGAAAATTGTAATTCTTCAGTTGCTTGTTACCAACTCTCGTCCATTTCGCAGTCGACCGTTGTCGTTGAAAGTTGAAGTTCGCGCGTCTCATCAGTTGCTATAACCAACCGATCGAAACCCTCACCTTACCCTCGTCGTCCAACATTTAATTTATTTACCAAATCTGTTAATATTTTATTTTATATGGATTGTCTTGAAGTAGTGAACAGTGTGTAAATAAAGTTTGTGGACTTAGTAAAATTTGGCCCCAATAAAACTGCAATTCCAAACAACTTGGATTTAAGGAATTTAAAAAAAAAAATAAAACGAACGAAAGATTTTTCCACGAACAGTTTTTTTGTGACTACCAATTGAGAGTGTTGAACGTGGATAATATTTGATATTTTAAATTTAAATAATTTGCTGAAAATATATTGCGTAAAAAATATATTCAGTGACATTTTTGATACATAGCTCCTAATTGTGTAACGTTTTTGATATATTCGTATATCTTTGAATATTATTTTTATTACTTGGAAATTGTGTATTATATTTATAAACATTTTACATTAATAATGAATATGTGTGAGAGGGAAGCGCGCGAACTAACAATGTTTAGCTCAAAGTCTGCTTGTTTTTTGGGTAATCGTCGTTCGATTTTTGATTTTACCGAAAAAAAGGAATTACTAATGGAGTAAGTTCATATTAATAATTTTTAAAAATTTATTTATCTATAATTTTAAAATTTTTAATAATTGTTATAAAAAAAAACAATAAAAAATTGTCTAATAAAACAACAGTAAATTATTATTATTATTACTGCGTTAATTTGTTGAAAAATATTGAAACAAAAGGAGTGGGTAGTGAATGAAGAAATCTGACTGTCTTCATTTTGATACACAGCATGAATTAGCATTATTATAACATTATTATTATAATAACATGGTAAAAGGAAAGAGACAACTATACAGTTTACAGTGTTTGGCCAAAATTTCAGGACATAGGAACAGTAGGTTAATACACGTAACTGTGGAAAATAAGATGAGCTTTGTGGTTAAGAGAGAGAAAAGAGGAGCACGATTGTATTGAGGGCTATATTACAACCTACCCTTATTTATGAACGAATAAATAGATCATTAAACTATAATAATACATCTATTCATATAAATTAAACAATAAAAACGCAACTAAGTCTGTTGACACAGTGATGTTATGTTCATTGATTAAACAGTGGGTGAACTAACTATTCTTTTTAAAAAACTCAAGTTGAAGTTACGACCGTTTTTATACAAAAAATGGTTATTATAAAAAAATTAAGATTCCAAGTATTTCCCATGTATCACCACAAGGTTGTATTTTAGAGCCCTACCTCCTTATAACTTTTTATTCGTCTGGATACACTCTAACTATAAATGCATAGAGATATAGGACATCCAGTACGTTAACTAAAGTGGTTCAGTAAAACCGCAGAAATAATGGTCTATTCTTCCGCAGTAGGTAAATGGCTATAAAATATAAAACGCATAAACCCGCAAATTTTTTTTGTTCCATCTGAACAATACGATGTTAAAGATTATATTTAATCACAGATTGAAGGGGTGAAAAGTGGTGATGCATAACTTTTTGTCCATAGTTCGATTTTGGTACCCATTGAAATTAACAAAAATATCATATTTTTTGATGGTGCTTTACTAGTAGGAATTTGAATTATAATTTTATTTTGCTAAGAGGATTAAATAATATTAACCTACTTTATAATTTTCCATTTCCATTTAAATGTTTAAACTAAACAGACGCCTTTCCATAGCCTGCTAAAATTGTTGCTTTACCTTAACGCACCAAAATAGAAATGCACAATTAGCAACATGTAACTTTGACAGTGTGTAGAAAAGGAATGTAAGCAAAATGGAATGAAAAAAGAACAGAATCTAGTAAAGCATTCTGCTCTCTTTACCCTACAATCGGAAATTATTAAAAACATTGCTTTTTGAGCCGCCTAGATCGTGAATTTACCCCTCTGTGCGTCGTTCAGATATATAAGTGTAACCAGTACACAAATTTCAGTCAGGTAAACTGACTGATAGATACCATCACCATATTATTTAAGTCCTGAGTTATTAAAATTACATGGGTTTTATACTCTCACCCTATGGGTAGAATGGTTATACATCATTTGATCTGACCCAAAAGTGTAACACATAGAAGGAGTAATCTTAGACCATAGGTTACCTTGAAGAAAATTCGATTAATTGGTTGGAAGTTATGGGAGAAATAAACATTTTCTAAAAATAGGTCATTTTGTATGCGACGTACCAAAAGGGGTCAACATGTATAGTGCACTAGTGGGCCCGGCAATGCTTCGCTATTGCATTTTAACTTGTAATATATTTCACATTTAGGTCTACAAAGTACTTTGAAAACGGTACTTAAGCTCGATAATGATATGTTGAGTTTATTAACTTATGTAACTAATTTCAAGCAACTCCTTAACATGAAAGTTAACAAATTAAGTGTTGTTGTTTTAAATTCTAAATATCATAGGCTCTATGACGATAGTAAAAAGTTCATCAGCAAAGTCATATTTTTTATAAATCGGAAACAGACATTCCGTTAAAGATCAAAATTCAATGTAGTAGCGGTAACCGTCTATATACTAACTATCTTTTGGGCGTAAAAAAACACTTTTGACATGCCTTCTCCGCCTATTGACCGAAAATGAAAATTTCGTTTGAATCTTCATGCCTTTAGCCATAAAAACCTCTTTTGCAATGTCTTCTTCTCACATGGATCAAGAATATTTCCGATTACCATCTTTGTATTGAACTCGTATTACCATTCTATGAGATAATTCGGTCACCAACGTTTGGCTTTACAAAGTGATGATCTCACGCGCTGTATGCCATTTTACGCCGTCGTGTTGGAACCATTTCTCCTTCAAATAATGTGCAATGACATAATAAATAAAAAAAATCAATTGATCGTCCACTGGTTTTAGTTCTTCTACCAGTTGGATATATGAATATAGGTCAAGATCTTTCCTCAGCATTTGCAGAGACCGAGTTGCTCAGATGGATGAGTATATGCACCATAAACTTCACAAAGGGCAAACAGAACGCGCATTTTGAAAATAAATTTGCAAGATTTGTAAACGTTGTTCTTGTGTAGTCTTTACATGGTGATTTTTCAAAGAAAGTCTCAATGAAAGTCTATCACACTTCACACACCTCGCCTGAATGACGAATTGGTTGACCTAAAATGGCAACAAAAACGGTAAATAGGGTTTTGTTGGGGGTCAATTGTACATTAAAAATCCACATGAATCAAAATCCTAGCTGATACTTTTTTTAAGATAAAAGGATTTTTCGTTTATTTACTCCGTTTTGCTCTTCTTTTAGAAGTGACGTTCGTTGTCCCATGGTTATTGAAAGCGTACAGACTTCAGGTTCAAGACACTTCTATCAAAATTTAAGTTTTCTGCACTAAATTAAGCTTTCTCAGCGCAAGCTAGGAATTGATATTACACACAAAGTTTATTGGTGACATTTTCTAACAATTCATCGTAGATTTAGTTACAGTTTTTGCGAATAAAAAAACTGGCCCACCTTACTGTTCATATCTTTAGGCGAACTGCAATATACTGTGGATTTTGACAGTTATAACTGTTTATTTTAAAAGGGGTGTGGTACAGCCCACTTCCACTCTTACTGTAATTTATACTGCAACAACAACATATGTAACAAATCTCATCTTCACACCTCTTATAGTTCATGATATATAGCCCTTTTTATTTTCATGTTGTATGGGCAGTGCCACGCCCCTTTATCCAATCACGACCAAATATAGCCAGGGACTATCTACAGGTCATCAGTACCGTTTGGAAAGGAGGCGTGGCACCGCCCACTTCCACCTTGGCTGTAATTAATAGTGCTCCAATAACATATCGTTACCTTAATATAGAAAGGCCCCAACTCATAATTTTTTGAAATCGTGTTTTTTGTCGATTCTGACAGAGCACCATCAGATACACCTTCCATAAAAAATTTACGGAGATACGTTGAAAAATAGCGAAGTTATAAGCTAATAATGTAAAGCCCTAACTCATATCCACACAATATGTACAAAAAAAAGCCCTAACTCATACCCACACAATATGTACAAAAAATTCCAACATTTGCTTTACTTAAATATGAATTGATATGTTATTTTGTTTTCTTTTAAGTTGTGCAAGAAAAAGCCCCAACTCATTTTTTTTCAAAAATTCAAACCCAAAAAGCCCTAAGTCATACAAATTAATTAAAAATGTAAATATTAAAAAAATGATTATAATTTTGAATTTGTCTGATGTTAATAATAAAAACTGCATTTTAAATGTTTTTGTATCTGGTGTGTTTCTTGTTTTATTAAGTTTTTTCCTCCTTCTGTAAACTTCGTTTTTCATGAGTTAGGGCCTTTGTATATTAAGGTAACGATATATACCAAATCTCATCGTCATACCTCTGATAGTTCATGAGATACAGCCCTTTTGATTTTCAAGTTGTATGGGCGGTGCCACGCCCCTTTGTCCAATTGAACCGAATTGTAAATATAAACCAACCGGGGCGCCACCCAAACGCATACAAAAAAATTTATGCAAATCGGTCCAGCCGTTCGTGAGTTATAAAGTCACAACACACTTGCAACAATTTTTTATATACAATATAGATATTCGTTTTGCCTGTATTCAGTGTACTTACAAAAGAGATATATTTGTAAAGCAATGAGGGTGAATTCGGTCATTTGTAAGGGAGGTTCCAGAAGGGACTTGTGAAAAGTTTTGGTTTGTTGAGGCTTTGCCTCCTATTATAAGATAAATATACTAACCAAATTTAACTATCCCCCGATGCCAATTTGGAAGTTATGGAGAAATATTAATTTTCCAAAAAATAGGTAATTTTGTATGGGAGGTACCAAAAGGGGCCAATCGTTGGTGTCTATATTCATTCCTTAGTCAAATATTCATAAACGTACATCTACTTACAAAAAAGTGTACTTACAAAAAAGATAAAACTATGAGGGTTAATTCGGTCACGATGGGAGGTAGCAAAGGAGTGTGGCAAAGGTTTATGTTTTCTTAGGGTTTGTCAACTTAAAAAAAAAAAACTTAATTTCCCTTTGCACCCCATGAATGAGGTATGGGATAGCTTCTCGCGTTGTTGTGAAGTAACACGCATTCTATTTTAAGATTCACAACTAACGGCACCTACTTGTTTATCGACGAATGCGAACGTCGCTGTTTTGAGAAGCTCTTACTAGACACGACGATTGAATCGACGCTTAATACTGCGAAGTTGCTGTCAAACAACATTCGAGGGTTTGTCAACTATTACAAGATAAATAAACTGACCAAATTCAAATATCCGGTATTACAGTTGTCCGGGTGTAAGTTATGAAAGAAGTATTAACTTTTCAAATATTGGTAATTTTTTATGGGAGGCACCTGAAGGGGTGGGGCTCTTCTGCCCATTTACAATCTCGTCTCCTTTAATGCGTTACACTTTTCTCGTATCAAATGATATATACCATCATCCCTAAAGGTGATGGGATAAAAATAATAGGTATATGTTAAATGGCTTATGATTGGTCCCAAAGTCCTAACAATTTTTTTAAAAAAAAATTATAAACAGGGACGGACTTAAAGAGTTTTTTTAACCATATGTTACTAATTTAGCCAGCAAGTCATAGGACGGAACAATATATTCACATACATTTTTGTGTATGTTTGTGCCTAAAGAAGCAATTTATAGCTCTGTATGTGGGTAATTAAATTATGACGGGCGTGACCGTAGTACTCTTATTGTTTGTTATAATTCATAAACATATTATAAGTTATTAATAACAAGTCTGTGATTTCCGAGGATGTTAATTGTCAAAACTTGTAATAACTGGCAGAGGAAAAAATGCGAATTGTGACCTCACGGATTTTAGGTTTATAGAAATATGACTTTCAGGCTATATTTAGTAAAATCTTTCGTAAAACGTGCATTATTATTTTCATGTAGATAATTGCTTAAAATGTTATTGATTGTTCTTAACACATATTGCTTGCATAAAAACATATTTTTTTAATCTGTAGAATATGTGACGTAAATTTTACTTTTTATTTACTTCAGTAATATAATCAACATAAATTCAAAAACATAAGAAAATAATACGCAATTTACTTATTCGATAACATCGCTTTTATTTCAGGCAAATATGTTTTATTTATTTTTTTAATTTAGTACAATTCGTATATCAAAAATACGCAGAGACTGCAGTAGCACTTAAAATATTCAAATATTCTTCAAAACCTTGCATTATAGATGCAAAAACTAATATTGTGAGGGACGTCTTTGAAGTGTTGCTTAATAACAACAATTTTTTTGATGAACTAAAAGACAAAAAGATTTGGATATGGCTCATCACAGATTTTTGTGAAGTGGGAAAATAAAATTCATGAGCCAAAAATGAGGAAAGTGGGGGGGGGGGGGGTATCAAAGGGAAGAGAGAAAATCCACAACAAGCCCCGGAGTCGCCCCTATAGGGGTAAAATGTATGATCGACGCCAGTCATTTTTCCTTTTAAAATTTTTCCCAAACGTACCTACCACACATTCTCACCTTCTAATAGTGCTCTCACACAAAAACTGGCCTAATAATGCCCCTATAGGTATTTAATGTATGAGCAAACACCAATATTTTTGCAACCCAAACAGTTTCAATCCTTAAGGTGGTAACCATAAAATTTTTTAATTGGTATAATATTTTTTTATGAAATGAGCTCCTGCGTGTTGCCTTCTAGAGGGATTAAATATTGAACAGACTGGTTAAGCCACCAGATTTTACATCGTCCGGCTTTCGTCCGAATCCACAATATGTGCTTACTTAAAGCTCTGAGCTTAACAGCAATTTCATTAATTAAAAATCTCCGAAGTTTATTTTATCCCTGTGCACTTCTGTGCTCTAGTTTTCCAAATTTTCAAAAACTCTCTCTTCGAACTGCAAATCAGTAAGACAGTAAGTCTATATGACCTGCTTAATTCATACATTTCTGATGGATATCGTGTGTATCAGCAAGATACATAACACACACTTGTCAACAGTTCCGCATTCCAAAAATACTTTTAACAACTTCATGCCATCGCCCTGGCCAATTACTTGTTGACCACAGAAACACTGTATCATTGGCCGCCATTATCATTTACTCAAATTCCCCAAGTTCTGTAGCGGGAGAAAATCGTAGTCGTTAAAAAAAAAACCAGCAGAGAAGAAGACATAAAATACATGCCAATAATTCGCCATAATTAATTAAATTGCCAAGAATGATGAAGAAATGAAAAAGCTATTTGATACTACTGAACAATTAAATTCATTACCAACTCGGGAAGACACTACAAGAAGTAAACGACTAAGAATCGACAACTGCGAAACTTTCGAAAAGAAAATTCATGCACACAAATAAAGTTACATTCGACAGTACGACGAATGCTATCTGGACAATAATTATAATGGTCACCATTGGTAATGTGGGGTGCGAGTGGGATGTCTGTGGCGGCGTGGTTACGTTGGTGATGACAATGCCCCTGGTCAATGCGATAAGTAAAGACCAAGGCAAGGAGCTACATACAAACACACACACACACAACCAGATAAAAGCATCAAATTTCCTATGGAATATCTCGTTCAGTTGTAACACATAATGTTGATGGACATTGATGATGATGATGACGATGTTGATGTTGATGACGACGATGAAGATAATGTAAATTGTAAACACAGCGTTCGAGGACGAACTGCTGCGAAGTTTTGTAATGATAACCTAAGGAAAATTGAAAATAAATTGAAGGGAAATGATAACTTAAAAATTGATTAATTTTCCATTCAATTCATTTTCATATTTACTTATGAACGACAACGAACACATATATGATATTTGATTCTGCTGCAGCATCATTCTTGCAATAACAGCTACAATTTTAATTTTCTCTCGATGGAATAATTACAACTCTTGGTCGGTTAGTCGATATTCTGTGGAATGTGGTTGACAGTGGTTTCCGGTTAGAAACAAACAACAACAGCAAAAATAAAATTAAACAGTTTCGGCCAAGGGTTCGTTCCTTAGCTATAAATGATGACGAATTATACTTGGCCTTGTGGCAGGCCTACTAGAGCATTCTAAATGGTCCTTTAGCTTCTCAGACCATCGACAATTTCTGCTACCATTCCACTGTGCAACCGTGGCAAACATCACAGTGATTGTCATTACATACATGCATATTCCATACGAGTAACTTTTACCTTTCTACTCACTTCCACTTGTTTCGTCATCATACTCTTCAACAACAAACTGTAGAGTACGAAAAGAATGAATAAAACAAAAATTTACAGGTTTTAATAGCAATTTACTTTATTCAAGATATCCTACCCATCGTTTTTAAGGCTGCATGAAGTCAGCAGACAATTCATATGGATCCTTGCAAATAAATGAAACAAAATTCTGTAGATAATGATGTTTTTATATACATACCTGCACACATCCATAAATGTGTATAAACCATCATTGTTCTCACCTTGTGTAATGGTCCAGTCAGGACTGTTATGCCTCTGTGAAACATTTCAACAATGACTTTTCATTAATATTTATTTTGACCTCACACTGTAGAACGTTTGAGTATCAGCGAATATTTTCTATGCGATAAAGCCGCATAGGCAACAAATTATGGTATTCAGGAAGAGGGTACATACGGTACTGAGCAACTAGATGTATACAAATGTAAATACTTCAATTCGCGGAATTTGTTGATAATTTTTAATAGTACTTTTGTCTCAAATATTTAACATTTTGAATTTGAGGATGGGCAAATGTCCCCCTGATAGGACAACCCTGATTGTTTTTAAAATGTTAATCATTGTCTTTTTCTTCTATTATGTTTTCGTTTCTTTGCAGTGCATTTGGTATGAGTGATAAAAGCAGCACCACCAACAGCTTACCGAATAGCCCTATTCACAGCAACAACAACAACACGTTGTTGGTGAATAAGAACAATACCGCCCTGTGTAGCAACAACAACAATGTGAGTGCCATCAACAATAACAACAACAACACATGCAGCACGAATCGAAATCTGGTGGTGGACGGCGAGTCGTGCTTTCGCATGGACACTGATGCACCGTTTCTCCGAGAGGAACCCGACCCAGACAACATCAAAATGTTTGTTGGCCAGGTGCCAAAGTCTATGGATGAGGCTCAGTTGCGCGCCATGTTCGAGGAGTATGGAGCTGTGCATTCGATAAATGTGTTGCGCGATAAAGCCACCGGAATCAGTAAAGGTAAGTGATGTAGTATGTAATTTTATGGAGCGGGGTGGTGTGAGGTGGGCCGATAGGAAGTGAATAACACTGAATATTGTATGGACCTCCATGGCACGTTGCTGCAGCCTATTTCGGTTTGTTTTACAATGGCTCTTCCCTTTTTTATGAGCCCATTTTCAAGGGGGTTCGTTACTATGTACAACAGTGATGATAATTTATTGTTTCTCACTTGATTTTTATTTAAAAATCATTTATAAAAATAAATTGTTTTTCCCATCGTACAGAAGGTAGAAGGTTTGAGTGCAGATTCTACGTTAAAGGCATTTAATTAAACGTGAGGGAAAATCGAGTGTGCAACAGAAAGAAAAGTGTATAGGGTATCTGTTTTTTTTATTCATTCCTTGAAAGTATAAATATCAGGAAGGAATATCTAATAATTGATCTATTTGAATTACTCTTTGATAGATATAACATATTGCAAAATGCATGTAGGAAAAATTTTATTGCACACATTCCAAGCGGTTCGAATGTGACATTTTTATATACTATCTCTATATACATATATGGGAAACTCCATGGTTTTTTTTTATTTGCAAAAATAGGGAATTTTATAAAGTTTATATGCCACAGATTGCACTAGTTTACAGTCATTTTGCTGCAGAGTTGTAAATAATACGAATATGAGATTTACAAATTTTTCCTCAAGATTAGTTTTTGAATTATTTTGCAAATTTTTTATGAGATGCATCAGCTTATTGGAGAATAATTTGTAAACGCGTGCAAGGGTTTGAACAAGAGTGGTCTCTAATTAAAGGTAATGTGCTCCCCTCAAACCATTCTATACATGCTTTTAACATGTTTAATTTGAAATTTTTCATTTCTGCCGACTGGACCAAATGTCTTTTTACTTTTTAAGCGATGACAGTATAATAATGGACAAATGAGATAAAAACTGTTTATTTATTGTAAAAGTACACAAACAGGGATTCATGCATGATCACAGTTTATTTTGACATTGCTGCAACCTGGAGACTTAAAGTGCATTTTAATCCTACATTTTTGAAAAATATCGATATTTTTCAATTTTAAAATCTCATATTCGTGTTTAGGAGGCCGAAATCTATAGAAAAAAATTATTTACAACTCTGCAGCTGACAAAAAGTAAAGATTTTTAAACTGGTGTTGTTGATCACTAATGTTACATTAGAACGTCAAATAAAATTATTTCAATATTTGGCAGCTAAATCATAAATTTGTACTGTGATTGGAGTTATTTACTGTTGTCACAAATATTTTATGAAAAAAGTGCACTTGCATCATCAGTAAATATTTTATTAACAATTCAAAGAGGTGACCAGATCGTTAGTGGAATTTTGCAGTCAATTTAATCGTAAAAGAAACTAAGATAAACTTTAGACATATTAATTTTATAAAATTTAAGTATGTGTCTCTACTAATACAAGTCAGAAAACATTTTTTATCAACTTTTTATTTTTCGATCACGGACCTTTCTGGTCTCTTTCACTAAGATATTACAACAACTCAAAAAATAAATTTTGTAGAAAAAAATAAATGTATTTCAATTAACATTTCAGTCTTTTAGTAAATGAATGTTATATCTGTGGTGACAGACCAAAGACCTAGCTCTATTTAGAACAAAACTAAGTTATGATGTTAAGCTTCTCTAAATTTATAAGGTACGCATTTTTCACGTTTGTATCTCTTCTAGGATGGTAATTAACCCATGATTTTTTTTTTACGGATAATAGCAATTTGATTAAATTGTATACAATAATCACATATTAGAAGTACTTATACATATCAAAGAGTATTAAATAGGGTAGAGTATTTTTTTCTATTATCGTATTTCGGTAAGCGACCAGGTTGGCTCAAGAGTGAACATTGAATCTCTTACGATCTTTTGCACAATGTAAAACTTTGATAGTAATCATTACTACTTCTGTAATTAATGAATAAATTAATTAAAATCTGCAAAGTTATGGATATAAAGCGAAAGAGAATAGACAAGAGACCGCGAGAAAACCAATGTACACTCTTGAGCTGACCTGACAGCAAATCGAAACACACTCGAGAGCGAGATGCGTTATCTGTTTACTTTACTAATCTCTCTATCGAGGATGTTTCGAATTGCTGTTAGGTCAGCTCAAGACTGTACATTGAATTTCTTGCGCCGTCTGCCTACTCTTTTTGCAAAATATTTCCCTATATTCGGAGATTTTGATTACAGAAGTGTGATAAATAAAGTATAAAAGCAATTCCAATTAATATAAAAAAATTTTAACTTTTGAAAAATAACATAAGATATTCAATTAACACTCTTGAGCCTCATTAGTTGTCTAAATATGACAAGAGAAAATAATTCATCTGTCTTCTCCATGCAAAGAGTATTTAATATGGTAGAGTATTTATTTTCTCTTATCGTATTTCGGTAAGCTAATAAAATCGAGAGATAGAGAGAGTGATAGGTTATTTGAGTATAGCCCTAATCTGTGATGTATGTCAATTGATTATCTCGTGCTCTTTTGCATTGACGCAGGAGTGCACCACAGATTAGTAGTATAAACATGAAACGCATATAGCTCTTGAGTGTGTTTCGATGTGCTGTCAGGTTGGCTCAAGAGTGAACATTGATTCTCTTACAATCTTTTGCACAATGTAAAACTTTGATAAATTAAAAAAAAAAACTTTTGAAAAATTAAGAAAAAACTGATAAGTTATGGATATAAAGTGGAAAGAAAATTGGCAAGAGATCGCGAGAGAACCAATGTAAACTCTTGAGCTGAGTAGCAAATCGAAACACACTTGAGAGCGATATGCGTTATCTGTTTACAGCAGCTATCGGCAACTAACACAACCACAATATGGGTTTGTGTTGGTGAGTTGTTCTCTTCCCTCTCTCACTGTAGTGAAGGAAATTGTTGTAAAGATTTTTTCATAACTATGAACAAAATTATAATATAATTATATAGGAAATATTACTGTTGTGCGCGTGGCAATGCACATTAACATATAAGAACTCATTTTTACCGAAAAAATTTATTTCTTTTATTGTCTTGCTAACAACAAGCGTCGACACAACTGCGTCGGACGAATGCCCAAGCGAGACTGATTCAGTTTGTTTGTTTTCGTTCAATGTGTGTGAGAATACATGTGTGGCTCTCTCGCTCATGTTGCACAAGTGCGCGCTTTCGCCGATCGCTGGTTTACAGTACCAATCTGTGCTTCACTCCTGCGTGAATGCAAAAGAGCACGAGATAATCAATTAACATACATCAATGATAAGGGCTATACACAAATAACCTATCACTCTCTCTATCTCTCGATTGTTAAACGTCATTTCAAAAACACACCCAAAACCGCGAGTTATGGGTAAAAAAACGGCTTTTGGTACCTTTTCGCAATTATAAGCCAGTAACTTTGTTAAATATGAACCGATTTTAAGGGACATCCTAATGTGAATATATATAAAATTGTTTCAGTAGTTTATGAGTTAAATTCATACGTACAGAATCAAGAAACTCAATTATAAAAATGATTAATTGTTAAGATTTTAAGAATTTTAGAGCAAAAACTTACAGTTTTTTTTAAATATTTCTAAAAACATTCACATTTGCATGTGTAATTATAAGCATGTCTTCGACTTGTATCTAAATTTAAGAACATTATAACGAAGTTGAATTTTCGAAAGGACAAAAAAAAATACTTAAATTTTATTGAATTTTTGCTAAATAAATAAAATGTATAGGAAAGCTAAATTTGAGTATTATTTACCTATGCATATTTGTATTTACTTAATATTGTCCTTGAGGCTATGTAACAATATTCAAAATTTAATGATATGAAATAATAAATTATGCATCTAATAGTAAGTACTATATGACATTTAATTTTTTATTGCAGATTTGGATATACATATAATTAAAAATATGTTCAATAACATCCAAATCGCTTCGCTTAAAGTTGCTTAAAAAATCGAAATTATTGGCAAGATTATTGTCGATGAACCAGACTGTAGATTTCGTATGTGACTTTTTTTTATAAAAACGATTTACGATTAGAACTAAATGTCTAATATAAGCTAACTTTTTGTTAAAGCGGTGATTTCATATAAAAGATGTCCACAAGTAAAGGTACCACAAATAATTCCATGTTTAAAAGTGGTCCATTTATTTACACACTCACTGCTAACAAGCTCTTTTTAATTTGGCCCAACACTTTGCCAGGAAACCATGGTGCAGGAATGCTCTTTCGGTCGGTCCACTATGTGCGCTATAATTTTTGTTTTCATTTCTTTTAATATATTTGTAACCATTATCTTCGGAATGCTGTTTTTGACATTTATATTTGTTTAATGTAATTTTAAGATTTATTTATGCCATTTCCAACGTCCAGTCCCACTACACATAAACATACTCCGTATCCTCCGTGACAAGGAGGTGGTCAGAGCAAATAATAAATTGTATTTTGAATGATGACAGAGACCCTCAAACTGTCAAGAAAACCAAATGTTATGTTAATGGCATAAATTATTTGTTTGTAAATTTATTGAAGGCGTTTGTGTAGCTTTAGATTTTTTGTTGTGTTTGCTCATTCTCTAATGTTTTTTTTTCTTTGTATTCCATTTTTTCTGAAACATTTATTTTATTTTTATGCTTGAGCAATTAATTAAATTCTGCAGATATATTTCTTTGTTTGTGTTTGGCATAGTCACAAATAGCCAGAAGGATGAGGGATAACAAAGGGCGGTGGGAGAGAGAGAGAGAGAGTGAGTAGTAAAACAGACAGACAGGACGCCCTAGTCGATATGACATGACGTTATTGTGTTAGGTAGAGGTATTAATATTGTACAACAACGTTGTATGAGATGTCATTAGTACCGACACAATAGGAGGTGGACTTGGCAAATAATAGAGGCAGGCAGAAGGGGCAAAGGCTAATTGGTTTGCCAATGATATAAAACTAAAAGAGAAGAATGTTGAAAATCTTTAAGGAAAACTTTTAATTAACTTTAAAATTGTTGTATTAAAGACGTAAATTACACAAAAGTTGTAATAAGGGGAGAACGAACTGGCTTTTATGTTTGAAACTCAGCGCGAGTAGCTTCGTTATGGAACATTTACAGAAACTTAAAGATTGTGTTTCTTAAGTTGGTAATGTCTACAAAAAGCAAATATTTATAAATGCTGCTTACATAAAAAATATTTGATATTTCTAAATATGCAGAAAGCTTCTTCTTTCTAGGCAATATATTTAAGGAAAATCGTAAAGGCGATTCGTTTACTAATCGTAAAACCGAGAAAAAAGCGATAGAATTCTAAAAAAACATTTGAAAAAGATAACATTATCGAACCGCTGGTGAACAATTGTTAACGTATCGTAAAAGTGATTCTTTTACCAACCGTTTAAGCGATAAAAATTCGATTATTTCACTTTTTCATATTAATAAGTACCCAGTAGGAAGTTTCTTCATACACGACTTCGTCTTCAACGTTGTCCTCAAGACAAAATTTGAAAAATGTATGTACTTGTCGTCAAAACACTCGGTTGACGACAAGCTGACCGACAAAATACTAATGTTGTCGTGCATCAAACACATTCAACAAAATCAAATGAAAAATAAATGGAATCTGACGTAAAAAAATTTCAGTTTATTAAACGGTCGAGTAAACATCTGCAATTTTTTAGTTTGAAATCTCGAATGAAGGTGAATGCCGTATAAAAGTTTATATCCTTCACTTCTCTCTTGGTCAGTAGTTTCCTAAAAGTAATAACAATTAAAAAAAACTTAATTTCCCTTTACACCCCATGAATGAGGTTGGGATAGGTTCTCGCGTTGTTGTGAATTAACACGCTTTCTATTTTTGGATTCACAACTAACGGCACCTACTTGTTTATCGACGAATGCAAACGTCACTGTTTGAGAAGCTTTTACTAGACACGCCGATTGACTCGACACTAATACTGCAAAGTTGATGTCGACAACATCCGAGGGGAGCCGACAATGAAAGAAAAATTTATTTATTTTTTTTCTTTTAAGATGACTGAAGCCAGGAGTTGAACCTGTGATCTCCCGCATGGTAGTCGCGTGTTCTAACCACTATGCCACGACCGGTCCCGGTAATAACAATTAGTCACACTAATAAAAAGCTAAAAAAGACAGCTAAAAATCCATCTTTTATAAATATGGCTTGAATGACAATTCAAGACATACGTAGGAATCAATGTCAATTTTAACGAAATTTTCACCCATCAGGTCGTGCATGATTGTGTAGGCGACGTGTCACTTATATAGTCATCAACCACAATTTAACCGACATTGTCACCCATCAGGTCGTGCATGATTGTGTGGGCGACAGGTCTTTTGTATAGCATCAACGAAAATTTGACCGACATTGTCGCTCATCAGGTCGTGCATGACAAAGCGGACAATTGTATGAAAATTTCGTCGACGATTTGTATGGACGGTCCCCTAAGTGTCATCAACGATTTACTATGGTCATGCACCTATCCTTGAGGATGTCTTGCAGACACTTCTGGACACTACTGGGTAATTAGTAAATTCATAACAAACTTTGGCTTAATTTTTGGCATGCACGGTATAAGTATTTTAAATTTTTATTTTAGAATCAATGATATGAAATACAGAACTTCAATAACTTTTGTTTTAAAAACTTTAACTACGTATGACAACAGATGAATACCAATAATTGAATCTATTTCAAAACCATAACAAGTTCGAGTATATAAAGTACTACAAAATGGAGAAAATCTTGCAGTCACAGTTCGCAAAACTAAAGCAATTTTTGGTCGTCGTGAAGCACCTTGTCGGACCGCAATACAGAAATTGGTGGACAAATTTGATCTGTTGTTACAAGTTAGTGATGTGAAGATTAAAATCCGTGCACGACGCTCAACATCAACTGAGAATATTGCTGCTGTATTTCCAAAGTGTTGAAGAAAGCCCATGTTTGTCCATTCCTCGTCGATCTTTGGAATTGGGCATTCCAGAAACGTTACTACACGGTATTTTGCATAAAGACTTGGGTGTTAAGGCTTGTAAAGTTCAGTTAACACAAGAACTCAAGCCGGCCGATCATCAACAACGTCGTGTCTTTGCTGATTTGGTCCTTGAAATACATGAAAATTATCCGGAATTCCATCGGAAAATCATCTTTACTTGAGAAGACGATTACTGATTTTTTATGGTCGGAGTTGGATGGTATTGATCTGAACAACGTTTACTTTCAACAAGACGGCCCTACGTGCCACAGAACGAAACCAGCGTCGAATCAATACCTCAAAAATAAAATTCGTGAGGCTATCAAGGATATAGGGCAGCCACTTTGCGATTTGGTTATGGAAAATTTCATGAAAAGGATATGGTCCTGTAAGCGTGCTCGTGGTGGCCATTTGGCTGATGTTGCTTTTAATTATTAACAGTATACCTCCCTCTTTATTATGATATAAACGTTCGATCATTTATCTAAAAAAATTGTATTTTTCTTTGAATACCAATATAACATCACTTATTGGAAAACCCTTTACATGGTCGGGCGTGTGTTTGCTTTAATCAAGTAGTTTCTGAAAATGACATGATATTTTACATAAATGTTTTTTATTCTGAAAACCAAATTTTGTCGTACACGGTTATAAAAAACTTTAATAAAAAGAAATAGTTCCACACTATATCAAAAAAATTTTAAGAAAAATCTCAGAGGTGATGAAGAAAAAAAGGAATAACTTAAAAATAAGGATGATTAATAGATTTTTTAACTTGAAAGGAACTCGTTATTACCATTCGTAATAGAATCGTTTTTCTGATTCGTATAAAAATCGTTTTTTCGATTCGTAATAGAATCGCCTTTTGGCTTCGTAAAAGAATAGCTTTTACGATTCGTGCACGAAGGTGGATTTCCCCCGCTCGCGTTATCACGCCTGAATCGTTGGCGAGTATCGTTCTTGAATAAAGTGCGAATGATATATGATTCGAGAATGATGGTTTATCGTATATTTGAATTTGGTAAATTTAATTATCTTGAATTTGAAGGCTGCATTCTCAGAAGACTTATATTATTGCCACACCTCTTCAGGCACCTCTCTCAAATTTTACGTAGTTCCCCAGTATAAATTTACGTGTACATCTGCTTTGTAAGTGCATCGAATACAGTCAAATGTCGCATAATATAATCGTTTATTGCGCATTGAATTACGAATAAAAACAGGATCTTGTTGCGATGCCCTCTACTTGTACCTCCAATACATTAATTCTAAAGTATGCGTCACTCTCTTAAAAAGATACATGAAATTATACTTAATAAATGTATGCCAAACAAACTTTTCCCCTCAAGAACATGATAGCTAAACCACAATTGGTTCAGCTTTTACGCATAAAAGTGTGTAAGCTTTAAACTTTTACATTTGTCTGCAAACTCCATTAATATAATATTTTGCGATGATATATCAATGTCATCGTACTCGTATTCAATGCCGGAATAATTAAATGCAATGTTAGAGAATGAAATCATTAAATTCTATGTATGAAAGAAAGAAACATCAATTGTGCATTAAAGCTACATTTATCTTGCCAACTTTGACCTTTAAATTGAACAACAAATTCAAGTGATTAATTGATAATCCCAAAGTTTATGGACGTCACCTCAATGTGGCGCTTGGCGTCGTCAACCAACATAATTGACCTTGACAACGACAAGAAACATAAATCAAAGTCTTGTCTATAGCAGCAAGACAGTGTCAGTCAGTGCGTAAAATAATGCAGAGATGACATGACAAAATGCGGGTATTTTATGGCAGCTGTCACAAAAGTGGTCAGACGCCAGTCCATATCACAAAAAAAGGGGAAAAGCGACGAGGACTCTAAATACATATTAACTCCTCTCAGGACGGATTTCAATTATTAAAGGGGCCAACGGGGAGGGTGGGTTACGAGGCAACTTTGACGTTGATTTTGGAGATTATATGGTTTCATTTTCGCTCATCCCGTATGGCCGTTTTAATCTTTTTTACCCACAGTTTTAATATTCAACAAAACTTTTTGGTTTTCATAAACTTTTCAGACTACGCTGGCTCGTTAGTTACGTTATTTAGTAACTTAACTATATGTATCCACCCATACCATTGGGGGTGGCTTTTCCCTTGCCGCTGGTACAGTTTGTTTTTTATTCACAAACCGCAGAGAAAAATAGTTTTGTGGCTAATTTAATTAAAATTTATAAACTGCCACAATGTGTGGCAAATGGAATTTATGCCATAAATGAGCCATAAATATGTGATGAGTAGAGAGAGAGAGAGAGTTGCATGAATATAAATAAATGTGAGAGATGTTTTTAATTATTGCTTATCTGTATAGATTTATGAAGAAATTAGGGGGGACAGAGGACAATAAAATTCCACATAAAAAGATTAGTATTGAATGTTATTAATAAAGTTTGTGCGTGTATTATCAAAATTTTACTATGCAACATAAAAAATGCGACGACCGTATTTCCACCACAATTTGTTAAATCAATGTGGGATTGGGGCATGGATGGGACATGCCTGTACACATGATGTAGCGCACCAACGCACTCATGTTGCGCGAGCGAACATACAAACATACACTTTGACGAACGAACATGCGAACGACACATTATTGACGAAACGCTCTAAAGCGCAGTGGCAAAAGCCCAAAGGACAGTCTGTTTGAGTGAGCTAGAGTGATCGGATGTATTGAAATCTTTTAGTTTTGTGATATGAATTCTGTTTAAATCAATCATTATATTAAGTCATGAATTACATTTTAATAAACTTTCTAATTTAACATTAACTAAAGTGTTTCAATAATTAGAACGTGGGTAAAACACCCACATCAATATCGTCCCACAATTGTGGATTGTTTTTTCTTTAAATTGTTTTAAGTAAAATTTTTTTTTACCATAACATGAACCATTTGTCCGACTGTATCAGTATATATACCAAAATTTAATTACATCAAAGTCTGTATAATGCAATTTTTATTGCGGCCAATAGTTTCGGAGTTATTTAAGCTGTTTTACCGAAAAATTGTGTTAAAAAACAATGAAAAGTGTTCAGTTGAGCATTTTGGACGTAAAGTGATATTTGTCGTAAACAAAATGAGTCATTTTTTAAACACAAATAGGCACACAATCAAGTAAGAAAGTTACAGTCCGGAAACCCGACTTACATATAACCTCACCATCAGTAAAACATAAAATTTTCTAGTATATTGATACTATTATTACTCGATTTCAAAAGTGGTGGGATTGATACATTTGTATGGGAGGTACCAGAAGAAGCGTGGCTAGACTGCCAATTTGCTATCCAAAACGAATTTGGGCACGATCGCATTGGGTGTATTACTAATATTAACCGATTTCTAATGTGGACTGAGTACTACATTTTGTTGTGATTCATTAATTGTAAGTCATTAATATTTGCGAGTCATTAATTGCTAAGTTACCACTTAAGTATTTTTAGCGTCGTTGCACAAAAACACAACTGAAATTGGAGCAAGTACAAGGCGAGCCATTCGTTGTTCCAGTTGTTTTCTTGCTCCGTCATTCTGCATGTTGACAAAATAAGGTCGAATTGCATTCATTGTATTTCCGCATGACGTTTGCTTATTACATAAATGGGCAAAGCCATGGGAAAAATGAATGAGTTGAACGCCCTATTTTGCTGATCGGCAGAATTGCAATTTGGGTTTTTGGACAAGGGTGCAGTCCCCCTTCTCCCCCTTTAATGTGAATTAGTGCCTAAAGGCGCTGACTTCCCTAGCGCGGTGACTCGCGTCCCAAAAGGGCAACAAGGACAGCCTCAGAGGCAGTCCTTGTATTAGGGAACATTAGTTTTTGCTTCCTTTCCTTTTTGCTCAATTCCTTTTCCCGGGTACCCCAGATCCCCGCGGGTTCTTAACAATGGCGCAGCCGGTCTTCGGACCAAAATAGCGTTCTACTACTTAGGCAGCAGGTAAAAATAGTACAAACAAACTTACGTTTTCAAACCATCAGTAAATTATGTACAAACACTGTAACTTTATAAAGAAACTAACAATTGACCCATAAACATTGCGGTATGCTGGCTAATAGATAGACGTTTTCCAAAAGATTAAAATACAATGCTTTTATAAGCTCTCATGCTAGACAGAAAACAACAGCTATAATTTTTGATTACATATTTCTTTTCATTTAGGCATTTAAAATTATTTGCTGGTTCTGAAAGATTGATGTGTTTGGTGTTAAAGTAAAAAGTCCTTATGAAAGGGTGCGAAAAAATATACTACTGAAGGTATAGAGGGTTCATAAAAAAATCAATTGAATTGAAAATAGATTGGCAAAACTTTTGTATTTGCTATGCAAAGGTATTTATATCTAATAGATATAAATATAGGTTTGCTACACATCAAGTTTTCAAACATGAATACAATTGTACAATAAGGAATCCCGCTTGTATTCGTCTTAAAATGTTTGTGCGTTTTCTTACCGGTAATTTGTCCGTTTGTCTGAATTGGCAAAGTTTTCGTACCATTTTGTTATATTGATCTATAATAAAATTTGTGCAAATGCAAAAATTCAAATTTGTTATTGTCTTTTTGAATCGTATTGTGTGATATCCCAAGTTTGTGGAGAAGTATTATAAACAACGTAACAATTGAATATTATTTCATTTGAATTATGTAAAATGGCTACACAAGATTCAGTAATTTGTTTGCGTGCAGCATCGGAGGTTCAGCAAGATTTAGTTGCTGCATGCGCCATAAAATCAGAAGTGGTATGGGATGTATTGGGCCCCGATCAGTCTGATATTTGGATGGGAAAATTGGAGTGCTTGTATCCAAATGTTAAAGTGGACTTGGCATGCAAACGAGACGTAAGGAGAGCAAAAAGGCACAATGCAAATCTTAAGGAAACAAACAATTCCGAAATACATATTAGGGAAACCTAAGAGCCAATCTCCGGACGTTTGATAATGGGTTAAAATAAAGAAGAAGGGTTTTAACCAAAATAAATTAGTAAAATAAGAGTAAACAAAAAATAAAGGTAAATATATAATCGGGTTAACAATTTAAGTAGGGATAAGAAGAAAATTAAATCTATTAACTTATGTCCCTTAAGCGTGGTTCCGGTTAAAATATGTACAACTAAGTGCAACTAAGTGGAGTGCGGCCAGAAAACACAGAAGAACCAAAGTAGTTAGTCAAAATTGTGGTATTAGTTTACAGGGTACATGCTATGGTGGAAATAAACCATGGTACTACATGCCACGGACATAGTTCTCAGAGGGAAAAATTAATATGTATTATGTGAGAGGCAGGAACTAGCTAGGATATCTTGCACATATGAAGCAAGATCAATGCCTAACGGCCCTGTTAGAGGCTGCTGTCACAGGAAAATTCATGGTTTAGAAGGTACCAGAAGGGGATTTTCTAGACTTACAGGTTTTTTTCCTCCAAAACTTTTTCCTGCTTAAGCTTTACTAAATCCAAAATTTGGGCACGATCTCGAGGGATTCACTAATCTATATACACTGTGGTGCAAAAATGAGCCAATGTTACAAACAAGGTATGTTATTAAATATTTTTTATACTTTTTATTGTTTTATTTTCAAACCTTTTGCTAAATTTAAAATATGCATCTGTAAAATATGTAAAGCAATAATAAAAATATAACTTACATTACTGTAAGTATATAAAAACAAAACATTTTCAAAATCAGACCATTGGCACACTTTTGCTCCAAGGTTTTTCTTATCTAAATTTACTATTTAGTCCTGCATATTTTTAATTTCTTCAAATGATCCATCCTATTTGGCGTATATTGACAAAGTTGAGCAACATAATATACAGGAATTTTGGTTTCATTCAGCCAGAACCCACTCCCACAGCTCATTTATACTTTTAGGGGCTCTTTCGTTTCTGTGAGCCCGCGTTTTAGGAAAGCTCACAGATTTTCGATCGGGTTCAGATCTGGACTCTGCAGAGGTTACTCCCTGACCCCAAACACCTGAGAACTAAGCCATTCCTTGACAATTTTTACAGGATGTTTTGGGACGTTGTCATATTGGCAGACTTCATTCTCTGGTCTACCTGGAATTTGGCAGGGCTATGGGGCAAATTATCTTGCAAAATGCGAAGATAGTCTTCCTTTCGCATTGTTCCTTCGATCCGTATAAGTAGCCCCCCACCATCTGGGGTTACACATCCCCAAATCATAACAGAACCGCCTCCATGCTTAATGGTTTGTGATACATGAGCTGGATTTGGTGTGTTTGATCAATTGGGCCAATAAAAAACCTTCCCAACTGATTGCTATTTATTGATTTTGGTCTCATCTGACCACACGACCAACAAGTTAATCATATATTTAATTTGTATTAGTTAAAACAAATACTCACCAGGTCCCATCTCACACCGTATAGCACGGAGGCTGTTCTATTATGATATGGAGACGTGCAACCCCAGATGGAGTGGGACCACTTATTCTAATCGAAGGAATAATGCGAAGGGAAGACTTTCTAGCATTTCGCAAAACAATTTGCCCCATAGCCCTGGCCAAATTCCAGATAGACCTGAGAATGTCGTCTGCCAATATGACAACGACCCAAAACATTCTGTAAAAATTGTCAAGGAATGGCTTAGTTCTCAGGTGTTTGGGGTCTGGGAGTGGCCACTGGAGAGTCCAGATCTGAACCCGATCGAAAACCTGTGGGCTTACCCGAAACGCGGGCAGGCTGAAACGAAAGAGCGCCGAAAAGTATTAATGAGCTGTGCGAGTGGGTTCTGGCTGAATGAAACCAAAATTCCTGTATATTATGTTGCTTAACTTTGTCAATATACGCCAAATAGGATGGTTCATTTGAAGAAAGTAAAAATATGCAGGACTAATTATTAAATTTAGATAAGAAAAACCTTGGAGCAAAAGTGTGTCAATGGTCTGATTTTAAAAATGTTTTGTTTGTATATACTTACAGTAATGTAAGTTATATTTTTATTATTGCTTTACATATTTTACAGATGCATATTTTAAATTTAGCAAAAGGTTTGAAAATAAAACAATAAAAAGTATAAAAAATATTTAATAACATACCTTGTTTGTAACATTGGCTCATTTTTGCACCACAGTGTATATAAAAATGGTGGCAAAAATTTATAGTAATTTATCAATTGAGAACGGCTAAACCGATTTTGCTAAACATTTTTTTCAGTTGTTCATAATTGCCAGGAGAAGGTTTATGTAAAAGAAAATTTTGGGAAAATCCTCCGGAAAAGCCGGAAAATTGGAAAAAACCGAAAATTGCTTTTTGGTATGGAATTTTGTGTGCAATTGTTACAAATGATTTTTCAAATGGAAAAATAAAAAAAATTTGTTGGAAAATTCCGGGAAAATTCGAAAAATTTTAATTATATTTTTTGACGAAATTTTGCTTTTTGTCGTACGATTTGATAGTTTTGAGCGATGTAACTTGCGACAAATTTCGGATAATTCTTCCGAAATGACTATCCGAATGGAAACATAGATAAATTCTCGGTGGAAACCTCGGAAAATTTCGAAAAAATCGAAAAATTTTAATTTTTTCGGCAAAATTTTGCTTTTCATCGCCTGATTTAAGGTAAATATAAAATTAAATTTTTGTCGGTTTTCGAATGGAAAAAAGAAAATTTTTGTTGGAAAATTATGAAAAATTCCAAAAAAAAATTCTTATTTTTTTCCACAAAATTTTGCATATTATCGTATGTTTTGGTAATTTTGGGCGATGTAAATGTGAACAATTTCAAACAATTATGACTTTTCGAATGGAAAAATAGAAAAATTCTTGGTGGAAAACTCGGAAAATTCCAGAAAAAAATCGAAAGATTTGGATGCCTTCGGCGGAATCTTCCATTGTATCGCTTGATTTGATAATTTCAGACGACGTAAAGGTACAAAATTCGTTGTGTTGCTGAAAAATTTCGGATTATTGTGAAATATATATATAAAAATAGTTACAAAAATATATAGTAATTTATCAAGAAAACGTTGGCCCAGTTTGCTCCATTTTTTTTAACTTTCGTAATTGGCAGGAATTTTTTATGCCAGAAAATTTTGGGAAAATCCTTAGGAAAAGTCGGGAAATTTGAGTGCAATTGTTACGAAATGGCTTTTAGAATACAAAAATAGAAATTTTTTTAACCGTCGAAATTTTGCAGTTTTCGCATGATTTGATGATTTTGATGTTGGTTGGAAAATATAACGAGATAAATAATATCTATATATATAAAAATGGTGCAATAGTAATTCATCAATTGAGAACCGCTGGACCGATTTTGCTGAAATTTTTTCTCAGTTGTTCGCAATTGCCAGGATAATGTTTATGTGAGAGAAAATTTTGGGAAAATCCTCCGAAAATGCCTTGAAATTGTTTTTTTGTATGGAATTTGGTGTGCAATAATTGCGAATGAATTTTTGAATGGAAAAATAGAAAAATTTTGTTGGAAAATTCGGAAAAATTCGAAAATGTTCAATTTTTTTTCGACGATATTTAGCTTTTTGTCGTATGATTTGATAGTTTTGGACGATGCTACTGCGTAAAATCTATTTATATAAAAATGGTGGCAAAAATGTATAGTAATTCATCAATTGAGAACGGCTGGGCCGATTTTGCTGAAATTTTTTTTCATTTGTTCGTAGTTTCGTTAAAGAAAATTTTGGGAAAATCCTCCGGAAAAGTCGGGTAATTCGAAAAATCGAAAATTGCTGTTTTGTATGGATTTATGTGTGCAATTGTTACGAATAGATTTTCGAAAGGAAAAATAAAAAAATTTGTTGAAAAACTCGGAAAAATTCGAAAATTTTTATTTTTTTTGACGAAATTTTGCATATTGTTGTGATTTGATAATTTTGGACGATGTAACTGTGAATTGTCGGATAATTATACCGAAATGACTTTTCGAATGGAAAAATAGAAAACTTTTTGGTGAAAAACTCGGAAAATTCAGGAAAAACTTGGATTTTGTGGACAAATCATTGTACAGCTTGTTTTGATGAAAATCGCAAATTAAATGTTTGTATAAAATTGTGTGCCGCTTGATTTGATGAAAATCGCAAATTAAATGTTTGTACAAAATTGTGTGTGCAATTGTTTCGTAGTGGCTTTTCGAGTGGAAAAATAGAAAATGTTTGTGGAAAAATTACGAAAAATGGCAAAAGTTTTAATTTTTTTTTCGACGTAATTTTGCACTTTTTCGTATGATTTGATAATATAATTTTTTTTTAATGTGAATTTCGGATAATTATTCCGAAATGAATTTTAGAATGGGAAAATAGAAAAATTCTCGGAAAAACTCGAAAATTTTGTATTTTCCGACGAAATTTTGCATTGTATCGCTTCATTTAATGTTTTCAGTCGACGTCGGATTATTGTTAAATTTATTATGTTTAAAGACCAAATGCGAAATGATCGAACAATTGAAAAATCTTCGTCATGAGCAATGCATTATGACGACCGCAAGATCATTATCAGAGCAGACAAAAGAACCTCTGGAGGCCATGCAAGACGCGATATTGTTCTAAAGCGTCGAGATGGTAGACAACTACAGCACCTATATGAGACTAATCGGTGATATGGTGCACTTAAATACCCATTTATGTTTTATCGTGGAGAGGATGGCTATCACCTCAATTTGAAGATGGTCAATAGAGCGAAAGAATTGTTAACAAGTCATCATTTTTTTTCATTCTCCATTTTAGTTCGAATTCGTATTTCAGGAGAAGAAACGAATAAAATGGTTATCTTAATGAATTTTTATGCATATCGAGGCAACTGTTTCTGCTCCACCGAAAAAACTTTGTACATTGTTTGCGATCATCATAGACACGTGTCATTCGTCGAACCCGAGCGCATTGTGGAACATATACAAGGATGAGGTGGCTGACGATATTTTGCACATAGTTCGCACGACAACATCGAATTTCGATCTTAAATTAACTTCTGATCTAAGACATGTGCGACAATCTACTGTCGAAATTGGGAATACCAGCGCCAAATTGTTCGATGCACGATGCATATAATCGCGAATTGCAACGAGAGCATGGCTTTGATCGAGATGAGCTGACTGAAAGAGTTCGAACAAATGTGCCGTTGTTAAATGCAGAGCAAACGAATGTGTACGATTCGATTCTGGCAACAATTCGTCAAGATCGCAAATTACGTTAGCTGTTGCATCCTCTGTTATTACTGCCACATTGTTGAAAGGTGGTCGAACTACACATTCCGCTTTGAAGCTGCCGATGAATCTTCTCACGGTTGACAAGCCATCGTGCACAATATCCAAGAATTCGGTGACAGAGAAATTGTTGCGATAATGCAAAATCATAAGCTCGCATATACGAGCTTTGGAGGCAGTTGACCTAACGATGAAGGATTTACGAGGTGATTCAAGACGATTTTGTAGGGCTATGATGTTGCTGTTCGGAGATTTTCGTCAAACGGTTCCCGTTATCCCAAAATTTACTGCTGCATGAAATTAATGCATGCCTGAAATCGTCGTATTTGTGGCGGCATGTAATGAAGTTGAAATTGGCTACGAACATAAGAGTCACGTTGCAAAACGACCCATCGGCTACTGACAACTACTGGCGCTTGGTATTTGCCAAATTCCTGTTGATGTTTCAACTGGATTGATGACGTTCCCGGCAAAATTTGTGAGTTTATATCGTCGAAGGAGAAACTCATCACCTTATCCAAATCAAAATCCGTTGACAGCGTGACTGACGAGAATGAGGCCACCAACTATCCGACAGAATTTTTGAACTCCCTAGATGTGCCAGGAACTCCGCCGCATAATTTACAGCTGAAGGTGGGATCGAAGATAATTATGTTGTGGAACCTGAATCATCCAAAATTGTGCAACGGTACGCGGTTGTCCGTCAAGAAACTGATGAACAATGTGATTAAAGCGACGATCATTAAAGGAATGAATTCCTAATATTCCAAACGATCCTCAAGCGAATTAAATTACCCATTTGATCGGCTTTTGCGATGACAATCAATAAATCGAAGAACAATCGTTGGAAGTTTGTGGGTTCAATCTCAAATTTTCCTGCTTTTCGCACGGTCAGCTGTACGTTGCCTGTTCGTGTGTTGGCAAACCGTCTTCATTGTTTATTTTTGTGCCGGAAAACAAATCGAGAAACATTGTTTATCAGATCGCTCTTTACTGATTTTGATTAAATTCAAATAAATCACATTAAAATTTGAACTATCTGTGTTTACTACTATCCTGGAGCTTATATGAAGGCGTTAGCTTAAGAGAGAGACGAAGTTCGCCGGATCCGAAGTTGTATGGCAGAACAACGTTTGCCGGGTCAGCTAGTAATATTAATGGATTTCTAAAGTGAGCGGTACCAGATGGGTATGGGAGGTACCAGATAGGGCCTGGCTAGACTTCCAGTTTTTTTCTCCAAAACTTTATCCTATTTTTTTAAGGAAATATTAACCCATAGAAAGTTTCAAAACATTTGATTGAGGGTATACAAAAATTATTGATCTTCGCTCGAGTGCAGTTCACTACTACATTGTTTAAGGCGTAACCGAATCTGAGGTCAGTTTTTGACATAACCTCAACAAACTTTGGAGTATAATTTTTATATTTTATAGTGAAGATTGGCAAACAGACTTCAGATACTGTTTCAGTGACGCTGAAAACTGAACTGGCACTTCATCGGTATCGTATATTTAGATTATATCCTGCACGTACAAAAGTATTATATGCGCTTCGATCCCCTGCGCTGCTTTTCAAATTCGTCACAACAAGTTCTGCAAGGTTTTGAGTAACCTGGTCATTTCTTTCGATAGTTTTAGTCGCTTTTTTTGCGCCATCGACTTATTATGGAAGATTTTTTGAACTAAAGCTTAATGCGTACAAAATGACCTAGTCAACGCAACAGCTGTACCTCGATGCGTTTAACCACATCAATGTCGGTATATAGCTCACGCAGCTTTGTATTTCCTTCTCAAATACCGCCAGAATCGATTCATGCGCTTGTGTCAATACCCATACTTCAAGACAGATAGTATCGTTACCTATGTCCATAATTCAATTGCTAAGTCTGTAATAGCACCTCTTCGCAGTAAGGATTATTCTCCGGATTTTAAGGCTGTTGTTATTTGTGAAATCATCTACCACTTCGAAGTTATTGTTGCCGAAGTTCTCGCAGCATCCTAAACGATTAGGTTCTTTGTTCATTGAAACTAATATCTTCGTTTTATTCTCGTTCACCGTTGGACCCATTTTAGCAGATTCCTTCTGTATATCTGTGAAGACTGCAGTTACATCTCGCAGTTTTCGGCCAATAATGTTGATAGCGTACGCAGTAGCATATGGCTTTTGCTACTTTCCTCATTATCATATCCATCATTATGTTGAAGAGGTCACACGATAGGCTGTTGTATAGTCTTAGGTCTCATCTGGCATAAAATTACTCGGTAAGTTTATTGCCAATGTTCATCACTCTCAGTTAGCGTCATTTCTAAAAGGCGTATAAGCTTCACAGTAATTTCTGCAGTATCGGGCTGTCGAAGGCTGGTCTATAGTCAACGAAAAGATGTTACGTGTTGATCTGTTTCTCTTAGGTTTTTTTCAGGATTATCTGCAGTGTGTATATCTAGTCAGATTTTGATTTAGCAGATCTAAATCTACACTGGCTTTAGTTTTTTACAAAACACAATCGGCAAAACCTTACATGCAATGGTATAGCCAGATCGTGTATAGGAGCTAATACATCAGCTCATCGCCTCAGGACTTGAAGAGCTCTGTGGGAATCCATCGGCAAACGGCTGCTTTATTATTTTTCAGCAGCAATGTCGCTCGTCATCGCTCGTCGTTTTGGCTTGGCGGTGGGCAATCTAAGCCACCTTCGACAATTGGCATGATATTTTCACGTGCGCTACCTGCCGGAACCAGCAATTCGTGGAAGTGCTCTCCCCATATATGCAGCAAACTCTGCGTATCTATAACTAGATTAATACCCTTGTCGTTATAGGTGAAAGCCCTAGGCCATAACCTTTTGCTTTATCTTTCGGGTTTCACCTCTATCCTTGTACCTGTATATATCTTCGTTCTCTCGTTCATTATCTGAAGTTTTTTTTCGATGAAATAGCAGCTTCGGCTGGTTTACGGTCTCCTTGTAGCGTTCCCTAATAGCCCGGGTTACAATTGACTGTAGCGTTGCCCTGTAAGCAACATCCTGTTCCTCAGACGCTATGCGGCATTCTTCAATGTACCAGGGTGTGTGTAATCGATATTTCCCATATCTAAACACGGTTGTTGCTGCGGTTGTCATTGAATGTGCAATATGCTGCCACTGTGTATCGAGAACATTATAAGTTGTGGCGTTGTGTCCTAGTAGTTGGGAGAGCTGGTGGGAGTGGGCAGTGGCTATCTCTGGGATTAGCAGCTTTGCGATCTCCAGCTTTCTTTGTGATTGGTTACGAGAGTTTTTCGCTCTGCTCTATACGTGCGTACCTTAGCTGCAACCAGGACTTAATCCCAGCCAATGTTAGCACCGTGGAATACGCGCACGTCCATGACTTCTATCGATACTATTTGTCAATTTGATTTTTGGTGTTTTGTACGGGGGATAGCCATGTTTCCTTGTTGATATCTTTATGCTGAAATCTGGTTCCATTCACTACCATGCTCCTTGCCGATGCGAAGCTAAATGGCCTAAACCCGTAGTCTAAAGTGTCGGTTTGCAGGCTGAATTTACCGATAGATGGACCAAGAACTTTTCCTTCTCCATCGCAATGCAAGTGACAATAGGGAAATGAGATGCGGCGTTATAGTTAATCAGATAATGATTAGGTGTTTTTTTCATTTTCAAGGGATATCCCACAACCATCTATACCTTAGTCAAAGACGCCACTGTTTGTTGTTTTACCCATTTTAATAATTTATTTCATTCATTCATCCATCTCCGGATTGTACTAAATCAAAGATTTCCCAGACAAAACATGTTAACAACCTTCATTCCATTATCGATTCAAATGCATCGTTAGCAGATTTTCCTCCCACATCATTCTATGCTCATAAATTATGCAGACGTCGTTTTTATTTCGTTCCATTTGAACTAATACGAATTCATTCATCTTAAAATTTCCACCAATTAAACAAAAACAATACATTGGCAAACCCCTTTCTTATCGATTTCATATTGATTTCCATGCCGAAAAAAACACTCACACAAAGCTCAAGGTATAAAAACCAACTTCATGCTAATTGAGAAAATCCCGCAGTAAAGACAGAAATAAATACTGCGGATTTTTGTACCATTTGATTTTGGCAAGAATTTCCATTTCAGCGAAAAGTTAAAAAAATAAGACTTCTAGTGATTTATGTCTTTTAAGGGGAAACGAAGAGACAAAATAGAAAACGGCAAAACAAAGACGTGAACTTTTTTTAATACCCTCTAAAGACACATGCTTAACCTTAATGTCAAATGTTTTGGCTCAGGGTCGCACAGAAGTTTCTGAAAAGGCCGACTGAGTGCGAGGGTAACTGAAACTGAATGTAAATCTTCATAAAGGAAAGTTAGGGAAGGAGGTGGAGTAGAAGTTGGAGAATGAATAACTAAAAGCGTTAATCTTATGCGGAATTTTTAGCATAACGTATTGTAAATGTTATGCACAACCTCTCTAAGAGAGATAATTCAACATCGTTTGACTGGTTGACGAGGGTCCTGTTATATCCAACCGGCAAATGCATATGAGTGCTTATCGATGCACCAATTTATGTAAATGTGAGACATGACTGACCTAATTGAAATATCCTGGAGGTGTCCTTTGGAAATTGTAGACCAAATTTAAATTACCTCCTCCTCTTCACCAAAGCTTGTTATTTATTAAAAATAGTTTATGACCAATTGTCCCCTGTTTATGTGATTCAAACAACAGAAACGTGCTACTTAATAGTTGGCAACACTTTCATGTCTTAATGTAAAGGAAAAATAAGTAAGTTTTTATAGGTTTCCAATGTTATATACAACTACAGTAAGTTAAAATACAACCCTCACATCTTATATATTTGTAACCTAACAAACCCTCTTAAAATGACAATTCAACATCGTCTCACTGACTTATTTACGTTGGCGGTATATGTATGTTTGCGTGTGTTGCGAATTTGGATTTGTTCCGCACTATTCTTATTGTTGTTAGTATTCTTCTTTTAGCTTGATATGAATACAAAAAGTAGTATAAGCATAAAATTTCAATTTATTTTGTTGCACAAAAGTCTGTCTCCCATATCGATCTATCTATCGATTTGTATTGTTATAACATTTGAAATATACAAAAATAACAACAAAACCGTCAATTCTCGTTCCCTACTATGGCTGGTGTGTGTGTTTTTTTTTGTGTTGTTGTTAGGTCTATCCAATCTAAACTTCTTACCAAGTGTTGTATCTATCTCGTCGTCGTGCAAAAGTTTCCGTTTCTCTTCCTTGTTTCACTTTCTTATTTATTTCCTAAAGTTGCCATTAATTCTAACAGCAAATAAGTTTTGGGCTGAGAGTCTGGCAGAGGAGTAAAAGAAAAGTTTATAAATCTTTTTTAAGGTTGTTGTTGTTGTTTTTTTTTTGTAGCATTCTTTTAAATATATTGTGATAGCATTGTTAGTTGCTGTTGTTGGTGTTTCTATTTTATTTGGTATTGTATAAATTGTATTTTCAAGTTATCTATGGAAATTATTTTCCGCTCTGTGTGTTGCCAAATACACAAACTTCTTAGTACGTATTTGTGTGTATGGTCGTCCGTCTGTCCTTTAGAAGTATTGGACCGTTTGAAATTACATTTGCTGGTTGAAAGGTGTTTTTGTTACTTTTTATATTTTGATCGAATTTGTTAACACTAAAGAAATTATTTGCTATTTAAGAAAAACAATTTGTTTCTAAATTTTTAATAAAATATGCGTTTTAATATTTAATAAATAAATATTTTTAAACGCCTATTGGAAATAGTGTGGCTGTAAACCAGTAGTAGGCATAACCGTTCGCTACAATATAGTGCACGTGGCACAATAAGTGTCAGCGCTGTCGAATTGTACACGGTGAAAATATTGTTCTCATAATACTTAAGCAGAGACTGGCTGTTTTGAATCAATCAAAACTTTAGTGTATGTGTGAATTGCCGATTATGTAAAACTGAAAGGCCAATTCAGTCATTTATATGGAAGGTACCAGAAGGGGTGTGGCAAAGGTTTTGGTTTTCGAAGGTTTTTTGCTACTATTTCATGATAATTAAACTGGCTAAATTTAAATATTCTCCAGTTGTGCAGTTGAAAGTTATGAATAAAATATTAACTATCCAAAAAAAGTTAAATTTTCATATGGATCAGTTAAAGTTTACTTTTCTTATCCTGCCCATTAGCCAAACAGCCAGACACTCGATGTTCACCGCCTTATCCAGATGGCGGTTATTTGCCTTAAACATGTTGGACATTTGTATGGGGTAAAAAATGCACCAAGCGGTAATCGTAATGTACGATTAATTCTAAGAAATGTATGACCAGCCTCCAATATTTTTTCAACCGCAACAGTTTCTCCGATCATATCTACCATCTATCTTAACCCTTAAGGTGGTCCCCATAGATATATTTTTTATTTTTCTAATTTTTTTTCATAAAATCAGCTCTTACTGCTGCCATGGTGCCTCCAGAGGGGTAAAATGTACGACCGACCCCCACAAATATTTCCCTTCTAACATCTTTCCCGAACATACCTACGCACTATCCTCAGGGATAGGGAGGCTCCCATACAAAATGCAGTTAAAACGACCAAAACACAAAAATTATTCACAAAATAATATTTCGTTAAAATTTGTCGTTTCTATTGAGGGTAATCAATAGTGCTTCCCATTTCCCCGAAAAACGGTATTTCCGGCTTTCCCGGACCTATCCCGGGAAACCGGAATGGATGTTTTTCTCGGGAATACCTGGATTCTAGGGAAAACATTTTATTTTGGTATAAAATTCGATAATCTCTGCGAGGTTTTATCAAAATAAGGCCGAGCAATCAAGACTCACGTTTTCATAGGTAAATAAAACCAGTACAGAAATTTCAGTCAGATAAACTGACTGATAAATACCATCACCCACTATAAGATATTGTTTAAGTCTTAAGTTATTGAAATTAACCGATTTGTAATTAAAACCAGTTAGAAAGTTCTGTCGGGCAACCCGACTTAGATATACCCTTACACTCAGTAAAACAAATAATTTTCTATTATATCGATATTATTACTCGATTTCTAAAGTGGGCGGAGTGGTACATTTGTATGGGAGGTACCAGAAGGGATATGTATTTGCTTCCAGATTTATTCTCCATAACTTTGTCCTGTTATAACATAACAAAATTCAGAATTAGGGCACGATCGTGTAGAGTGTATTGATATTATTACCCTATTTCTAAAGTGGGCGGAGTGGTACATTTGTATGAGTGGTACATTTTTTTTTCAAAACTTTATCCTGTTATAGCTTTACTTAAAATATAATTTGGGTACGATCACGTTTGTTTTATTGATATTATTCCTCCATCTCTATAGTGGGCGGAAAGGTAGATTTGTATGGGAGGTACCAGAAGGGGCGTGGCTAGGCTTTCAAATTTTTTTCCAAAACTTTATCCCGTTATAGCTTTACTAAATACAAAATTTGGGGACGATCCCGTAGGGTGTATTGATATTATTACTCGATTTCTAAAGTGGGCGGAAGGGTACATTTGTATGGGAGGTACTGTAAAGGGCGTATCTAGACTTCCAAATTTTTCTCTAAAATTTTGTCCTATTATAACATAACAAAATTCAGAATTTGGGCATCGTGTCGAGTGTATTGATATTATTACCCTATTTCTAAAGTGGGCGAAGTGGTACATTGTACGGGAGGTACCAGAAGGGGCGTGTCTAGACTTCCAGATTTTTTCTCCAAAGCTGTATCCTGCTTGAACTTTACCAAATACAGAATTTGAGCACGATCGCGTTAGGTCTTTTAATAATATTAATCGATATTATTTAATAATATTATTGATATTATTCCTCCATCTCTATAGTGGGCGGAAAGGTAGATTTGTATGGGAGGTACCAGAAGGGGCGTGGCTAGGCTATGAAAATTTTTTCCAAACTTTTATCCTATTTTAGCTTTACCAAATTCAGAATTTGGGTACGATCCCGTTGGTTGAATTGATATTTTTACTCGATTTCTAAAGTGGGCGGAATGATGTATTTGTATGGGAGGTACCAGAAGGGGCGGGGCCATGTAGCCCATTTGTCCACCTTATCCAGTTGGAAACTCCAAGTTTTAATAATGGCTTCTTAGTCCTTCCTCCGGAATTTCGTTGACTCTCTGGCGTAGTATCTAATATCTTTCTCGCTAGTATAGTTTCAGGAATTCTTGCAACATGCCGTAGCCAACTCAAACATTTTATCTTTATACGTTTTACCACGTCAATGTATAGCTCGTGATTCGTACGGTGTCGAAAATGGCAATTTACAGTAATATGTTCACTATTTCGAAGTTATAGTTGTCAGCCTTAACGGATTGTCCCAGACGTTCAATATTTCTATCCGTCAAAACCATTAACGATTTTTGCTTCGTTCACCACTAAAGCCACACTGATATGGAGCGATCAGTTCATTGAAAATATGCTTTAATCGTTCACACAGTATACTTGAAGTGTCTTATATGTAATGGGTAGAAGGCTCCTATCACGGTAGTTGGAGCAGGCACTGGGATCTACCTTTTCATACACTTTATTTTAGCATGTTCTCTTTTTGCCACATCGTGCATAGAAGATGATGCATAAATTTAAGTAGTTCTTCACCGCCATACTTGAAAAGCTCAGCTGACAGTCACTGTTTGTGTGTCGGTTACAAGATTCCCGCTATCATCTTTGCAGGACATGAGGCCTACTGTGAATTTTCCCGCATGGAATGGGCTATGTGTTGCCACTGTGCGCTAGGATCTTCGGAAGGCGGCGCATTTTGACGTAGGTTTGGAGCAAGGGCGTTGGAGTGCCTGTGAATATCTTTGGTTTATGCAGCTTTGCGACGTCAAGTTTTCTCTGCGTATAATCCCTTACGTTCTTCGTCTTTCTAAACCGTGTGCAAATCTTTGGTGCCACAAGATAATAATGCGAATCAATGTTAGGCCCTCAGAACGTACGTCCATTGACTGAAAGCATACCTTTCGTATATAACCACGATTTGTAAATGTATTAAGTATTAACTCTTAAACATTATTTTATGACATTGTAAGATTTTTACTCATAATTCAAAACATTTGAAATTTGTTTTTGAAATTTTTCGTTTTTAAATCACTGTGTGCTGTCGTGCGTGTATTTGCGGCTCTTGTTTCCTTTTCTCCCCAGCAGTTTACAGTTATCTACACACTGGTTTCTTTTTTCGTCATCCAAGAGTTTCTGCTAACTTCACACATATCATTGATTATGATCATTCAGCAGCGCATTGTGTGCTCCATACCCACATCACATGTAGCGAGCGTGTTTGTCTTGTATCCGGTAACGAGTCCTAGTACCAGCCAATGTATGTGTATGCTACACAGGGTGTACTGTTGGCTGTTGTTCTATAGCCTGTACAGTTAGTGTTGTACTGCTGTTATCTGTTTCATATTAAGTCAGAGGATACTGATTTATTTAAGTTCGATTAATTCGTTTCCGGTACGTGTTGGTTCAGTATCATCTCAAGGCATACACAGGGTGTAAGACACGCAATAGATATACACACATGCAGTAACAGTACGACTATGACGCTACATGGTAACGAATAAAACGTTTATGTACTACTAGAAAACATGTGAGGATAGCAAAGTGTTAACGTTGTCGCTGTACTTGTAGGAAACAATGGGTTTTAGTAGAAAGTATCTGCTTTGAGCTTAATGTGACACTTTAATATGAATGTTGGTAAATTTTAGGAATATTGTATACCAAAAAAGTAGACAAAAAGCCTTGGAATCTAGATTGCATGAAGTTTATATACTTAAAGAATTTTGAATTGAAAATTTTTATAAATAAAGCAATTGAGTCTCTAGGAACCGAAAAACAGAACATGAGAAATTTTATATATTTCTGGTTTAAAAATGGAAAAATTTATAAACTTGGGAAATTAAGAAATTACGACACAAAAGATGACAAGTTTCGGAATTTAATACAAAATAATTCAGTAATTGATTATTTAACATATAGAGTATCAGGCATTTTTAGAGGTGCATAAAATATTCGATTGTCGACCTACAGTTGAATGATGGTTACATTACGCGACTATCATGTGGCTGACCTGGGATCGAGTCCTATCACAGTCATCTACGCTTCTTTTGTCAGCGATTATGATTATTCAAGGACTACACTTTGCCTACTGGACATTTTTGAGTCCGACGTCAATTGTAGGTTTTGATTATTTTATTTCGCTTGTGACACCCTAAAAAGCCTAATTCTTGAAATTCATTTGGTATGGGCGTGGCAAGTGTTATATGTAATTTCCAAATTTTTTCACAGGACACATCAATTTGCTCTAAACCACGTTTCATTATTTTATATCGTTTCATTAAAATTATCGTTTTAATGTCATTACCATAAAGGATTTACTTGCAGTTTATTTTAATAAACTCTTGCCAACGGAGACTGGCCTAAACGTGACTTGAATGATTCGCTTAAATTGCCGCTGTCGTAGTCTGCACTTCATTTTGCTTTTGTCACAAAGCCATCTTCATAATTTCCGGTGAAATTTATTGTCTTGCCAAGACTTTAGTAATTGTATTAAGGGTAATTTTCTCAATATAATAAAAACTTCAAAACGGAAATGACCTTTTTCCAGTTGGACCTAATAAAAAATACGTGTTTTTCCATTTACGTGTTGCTGAGTGTCCTTTTTCCAATGTCCTTAAATGAGCAAAGCGGAAATTCGCCGAAAAGCGCAGAATTTGAATTTTGATGGTTTACATTTTGTTTCTGAACTTAACCTTTGTAATATTTCAGTTTAAATGAACGAAATGCCTTCGTACAATATTTGAAAGCCTTTAGGGCATTTGTTGCCATAATTCTGTTCATTTTGTCATATTTATTTAGTCGGCTTTATTTTAAGCACTTGTTATTGTGATGTTATTATTTCTATACTTGTACTTAATTTGGTGGTATTTTTCTTTACAGGTTGTTGTTTTGTGACATTTTATACCCGCCGCGCTGCCTTAAAAGCCCAAGATGCCCTGCACAATGTTAAAACCTTAAATGGGGTAAGTTTGTAATTGTTATAGATGAATAAGACTTTTGTTGCCCTATACTATCGCATTTGTTGTATATATTTGGTTATGCTAAAACTGTATGCCGAGGCATTTTAATGGGGTATACTTTTTTTTATTAACCCAAAAGACATGAAGACAAAAACAAAGTTCACAATTTCAGCTTAAAAATATAATAGTAGTATCCTAAAATTTGTATAGCTTTTATATAACACTGTGACACAATTTGATGGTCATTGTCTCGGGGGTGAACCAAACCAATGTCAAACGATAGCATTTGACCTCAGTAACAAAACCCTAAACTCAATTTTGCTCCACTACGTCACAAATTTTTTTTTACAGTGGTTTGAAGTTTGATTTTTTTGGTCAAAAGTTGAATCAATGAATATGAAAAATCTTCTGTAATAATACGTTTGGGGTATTTCATGTCTTCGGAGACCTATATTAAAACAATCAGGGGAATATTTTCTCGGAACATTTTAACCCTCTAGCTCCCACCCGTATGGGACATTTTTCGCCCAATTTTGAAAAACCGTTTAAAAGTCAACTTTGGACGGAGGTCAAGGATTAGAATCTTCGATAGAAATATTCTCCAGAAAATTTCACTAAGAGTCACCGAAGACAAATAACCTCTACGAGTCAAATGTTCCAAAATAAAACCAAAATTAAATGTTAAAGAAATGTTAAAAAATCTATTTTTGAGCAAACAGTGCAACGCACTTTCTCGGGAGTGAATTAAACCAATATCAAACGATAGCATTTGACCTCTGTAATAAAACCCTAAACTCCGTTTTGCTCCACTACGTCACAATTTTTGTATACAGTGGGTAAAAGTTGGATTTTTTTTAGACAAAAGTCAAATAAAAGATAATGAAAAATCATTTTTAAAAAAAGGTTTGGGATAGTCCATGTCTGCGGATATATACATTAAAAATTTCAGAGGAACATTTCATCAGAACATTTGAACCCTCCAGCTCTAACCCTTAGGATGAATTTTGAAAAACAGCTTAAAAGTCAAATTTCGCAAAATGTTCAAAATGGGTGGCAGATAGAGGGTTAAAATGTTTCGAGGAAATATTCCCCAGATATTTTAATGTAGGTCTCCGAAGAAATGAACTATCCCAAATCTATTTTTACACATGATTTTTCATTTTCTTTTATTTGACCTTTGTATAAAAAAAAATCTAACTTTAACCCACTGTATATAAAAATTGTGACGTAGTGGAGCAAAATGGAGTTTAGGGTTTTATTACAGAGATCAAATGCTATCGTTTGATATTGGTTTAATTCACTCCCGAGAAAGTGCGTTGCACTGTTTGCTCAAAAATAGATTTTTTAATATTTCTTTAACATTTAATTTTGGTTTTATTTTGGAACATTTGACTCGTAGAGGTTATTTGTCTTCGGTGACTCTTAGTGAAATTTTCTGGAGAATATTTCTATCGAAGATTCTAATCCTTGACCTCCGTCCAAAGTTGACTTTTAAACGGTTTTTCAAAATTGGGCCAAAAATGTCCCATACGGGTGGGAGCTAGAGGGTTAAAATGTTCCGAGAAAATATTCCTCTGATGGTTTTAATATAGGTCTCCGAAGACATGAAATACCCCAAACGTATTTTTACAGATGATTTTTCATATTCTTTGATTCGACTTTTGACCAAAAAAATCAAACTTTAAACCACTGTAAAAAAAATTTGTGACGTAGTGGAGCAAAATTGAGTTTAGGGTTTTGTTACTGAGGTCAAATGCTATCGTTTGATATAGGTTTGGTTCACCCCCGAAAAAGTGTGTTGCACTGTGTAATATGCAAAATAATATATTCATGGCGGAGTTGCGTATTGACTAGTAACTGATAAGGGGGACCATTTCAAGATATTTCGGGATCCTGACTAAAATTTTTTAAAAGAATTCAGAGAAGACAACAGCAAACTACATCAAACTCATAGGAAATACAATTATCAGGGCGGCTACACACGTTTTAACAAAAAACAAATCTAACCTTTTATGGACCCTTGAGCTTCGCCTTTCTATTTTTTAGGACTTTGTGGCCATTAATGTACCCTTAATCATGTCTCTCTATAATCGATAAAAGCTTTTGTTTCCTTGTCTCTCTAGATTGCATCCGTGTTTTGCCTTTACAAAAAAACACTGGCTCTTATCCCTCAAAAATTGGAGTTAGCATAGGAGGTGGAGAAGTTTTTGTGCGATCATGCTCATTAGTGTGGATTGGTCCCTATACAAAAAAAAAAATAAAGCCGCCTAATATAAAAGATTACCCAAAAACAATTTCAGAACACAAAATTTTTTTTGGTCCGTGCACCCTACATACAGCCGTTTATGTTTTATTGGGATATATTTAAGGTTTCGTTTCTCCCTTTAGTCACTTTTGACTTCGAAGTCGATTTTAACTTTGACCTGTATTTCGGTTTCTATAACCATATTATGCCCATTTCTTGTAACGTCCATGAAGCCCTCTCTAAACCATGAAACTTTTGCTTTGAAAGTATTTACGTAAATTAACAAACACAAAAATTATGGAGGTTAAAAAAAATGTTGGTCACCCTCACCCTACACCAAATACAATTAAAAAAATTTCAGAATTTCAGAAAAAAAATTTGGTGTTCTAAAATTGTCTTTGCATAATCATTGATCGTAGCGGGTGTCTACATCAATTTTTTTTTGACCCATACTAATGTTCATCTTAGAACTTAACTTTCTCTTAGAGGATAGAAATTCGCATACCAAATTTCAGCTCGATAGCTCTAAATCGGACCGGCCGTGGCATAGTGGTTAGAACACGCGACTACCATGCGGGAGATCGCAGGTTCAAACCTGGCTCCAGTCATCTTAAAAGAAAAAAATAAATAAAATCTTTCTTTCATTGTCGGCTCCCCTCGAATGTTGTTTGACAGCAACTTCGCAGTATTAAGCGTCGATTCAATCGTCGTGTCTAGTAAGAGCTTCTCAAAACAGTGACGTTCGTATTCGTCAATAAATAAGTAGGTGCCGTTAGTTGTGAATCTAAAAATAGAAAGCGTGTTAATTCACAACAACGCGAGAAGCTATCCCATACCTCATTCATGGGGTGCAAAGGGAAATTAAGTTTTTTTTTAAGCTCTAAATCTGTGGCTATATTCGCGAGGACAAATAAAAAGACATCCTCAAAAGCGGAGAGTATGTATGGGAGTTGGAAGTAGTTTTTGTCCGATCATGCTCGGATCCTTGCACACTACGACCCCCCGAAATAGTATGTATTATGCTGTATCGTTATTTGACATCCGATCGAAACGAGACGGACTCTTTGTTTCGTTGAAACAAATAACTTGGTTTTGTCCTCATTAATCACCAGACCCACTTCAGCCGACTGCTTTTCAATGCTCGAAAAAGTTGCAGTAACATCCCGCAATCCATGACCAATGATATCTATATCATCGGCATACGCGAGCAATATGTGACTTTTGCTGAAAATGGTACCATTCCTGTTTACTGCAGCCTTAAGCATGATCATCTCCATTACGATGTTAAAGAGATCGCAGGCAGAAAATGGCTCTGTCAGATTTTTGCCAATTTTCACTGAAGACTTCGTGTCAGTCAGTGTCATCCCTCAAAGTCGTATTAGTTTCGCGGGAATACCAAACTCAGCCATAGCATCCAACAATTTCTATCGTTTCGGACTGTCGACTGCAGCTTTGTAGTCGATGAACAGATGGTAGGTATCGATCTGCGTTTCTTGGGTCTTCTCCAGGATTTGTCGTTGTGTGAATATCTGGTCGGTCGTGAATTTACCAGGTAAAACGCCACACTGATAACGCCTCGCCATTTGCTGCAGTTTTGCCTTGTACACCTTTTTTGCCTTCGATTCCAAAACTTTAAATCGGTTGATATTTAACCACGTTACTTGCTTATGTAAGCGTTATGAGCTATTTAGGTTGCCTAGAAACGTTCAAATAGGATAGATATGTTCACGAAAGTTGTTAAACTTTTCCATGGCTACAATTTTGGCGAACACTGTTAGTGAAAAATTTAGACTCCATCAAGTAATGATCAAATAAATGAAAAAATAATAATTTCTTCTTCAATTTTTTTTTCAAAAGGGCAGGAATAACCTGCCTTTTTGACATAAATTATTAATAAAGTTAGTGCGAAAAACTTTCAGCTACATTACTACCGAATGAAGTTGTTGGACAGAAACTGATGACATCTTTTTTCGAGGTACTCACTCATCTTGAGAACCTTTTGAGTTCCATAACATAAAATTGGTCACCAATCTCGACAAACTAAGTATAGGGTTTCATAACGCTTCGATAGTAGAATCGAACCTATACTGTCAAGTTCTTGTATTTTACAAAAAGTCTTCATTTGTTGCATGTGTTATGAAAATCCAAACTAAAGAAATTTCGAAGATTTTAAAAATGCAGTTCTGTTACTTATATTCCAGATAGTTCATTATTTGTCACCTTTTGGACATTGGACTCTAGGACTTAAAATGTCCTGGAAAATTTTTTTATGGTTAATTTTACCCATTACGCAAAAGGTTTTGTTATACGAATTTCCAAATTAAAATAAAATCTATCATCTTGAAAATGCGGGGATGTTACTAAAATGATTACATTGAGTTCCAGATAGTTCTCTATTAGTTAACTTTTGGACTTTGGATTCTAGGAACAAAAACTTCCTAAACAAAAGTTTCATAAGTGACAGTTTTCACTTGTAGTGCAAAAGTTTTTATTATACGAATTTCTAATGTATATAAATTTCTACCACTTTGAAAATTCAGTTGCGTTACTAACACTACGACCTTAGGTTACAGATAGTACACTATTTGTCACCTTTTGGGCATTGGATTCTTAAACCAAAAACATTCTGGATAAAATTTTTAGAATTTGTTATTTTTAATAGTAGCAAAAAAGGTTTTTTTTACAAATTTTCAAGTAAATATATTTATCAGCATTTTGAAAAGACAGATGTGTTACTAACATAACCACTTTTAGTTACAAGTGGTTCAGTATGCGTCACCTCTTAGATGGTAGGACTAAAACTGTCTGAACTAAATCATTAGAAATGGTAATATTATAAATATTTTTTTTGTATGAAATTCCAAAGTTAATAAATTTTGACGATTTTGAAAATGCAGTTGTTTTACAAACATTACCACCTATAGTTACAGATATTTCACTATTTGTTACCTTTTGGATGACAGGTCCAAAAATGTCCTGAAAAAATCCTCAGATGTGGTAATTATTAATCGTAGTGAAAAATTTTTATTCTACCAATTTCTGAAGTAAATAAAAAGTCACCATTCTGAAAATGCAGAAGCGTTGTTCATACTTCCTTCTTTAATTTCTCATATGTTTCTTTTGGTCACCTTTTGGTCTTCTGGTTTCCGGGTCCAAAATGTCCTGGTAAAAATCCTCTAAAAAGGTAATTGGTAATTGTAGTGAAAAATTTTTTGTTTTACACATTAGTACTTAATTTCCTTTTACACCCCATGAAAGAGATATGGGATAGCTTCTCGCGTTGTTGCGATTTAAGAAGCTTTTCTATTTTTAGATTCACAACTAACGGCACCTTCTTGTTTATCGACGAATGCAAACGTCACTGTCGACAATGTCGAGGTGGCCGGAAATGAAAGAAATATGTAGATGACTGCCAGTTAGGTTTCACCATTCTGAAAGTGTAGAAATGTTTTCCATACTCCTATCTTTAAATCTCTAATGGTAACATTTTGCTCTTTGAATTACAGAGTCCAAAAAGAAAATAGTTTTATGAAACACTGTGCCACTTTTCAACAAACACCACACACTGTAACATTTTAACACAGAAGCAAGCTCCTATGTAAAAAATAATTATTTCTAATTTTTTAACATAATTCGTTTAATTAAAATGTAATGTTTAATTAATAAATAATTCAACAAATTTATTTTTTCCCTTATCCTTTCACTATTTTTGGGTTTGTTATTTCTCCCAAAGTTTATTCTCATTGATCCAATGTTATATTGGTGTGGAGGCAAATATTTCTACAATTCGTAATTAAAGGTCAACGTAAAACTTAATTTATTAACACATACAATTTTAATGAACAAATTCATTGTGCATGTTTTTTTTTTATAATCTCTTGCTGAGATTACCAAATACACCCTAGGGTATTAGCTTAATGATTTACAAACCGTTCGCAATATTTGGCTTCCGAGAAGTGCTGATTATTTCATAAGCAAATGTGTAATTTAACGTTTCCTAACTTCCGATTTTAAGTACATTTCATGTACTCTAAATGTTTCAGTCTGTAATGTATAACCCGCCTTTGCTACCGACCGACACACATAACTAAATACATAGCAATGACTTTGGCCGTCGCCAAAAAAAAAGTTGTTGACTTTTAATTTTTTTTCCTCGTTTCAGCCATTATTTGTGGGTTCATTTCTGCTGTGGCAATTTACTTAAACAATTTATGGAATTTATGGTCTTGGATTTGTGCGTCCTTTTTGCCTGCATAGCATAAGAATAATTAATAATAGCGAGGATTTTGGATTTGTTATGCGTTTGCATATTGTTGGTTTTTTTTTTTGTGCTGCTCTTTCCCTTCGTTAAATTATTACTAATTGGGGTTTTAACCGCCAGTGAATTATGAGAAGGACGTGAATTTTAAATGCTCTTTGTTGGACTTTCTGAGTGCAGCAAATGTGCTTGGAGAAAGTTTTGCGTTATATTTCATACTAAGGCTTAAATATTTAATATTTAAGCATAACATTTGGAAAAAAACCGGGGACATTTGCATAGTGGCTTATTTGTAGGTTATATCCTTCATAAAGATATGGTGACAGACACCACTATACTTAAATTGCTTTAATACAGCCAATCATTTCTTATTTTATGTAAGCCGTAATGATGATTTATTTCTGTGACGATCCCCTTAATCAAGTTGCATTTTATTAACTGCACAATGTCCCTAAGTCAAATAGTACTATAGTTCATATTTTTGTAATTCTATTGCACCACAAAGTAAATAGTAAAATCTACATTACTCGCACACAACATTTACAACACACACGCACAACGTGACTGCGGCTGTTCTGGCAGCACGACACAAAACAACGCTGCACTGTGTTAATCACATTTGAAAAATGTTCCTGAAACAATGAACGATTAATTTGCTTTGCTATTTAATAGCCACCGCAGCGAAGGCAACAGCCACGACCACAATGACAGCGACCATGCTGCAACGCCATGAAATATGCTGCATAAAGTGACCCATTTCTTGTATCAGCTACTGCACTATTAGTCTTTGTGACAGCTAAAGGGAAGAACTAGTTTACAGACATTTCTCAAAGTGTGTTCTTGCGCTAATTGAAATTGATAAAACTAAAAAAAAGTGGTGAAAAATCATCCAAAGAATGTTACAGTTTTCCTTTCAACCCAAGAAAGAACGCAAAGAAACACTCCTAATTTTAGCTTTTTAAGCAACAAAAGAGTGGTGTTGTAATTTTTAACTATAGTCTTTATTTTGCGTATTTTTCATTTCGTTGCATTAATTAAACGAAGGAGGTTTAAAAGTGTGCGGATCATCCCGAAAGCTTGGGATCATTTTAGGATTTTATCACAACTCATATAGAGTCAACATAGAAATTTGGAAAATCATTGACGGTAGAATGATGATGATAGAAATATATCAAAACTTAATTTTAAATTTTAACAATTTTATTGTGTTGTGATTTTTCGATTTTAGCCTAATTTTTTTTTTATTTTGAAAGTTGATTAGTTTATGTTTTTCCAATAAGGACGAGTCGATGTTGCAGTAAAATAAAACAAGCTGTATGTGAGATATTCACTATGTGAAGAATAGGTTAGTTTAGGTTAGACACGTTGCAAGACAGCACACTCTCTAGCAAACTTAGGCTAGTGAAGCCCATTGTGATACCTCCGATTTCCCTTATAGCAAATACTGACGGGCTGTCTACCCATTTCGCCTTTTCTATGAATTTCCCGATCAGTTATGCAGGACTTTAGTGCTTACCATATCGTTTCCCAACCCCCTAGATCTTATTGAAAACGTGCATTAAAACATGTTTCGTAGTTTCTTCGTCCTCCTTCATGAAGCATCTACTTAAATTGGAGTGATGTGGATCGGATATTCTACCTCTCGGCATGTTAAATATTTACGTAATCCTTTTTTGTTCATCCGCGGCCAGAGCACCATAGCTTGTTTGCAAGTTAGAGTGAGTCTCCATTTATCATTGAATACAGTATCGGCGCCACTGCCTGATGTGCAGACGCATCGTATAGATCGGGATGCCACCACTTTCTTCTGCCCTGTATAGCTAGCTCATGCGATAAGTACCAAGATATCAAAATACTCAAACATCAATCTTAGTGATGCATGACATTGCTTCGACGTCAGGAATGTAAAAAATATGGCTTCATAAGATGTAATAGTTCCCTGGATATCTGCGCAGCATATAACATCGCTCATAAAGTCAGCCGCAGCTTCTCATGATGTCATGGATCCAAGTGTTCAAATTTTCAATGATCCTATCATATAGATGTGGCAGAATTGTTTTCAAAACGTTGTTTTCAAAAAAGTAAGGACCCATGACACAACTGTTGTGTTGTGGAAAATTTCTACCAACCATGTGTGACAGCAACTTCGCAGTATAAGTGTCGAGTCAATCGGCATGTCTAGTAAGAGCTTCTCAAACATTAACGTTCGCAATTCGCCGATAAACAAGTAGGTGTCGTTAGTTGTGAATCTAAAAATAGAAAGCGTTTTAATTCACAACAACGCGAGAAGCTAACATACCTCATTCATGGGGTGTAAAGAGAAATTAAGTTTTTTAAGTTTATGTGTGACCTTATCCAAACTGCCCTTGGAAAGGTGCTACGATGGGCCAAAACCTGTGTTCTTGGGGTGAACTCTCAGAAAACGGAATTGGTTCTCTGTACCCGTAGATATAAGGTCAAGGACTACAGGACACCAAAACTGATTGGTGTGGAACTGAAGCTCTCAACGGTCGTGTTGTTCTTGATCAAATGCTAAATTGGCTAAGGAATATCGAGGAAAGGTTAAAGAGGGGCGTTAATGCCCTATTAGCGTTCTGGAACTCCGCAGTATACAGCGGACTACCGCAGACATCCATTATTATACATGTTTGGTTTAGTGGAAGGGCCTAGATAAGATTAATTTATAAAAAACGATCAGGTAGGTCCAAAGGATGTCTGCTATTGAGGCCTGGAAGAAAGAGCACACCACAAGCAGCATTGGATGTTTTTCTAGGCCTTCTACTTCTGGATATGTCTGTCAAGGCAATTTTAGCTCGAGGGGTTATCAGGCTGTGGGAAGCTGGCGATTGGCATCAATCCACACATGAACATGGGAATGTTCTCCGGCTTTTGGGTAATGGCGTTTCTTTTCATCTGCCAGGAAACGTGTGAATATCCGTAAAGTAAACGTTGAAATTCCGGGAAGATCAGAATGGAAAGGCGATGGACTCCTAATGGTGACTCCATTTCTGTCTTTACTGACGGTTCGAAGATAAAATATTGCACAGGAGTTGGTATTTACTGCGAGGACCTGCAGCTAAGCCTCTCTTTCAGGCTACATAATGAGTATATTGTTTTTCAAGCTGAGTTGCGGTCATTCCAACAGCCGTTGAGGCTATTATGGGATATGAATCGATACTAGCAGACAGATAACCATCTCTCTGAAAATAAAAGTGATCAATTCTATATTGTGCAAATTTAGATGGGCTTAATCCTCTGGAAGTCAGCCTCTGTTGGGCGCCAGGACTTTGCGATATCCCTGGTAATGAAGCAGCAGACCTATTGGCCAGAGAAGGCTGCACTATGCCTGATCGTGACTCTCTGAAGGTGTTCACCCTTCGATTTGTTATCTTTTTGGCATAGTGGATGATTGGATGTGGAAAACAGCCAGAAGACGTTGAATACCCAAAAACGAACGTATAACTCCTAGATCGTTATGGTTTGAATGCAACAGATCCTATCGGCATACATGGTTGACCTGTGGAATTCTAACTGGCCATTGCCATATCAGACACCTGACAAGAAAATGGGATAGATTCATTCCGGACTACTACTAACATTGCTTTGTAGCTGTCCCGCTTAGGCCGTAGGAGGCTAAGATCCTTAGGAAAAGGTTATAAAGGGGACATAGAGTCTCTCTACTCAGTCAGAGTAGAGAATTTAATATGTTTAATGCGGTGCCTTCCATGGCTAAATGGGTCAAGATGATGATTGGGCGTTCCCACGATTTTCTCTTTTTCTCTTCTTTATCTTTCTAGTGTGATCTGAATTTTCCAACTTAACGCGTGTCCACAACCTAAACCTTAATGGACAAATGACGCTTTCTGCCTAAAATCAGGACTAAATAATAACTTCCTATTGCATTGCTACCTGGTGAAGCTCGTATACTGCCCTCCTAAGAAAGAAAGTATCATATTCAATTCAGTAGTTTTAAGTTCTATACGTTTTGTGCCTAAATTTAAATATCGTTACACCAATAAGAAATTTTCAGTCAGACTTACATATACCCTCACCCTCAGTAAAACATAAAATTTTCTATTATATTGATATAATTACTCGATATCTAAAGTGTGCGGAGTGGTACATTTGTATGGGAGGTACCAGATGGGGCGTGGCTAGACTTTCAATTTTTTTCTCCAAAACCGTTTAGCTGATGTGAAAATGTGCCTCATCAATGATGATGATTTTCTTCGAAAATTAATCATCCACTATTGCTATTTCTTGCCACCATTCTGACCATTGACGACGTTTGGAATGGTTAAGAGGCTTAAGTTATTGAGCCAAATGCACCTTGTAAGCGTGTTAATGCAAGTCTTTATGCATAATATTAATCAACGACGAGCGTGAGAGGTGCAATTGTTGGGCACGACGACGAATTGAGTTGAATGGCTCTTCAGCCACACTGTCGCGTACAGCTGCAATATTTTCTGCAGTACGAGCTGTACGCGCATGCACTGGTGTTTTCACATCTCGATTTATGGACGCACATTTGGACGATTAAATTGACCGAAAAAATCACGAAGTGCTCGATATGCATTTTGATTAGAACGCCCATTTTCATAATAAGCCTGAATAACTTTAACGCATTGCTCGATTGTGTATCTTTCCATGGTTCAAATTGAGTTAGTCTGAAATTAAGAAATGTCAAATGAAATGCAGAAAAGAACTTGACGTTTACGTGTGGTTCGCATTCGACATTGGCCACGATTTATATATAACCCATAACGCTCCTAAAAGCTAACATTTTAGAGTTTCCCACATTTCTGAGTTGCCCCAATACTTCTCCCTATGGAATTCTTTATACATGCTAAACTGCATTTATAACATCTTCTAATTAAAATCAGTTTAAAAACCCACTATAGTACAGTAAACTCGATACGCACGCAAAATACTCACACAAATGTGCATACATATCCTTGCATACTGATGCACAATCGCACACGCACCACTCACACACTTACATCTATACATAAGAATGAAGGAACAATATAAATGATACGCAACGATCTCTCTAGCCCTGGCTCTCCCTTTGGCTCTCGTGCTGTGATTTATTGACATTGCAGTCCATTTTTAAAGCGCCGGAAATACTGTGTTATAAGTCACGATGAGGCGCGCTTAAAAACTTCAAATGCAACGGCAACAACAACAGAGAGGGTAAAAATGGTCAAAACGAATTATAAAGAGAGCGAAAAAGCGCGCGAGTTTGTGTGAAAGGTCGCTATTGGGTTGTCTGGTAGTTAGGATCAACAGCACGGCGAGCATGGGGGATAGTTAGGGGTTTCCATGAGTAGTTTGCTATTTAAACTCGAAAGACTAATGCCTTTTGCTGCGCTACCAATGTGGCACTGCGGAAGTGTTAGTATGCGGATTTGGTGTCGACCACTTTTAAACAGTTCTATGCACACACATACAAATGTATGACTGTGTTAAAGGGAGGAAACAGGTTACACATTCGTACATGTATGCAACGCTAAGCGTTGAACATTTCTAATGCGTATGAAAGTTCATGTTTTTCGTCGCCATTGTATGACTTTGAATTTGTCTTTCGCATTTGCTGCTACTGGTCCCCCTCTACCAGCTAAGGATATAATCGCCTAAGTGTGGCTGTGTGTACATTTGTAAAGCTATATCTAATACCGAGTGTGTGTGTGGGTTTTTTTTTATATGGATAGTATGAAATTTTTATGAATGTCTGCGATAATGGTTTTTAGCGGATATTATCGCAGTTATGAGCGCAGCATATGAGGCGAATACATAAAATATATAAAATTCATTATGAGTAGGGTAGATGATTTGCGTTTCGTTTGTTTTCTTCTTCACTTTGGTAATTCATAATTTTTTCAATGCTGTTTTTCTGCTGCCGTTGGCTCTTAATGTGCATGAATTATGTATTTTATGTACTTTTCCGCCAAGGATTTGTGTGTGTGTGTATTATTTGGCGTTTGTGTGGTTTGAAAACAGTTAAGATAATTTCAGGCTTTAAATAATAAATTTTTTTCGGTGCTTGTTGCTGATCTGTGGCAGTGGGGATAATCATTTTAATTTGCTTGGCAAGTTTTTTTGTTCCATCTTAAAATGTGTGGTCCTGTTGGTCATTGCAATGAATTTTGTATGAATTATTATCGGATTAAACTAACTATTGAAAGGATAATGAAAGTTGTGGCATATTTTGAAACAAAAAGGGATCTTAAATAGGGAAATGCAGCAAATTGATGTTGTCGGCAGCAACTTCGCAGTATAAGTGTCGAGTCAATCGACATGTCTAGTAAAAGCTTCTCAAACAGTGACGTTCGCATTCGTTAATTCACAACAACGCGAGAAGCTATCCCATATTCATTGGGTGTAAAGAAAAAGAAAGTTTTTTTTATGTTTATGCACATTGGGCTGCTAACATTTTTTGAACTTTGAAAGCAGACGGGATCTAATATTATAGCGCTGCATGTGAAATTTTTAAGAAAACCAAGTACATACTCCAGAGGTGGCACTTCTCGCATTTGAGTGTGTTAACATGCTTCTATTTATAGACCCACACAAAATAGACATTCTCGTTAACGACAATTTCAAATGTTAGCTAACTGAGAAACACATACCTATGTGATATTTTCGTATAAATATTAACAAATTGTTACCCCCAAATTACCTTTGAATTTTGACCTATATTTCAAGTTCTAGAATGGAAGAGGCCAGAATGGGTACCAAATAATTTGGAATCATTAATGGCACTTAAGCTCAATAAATTGCACTAATTTTGCCGTACTGGCTTAATACATTTGTAGGTCAAAATTGGAGCCAGGGCCCATGGCGCCCTTGGGGCTCAAAAAAATGAGCACCTTAGATTCTATGATAACCGCCTATGTGCGGTTATCGAGACGAAAATCAGAAAACCACTTCTTAACCATTATGTTGATGTAACAATATACAATATTTAAAATTTTGTCGATCGGACCCATGTGGCCCACAGGGGTTTGAACAAAGTGTTCTCATGCATTTAGTACAACAATTTTTCAAAACATTGTCAAAATAAGAAAATCGCTATAATCAAAACATGTCTGTAAAACTGAAATATAAAAATTAAATTATTTTCGATCTTCAGTGAAAAAAATACAATACAGCCCCACTATCCCCCAAACTGTTTTTTCAATAAAATAAAGGATAGAAATGTTTTCTTTCGATTAAAAGAAGTTATTCTTCGAAGAAGTATTTTTGATAACAAAATATCTTGGGTCGTATGGACAGTGTGCGTGGCCTATTTTTCTTTGTTACGAACAATTTTATGAAACAAATTGCAGGCAATAAAATTGAATTATTGTGTAAGATCGGTGGGCGATTGGCGGTGGGTGTGGTCGAATTTTATGTAATAATTTTTTTTTTTCTAATATAGTCAATATAAAGCTGGGTGAAAACTTTCAATGATCTAGGAGAACTCCTAATAGTTGTTATATATTACTAGTGGACCGGGCAATGCTTTGCTATTGCTTACTTGACGAATACTTATATAACACAGTACAACATTTTTCAGCTTATTGATTTGGGAATCAATTCTGAGAAATCACGTGCAAGTAGCCCCAAAAAGAAGAAGTTCTGCAGATTAAAGGAATTGTAATTATAAACTTTTTTAAATTTGTTTAGCTAAATCGGACTAGTGGTTCACGAGTTATGTCAAACAAAAGAAAATAAAACGTGACAAATTCCCCTATACGATACTTACTAACTTCAAATCGATATTAAGTTATTAGGGCATGTAACTTGACGAAACGAATGATGCAGAACTTCCTCTTTTTGGGGATACTTCAAAGTGCAGTTCTCTGAATTGAATCCCAAAGTCATGTGTTGTACTGTGTAATGGTTGGTTCTCCTACTTAAAGGGCTAAGCTTAAGGGTTGATTTTGTATGCTCTGTAAACAATTTGTTATCCCAAGTTACTGCTTTACCTGATTAAACTAACAACGTCTCACTAACCGATCGCACTTATGCAACAGCGATCCGAACAGAATAGAAAATGTACAGTATGTATCAACTAAGTAACTCAAATTTGAAGTTCACATCTTTTTCAATTAATATTCGTTTCGACAGTTTCTCCCACGAGAATCCTAGAAACACTTCATATTTTGCTCAGTTGTGCCATACTTGTATTACTTCTTTGTTAGTTTACTACAACTGGTTTTGCAGATTTGCAGAGCAGACATTTGTTCCGGAATGTAGACGTGGTACCATAACGAATGTTTTAAAAATATGAAATAAAAGTTAGTTCATATCGCAAACGTTGTGGATTCATTTTTTGTAGGATATGTCAGACATAGATCTCAGTTGGTGATGCTATGGTTGACGAATGTTAAAGACAATACTATAGTGAAAGTTCAGATGAAAGTCATGGCGAACTTGAACAACCTGTAACTAGAAGAAATGTATGTTTCTCGCAATGGCACTAGATGGTAAAAGAATCCTGCAACTTCCTATTAAATTAGGAGCTACAATACTAAACGCCAACATTGTGGCCCAGCACGATCAACAAAATTGATGTCGAAAGCTCAAAATTTTAAACACCATCTGAGAGTAGAAATGTTGAGCATAATTGTGCGTTACACAGTCAAGTATAAGTATGTAACAGTAGCTGATATTTACGCCTCCATTAGCATAGGTCTAAGATCTGACGCGAGTCATTAAAATAATTATATTTCGAAAGATTTGTGGGCAAACACATCTTACTCGATATACCGAGCTTATTACAAATCAAATGAGAATCTTACAATCAATGATTTTGAGTTTTCTTACCGATTAATCTATGTGGATTTGTGATGTCAAAAACTGTTATCAACTTGAAGAACAAATTTTTACTGGAAACCTTACGACCGGTTGTGAGACTAAACAAGGAGGAAGAAGGTAAAGGATTTTGCCAGGACTATTTCGTTTATTGAAGTGAACGCAATTCCACAATGGACAATTTTTTTACAACACTTGCCTTGACGAAACATCCGTTGTCTTATAAATAGACAATTGAGTTATGAAAGGAAACCATATATAGGTAATGAATGCAGAAGATCAATATAATAACAAAATATAGTAATCTACTACAAAATACTTACAAATAATGGCAAAGAAACGTAAGCTGCAGTGGAAAAATCATGTAAATTGAATGAGGGTACCGGGGTACCCGGTTATTGACTCACGTAGGTGTCAACTTTGGAGGCGTTTTAAACATAGACGCACTTAAGAATATTACAGTTTTTTCTGGAGTTTCATTGCCGTATCTTTGTTATTAAAGAAATGACAGCAATTTAAAGTTGAAAAAGGTACCCGGGTACCCGGTTTTTGATCGTAGGGTTAAACTTTACTGACACAACTCTGAAAAACATGTTGTCAAGAGTGTCACCAAATAACATATAAAAATATTATAAAGTTAAGAAAAAACTCTTCAAGTCCTTGCTCTTTGCATTAACAACAGTACTTTTTGATAAAAATAAATGTACTTTTTGATACAATCAAAATAAATTTTGGCACAATTCCTTTTGGTACAATAAAGGTATTCTGTGGTACAATTAATTGTTCTTATTGCATACAATAAAAGTAAATTTTAATACAATAAATTCTACTTTTTGGTACTAATGAAGTTCTCTTTGATACCATAAATGTACTTTTTGGTACAATAAATGTACTTTTTTGTACCATAAACTGTACTTTTTCGTGCAATATATTGTACTTTTTAGTACAATAATTGAATTTTTTTATACAATAAATACATTTTGGTATAATACATGTACTTTTTGATAAAATAAACTGTACTTTTTGGTATCGAATATCATCTGTATATCAAATATCACCGCTATATGGCTAAAATACAGTTTTGCCACGCCCTCTTCGCCTACTGATTGATAATAACAATTTCGTCTGCAAGTTTGAACCTGAAGTACTATGCGAGTACTATCTGTGTACCGATTTGTATTTCTCTGGAGTTAAAATACAGTTAGGTCACTCCCCCTTTGCATATTCATCTTAATGTTGCAGTGTACTACCTGGATGCCAAATTTTTTTTTGTAACCAAAATTAAAACTTCTTCTGCATATTCATATTAGTGTAGCAGAATACCGATTATTATTTCTGTAGGTCTAAAATACAGTTTTGCACACCTTGTCTGCCCACTGATCCAAAATTAAAATTTCGTCTGCATTTTCATATTCATGTTGCACTATCTGTGTATTAAATTTTATCTCCGTAGCTCTAAAAATATATTTGGCCACGCCCACTAGTCAAAAATTAAAATTTCGTCCGAATATTCATATTCGTGTTGCCGAGTACTATCTGTTTATCAAATTTTATCTCCGTAGCTCTAAAAATATGTTTGGCCACTCCCACTAGTCAAAAATTACAATTTCGTCCGCATATTCATATTCGTGTTGCCGAGTACTATCTGTTTATCAAATTTTATCTCCGTAGCTCTAAAAATATATTTGGCCACGCCCACTAGTCAAAAATAAAAATTTCGTCCGCATATTCATATTCGTGTTGCCAAGTACTATCCGTGTATCAAATTTTATCTCCGTAGCTCCAAAAAAGTCTTGCAACACCCACTTCGCCCATAGGGTCAAAAACTAAACAAATATATAGCCTAGGTAACATTCATATAATTGCATTGAAGTCGGTTCAGCCTTTTAGGCGTGATAGAGCCACAAACATACAAACAAGATGGCCAAATGCTTAAAATTTGTATAGTTGTCTCTCCAATACCTTCAATTTTACATGTTAATATGCCTATGTAGATGAAAGTTTGTCTCGCCTGAAAGAAAATATTAAACCTGGTGAACATCTTCAGCATTTTGTACACTAACTAGAGTTTGTGAGCAGGACTTTAAGGTTTTGATTCCCGTGTACCATTTGAAATTTGTTAGTATGTTGTATTAGGCGTATAATTTTTGTTGCGCTTTAGTCGAATAATCGTAGTTTCAATAGTACTCTCTACCCCATATTTCTTTCTTGATTCAAATGTAAACGGGTTTATTGATCACTCAGTACAAGAGAAGAACTCATATTTTCCAAATTGTGATAGTATTAACCCTGGGGCAATATAGGATATTTAAAGTCACTGTCACTGTCAACATATTTGGTCGTTTCGTAAATGTTTAAGGACAAGTTCTAAACTTCATCAAATGATTTGATTTCTGATTTCTTCCAACAGTTGTTTTTTGTTTCCGTATTGCTCTATTGTTCTACAGAATATCTAGCGGAAAGAAATCATTCATGTCATAGCGATAATATTTCTGAAAATTTTCTTATTGTGTCAAAAATATTAAGAAAACAAATACATAGGGACGACATTTTCAACGCATGTCTTTTTAGAAAGTATTACCTCAACTCAAATTATTGTTGTTCTATTTTCTCAAATGTATACTTGTTCTGCGAATTTAATCCATTTCCCTTTAATACATTTTATAAATACATCATACACTAGAACTTTATTTTGCGATTTGCACTGACATCATGTTATGTTAGTTGCTGGGAAATGCTATCCATTAACAGCTTACATAAATAACAAGGTCGACTAAATATGAAATACTCAGCATTTTCGCAGAGTGTTATATCTTGTCGCACAGTTTTATGCAAAGTGACATGACAAAAGACAACTACAACTGTATTAAGTATTTTTGTTGTTAACTGATGCAAACAGGCGATGCGAAAGATGTGAACTGAGAATTATGTAACGAAATCTTGTGGAAAATTCAAAAATAGCTGAACTAATTAGAAAAAAATTTACCTCAACAATTTTAGTGGCAATATATAAACATACTTAGCTCATACTAGTGTTTTTTTATACTAATATGTAATTCTTTATTTTGCTCATAAGACAGGGCACGTACTTCTAATAAATCCTATTATTTGAGGAAAAATTTTTAGATCAACAGGGGGCTGAGTGACGCAGGGCCAGAAATTAGTGTAAATTCAAAAGAAAAAGGAAAACTATCTAACATTTGGTAATTGTAAAAATATTCGATATAGCAGGAAATATTCGTTAAAATAAATTTTACTGTAAATAATGTTTTATTTATAGCTGTCTTCTCAAGTTAGCATCCCTATTAAATATTTTGCAAAAATATTTAACATACCAAAATAATCATATATAAAATTTTTCCTCTATTCCATTTTCAGATGTATCATCCCATTCAAATGAAACCCGCCGATAGTGAAAATCGTAATGGTAAGTAAGCTCAAAGTCAACATCACCTCGTAATTAAACAAGTTTTCTGTTTTTTTTGCCCAAAACTAAACTTGCCAAAGATATTACGTGCAAAAATGAAAACAACAAATAAATTGAAAAATGTGAAAGCATCATCGAATAAATATCTTTATATTTTTCATTTTTCAAGAGGGCCCAAAACAAATTGACCTAAAAAAAAGTTAAGCCATTGACGAGTCCACGGCTGTTGGTGGATCCTAACAAAATAGAACAGAAACGGCAACAACTGCTCAAATCGGTTCCCAAAACACAAACAAAATTGTGGGTTCAACAAAAAAAACACACACACACATTTAACTGCTGTGCAGTGTTTTGTTATGGTTTGGTTTAGACTTTCGATATTCTTTTTTTTTGTCCATTTCTTTGGAGCTCCTAAATTTTCCCACCCTCGCTGTATCACAAGCTGTCCGTTTGAGGCCGGAGATGAATGTGGACATGATGAAAGGGTCACATAAACAATGTGCGGAGGCCACTGGCAAACACTTGACAAACTCTCACATTATTTGAACTTTAGTCACCAACATGAACCAGGGTCCCAGTGCCACCGCCACAACAACAGCAATAGCAACAACACCGACAACAATATCAACCATAATACCAACACCATCATCTCTCAAGTTACTCCCCTTTTGTTACTTCGCCCTTTTGGCCGGTTTGTCACTTGGCTGGGTGTGGGTCTCAAAACCCGAAAGGCATCTAAAACATACATCAACACTTGGTGACAGTGAGAGCGCACTAAATCATATAAAGTGTTTTCAGGGTAAAAACTCTGGTGTTGTTTCTGGTTTTGTTGTTGTTGGTCTTTGATGTCTATGCTGGTAAAGTTGCTGTTGTCGTTATGTTAGAATAAAGTTAATAAATAATACACAACAAAACATTAACTACGTCACGAAGAAATATTATGAATCGTTTAAATTGCATATGTAGAGAATATGGGATAATTTGTGGATGTATTCTGGATTTAAAGCAATTTTATTGTTTATTTTTTTTTTGTAATTGAGTGTAAAGTCATTGTAAAGTCATACAAGAATAAACTGTGAAGTACAGTTTTAAAGTTGTTTTGTGGTCTGAGTGATAGGACTTGTTAGGATTATATTATGGTTATACAAATATATTACATAAAAAATAAAAACAATTTTATAGATAGTAATAATTTTCCTATATTTTCCATGAACGAATGAATATTAATGAAAATGATATTTCCAGCTCTGACTACTTCTTCTTCATTGGCAGCAGCAACAGACATTTTAGCCGTCAGTAGCCGCACGTGCAAAAGAATTTCAAGCGCTTCGGTCTTTTGTGTTCCGAAGATAGTGTAGATCAGTTAAGGGCGTAAGGTAGCTCATGGGCGAAAGAGAAACACACGCATTCGCTCACACATTGAACGAAAACAAACAAATGCATTCAGTCTCGCTTGAGCATTCGGCCGACGCGGTTGGGTCAGCCCCTACCGTTCAGAGCCCTGTTAGCAACATCTTAGGTTCGAGCGAATTTACAGAGGATGTTAAGTAAGAGAGGTTTGATGGGAAGTTTCGAACACAGCGAGGTTCGAATGCAACAAAACTGAAAAGTGTTAAAACATGAATGAAAACGTTAAGAAAATTTAGATTGATATGAGTGGGGAATGTACTAAATTATGTTTATACAAGGTACAAAGTGATTATATTGCGTAAAAATTATATAACATTGAAAACAAAAAACATTCCAGGTTGCGTGGTACGTTTCGTGATCCCCTACTGAACATACCCACTACTTGTACATTTAGTTGCATACAACCCAACACATGATTCATTGTTTACAAAAATTCGCTCGAACCTCGCTTTCCAGGCATTTTTTGAAACAAAATTTAACAGCCTGGAATCTTGGTCACTCTTTATATCTTGCTCTGTGGTTGGGTCAAAGATTGTTGTTCGCATGACAATAAAAAAATTAATTCTTTTATTGTCTTGTATTTTATTGTGGTGTAGTCACCTGGTCCATCCAACGAAGTTTTGGTCGCCCACTACTGTGCCGCCCATCAATTTATTGCTGAAGACTTTTCGAGCTGGATCATTTTCTTCCATTCAACAACGTGTCCAAGCCAGCGCATTCGGTCTATTTGATGTCGTTGTACAGCTCATGGTTCATTCGACGAAAGTAATCGCCGTTACCGTTGATAGGTGTAAATATTTTGGGAAATATTTTTCTCCCGACGATTCACAGTATATTCTGCGCTGTAGAGCCAGACAGGTGGTTCTTGTTCTTTTTTATTCTTCGTAATTCCATAAAAGTTTTATTTCTTTAAGGACAGTGGCTTATTAAACCACTGCAGTGCACTGCTCCCGATCGTAGTTTAATGTGGCTGCCAATGCCACTATGAGACCCTTTGTGTTAGGATCATAGAGTAACATAACAAAGAGGCATCAACTCGCTCTTTAACATTAGGTTCCATAAGCCGATGGGAACTTTTCTGCTTTTGAGGGAAAAAGTGCATGAAGAAGAAGCATATTGAGTGTATTTTGTTATTGCAATTTGTGGAGTTAAGGTTGTTAAAACCAGTAAGAAAGTTTCAGTCGGGCAACCCGTCTTACATATACCCTCCCCCTTAATAAAACATCAAAATTTATATTATATTGATATTATTACTCGATTTCTAAAGTGCGCGGATTGGTATATTTGTATGGGAGGACTTCCAGTTTTTTTCTATAAAACTTTGTCCTGTTATAACTCAACAAAATCCAGAATTTTGGCACGATCGTGTCGAGAGTATTGAAATTATTACTCCAGCCCCAAAGTGGGCGGAGTGTTGCATTTACATGGGAGGTACCAAAAGGGGCATGTCTAGAATTCCAAATTTTTCTCCAAAACTTTATCCTATTATAACTTAACAAAATACAGAATTTGAGCACGATCGCGTTGGGTGTATTGATATTATTACTCCATCTCTAAAATGGGTGGAATGGTACATTTGTATGGTAGGTATAATAAGCGGAGTCGCTATAATTAAAATTTTTTTCTCCAAAACTTTATCCTGTTATTGCTTAACAAAATACAGGATTTGGGCACGATAGAGTCGAGTGCATTGATATTATTACTCAACCTCTAAAGTGGGCGGAGTGGTACATTTGTATGGGAGGAACATTTTTTCTCGAAAACTTTATCCTGCTTGAGCTATATTTACCGATTTCTAAAGTGTGCGGTATCAGATGGGTTTCGGAGGTACCGGATGGGGCTTGGCTAGACTTCCAGGTTGTTTCTCCAAACCTCTATCCTGCTATAGCTTTACTAAATAAACAATTTGGGTACGATCACATTGGATTTATTGATATTATTACTCCAACTCTAAAATGGGCGGAAAGGTACATTTGTATGGGAGGTATCAGAGGGGGCGTTGCTAGACTTCCAATTTTGATTTCCAAAACTTTATCCTGTTATAGCTTAATTAAATACAGAATTATGGTACGATTCCGTTGGGTGTATTGATATTATTACTCGATTTCTAAAGTGGGCGGTATGTTGAATTTGTATGGGAGGTACCTGAAGGAGCGGGTCCATGTAGCTCATTTGCAATACCGTAAGTAGTTTTGGAGAAATATTAACTCGTGCCAAGTTTCAAAACATTTGGTTGAGTCTTTCGAAAGTTATTGTGTTTATCAGCCAGACATACAGACGGATATGGTTCAAACGACTTAACAAGTCATAAATCGAATTTGGTTCAACAAAACCTAGGGTCTAAAGTGACTCCTTCTGTGTGTTACACTTTTGGGTCGTATCAAATGATATATACCCTTCCCCTAGGGTGAGGGTATAAAACAGAATTCGCTTTACAGCTAGTGAGCATACATTCCAATTTTAAGCAAGAGCGAGTTGGAAGGGAATTAGTTAAGCTGCAAAACTTATCTTTTCTACTCCCTAAGACGTATAGGTGCTATAGTGCCATTTAGGTTTTTTCAATATTGCGCCTTTTCACATTTTCTCAGTGAATATCCGTTAAGTGACATGGCCTGGGGCACACTTGATCTATCGGAAGTTGTGAGCTGCCTGGGGACCACCAAAGAGAGATTCTCGTTATTCTTAAGTGAAAAATGATCAGAAAACTAAAATTAGAATATCCTTCATCCTTCCTGCTCTGCCTACAGCGACTTATATATGATTTACATGTGGATTCTCTATTTGAAACTGATGATGATATATTATGACATATATTCGGCTTACCCCACTTTTATGTGATCACTTTCTGTGATACTCATACATACTCTGATGTCATCTCTTCGTGTTATGCCTTTCTAATTTTGTATTCCATAGTAACTAAAAATAACTATGTTCTTGCATAATGTTACTGCGTAACGATCAATTCTCCTTACTATCCCTTAAACTGCAAGACTTCATAGATATTAAATTTTATTTCAATCAATGCAAGCCAAAAACACTTTAGTGTCAACAACAGATCTGATGCCATAAATCGAACATGTTGCAAAACAGAAATCACTGCAAAACACAAAAAAAAAAAAAAATACAGAAACGCTTTGGACGTATGTACGTACCTAAGCATATACAAAACAATATGGAAGAAAACAAAACAATTTCCTTATTTTGTTATTCGTTTTGCGGCAAATGACGCAGCCAACAACGACGAATTGGAACCGGAAAGTGGCAATTTAATAAAATGCTTGAACTAGTTGCAGTAGTCGTTGACATCGGAGGATATGATGGCACTCGACTTGGAAGGAAGTGCAGCCAGCACACACGACATGATTATGCTGCATAAGGAGCAGTCGTCACTTGTGCCATTTCATTGTGATTATGGATGTGAGCGTTTTTGGCGCAAAACAATGTCTGCATTGGGTTAAGATGTTGTTGATGTGTGCTGTAGCATTATGAAGATGTTAAGAAAATATAACTAAAATGGAAATATGAAAAACAAATATGAATTTTATGAGATGGAGGGGGACACATTTTGTGACACGTTAGCAAAGAATATTAAACCATTATTGATGTAATTAAATTTGCAATTGTTGGAGGACAACTGCTGCGTGGTTTAGAAATTTATTTAAAATATTCGAGTGCTAGGTGGAAATTGAATTATTAAAAAAGCTAACATAATTTCAGTATCATTTACGTTGTCTACGTGTTTTACTACTGAACCAATTACCACGTGCTAAAAATATGACTGAGTTCAGTGTACTTAGAAAAAAGATACGTATATAAAACTGTGAGGGGAATTCGATCTTTTGTATGGCAGCTATCAGAAAGGACGTTGCAAAGGTTTAGGTTTTAGGTTAGGTTTTTTGAGGATTTGGCTTCTTTTACAGTATAATTAAAATTACAAAATAAAAATATCCTCCAGTTGTTGGTTTGGAAGTTATGAAACAAATTTTAGTGTTTCAAAAATAGGTCATTTTGTATGGGAGGTACCAGAACGGGTCAGTCAATAAAGACAGTATTTATTCCAGAGTAAAATTTTCATAAGTGTACATCTATCGAAAAATATGGCTGAATTCAGTGAACTAAGAAAAAAGATTCATATCGATCGATGCCTTAATATAAGAAAGACTCAACTCATAAAAAGCTAAGTATACAGGAGGAGGACAAAGTATAAAAATTGAACAAACTTTAAAAACAAGGATTTCTTTAATGCAGTTTTTATTCAAAACATTAGCTCTATTTTTCATTTAGTCAACACGAGATTTGAATACAAGGTGTATCAGGACGTCTTTTTTATATTAATGTCGATAATCCTAAAACGATGCAGGTATTTTACAAAGGCACCGTGACCGCTCAGGAACTGGGTTATATAATACTTACCGTCCCCATGTATAATCTCTAACCAGCTGCATAGTTCCGGTGTTAGTTTATATGTCCACCTTCATTTTGTTGTAGTAGACCATCACCGTTGCCAGGTTTCCATAGTTATCGCTCTGGTTTCCGCTTTCGTGGTGTCATTTTCATATATATACGCGCATTCTTTAGCTAAAATGTCCACTGGTATCATTCCTCCTATTACGATTGCATCTTCATCGGATACGGTTCTGTAAGCATAGCGTACCCTCAGTGTTGTCAGTCTGTGTACCGAGTTAAGTTTACCGCAGTATGACTTAAATTTGATGCAGTCAGCCAATTTAGGTGAGGCATATAGTATGATGCTCTTAACTACCTCCGCTAGAATCTTCCTTCTATGGAATTTAGGACTTCCTGTATTCGGCATCAAAGGGCCTCTGCAGACGATGTGGCCTATGTAACGACGTAGCTTATATGGCTGTTGAAAGACAATTAACTATCTATCATCATGCCCATATACTTTAATGAATGGTAACCACATATTTCTTGAAACCATCGTCCGTATTTTACAGAACCACTCGATTCCTGAAGTAGTCCTGTCCTGCCAGTTTTTAAAGAAATGAATTGCCACTATATACTATTTACGTAATCTATTACAGGAGGTTAATTTCCACATGATACTAGCTATATGGTAGAATACAGCGAACTAACTACTGAGCTTGATCCAAGTAAACGAGGACGGGTCAATTTGAATGCGTGTTTGCTAAAATGATTTTTTTTTATTTCGTCATATTTGCGGTTTGTTACGATCAACTTCCAACGAAAGTGAAGCAAAGCAAAAAATGTCCCGTTAGTTGAGTGAAAAAAAAAACTTGAATATTTAGTGGTGGAGTTTAAATTCTTGCAAGCGTTCTTTAGTCGCAATTTGATAATCGTGGAAGTAAAGTGCTTGTTATTAATTATATTATTGTAACATTAATTAAAGAAGTGATAATCTGAATATTACTTTGATATTTAATAAGTATTAATTAATCAACAGTCCCAAAAAAATAGGTCCGTAGTCAGTAATAAAGAACTAGAGAAATAGTTTTAACCAATATACCAGTTACGTAGTTGGTATGTCAGAACTATAGCAGTAGCTAGTACAGGGTAATGCAGAGGGAAGTGAGTTTATTACCCCCAATGACAAGCCCATGTTAAATTCGCCAGTTAAAAGCCATTGAAGGTAAACTAGTCCTGTTTACTTAGGAACTAACTATGCTACAGGTTTTGAACTAGTTCCATTTCCTGGCGGGGTTTGATTGATATCAGGTATTGGGGAATACTAAGATTTTGCAATATCTGTATAGTTTCCTTCCAGTTCGCAGAGTTTGAACTGAGTGACTTCTCTTATTTGTTGCTTCTTTCGCTATTTCTACAAGAAGTTTAATATCATCTAAGGTTGATTTTGATTTTCTGCACCAAACTGGTAGTCCATTTGCTCTGCCCACGCTCTTCTGTAGTCTCTTACATATTAAGCACACTAGTAACTTCCCGAAAGTGTCAACGAGACATATTGGTCGGAAAGAAGACGGATCATTTGACGGATTTTTACCCTTCGGCAGCAGCACAAGTATTTGTCCTTTTCATATCGAGGGAAACGTTGAATATTTGAAGCAGCTATTGAATATATCTACTAATAGTCCGCGAGCCAGGAACAGATTTTCATGACCAATCGCCTCCCGGACGAAAACTCGTTAAATGCTTATTGAAGTTGTATAATGATGATTAGTGACATTCAGCTGGCACTTCCTTGGTGGGTTGAACAGTGGGACCTCGTCAAACATGTATAAAAAAATAAAAAATTCAGTCATTTTCTCCCGGCTGAAACTTTGTCTGATGATAGTTAATACATTATTATTAAATAAAAATAAAAGTCAGCTGGACTACATTGGTGGAATGATCGTCAGCTGATATTAAGATATCTGTTAAGATATTGTTGTTATCATTTTGAAATGCTCTAAACATTTGTAGAGGAGAAGTCAGGCTTTCAGAATTTTGTATTCGGAGGCACCCTGTGTCGCCACAGTTTACAATACAGGGTGTCAAAGTTGACCACATTGGTGCTGATGAAACTTTCAAAGCCTGATACTTTTACAATTATGGGCCGATTACAAAGATGTTTAGCTTTTAAGAATCTTCTATGTAAGGCAAACAAAAAATAAGTTTAGTGTTGCCGAATATCTTTAACCGTTTTTAAGATATTATCTGTCAAAGTTAAAAATTTTAAATTTCTCATCGACTTTCTTCAGTGTTTTATTAATAACTCTGCCATTTTAGAGAAAATAATATATCTGAAACCACCACTCAATTGGTTAACACTTTCATAAAAATACACTTCAAGCACTTGAACAGTAGCACCTCGTCAAACACGTCAATATTAATAAAACCCTTAAAATTATATTTTTCAAAATGAATAAATGAAAAAATATTGTGAGAAGTAAATTAATTCATTTATAACACAAACGATAGCATTTGACCTCAGTAACAGAACCTTAAACTCCATTTTGCTCCAGTACGTTTATAGTGGTTTGAAATTTTATATTTGTGATCAAAAGTGGAAATAATAAATATGAAAAATCATATGTAAAAATACATTTGGTATAATTCAAGTCTTCGGAGACCTATATTATAACTTTCCCAGGAATATTTTCTCGGAACAAATTAACCCTCTAGATCCCTTCCGTATAGGACATTTTAGGCCCAATTTTGAAAAAACAGTTTAAAAGTCAACTTTTGAGGGATGTTCCATAGGGTGGGAGCTATAGGGTTACAATATTCCGAGGAAATATTCCCATGACAATATCAATACAGGTCTTCGAAGATATGAACTATCCCAAATGTACTTCGTCACAAGATTTTTCATATTCAACTTTTGACCAAAATCATCAAAGTTAATACCACTGTAAAAAAATTGTGACGTAGTGGAGCAAATCTGAGTTTAAGGTTTTGTTACTGAGGTCAAATGCTATCGTTTGATATTGATTCAGTTCACTCTCACTTATCACAATATTTCTTCATTTATTCATTTTGAAAAATATAATTTTAAGGGTTTTATTAATATTGACGTGTTTGACGAGGTGCTACTGTTCAAGTGTTTGAAGTGTATTTTTATGAAAGTGTACCCCAATTGAGTGGTGGTTTTAGATATATTATTTTCTCTCAAATGGCAGAGTTATTAATATAACACTGAAGAAAGTCGATGAGAAATTTAAAATTTTTAACTTTGATAGATAATATCTTAATAACGGTAAAAGATATTCGGCAACACTACACTTATTTTTGGTTTGCCTTACATAGAAGATTCTTAAAAGCTAAACATCTTTGTAATCGGCCCATAATTGTAAAAGTATCAGGCTTTGAAAGTTTCATCAGTACCAATGTAGTCAACTTTGACACCCTGTATTGTAAACTGTGGCGGCACAGGGTGCCTCTGAATGCAAAATTCTGAAAGCTTGACTTCTCCTCTACAAATGTTTAGAGCATTTTAAAATGATAAAAACAATATATTAACAGTTGTGACATTATTACCGTAATTTTTCCAACATTTTCATTGTGCTACAGTAGACCCTTTAGGTCACCAGCTGACGATCATTCCACCAATGTAGACCAGCTGACTTTTATTTGTATTTAATAATAACGTATAAACTGTCATCTGACAAAGTTTCAGACGGGAGAAAATGACTGAATTTTTTATTTTTTTTTTACATGTTTGACGAGGTCCTACTGTTCAACCCACCAAGGAAGTGCCAGCTGAATGTCACTAATCTTCATTATACAACTTCAATAAGCATTTAACGAGTTTTCGCCCGGGAGAAAATTATTGACGAAATTTGTCCCTGGCTCGCGGTCTATAAATACTCTGGGTATAACACGATTACTCCCTTTGCTACAATGTTTGGGATTCCATCGAGCCCTGGTGCTGTTTTGTCCTGCAAGCTGCATGCAGACTGTTGAAGTTCAACACTGGAAACAGGAGAGAAACTTTCACAAGAATTCTGTGGCATTCTGTTCAATGTTGGAATATCCTGTGGTGGAAAGAATTGGGAAAGAATTGCTCTAAGTCGGTGTTGCAGTGTTGCATGATTTTAGTCTCTTCATGATCAATTTGTACGCCAGACCAAAAGGGTTATTGTCGAGGTCATCACATATGTTCAAAAACCATTCCTTTTTACTCTTCTTTATGGCGTTTTTAAAAACCTTTTTTCTCGATTTGAATATTTCGTGGAGTTTGAAGTTTTCAGGGCGGCCTCTAGATCTGATAAAATCTCTACGAGCTCGTATGCACTCTCTTCTTAGTTGGGCGATATTTTCATTCCACCAGTAAACGGGATTCTTTATGTGTTCTGGTCGCCTTCTTTTTATTGACTTTCATTGTCACAAATGCGTTACATTTTGTCTCATATTAAATTATATATAACCTCATCCCTAAGGGTTTTGGTATAATTAACGTTTTTTAGCAATAAAGTGATCAAATTATCTCCGCCGGCCTAAAGAGGGGAAAAATAATTTTAAATATTAAAAAGCTCTACAATATAACAATAAAAAAATAAATTATGAAATATAATAACATAGTGTTTCACAATGAAATCTCGACATCGAAATTTAATTTTATAATGGAGCCGAAGAAATGTGCGCTTTTCCAGTACGACTTGGTATGCAACGGATATAAACTTAAAAATGATCATACTAACAGTGTCCTACAAAGCATATTCAAACACTGGCCTTCAAATTCATATTCTCCAAAGCCATATTCGTATACTAAAAGATCACGACAGTAAATAGCGGCACAGCAGATTCATCCGAAGCTTTGTCATTGCACACAGTAAAACATAGTTCTTAACCTAAATATGTTGCTCACAAACGTACAAATAGAACCAGCAAATTGCTACAACTAAATGGTTAAACAATATATGTGGTACTTACTACTCAATGTTTGCTCCAAAGAAACTGAAAGCTTAAAACCGTCATTGGCAAGCCTAGTTACTACACATGTTATTAGGTAAATTGTGTAATTAACACCAACTTAGAGTTAATAATGATGACAAGAGAGCAACTTCACAAGGCAGTCAGTCGTACTCAGTGTACAATTTACATAGCATTGATAATAAATGAAACAAGAACATCTTGTATATGAATCACAGATAGACAGACAAGCGGAGGGGTATTAACACATACACAATGCAATAGTTAATCATAGATATGGAATCAAGTGCTGCGAGGTTGGTGTGATAAGTTCAACGTAATTATGAAGTTACTGTAACGACATCGCTAGGTGTATTAAAGCGATTTAACAAGCGTGTTTATATATATTTCATATATGATTAATTCAATGACTTACTTAACCTTTAGATATATGATTAAGTTTCTTAAAAAATACATGAAAGATGTGCTATATCTGGCGAACTTTTGTATTCAGTGTAAAATAATGGCATATTTGTAAATTGTAGCGGATAAACAATAACTGCAACTTATGCTATTATTTTCTCTTGACATCCCGTTACCCAAACGGGATCTACGGTTTAACGCCGAAAGTCGGCTGTTTGAAAAGCTTTTAATAGACTACTGATTGACTCGACAACTGGAAAGTTGCCGTCTATCTGCCCAGTCGCGTGTTCTAACTATTATCCTTTATTATAAAAACACCTTCGGCTTAATTTTGTTTATGATCTACATTCCCTATATATCTCAGGATCTTTACCAACATTTTGCTAGTAAATTTTTGCTTATAGGCCAGCATATGTTTCCCTGGAGGGCCAGAAAGTTAAATTTTCTATTGAAGAATAGGTGTTCGACGAAGTTACGTTACAAATTTAACCTATTTCTCATATTTTTGAAATGAGATTAATTAAACCAAATATGTGCCATTTAACTCGATAACCTTTTGCTATTTTTGGGGTAAAACCATTATTCCATTAGTAACTAACTTCTGTTTTTTTTGATCGAATCAGTGATGCAAGTGCGCTTCGCAGACCTCTACGGAATTTAAATTTATACCATTAAAAGAGTTCTGCAGAAATCGAAACATATGATAATATGAAGGTGCAAAGTCCAGGTCCGCCATTCCCAGCCAATCTCTCAGTTCCTGTTGGGTCATCAAAAATGTGTGTGATCTGACGTAGTCAATCTTGGCTTTGCCACTTTTTCGTCTATGATCTTTTTCACATATTATTGTCACTTCGGAAATGGTTCGCTTAAGTTTTCTTATATCAGTGAAATGCAAACGGAAATTCGGTCCATTAAATAGTTTACAGTGACTTCATGTGGCACCCAAACATCGAACTTCTTTGTGTATACTGCTTTCTTCAAATGGTCGATAACAGTTTGCTGATGAATACATAAGTAGTTTCTTAACAATGCCAGCGCTGCTTGTACGTTGGTCTTACTCAATTTTTCTATGATTTTATCGTCTTTCTAGTGATTGGTCGACCAGAGCCAAATCGCGCTTCGATCTTCTGAGCCTCTTCTCCAGTTAGTCACACTAAGTTTTGCAAGGTTCTCAGTTACCTGGTCTTTCCATCGAAGTCTTGGTCGCCCTCCTCTGGGCCGTCCATCGAGTTTATTCGCCCACGCGTACTACATGACCTAGCCAACGCAACCGCTGCACCTTATTCATACGACGTCGATACGCACCGTCAACGATGATGGGCTCATATACAGAATATTTTTCTTTTGAAAACTGCCAGAACCGATTCATCCACTTGTGTCATAACCCAATATTCTGAACCATTCATCGAGACAAGTAGAACCAGTATCTGGTGTAGCTGGATTTCGTCGAGAGAGGGCTCTGTCATAAAAATGCTTGCTTAGTCCGTAATAGCTTTTATAAGCAAGCAGGATTCTTCTCTGGATTTCGAGGCTGTCATTATTTGTTTTGTTGATGGCGGGGACAGGGACCGGCCGTGGCATAGTGGTTAGAACACGCGACTACCATGCGGGAGATCGCAGGTTCAAACCTGGCTCCAGTCATCTTAAAAAGAAAAAATAAAAAAAAAAAAAAATTTTCTTTCATTGTCGGCTCCCCTCGAATGTTGTTTGACAGCAACTTCGCAGTATTAAGCGTCGATTCAATCGTCGTGTCTAGTAAGAGCTTCTCAAAACAGTGACGTTCGCATTCGTCGATAAACAAGTAGGTGCCGTTAGTTGTGAATCTAAAAATAGAAAGCCTGTTAATTCACAACAACGCGAGAAGCTATCCCATACCTCATTCATGGGGTGCAAAGAGAAATTAAGTTTTTTTTTTTTTGATGGCGGGGACAAGGTAGATAAAATTATCTGCCACCTCAAATTATAGTTGTCAACGTTCACGTAGTTTCTCAAACGAGATGATTCTTTGTACGTTGAAACTAACAACTTCGTTTTTCTCGTTCACCATTAGATCCATTTACTCTGATTCCTTCTGTATACTTGAGAAGGCTGCCCAGCACATCCCAACAAAGTGAAGCTTAAAATGTTTTCTTTCAAACAAGCAATTTGTAAATGAATTTTTTCGAACACCAATAATTCCACTATAAACGGTTATTAGTTATTTCTTTAAGCTAAGTATAGATAGTTGCCAGAAATATCAATTTCGTCAAATCTGGTAATGTAGCGGCAATGTACCGACATGAACAGTGTTGCCAATATAAATATTTCTCTGCAAGTGGTGAATTTAGAAGATGCATAAACTTCGCACATCTTCAAATTAAATATGTTTGCAATTATCTTACAATAATTTGATACTGGCAACATTTTGCGGTCACACGATTATCGAATATCTGGCAATATTGTTGTTTTACTACGTAATGGCAATCCTTTTTTTGCAAACGTTGCCATACAAAATTTAAAGTGAAACGAAACTCCTCAAAACGTTGCATTTAATGGTTAAATTTAGGAAACCCGGAGGTTTACCCCACTCATTGTAAATTATTATTTCTTACGTTTGAAAGTTCTATCTTCCACAAGAAGGCACTTACAATGTATTTCATTTAAAAATCGGTTAATTTCACTACATTGAGAGTTAAGCAATATAATTCATAGGTTAAGGTATTTATCAGTGAGTTCATCTGACTGAAATTTCTGTACTGTTTTTATTAAACGACATAAATTTCTAGACCGCCAGTATTCGTGGTTCCGGCTCTAGAAGCTCTCCCTACATCTGCATACCCTCTTCAATGGCCCACACAACATTAACGCTCAGTATGTATTACGATATTGTTCTTGATGCGGTGCAGTTTATTACAATTTACCAGCTAAGTGCAAACACCCTTCGCCCAACATTGAACGCCGGCACCAACTTTACCATCGTCGTACAAATGTACATATGTACGTAACTAAATGTATTTTTGGTCGTACCGTACTTGTACTTCACAGTGTGCTAACAGAAGCGTTAAGATTTTATAGCAGCAACAATGAATGGCAATGCATTAACACTTTGCAATGGAATATTTGTAAGATACCTTTTGTCTATATCTAATGTACATGTACGTCTTAAACGCGGCCGTCTGTCCACCTTACTATTCAGTCAGGCATTGTATTGCCGTCCGTCTGTCCGTCCGTCCTTTTGTGTACTTGCCTGCAATGCAATTCATTGCATTCGGGTGAGTAAAGATTTACATGAGAGAGATATCAAACCACAGACGCAGTAGACAGGCCGATATCAGTTGCAACTATAACATCAATCAGTTAAATTACTGACTCACGACGAAGACCGACCCATCAGCGGAAGAACAACAACGCCGGCAATTCATCTCACAAGAAATGCTGGATAAAATATGTTGCGCTAAGGAAACTTGTAATTGAAATCGTTTCGTTTGCTAAACTTTGGAATTTCTTGATGCTGAGAGGAAATCTTTTAAATTCCTTTAAATTAAATTGAATTGCCTGAGTAAATGTTACTCTTGCACGTCTAAAGTAGAAGGGTGTAATTTCTTCAGATACTTTTCGCATTAACAGCAAAAGAATTTCCTAGGCTAAAAAAACAACGAAAGAAATAAAAAACAACAATACAAAATCCTCTGACTTAGTGCCGAATATGCGCGTTTGACGTTGTCGTTTTGTTGCTATTTGATTTATTTTTAACTCGCAATTGTCTTCTTCTTGTGCGTCGTATTCGCTTAGCAGTCGACCGTTTAAGTTTTCAGTGTGAAAATCAACAATTTTCTGTGTGAATTACATTAATGCCTCATTGACATTTTTGTCCGTCCATCGCTCCTGCTGGTGTATTTGTTTGTGCCATTCTTTCGCAAAGTGTACAATTAAGAAGTGATTGCCGTGGGGCATTTATCGGAATAATCTAAAATAATACTGAAAGTAATCGGTATCAATCAGACAAGCGCAAAAAGAACGAAAACAAATATTTTGAATTGTGCGTTAGTGCCACATTTTATTTAAGTGATATAGCGCAATTGTTAATTTTATTGTAGCGCGCGCGTATGTGTGTGAGTGTATTAAGGTTTACTGGGTGTTTAGAGCAACTAAGCGTTATTGCGATTGAAAATTATTGGATATAATTTGGATTATGTGCGATTATTGCTGAATTAAACTGGAAGTAAGTATATGTGTATTTGGGAGAGTTTTTACATTTTAACGGGGTTATATACATATACGTCTTTTTATACATCCTACGTTAGACATGAGTGTTACCTATATTAACTGCCCAATAGAAAAAATAAGAATGAAATATCGCATTGTAGTATGCTTACTTTCCGTTCGGGAGGGATGCTATCTTCCCTCACGAGTTCCCATTACCTTTTTAAAAGAATAGCCGCCTGACGTAAGCGTTATTTTGGAAATGGAAGCAGACATGATACATGCTGCCACTTTTGTTTATAAAAACAAATTGAAGGTAATGCATGTTATCACTCGAGAATCTTCGGGTTTGGTTTCTAAAATAACTTCTTTTTGGCAATGATATTGCAATGTATTGCTATATTGAGAGCGTTTCTTCTAAGTATGTTTTCTCTAATGAACAATTTTTAAGTTCTGCTTTCTAAAAGCATATATTTTCGCCTTCTCGATACCTGAAAACGTAAGCATTATTACTTATTTTCTCGCTTACAGTGTAATGTAGGCGTACAGTTCAAAAAATCGATATATAAACACATCTACACTCGGCCAGGAACAGTGGCGAACTAACCGAGAGAACATATTTTCTAGTAGAAACTAGAAAATCTCGCTTACAGTGTAATGTAGGCGTACAGTTCAAAAAATCGATATATAAACACATCTACACTCGGCCAGGAACAGTGGCGAACTAACCGAGAGAACATATTTTCTAGTAGAAACTAGAAAATCTAGTAGAAACTAGAAAATATGTTCTCTCGGTTAGTTCGCCACTGTTCCTGGCCGAGTGTAGATGTGTTTATATATCGATTTTTTGAACTGTACGCCTACATTACACTGTAAGCGAGAAAATAAGTAATAATGCTTACGTTTTCTATAAAACACATGTGGTTGTTGTGCCAGCGGTTTGCTCCAGCTTTCTTTAGAATTTCCTTTGCATGCCATTTCTTGTTTCTTTTGGTCAAAAGTGGAATCAAAAAATATAAAAAATCATATGTACAATACATTTGCGATAGTTTATATCTTCGGAGACCTATATTATAATTTTCCGGGGAATATTTCCTCGGAACATTTTAACCCTCTAGGTTCCACCCATATGAGATATTTTAGGCCCAATTTTGAAAAAACAGCTTAGAAGTCTAATAAAACTCTGAAAAAAGTCGATGCAAAATTTACAATTCTAAACTTTGAGAGAATATCTTAATAACGGTAAAAGATAATTGTATTTTTTGTTTGCTTTACATAGTGAAACATCTTTGTAAATGGCCTATAATTGTAGAAGTACCAGGCTTTAAAAATTTGAGCAGCACCACCGTGGTAAATTTTAAAACCCAAGGAAGCGCCAGCTGACTTTTACTAGGCTTCAATATACAACTCCATTAAGCATTTAACGGGTTTTTATCCGGGAGGAAATGATTGACTTAATTTGTCCCAGGCTCGTGGTCTACTCCTTATATTTCTTCTATAATTTCCAAACGGACAACTGGATGACATATAAATTTTGTCAGTTTAATTACCATGTAATTGTAGACAAACCCTCAAAAACTGAAACATTTGGCACACCCCTTCTGGTACCTCCAATACAAATGACCAAATTGACCCTCATAGTTTAACTTTCATATCTTTTTGTAAGCACCCTCAATTTATCCATACTGTGCGATAGATGTACGCTTGTGAATATTTGACTCTGAATATGGTCTACATCGACGGATCCGTTTGGTATCTCCCATACAAAATGACCTATTTTTGCAAAAATAATATTTCTCCAATAACTTTCAAGCAGACAGCTGGAGGACATTAAAATTTGGTTAGTTCGATTATCATATAATAGCAGACAAACCCTCAAAAAAACCTTAGCCTTTACCACACCAATTCTGATACATCCCATACAGAATGACTTATTTTTGTAAAATTATTATTTCTTGCATATCTTCCAAACGGACAACTCAATACTGAGAAATCCTAAGCTTTGCCACACCCTTTCTGGTACCGCCCATACAATTAACCGAATTCACACTTATGGTTTTACTTACATTTTTTTGTAGGTACACTGAATTCGGCCGTATTTTGTGCAAGATATAATAAGCCGTGGCATAGTGGTTAGAGCACGCGACTACCATGCGGGAGATCGCAGGTTCAACTCCTGGCTCCAGTCATCTTAAAAAAGAAAAAAAGTTTGCTTTCATTGTCGGCTCCCCTCGAATGTTGTCAACAGCAACTTCGCAGTATTAGTGTCGAGTCTATCGGCATGTCAAGTAAGAGCTTCTCAAACAGTGACGTTCGCATTCGTCGATAAACAAGTAGGTGCCGTTAGTTGTGAATCTAAAATTTCACTCAGAAATGAGTATGGACTATATGGGCCGACCGCTTTTGGTTCCTCCCATACAACATGCGACCGAAATTAGTATGGGTGATGGTATTTATCTGTCAGTTCACCTAACTGAAATGTCTGTACTATTTTTATTCTCATTGCTCTGGTATTATTTTCTTCTCTCTCAAGCTACACACCAATCAGCACGATGGTCCCGTCGTGACTGTCCTTTCCTACTTTCCTTCGTCTGATGTTGTCCAAGGCTTCCTTCATATATATGACCAGAAGATATAGTAGAGTAGTGCTCTGATCTAAGCAGCTCCTATTTTCCTGGAAAACTGTTTATTATGACTGCTAATATCTTGAATATGGTGTTAAGCTAACGATGTCAGTTCCTTTTCTATCTCAGACAACCGATAGAGAGCTTCTCCATCTTGTGCTCTCTTATATATGATCGTTCGGAGATGTCCATGTACATTTGTGTATGTCCTTATGCGTCAAGATGAAGAGAGATGACGAGTTGAAATGTCAGGTACAATTTTACTGACTGCTCACCGTTGTTGATTCCAACTTCACAACCGTGCGTTCCAATGCTAGTGCAAATGCTGGTATTGTCGTTTCCAGCATTAGCGTTAGAGTTATTTAGGAGTGTTATATCTCCTCTTAGGATCTTTGTTGAGCGTATTGGTTGTGCGTAAAATTCATCCAACATATGGTTTTCAGGATCTTCTGTTGGGGCACAACACTGGAATTACTATGGTTATATCATAGCTCGTATGACCGAGTAACGGAACTGGCATTTTCAAATTTTACAGGAAAACACTTTCAATCTTATTGTTAGTCTTTTATTTGGTTCACTAAACCCCTACTGTATAAATCCTTGACCACATTCGACCCACCACTAGCCGAATTTTTGCGCTACACCCTTTATTTCAAATGCAAATCAACGCCAACATGCAATTGTCGTTTAAGTATTAAAATCATGTCTATTCGGCGTAACAGCAAAATGTAATTCTCTCCAATATCATTTCACACAGACACAGACATAGACAACGAAAAAGTCCTTTCCTTTATTTTCGGAAAATAAAATGAAAATCTATACAATGTTGTATTATAAATCAAACCTATTTTTAGAGTCATTTCAAAAAGACAAAAGCCACAACAACAACGACAGCGACGGCGACAAACAAACGAAAATAAATCAGTCACAGAATGCCGAAATACAAAATGCACAGACAGCAGCAACAACAACAACGACAACGGACGACAATAAATAGTTGGCAATCAATCGATGAGGTCTAAACGATTTGATTAAATGGCCAACCAAACATTTACTGATAAATAATGCAGCGTAACGCGCGCATACATCAAGTTACTGCATTGCACTGAACAGAACTATCAAACTGAAAAGACAAAACTGCAATTTTGAAAAATTTGTTTAAATAAATAAAATTACGTGTTAATTGTTTAATATCACAAAATAAAAAAAATCTCTCTATATATATAGAGTTTTAAATAAAACTGTGTAATTTATACGTAATCAATCAAATCGATTCCAAAAGGAAATTGAAATCCGAATAAGCTACAGCTAAAAAAAAAGAATGAAACAAATTTAAATTATGTGTGTTGGTAGTAGCAATCAAAGAGGAGAAATCCGTGAAAAAAAACCTTAATGTTTTTCATTTGTATTTAATTTTGATTTAACAAAGTGTGTTTATTACAAAGTGTGTGGAAACATGAGCGGCTATATTTATCCGAATTGTGTCTAAAAAAATACATATCAGTTATATTTTGTATCTTTTTGTAAAAAAGTTGATTTATTAATTTTCAATATTTACTCAGTTTGTGTATTAAACAAATACAGAATATGTATGTGTATTGGTGTTAATATGTTGCTGTTAGCTCTGTGAAACCTATATTGAAATCAATTGGCAATCAATTGACTTTTAAACAGAACTTAAATTATTTAAATATGTTACATGGAATTTGTACAATTTATAATACTTCTACTCGTTGAATATTGTAATTTAACTCCTACGCACACACACACACACTGACACATTTCCCTCTGACATACACATTCTCTTTCACTCATTCTCTCTCTCTTCCTCTTCTATCACAACATCGTGCATTAACATGTATGAGCTCTTTGATTGTATTCATATCCTGCCTTTAAGTGTTTACCAACACCGTGACACTACTCAGGCACTCGCACACAATGAATATTTATAAATAATGAAATACTTTGCATGTGCCTGAGTTTGTCTATAGGCATATACGTAAATGTGTTTATTACTTGAAGTATCCCTCTGGTTTCGTCTGTCTCTTGGTTGATTTTCCTCCTCTCTCACGTTTTCGGCTCCTCTCACTTTTGTGTGCACACTTGCAGACCTGTCGCTGTCCAGTGTTGTGTCTATAATAGGTTTTGGCATCGAATTGTGTTAACTTGATGTGTTAAAACACAAAATGTGTAAATTTAATTTACAGCAAACGTTCCATTATACATTTACGTTGGTACCCGTGAGTGCTGGGTGAAATATATGAGTAATGTACACTGTTTCATTGATTTAATATTAAGTAAGACTTTTACGGTATAGTTTTATAGATCGGTTAAGATCGTTTTACTATACGCAATTATTTGTCGACAGCATGGTTATTTTTGAGGCAAATGTCATCCGTAATGTTCAACAAACACAAATCAACAGTTAAGACTTTTACTAAATATGAACATAGAAATTTCGATGAGGGTAATAGATTTTTCCATTGGCATTCAACTTTTTCATGTTTTGTCTGAGAAAATCAAAATAATATTGACTAACGTTCAACTTATATTAAGACAAATCGAATTAATAGTGGTGAAATAATAATTCATGCTTAGAAATTATAAAAATAAATTAGGGAACGTTAGGAAAATACAAATGTTAAATTCTTATATCATATCGAGATATCCACTTTGTTTTGTCCTCGTTTAACATAAGATCCACTATGGCCTATTCCTTTTGAAATGCTTAGAAGACTGCAGTCACAGCTCTCAGTTTTTGGTCAAAAATGTATATATCATCACAAAATGCATATTGCATGTGGTTTGTGTGGATTACCGCTCCAGTCGTGCTTACTCCAGCTTTTAAAATGATCATCTTTACAGGTATGTTGAAGAGATTACATGATAGGCTTAGGCTTGTCAAATCATCGTCTGGTGAAGAATTGCTTGATAAGGTCCATGTCAATCATTAATGAAATCTTCGTATCGCTCAGGCTCATTCCGCTCAACTCAGCCAAGATATATTTAATTTCTGCCTTATCGGGATGTCTAAGGTAGCTTTCGTAAGATTCGATAATGTTTGATAACACTGGCTGCAGTCCTTCATAGAACACACTCGACGGGACCTCGTTTGCGGTGGCAAAAAAGGTTAATTCTGCGGTAGGTTTTGGCTAGTGTTTTTGTCCCGAGAATTCCCGGGACAAAAATCCCGGGAATCCCGGCCAGATTTTTGTCCCGGAATCCCGGGAATTCGACCGGGATTTCCCGGGATTTCATTACGCTTATTTAATGAGTCAATATCAAAATATTTGATAAGTTAAAATCCACTAGAACCACAAATTATTTAGTATTCCAAAATTTTACTATAAAATTACCAATTGGTGACTATTTTATTGACCATCACTATCATCATCCGTCTCTCGAAGTTTTGTTAATTTTTGAAATGTGCTTTCATAAGAGAAAAATAAGAAAAATACGAACATATTCAATTGCTAAAATGGATCAGCAATACCATGTCTACGAGTTTATGAATACTTGTTGATAAGCATTTATTCTAAAACAGTATTTTTAAGCCGGTTGACTGACATATAACTTTCTTTGATGGTGTACTGGGTGACTGTACCTTTATGTGATTGGTTTGAGCGATGTTAACACTTGTCCCCTCTTTCTACCAAGGAGTACGAATCTCAAAAAATCTTTTCAGATTGCACAGTTACCCTATAAAATAAGTGTTTAATCTAATTGTGGCTATTCCACCTCATCCCATTTACGGTTTTGTCAGGTTTCCCTATATATTTTTGCGACTCTATCTTTAGCCGTTGGTCTGGTTGATGGTACAAGTTTTACCCCTTTTAGAGCATTTTTAACACTAAAGAACGAATTTTGAAAAGTGCCTTCGAATATGGATTTGTGCAATTATAGCTTTACTTCTAAAAGCACGAATTTTAAATTCTATACGGAGATTGCTTAACGGTTTTAACCCCTTTTGACCTTTAACCCCCAAAGTACGAATTTCGAAAAATCGTTCCTTGCAGCCCTTTTGTTCTTAAAGAAGCTTGCTCATATACATTTCCACGATGAAAGCTTTTGTCGTTTGACCTGGATAATGTTAAACAATTTTTTCTTGTTGTGCACCTCTCTAATTCTGTAAGGTGACTTTTCATATAAAGGACTCACGATGATAGCTTGATTTAATATTAACAACTTTTCGGATAAACCATAACTTGAGATTTTTAAAATTATTGTAATGTTTAATTTCGTATTTGTTTGTTTCTATTAAATTAAAGAACTATTTTCTTTAACAGATTTTTTTTTATTTATTTTTTGTTTTGGATCGGGATTTCCCGGGATCCCGGGAAAATTAAATAAAAATCCAGCTTTCCCGGGAAATGAAAAATGCCGGGAAATCAAGAACACTAGTTTTGGCACACACACACTAATTCATCAGGCATGCCCTCATTTAGCCAAACTGTGCGTATAAACTGGTGGATGATCATAATCGCCTCATACCTGTCGGATTTGAAGAGCTTTCAGTCGTATGGCCAGACGAGACGTATAGTAAAACTGTAGAAAAGGTTACAGCTCACAAATGTGAAATGTTAAATTCAATACCTCTGGATATATTGTAATTTTTTTTTGAGTTACAGAAACGGTCCAACTGAGAATCAAATAAAAACTCTTTAATTAACTCGAACAACAATCTCAAAAGAAATCATAATTTCTACTGGGTGGGGTAGACCCGGTTTCTTAGGTTTTACCTGTATTTACAAAATTTAAAAGTAAAATGAAATAAATAGGGGCACAACGTGTCCGATTTTAAATCGGAAATAAACGTTTAATAAACGTTTACCTTCCGCACAATTTTTCTGACTTCAGCGTACTTACAAAAAAGATATACATGTAGAACTCTGTGATTTCGGGTTCCAGAATAGGCGTGGCAAATTTTTCAGTTCTCTATGGTTTTGCCTAGATAATTTAACTAACAAAATTAAAATATACTGCAGTTATAGCCGGGAATATTTATTTTTCGAAAATAGGTTATTTTGTATGGGAGGTACGTACGAAAAGGGGTCCGCCGATATAGTCCATATCTATTCCGAAGTCAAATTTATATCATGCTCACAATATGACTTATTTAAGCTGCTTACTAAAAGAAATATGTGTAAATGTATTTAAGTGAATTCGTTAATTTTTATGACAGGTAGGCAGAAGGGTTGGGGCAAATGTTTCGGCTTCTTAAGTATTATTTTTAATTAATATAACTTACCGATTTCAAAAATCCTCCAGTTGTCCGTTTGGAAGTTATTAGAGAAACAGTTATTTACCAAAAATACGTCTTGTTGTAAGGTTGGTATCGTAAACGTACATCTTTCGCAAAATATGACTGAACACTTAAGTGTACTTAGAAAAAAATACGTATATAAAACTATGAGCGTGAACTCAGTAATTTGTATGGGAGTTGCCAGAAATGGCGTGACAAAGGTTTGTTTTTTTTGAGGATTTGTCAACTATTACAAGATTATCAATTTTAACAAATAAAAATATCATCCACTAGTCCATTCGAAAGTTATGGAAGAAATATTCATTTTCCAAAAATAGGTAATTTTATAAGGAAGGTATCGGAACGGGTCAGTCGATATAGACCGTATTCATTCCTAAGTTAAATTTACATAAGCGAACATCTATCGGAAAATATGGCTGAATTAAGGGTTCTTACAAAACAGATATTTATGTAAAACTTTAAGGGTCAAATCGGTCATTTGTATGGGAGGTATCAGACGAGGCGTGTCAAAGGTTTCAGACTATTCTGTCCATTTACAATTCTATTCTTTCATTTTGGAAAATTGTAATACAGGTACAATTTCATACGGATCAGTTAAGGTGTACACGAGTTATCGTGCCCACCAGCTATCCAGTTAGACAGACGGACATAGCTCAATCGTCTTAAAAAGTCCTGAAACGAATTTGGTCTTAAGAGATTTGGGGTCTAAATCATCTCCTTAAATGTGTTACCCTCATCCCTAAAGGTGATGGTATAAAAATTGCACTGTTTGCATATAAGTTTCAAAGTTCAAGCGTGAGGCGACTCACTTCATTTTGCGGAGGTACGTTACTGGCATTCTATCAAGATTTCGAGCGGGAAACAGCTCACAGTGTTAAAATAACGTACGATTGTTAAAGTAACTTGTATTTGGTCCATGTCGTTGAGCATTTATGTATTCCATCGTCCCTGCGAAAAAATTTGAAGGATATTTTAGGTTTGCTTTCTTTATAAAAAAAACGATTGTGTGTCAAGGGAAATTAAGTTTTTTTAAGTGTCAAGCTAAACCGAAAGTAAAACAATTGTGTAGCATGATCCAGAATTAATTAAGACATATTAAGTACGATCTAAAAATAAATATATATCAAACCAGAAGGAGTACGGCAAAGGTTTCGGTTTTCGGAGGGTTTTTTACTATTACAAGGTAATTAAACTGACCGATTCGAATATAATTTAGTTGCCCGTTTGGAAGTAATTGTTAAAATATTATTATGCCTCGGTCCAATTTCGAATATAGCGATAACAATTTCATTCTATGTAAATAGGCCTTTTGAGAGTAGTTTCCAGAAGACGCGTACTAATATCGCCCATATTCTTAACCGATCTAAAATTAAAAAAATGTTTATGGTAAGCCTATGCTATCTGAATCAATACAACTGAATCTATTATACTAGCTGATCCGTCAAACTTCATCCTGCCTACAAAATTATTGATAAAGATTTTGATTACTTTATACTCTACAAACGATTGGTCCATTACTTTAGTCACACACAATTGATTTATCCTGATTTAGTGCCTCACTTTTTTCTTCCACATTCAACCTAGATATTCAATAATGCCTTATTACTTATAGACTACTTCATAAGAAATTGCATAATCCTTCTTAAAGTCGAGAAGCTAATTGATTGTATTGAATGTCACGCCCCGAATCAACCGACTCTAGATAACGTTTCGAAAAATCCCAAATTTTTGCTTTTACTCCAGCAGAGCAACGAAGTCAGCAATTATCATGATTATAGGCTCACGCATTTGGTCACAACATCAATTTCTCTGATTCAGTGCCATGTGAATTTTTACCTCCTCTCAATGAGGGATTTTAAAAATCCTAAATTCACTATTTATATCCTAGGGTAACCATCCGCTTCAAATTCCATGGTTCTAAGGAGACGCGTTGGTTCAAAACGGCAATTTCTCTTATTTATTAGCACGCCCATTTCTACCGCTTATAATTGGTATTCGAAAAAACCCATAGTTCGCTAATTTTACTTTCCTAATGAAATATTCACAACATATTTCATGTTTCTTGGATAAGGCGTTTGGTCAAAATTGGAATTTCTTTGATTAAGTGTAACCCTTTTTGGTCCTTTTTATCCCTAAAAGTACGAATTTCAAAAAATCCTTTCGCTAGGCTCTCTCATTTTATAGGAAGCAAGCCCATATTGATTTCCGCGCTTCTACTTTAGCCGTTTGGTCCGGGTGATGGTACCAGCTTTATCTTTTTTGAAGCTATTTTAGCACTAAAAGTACGGATTTCTAAAAATCCTTCGTTATAGCTTTGGTTTGGGTAATGGTAACACTTTTATCCCTTTTTGAAAGTTTTTGGTTCTAAAAGTATGAATTTGCAATATCCCATTATGAAGCTCTCTAAATCTACCGGAAGCAACCCCACATAGATACTCACGATTCTACCTTTAGCCGTTTTGTCTGGGTCATGGTATAAGTTTTATTCCCTTTTTGGCCTTTTTACCCCCAAAGTACGAATTTCGAATTGCCTATAACACTCAGTGATAACGTAGCTATCCAGTACTGATCGGAAGAGTAGTTTAGAAGATTACCCCCACATATAAACATCTCTTTATAATATTTGTATAGAAGTATGGACATCTAGTTTTCCTTTGCGCTGAATACCTTAACATTTTCCTTTTCCTGCCGCGTAGATAATAGCTGAGTTCAGTACGTAAATATCACTTCTACTAGACTTACTTGAGAGCTACTAAAATTTGAATCAAATCTTAGGACAGAAAGTCGCTAAAGTGTCAATTGACACCTGATTGACACTTGGTAATGTGTCTTAGCCAGACCTTGACCAGTTTAGTTTCGGTTCCGTAGTTCATTTTAATATCAGCACCCTAAGGCATTTAATAAGAGAAAAAGTGTAACAAAAAGTGTAATCCAAGAAATACAATTTTAAATATCGAACGATATAATTTATACCTAAAGGAAACAGTGTCGTACTATTCTCTGTTGTTTCATCTTTTGTACATCCGTCAATGTTACTATGTAGTTGTTAAAAATGTTCATAAAACTCGCAAAATCCTTTTCTCTCTCTGAATTTTGTATGTATGTAGTTGTTAAAAATGTTCATAAAACTCGCAAAATCCTTTTCTCTCTCTGAATTTTGCCAAAAGACACTTCCTCCATTAATTCTCCCCAACATTGTTACCCAAAATTCCTGCTGAATTTATTACTTATTACTTTTGAATAACGTTTTGTCGTTTTCTTTACATGTGTGATGAATGTGTTAAAACCAAGTACGTAAGATATCCAGAATAATGCGGACGTGATTAATTGTATTCAAGCGTGTTTTTGGTAACTTCTCTGTAACACAACCCAAAAAGTTAAAAAATAAAAACAAAATAAAATACCCAAACGTACATATTCCTGATTTCTTTAATTTTTTCCGGAACTCAATTTCTTGTGTCATCTATCAATCTACTGTCGTTCTCGTGATGCTGAATGCAAATGAAACATCAATTGCACCGTCCGAACAAACGTCGACGCCGACAACGATAACGGCACTGCCGCCATCGTCATCGCCAACAACATCATCGGCAATGGCATCTTCATCTCTGTTGCCAACTGCAATGGCGGTTTATGCTAACAGCGGCAACAGTAATGTTCCGAGTACAGTGACGAACAGTATCAGTGATCCGACTAGCAGAAACAGGCAATTACCGACGGTAATTGAGAATTTATCCAATAATAACTGCTGCAGTGGTATTGGGGCCGGTGCTAGTGGTTGCACCGACGTGGCAAGTGGCATTGTTGATACTTGTAGTGCCAACAGCAGCAGCAGCAGCAGTAGCAATAGTAGTAGCAGCAACAACATTAATACCAGTATTGCAATTTCCTCAACTATCAAAAGTGATAACAACTCCAGTACCAGCAACAACTTGAAGTATTCTTCATTGGCATTACATCCTTATACCTCCACGTCGATATCAGCCGATGCGGCAGCTACGGCAAAGGCAATAGCGTCATCATTATTCAAGTCGTCCACAGCATCCTCTGCATCGCTAACGCCGTCATCATCAACGTTTAAGCCATATCCGTCTATAAATTCCGCATATTGGCAGCCATCACCACATGCATCGCCATATGCCCTACCAGGTATGCCACCACACCCCGTATCGCTCTGTGAACTCTTGATCCTAAAGTAACTGTTTATGTTCCTTGAGTCCATGATGTCACCTGTCGCTGTGTTGCATGTGTGAGTGTGTCATAATGACCGAGGCATAAAGTTTTATATGGTCATAAAACCTTGAGCAGACAACCTGGCCTATCTTGGCCTCATCATCACATGCCGAGAGTTAATCACACCAGGATGGCTCGAGTTTTGCTGGCCATATCACTGAATTGTGATTTACTCAACGATGAGTACAGTTCGTATTCGTAATTTGTCACGTTTTTCAAACAAGTAAATCGCTACTGAGCTCCCCCACTCCCGGTAGTTGATCTTTTTGCGTTTCGCTCTTTATATCAGACTCATCTCTAGAGTGTTTTGCGAGCCAATTTTACCATTTTGATGGACAGTTGTGTTGTACGGTTGGTTTGCGTATGTCTGTGTTTGGTCCCGTTCCAACGAGTGGTGATGACATTTTTAGTTCGAACGAAAATGTCACTAGGTCTGCCTGCGATGAGCCATGGGCAGTGTTACATTTGTGTATTTAAGGGAAATTCAAAAATTTGTTAATATAGTGGCGAATTAAGTTAGGACATATGAATGCAATTAACTTGTTATTACGCATCTGGTAAATTAAGTATTATTAAATTGGGTTAAAGTAATAGTTTATAACGACGCATAAGGACTGCCAGTATAAAAGAGGGTATACCAATTTCAGTTATCTATGTTTTCTAGCTCTATTTAAAATTAAGAATAAAAATCTTAAAATGTGATATTGGTTAATTTATTCGGTATAATATGTGTTTCTATTGAAAATTTTTTATTAGTTGTTTCCTTATGTTACTATGTCTTCCGTTGCTGTGAATTCTCCACTATCATTACAAACTATAAGAGAAGAAAGTCACTCAAAGCAATGAGTGTTCTACCCAACGCACAGTTGTCCTTTTTACTGATCTAGCGTAACGAAATTGAAAATTTTCGACTTTCGAAATGTACCAAAATTTGTTTTCCCGCCGATAACTAACTGTTCATTTAGCAAATCGATAACTTCCAAATTTACAAATTTGCTATAATTGATCAACTGTCGGCTTTCGAACACAACAAATTTCAAAACAGCTACGACAAAAATGTTTTGGGGCGTTTTTACCAGTGTGCAGATTGTGCTGAAAGTTTGGGAAAACTCATATTGCTAAACATTTTTTGGAATTTTTAAAGTATCATCGTGTAGACCTGACCAGATGGTGGGCTTAAATCCACTGGAACATACCATTAAGCCGCTGCATTCTGCTGGGAACTCTTCGTCACCTTCAGCTAGGAGCAAAGCTCCACATCCGGCTGACCGCAATTACCACCTTCTGCTAGGTACCTTGGTACCCCATCCGGCTGGCATCTATATTCGGTTCAGTGCATGCTCATATATGGGGCATATATGGTTACTGTCCGACTTGATAGGAAGATCTCTAAGAGTTTGTCACAATTATAATCTTTCGCTTTGTACTCCGTAACAATCACCAAGACGTTGAGAGTGCAGTGCCACACTCAACTAAGAATCCAAGAAATACACAGCTCCATTTCTCTCGAGCATCAAACTCTTTGTTAACCAGCGTGTCTTTTGGTCTAACCACAGTCACTATGTGGCACAGCAAAGCTGCTCCTTACCCAAACGATCAGGCAGGCGGTTTACCTAGGGCAAACTACTCTGGGTACACCTGACCTACCGTAGTACCATCTTTAAACTCCTTGGTCGGAGCTCGTAAAGAGGTACTTCTTTACTACCACTTTTTACCTTACAGAGCCAAAAAAAAGGTCCACTGGTGGATCCCTCGGGACGTGGGGTCGGTTATCCTCAAAGGTCACCTGGAGCAGAACTCCCTTCGGGGAATATATGAGTTGGTAGGAAATTGTGGTGATTTTTAGTGACTGAACTTTAACTTCTATAGAGTAAAAAATTAGTTAGCCAGTTAGGTTAGGTTCCCTTGTGATACCATTTTAAACTCTCGTAGCAATTATTGTTACTGTATTTGGTCAAAGTTGCTCTCAAGTAATTTCATTGCACTGATAAAGGCATGGATGTTCCGCAGATCACCTACTGGTAGACAGGTATTACTTATAAGTGTTTGATGAGCAAACTTCTCACAGTTGCAAATTCAACTCCTCCAAAAATATTTCAAAGCTCACCATTTCTCTTAATATTGATCGGTCCATGAAAATTGGGGTGGCATTTTCCCAAAAGTGTATGATATGATCATTACTATCACAGATATTTCTGGCTGGGTTGTTCCCCATAAATCCAGGATCGAAAACAGATTCTGGTCCAATGTAATCCGTGTGACAGCTTATATTGATTCAATCCAGAATTTTGGCCTGACCATAGCCCGTGTACTGCCATGCTGTCGTGTCGTCTTGTCTGGGGGTAACCAGTTTAGGATCGGGAACAGTACCATAGCTGGAGTAGTAGTATTTTTGGGGATAATACCCCAATTGAGGCCGATTGTCTCCGAGTGAGTATCACCACTTCTGGTTTAGGCCCTGTCCATAGTTATCACACCATTTTAGCAGAAGTTTCAGCGCAGATTCCATCAGAGAGTCAGAGAATAATTTAGGATCTTGGCCGGTAACTGTTCGTGTTACGTCATCAGTATATGCGACAGTTGGGCATCTTCCAGGGAAGCGGCCAGTTTGTATTCCAGGATATCGGCCAGTGTGTATTCCTTTTAGATCAGCGATTTTTCTATAAGACTGATTATCATATACATATAAAGCAGTTTTCGTGTATTTACTCTTCGTGTAGGCATGTTGATCTGATGATCATTGGGAATAGTATGGGACGCCTTATCCCCTTAAGTGTATACAAAACAACTATCCGGTTCCTCAGATTTTAAAGACTTTTGATAGTCCATTGAACTCGATGTTAAGTAATCGGGATGCCGGAAATTTCAAAAATATTACTGTCTGAAGTTTCCATAAACCGGTAATCACTTTTCTGGCAGCCTGGGAAGTGTACTTCCATCAGTATTTCAGATCAGAATATACATAAGCTGATTGACGTGTCAAACGATTGACGCGACTCCTCAGACCTCTAAAATGAAACTTTAAATCTCGATGATATCGCCACCTATCGGGTTCAGTAATATACTAATGGGTTATAGCTCCCAGATTAAGAGCTATATAACCCAACAGCTTTCAAAACTCTTCCTTTCACATGTTGTTTTGCCGTAAATGCCTACACTTTAAGTTCACGATTTAAATCTTCATTTAATTAAAGTTCAATATTTATTCATCATTACGATTTAATGAATATTTCAACGGTACATTTACTCTGCGCAAACAGAAGTTAATTCTCAACTCGACAAGTATTTTTTTCCGTTTCGTGCCTGTTTTAACATAATTAAAATTGATGAAATTATGGCTGATGATCCCTTATGCAATACTATACCTTCGGCTCTCAGGCCAAATAGTCTTGCTGATGGTAATGGCAACGCGGAGGCAATGGAGTTATCCAATCTACACTACAACAGTTGAAAGCCCCATCCGCATTCGCATGTATTTGCTCAGTCACGTGCTTGCATTTTGTCCACATTTACATAAGAATTTACGATGATGATAGGATATCCTCTTATCGCCATTGATGCTGATGACATTTATGTGATATTAACTTTATGAAAATGAATGTGAAAATTAATATGTTTATTATAGGCAAATATATGCGCGATGAAATCAATTTTATTGACTATAAACGTACAAAAATTTAATCAGTTGCTGTTTTTCGCCTTAAAATAAATGGAAATGCTAATGGCACAAAGAAATGATAATGACAAAATGAAAGGCGTAAAAGATAATGGGAGAAATGTCGCGGATATCACAACCGAAAGACAATACTCTCACGTATGAAGTTGAATAATTCAATTATTGTGCATGACGGCAATTGACAGCAATTCTTTTAATCATTATTCACGTTTTACCCATTTGGTGGTATCATGTCATACTTTAAATGTGCCACAAAATAATTGGGTTGTTTGCCTTATTTAAATTCATTACTTGCTGAAAATCGATTTACCCAAATTGTTTATGTAGATATTTTATTAAATCTTCAGTTGCAACATACCATATCCTCTTTAATCCACTCATGCAGGACAAAAGGAGTAGAGACGACCTACAATATCGTGTTCTCTCTACCCGTGAGCATTGACTGCTGTATACTCTTGTTTTTGTTTACTAGCCTCTGAACCATTTAATATAACGACTCCTCCTTGGTTCTTCCTCTCACTGACTCTTTGAGCAGAATTTGTGTCACTATGGAATGGAGTGTGGAATGTGAGGGTGAGTGGTTGGTCGGTGGACGCCTTCTTGTTTAGTGTTTGCCGGCACCGTGTCGTTAGTTTAATTTGCATAAACTACAGCAATCTAACTTACATACAAAACTAGCACACTAACACACACATTAGAAATCGCTAAAAGATACGCTCAGGCAGAAGAAGATACACCCAACTTTTCCGCGTGGATTCTGCTACAAATATGAATACACCTCCATTCATTTACAAGGACATAGAGCTGAGGTAAACGCCGGGATGAACAGTGTTCTGCGGGTTTATCTAAATTTAAAAACACAAAGTTTGTTAGTCAAATTGTCGAAAAATTTATCGAATTCTGAATTTAACTGTTTATATACGTATATGGTATAGGGGAGAAGACCATGGCAAGATGATTAGAACACGGGAGACCAGTGTTCGATTCCTGACCCAGTCATTTACATTCCTTTCATTGGCGGCCCCGTCAATGTAATTGACAGCAAATTCGCCGTAGTATCGATTCAATCGGCATGCCCAGTAAAAGCTTCTCAATCGTTGTGTGAGTTTTAAAATTCCCAATAATTTGAGAAGTTCTCCCATATCTCATTCATTGGATATAAAAGGAAAATAAGTTTTATATGTACACACAATACGAGTACGTTCTATTCAATATTTACCAAACATAACATTAGCATGAGAAAATTTTTAATACAGATTAAACGTTCCGCTAACGCTCAATGAATAGTTGTTGTACCGACGTCTCATCTCTCAATCGTATACACCGTAACCCAATATATGAGCATGCACTGAACTGCCGCCTATCGACCATAAATTGTACTAAGCGCAAATTAAAACTAGTAAGAAAGTTTCAGTCAGGCAACCCGATGTACATATACCCTTACCCTCAGTAAAACATAAAATTTTCTTTTATATTGATATTATGACTCGATTTCTAAAGTGGGCGGAGTGGTACATTTGTATGGGATGTACCAGAAGGGGCGCGGCTAGACTTCCAGCTTTTTTCCCTAAAACTTTTTCCTGTTAAAGCTTAAAAAATATAGAATTTGGGCACGATCGTGACGAGTGTTTCGATATTATTACTCCTTCCCCAAAGTGGGTGGAGGGGTGCATTTATATGGGATGTACAAGAAGGGGCGTGTCTAGAATTCCAGATTTGTTCTCCAAAACTCTTTTCTGTTACAGCTTTACTAAATACAGAATTTGGACAAGATCGCATTAGGTGTATTGATATTATTACTCCATCTCTATAGTGGGCGGAATGGCACATTTTTATGGGAGGTACCATAAAGAGCGTGTTTAAACTTCCAATTTTTTCTCCAAAACTTTATCCTGTTAATGTAGCCCATTTGCAATACCGTAAGTAGTTTTGGGGAGATATTAACTCGTGCAAAATTTCAAAACATTTGGTTGCGTCTTTCGATAGTTATCGTGTGCCCCAGCCGGACAGCCAGACCGACAGACGGACATGGCTCAAACGATTTAAAAAGTCATGAATCGAATTTGGTTCAAAGAAACCTAGGGTCTTAAGTGACTCCTTCTATATGTTACACTATTGGGTCATATCAAATGATATTTATTCTCCTACCCGTAAAGTGAGGGTATAAACATTCCACATGTTTTCTTTTCACATCTTCTACTAACCCTTAGCTTTTCCTCAGTGTAATTAGAAATTCTTCTATCTAACTCGAACCACTGTATTACAACGACACAGCAGCAGCACCACCACCATCACCTAATGCTGATGACGATAACAGAACTCTGTAGTCCGTATTATATGTTGCCACCATAGTAGAAATTGTGCAAATATCCTAAACGTTAGAAAAATCGAGGTGCATTTTTGTAATTCCATTCCATGTTCCACTCCTGGTGTCGCTGTCGTTGTCGTCTAATAGGACATTAAACCATTTTTAAATGGGGCTACTGGAGCACATTGCAAGTGAAAGTTTTGCATATAAATCCAATACAAAGCTCTATCCACTTACCCACGGCCTGAGAACTAGTACACGTAATTGTGGTAGCAAAGAAGGACGGAGAGACGGGTAACAAGTGCTTTGGTCGTTGCTGTATGTAATTGCAGTCGTTGTGCCACTGTCGTTTGGCGTTGGTAATTGTAGGACACTAGTAGGTAGGTAACCAAACACACTTTAGAAATTGTCCTTTTACGTACGTTTTGACCAGACACAAGTTGTTTATAGTTGGATTTAGTTGGACACAGAACACCTAACCGCCTCGCCTCCCCTTTGTGTGGTGTGAAAGCGCCATTTCTCGAGTGCAGAACATTTGAGGTCAAATGAAATAAATGATTTTTTAATTCTTACTTAATTGCTGTCTTAAATTGATCGTAAAAAACAAACGTTGTAGAAGATAAAGTGGAACAACATTTATATTCTCTTTTAATTCGTTTCAGCTTTAAAAAGTGAAATATATGGCACGTTTTGTTATGTTGGTCAAGGTAGAGATAGTTTGTGATATCTGTTTTAACCGGGCATTTGAATGAGTTTGCAGTTGACATTACTATTAACGAGTGGAGGGAGTTTAATTTCAATTATTGGGAAGTTTTAGTTCAAAGATAGAGATTTTTTGAAGAATTTATTTAGTGTGCAAAAGCGGTTTTCAAAAGCCCAAATTGTCACAGCAATTCATTTGCGACAGCACTGCCAGCATATAAACAGTTCAAAACAGGCCATTAACTACCGCCAATCCATTATATCTTAACCGGTTCCAGCCACCAAGCCACCTTGTTAAATTGGATTTAAATAGAAGGTGAACTACTTCAGTGTCCTATGGATAATACGTATGGAACTAGTTTTAGATTTGCATTATTCCATACCGGAAACTTTGTACAACTAATGATTATATGTATATGGATTAGTTTTTCTTAGATTATTATGGCTGCAATAATATTATCGTGTGTGAATTGTGAATTGAGAAGTTAAGAACTGCCAGAATAGGTGATATAGGCAGTATTTAACTTCTCAATTCACAATTCACACACGATAATATCATTGCAGCCATAATAATCTATGGATATGGATATTTGAAGTGATATTATGAAGTATATTTTTAACTCACGTACTTGTTTTATGTATTAACAACTAAAGTGTTTTTTGTCGTCGTTGCATAGCACCTATGGGTAAATTGATATCGTTGTTCGTTAATAACCAGATTTTATTTTGTTAATCACATCTTTAGTTATGCTATTAAAATACTTGTCGATTACTGGAATATATAAATCTATATGTGATTTGAACTCACGGTTATTTGCTTGATAATCGAGTGCTGTAACACACAATACCACGATCGCTCACATTAACGGGAAATGCTTAATTTGGTAAAATACTAATATAATTATACCCTTCACCACGCGCTCGCACGGACCGAAGGGTATGTTTAGTTAGTCCTCCAATTTATAACTGCCATAAGGAGGCGATGTAGGTATGACAATATAAACAAATATATATAAATGATCAGCGTATAAAATTAAGTCGATTTAAAGATGCACGTTCGTCTGTGCCCGCGACTTCAGACTTAGTTTAAGAGCTATAGAGAAAAATTATGCAAGCTTGTATCCTCTAAGCCTAGGTTTAGTTCTAAGATGTGCAAGATTGGACGAAAACTAGGCCCACCTCCATTGCAAACCACACCATTTTGGGGATGTTCTCTCCATCAATCCCATCTTTTCGAGCTGGATCATTCTCATTCGCATTAGATGTCCCAGCTACCGCATTCGTCATATTGGAAGAGCTGGACATTCCATCTTGCTGTACATGGTTCATACATCGGTGGTATTACCGGTTAACGATGATGAATCAAAGTATTTCTCGATATATTTTTCTCTCGTAGACTCCCAGAAAAAAATCATCCGCTTGTATTATTAACCTTCTTGGTCATAAATGATAAATTATCGCATTGTCTGAAACCTCGCTATGTTGATGGCTCCATCAGATTTTTATCCCTCTTTTCTGAAAATCTCGTTAAGGTCAGTGTCACTCGCAAAGTCGTTTTAGCTTCGCAAGGATGTCAAAGTTAGTCAACAAAAATATGATAAGTGTCAATCTGAATTTCTTGGATTTTCTTCAAGATTTGTCATAATTTGAATTTCTGGACATTCCATCTTGCAGCCTTAGGCAATAATATATGTATATATGTAAGTTCATTAAACTCCTGTTGAAAAGTAGGGCCGAAACAAAAGAATTGTTATCGGTTTGATCTTTGGCCAGGATTCTCAGATTGATCCACATTACTTTATCAGCTTTATAGCAGCCGTTCGAATTAAAACTACGCAGCTTGGTGTTGCGGAAAATCTCATTTGAGGACCAGACTTTGTTTAACATGGCGAATGCTTGTCTCCTTTGAGTGTTATGCACTCTCAGGACTAATTACACTGCCCAAAGATCAGAAGTGGGTAATGCGCTTGATTGGTTCACCGTAATTATTTATATGGAATCGCTGATGGAGATGAAGACCGCTTTGTTAGTATCAATATTCAAGCCGACAGATTTTGCTTTTTGGCTGAAAAAATCCATTATGGTCTGTATGTCAAACTGCTTTAAGGAGGGAAATGCGATGTCATCAATAAAGGCGAGTTACTCTAGATGACTGGATAGGCCCCTTAGCACGTCATCAATCACAATTAGGAAGAGCAGTGGTGACATAAGATAGACCTGTTTGGCCCCAGAATTTGTTTAAAGTGATGGGGACAAACCTGGTTGCTGTGGAAAACCCTGATTTTGAATTCGTCATAAAAAAAAACGTTCTTTCCCATTGCACCCCATGAATAGCATCTCGCGTTGTTGTTAATTAACACGCTTTCCATTTTAGATTCCCAACAAACGGCACCTACTTGTTTATCGACAAAAGCAAACGTCACTGTTTGAGAAGTTTCTACTAGACATGCCGATTGACTCGATGACTGGAGCCAGAAATCGTACCACGGAACTCCCGCATACTAGTCGCGTGTTCTACCCACTATGCCACCGCCGGTCCTATGAATCCTTTATAGTGTGATTTAATTATATATTGAATGTGTTTTCATCGTTCGGTTCAAGATCTATTTCTATTGTTGCTAAAAGATTTGTTTTACAAGAGTTGTGTGAAATTGATTTTATTGACAGCTGGCAGGGCGAATATTTAATTCGATGGTTGCCAAACTATCTCGTCAGAACCCTTTGCTTATTATATTTAGCAATATAAGTTCAAATGAACTCTCTGCATATACTGTCAAAGTATATGTCCATGCAGTTCCTAAAGTGAGATATATCGCCCTTTGCTATTGCTATATTTTGCCTCTGTTTTTCATCCTTCCAGATAGTTTCAAAAAGGGGGTGAAGTTATAGCGCCGTAACTTTTAAGTTATCTCTGTTTCCTAACCTCAAATTTGGTGAAATTTTTGGGCCTTATCTCTATCTCTGGACATTTCGATATTCCCGCACTCTCTCCCTCTTTGCCTCCACACACACTTTTTCCTTTTGAAAAGGTGTTTCGTCTCTTTTCTCCTCTTCTTGACGACCATAACGATTGATACATGCATTCCATCGATTACCATGACATCAATATGGTTTCTTGTCTTTTGGTAATGGAACATTCAGGTTGCGTTGTGGATGTCTTTTTGTGAAAATCAAACTCTTGCCACTACAATGTTTCTAGTCTGATTATCAGTCTGAATCCGTTATTTAATGTATTACTTACTGTGTAGCTGTACTTTTCGACTGCTGAAGAAGAGGAAACTTTCCTTCCTATTTTGCCATTAAAATCTTGCACAACAAATATAATGTCATGGCCAGGGCGTCATATATTTTCTCGAGACGCAAATACAAAAAATGAATCTTTTGTATACTCTTCTTTTTATTCAGTCGGGACCCAAAAAGGAGTTATCAAAGAATGTTGCGCCTTGATGCGAATAATAGCTATTCGATCACTTCGGAGGCCACTTGAGAACCTCTGCAGATAGTTTTTGGTTATTCCAAAGTGATTAACGATCAAAAATCTCAAATATATAAAAAAATACATTACATCCAAAGATACTTGGTGCTTCAGATGTTTACTTTTGTGGTTAATGACTAAAGTATTGACTTTGAAGTGTGCATAGCTAAAAGAAATCAATGTTCGTCCTTACGCTACTTCAACGAAAATATATTCTTTCCCTAATGTAATTTATTTTCCCGAAGTTTATTCCCGAAATAGTGTCGTCGGATATATTCACAAATATTATTTAACTACACTGTACAACATTTTTCTGCTCATTGATTTGGAACACAATTCTGAGAACTGCACGTGAAAGTAGCCCCAAAAAGAAGAAGTTCTACATCATACGTTTTGTCAAGTTACATGCCATAATAATTTAATATCGATTTGAAGTTAGTAAGTATCGTATAGGGGAATTTGCCATGTTTTAGGCTCCTTTGTTTGACATAACTCGGAAACCACTAGTCCAATTTAGCTGCAACAAGATTAAAAAAATTAAGAATTACAATTCCTTTAATCTGTTCATATAACGTTTCCCTACATAAGCAACAGTTTCACTTTTCCATTCATCAAATGATTTTGAACTAGGTTATTTTGTAGCAGTTACAATAAAACTGTTGTACTCCGTGGCGTATGATTTACGTGGAATATTACTTATAATAATCATACGCCACCATATAGAGTTTATGTAATGTCAAACAAAAGAGCCTAAAACGTGACAAATTTCCCTTTACGATACTTACTAACTTCAACTCGATATTAAATTATTATGGCATGTAAATTGACAAAACGAATGATGCACAACTTCTTCTTTTGGGACTGCTTTCACGAGCAGTTCTCAGAATTGAGTCCCAAAATCATGTGTTGTACTGTGTAATATAATGTTAAAATGCTTTTCAATGAACAATATAATTACAATCAACAATATCCTTATAGTATTTCTATAGTTACCGGTGGATTTTTTCTAATACTAAGAGGTCATTTTAATATTTCCGAATATGCACGTTTTAGTCTACATCAAATTCCTACGAACTAAGTAGTTGAAAGATCCCTTGTGAAATAATATACATGTACGAAAATTTCATTAGTTTATTTCTTCCTAACACATTTATGAAATTTAAATGTAAAACTTTAAAGTTTGGTCTTTTAATTAAAAAATTGCTATGTGACTAAATTCAAACAAAATTCGTACACATGCTAACTTTCTATAAACTAATTTTACGAAACTAGACCAAGATTGTATGACACTATAGAAATTCCTTTTATGTGGGTCATAATGTAACAGCAATTCACTAAAACTTCTGGAGACAAATGTATAAAACGTATAGTCTCATAAAAATTAATGATAACTTTCCATATCAATTATAAATCCCAAAGCTTAAACTTGATAATGCAAAGATACGACTACATATAATATCAATATACTCTTATGTGCTACGAAGCATTTACAATACTTACAATACAATAGTTCAAATATATGAACATTTTCAGCATAGTAAGAATACTGGTGCTGCAGTCTTCTATACTGTAAATTTTGTACACACACGTACATTAGTGTGTGCGTTGAGTCTATATATCTAGCCATTTATATTCATACAACGTTGCAGAATTTTGATTAGATTGCAATGTAAAAATGGCAAAGAAAACTACATTGGCTATGCATAGTACTGTGTGCAGTTTGTTGCTGGTTGTTGCAATAAAATAATAGTAATAATGGCATAACAAACGAAAACCGCAGAATTTTCAACACCCATTTATCCTTAGCCCCCTAGACATGAGCCTTCCAGTTAGCGTCCCGTTTTGCTTTCCCTGCCCATGTATGGAAGAAATTGTAACAAGAAAGTCACAACCTATTACTGGGATAGATGGCTGTGTGACTGTACACGATAGCACAGTGGAATGGAGGACAATTTATTTCGGTTGTATTTTCATATTACATTTCATTTAGTGAATTTTCAGTGTGTGTCTTTTGAAACACCGAAATTAACAACCGAATTCAATTCAATTTCAAATTTTAAGGGTATCTTAGTCACTACAGACGAAATGTGAGATTTTTAAAAAATCTTAGTAATGATTAAAGAAACTTAAAACCAACATACTATTCAAAAACTTCTGACAATAAGAGAAGCAATTCAAACCGTTTTTTGCTCTACTGTTTCTAAGTCACGTTACGATTGTGTCGGCTCTACCACTCTAACAAACAAGGTTACACAGTTCGCTATTCATTTAATAAGAGAAATAGCGTAAAAAATCATACAGGCACGCGACCTTTGGAAATTTATTATAAAAGAATACAAACATATATACATATGTGCCGTCCCAGCAACAACAATGGTAACAACACAACATATGTACGTATGGCGCGAGGTGGGTACCCTCTTCTACATGAAAGTACACATGTACATTGGTCGGCATACACATGCCATCTGTTTACGTTAGTGTGTGTGTGTGTGTGAGTATTTATTTACATGCATGCATAGACATGCAACAAAAACAACAAAGTGTAAGCACAGGAACTTTTATTGAAAATTGCTAAATGCAACCGACGGGTGCAACCAGGCATATTTGTGACATAAATGTTATACACGGTATTTCGACATTCCGATCTTACATACATATACATGGCCATACTACAAACATATGGCCGTGTTCGGGAAAATGTCAACCAGAGGGGAAAAATATTTTTGTGACTTTTACAAAAAAATTTTGTGTGTATGAAATAAGAAGTGTCTAATAAATCTGGCACAATCTGTTTTTGGTCAAAATTGCAAAACCGTGGCAACCCCAGCATGTTTTTTCTAGTAAGCTTTAAACTAAAATATCAAACAAAATGGATAGCTCACAGAAAAAGGTAAAAACAACCTATTTTGCTCAGAAAATTGCATTGTTTTCTTTTGCAATATATAGATAAAGAACTGTTTTAGTTCTGAAAACAAAAAAAAATTTTAAAAACAATTTTTTAATGCACATTTGATGGCAATGAAAACTGCGCAATTTCGGTGTAATGTGAAAGACTAATATTGAAAAAGTTTAATAACGGTGGTTGCACGCTGGTGTTTTGTTATGAAAATAAAAATTTTTCTGAGCAGGAGTTCCTAATATCTGGAATGGGTGGTGTTTTTAGAGATTAATGCTGGTTTGTCAGATTAAATTGCCATCAAATGTGTGTAATGTGAAAGACCAATTGAAAAAAAAAAAAAAAACAATTTTTTTTTTGGTAGGATCCACTCACGAGTGCGGAAAAAAATAAAAATTTTATCGAAAAGCTAAAAAAGAATGGTAAATACGAAGAACACAAAAGAAAGAGGGCAGAAGCTATGCGTAAATTGAGAGAAAACCGTAAATTGACAGAAAGTGAAATGTCAAGAAAGGATCGTGGGACTCTTGTAGAAAGACGTCGCAAAGACTACGTAAATGCATTCAACCTTACACCTTCAGCCATTTTTGTCGAAGAAGTCACTGATGAAAACTTTTGTGAAATAAACAATATATTAAATGTTGCCGAATTTTTTTTGAACACAAAAAATATTGGAGATATTACGTCGGCCCATCAAATACAGCAAGAGTCCGTCAATATCCGCATTTTTTCAACTTCCAAAGAATGATATAATCAACCTTAAAAAATAAATGAAACATCAAAAGAGAAACAAAATAAAAATAGAGTTTGAATAACTTTGTTTTTGCATTTTTTTAATAATTCCGCAAATATAACCGTTTTCAAAAGAATTTTATAGTTTTATTTGGCATGCGGAACAATGGTGACATAAAACTTTAAAGGTTACTAGAAAAAACATGCTAGGGTTCAATTTTCGACCAAAAAAAAACATTGGTGCCAAATTTTTTAGACACTTCTTATTGCATACACACCAAAAAATTTTCGCGAACACTGCCAGGTATGGGCCCGCCCTTAAATATTGTCATGCTGTTTTAGAATTTTTTTGACACCTTTCTTTTTTTTTGCCATAAAAAGCTGATGTCCCACCTGTCACAAATCGCTCTACCCCCACCTCCCAAACCATGATATTTATTACGATGCCTTAGTCCCAAGACCTAATATTGGGCTATGGTTGTAAAAAAATTCTTTAAGAAGCATTTATAAGCATAAAAAATCGTTTTTAAATGCAAAAATTTTTACGATGTAATGTGAAAGACTTTCGATGTAATGTGAAAGACTTGATATTTTAAGTCCTACTGAGGTTTCTAAGCAACATATTTAAACCGTTAAAATGCAATTTCCTTTCTTCATTATTCAACTTTTATCTCCAAAAGTACTGGGACAACCCGTTGTCTATAAGAGCAGAACTTTTAGAAAGTATCTGTCTACCTCAAAAGTGACTTCCAAAATTTGTAATGTGAAAGACCGACTTTAACAGCTTATACCATGAAAACCATAGGACCTAGATAAAAAATTTCTTTGAAGAAAATTTGCACACTGTTAAGCTTTATAATTTCCATGCATAAAAAATTAGCATTTAACTTATTCCAAACCAATTTTTTCAAATTAGTGTGTACAAATGTAATGTGAAAGACTGCGAACACGGCCATATGCATGTGTAAGTGGGCATTAAGGTGGGTCGCGCTTCATACAAAAAAAATTGTTGTGCCGGTCACTGCCTTTAATGAAAGATAATTTAAAGACCAGTAGAAAACAAAAAACATAATGCGCGAAGCCAAGGGCCGTGGCAAAAACATATTTTGTTTTATGAATTCGTCTTTATAGTTTGACCGTAACGTGTGACATTTCGTTGTTTTAGACCTCTGCAACTTTCACAGTAAAACACATGATTTTGGGACTCAAAAGAAGTTCTGCATCTTTCGTTTTGGCAAGTTACATACCATAATAATTTAATATCGATTTGAAGTTAGTAAATATCGTATAGGTGAATTTGTCACGTTTTAGGCTATTTTTTTATATTGTTACATGGTGGCGTATGTTTTCATAAGTAATTTTCCACGTAAATCATACGCCACGGAGTACAACAGTTTTAGTGTAACTGCTGCAAAATGAACCCAGTTCAAAATCATTTGATGAATGGAAAAGTGAAACAGTTGCTTATTATATGAACAGATTATAGGTATTGTTATTCTTAATTTTTTTAAATTTGTTTCAGCTAAATCGGACTAGTGGTTCTCGAGTTATGTCAAACAAAACAGCCTAAAACACGACAAATTCCCCTACACGATACTTACTAACTTCAAATCGATATTAAATTATTATGGCATGTAACTTGACAAAGCGATTGATACAGAACTTCTTCTTTTTGGGGCTACTTTCACGTGCAGTTCTCAGAATTGAATCCCAAATCAATGAGCTGAAAAATGTTGTACTGTGTTTTTGTTGTTTATTAATAAAAATATGCAGTGGAATTTAAAAGACTTTTTATCGTTAAGGGCAAATCGTGACACAAAAAACACAATGCTCTGGGTCAAAGGGCGTGGGAAAAGAAATAAACTTTTTTGTTTGTAATTTGTCTTTAAATTATTTTTCACTATAGGAGGTGATCGGCACAACTTTTTTTATCGACCCACCCTAGTGTGCATGGTGGAATATGGCTATATTGGGCACGTAAATGTGTTCATAGTAGGTAAACCCATGTTTACAGTTGCATCAGCGAGGGTAATGTGGTAAATTTTGAAAAAATCAAGATGATTTCAACTCGTTCATAGTGCCGCAACTATTTCCAAAGCCGACTTCGTATCCCAAAAGCTATTCATTTTCTCTTCCATGAACTGGGACTTTGAGATAGACTCGTAGTTTTTCTTGTCAATTACTACAAGGCAAAAATAGTTTGTAGTAGTTAGACAATATGAAAAATCATGAAAAAACTTTTTGATCAACTGACTTTATAACAAGAACTTCTCCAACAGATTTTGGAAGACATTATCCATGAAAAATCTTTTTGATCAACTGAATTTATGATAATAACTTCTCCTACATAATTTAAGAGTTTAATGGCGCAGCCACTCATTTGTAACTCAACTTAGTCCTAGACTAGAAAACAGCATTTTGTGTAATCTCTGATATTTTTATGAAATGTGACCGACTTGGGGCTGGTCAAGGCATGATGATGTTAAGGACACGCGACTACCATGCGGGATTCATGGTTCGATTCCAGTCTCCAGTCATCTACATTTTAGAAAGCGTGTTAATTCACAACAACGCGAGAAGCTATTCCATACCTCATTCATGGGATGTAAAGGGAAATTAAGCAAGTCACTAAGTGACCGACTTGATATTAACACCAGCGGGATCTCCATGCGGGAGATCACAGGTTCAACTCCTGGCTCCAGTCATCTTAAAAAAATAGAAAAAAAATTTATTTTATTGTCGGCTCCCCTCGAATGTTGTCGACAGCAACTTCGCAGTATTAGTGTCTAGTCAATCGGCATGTCTAGTAAGAGCTTCTCAAACAGTGACGTGCGCATTCGTCGATAAACAAGAAGGTGCCGATAGTTGTGCATCTAAAAATAGAAAGCGTGCTAATTCACAACAACGCGAGAAGCTATCCCATACCTCATATATGGGGTGTAAATAGATATTAAGATAGTTCGACACACCGCGTTTAGCTGGAGCATATTCATACATTTTTACAACAGGTTCCTATCACATCGTACACCTCATGGTTCATAAGATAACGGTACTCGCCCAAAAATTTTGGGTAGTTTGTTTCTCTCGAAGACTTCCAGAATATATTGATCCACTTGTGTCATTACCTAGTATTCAGCCCTTCAGAGCACGACATGTAGAATCAGTGTCTAGTATATTTGGATATTTTTCGTCGAACGCGAGATTTGTCATTAAATCGCTTATACTACCTTTGGGAAAGAGCAGAGTACGAAAATGTTCTTCAATTATTGGAGGCGCACTGTGCGTGTCCGTGACCTGTCCTTGCATGGGTAGGAGGATATATATCATTTGATACGACCCAAAAGTGTTACACATAGAAGAAGGCACTTTAGACCGTAAGTTTCTTTGAACCATGTCCGTCTGTCCGACTGGTACGCACGATAACTTTCGAAAGACGAAACCAAATATTTTGAAACTTTGCACAAGTTAATATTTTCCCAAAACTATTTACGGTATTGAAAATGGGCTACATGGCCACGGCCCTTATGGTACCTCCCTCACAAATGTATCATTCTGCCCACTTTAGAGATAGAGTAATAATATCAATACACTCAACACGATCGTGCCCCAACTCTGTATTTAGTATAGCTAAATACCTACAAAGTTTTGAAGAAAAAAACTGGTAGTCTAGCCGCGCCCCTTCTGGTACTTCCCATACAAATGTCGGAGTGCCCACTTTATAGATCGAGTAATAATATCAATATAATAGAAAATTGTATGTTTTACTGAGGGTTAGGGTATATGTAAGTTGGGTTGCACGACTGAAACTTTCTAACTGGTTTCTTTACCACTATATCTGTAATTTTCTATAACCTGCCTCTCTCTTTTCTTCCATCCACTCTTTTTCCGCATGAAGAGATGTTATGTCTCCCTCTTCTTCCTTTTAAATCGTTCCATCACAGCACGCGTTGCTATTGGCTGCAGTTTTGCCTTGTATGCAGCATCATTTTTCTTAGACATTATGCGACATTTTCATCATACTAGGTCATGCCTGAGTGTGGTATTTCATAACCTAGTACGGTCGTTGCAGTAGTGGTCAGTAGTATTCGGCCACTTACAGGGTTAAACAGCGAAACCAGATGTCGAAGTCTCTTGCCGACTATGAATCTGCATCCAAATGTGTGCCTTTCTGCACGGCAGCTGTAAAAAATGTCACAGTTCTTTCGTCGTGTGCGTCTCCGTCCCGTCTATCGCATTTCTTGTATGACGGTGATGTCAGCTTTGTACTTGTCGAGGACATCCGCAAATTTGATAGAGACATCATCCAGTAGAGAGTTCGGACAGTCAACATTTGAGGCTTTCTACATTTTCAACGCAACGTGACTAACTATGGCATATGCGGTGGGGGGCGTGCCTTCATGCTTCAGCAACTTCTGTTACCTACTCCCTGACACTCATCGGTGGTAATTGTTATTAAGTTTGTTCAACATTGCACCTTCTCTCCTTTGCAAAATTTTTCGAAGGAACTTGTAAACTATCGGATGTTGTGAGCTGCTTGAGGATCTCGTGTTTATGCGCTTGTTGCTGAACAATGGCAGCTCATCGCCGCCGGCCGTAAAATCTCTGACCACAGTCTATCGGACAAAGATTTTCCTCTCCATATAAGGACAGACTCACACTCATATTTCACCTTTTTTTATGCGTAACAGAGGAAACCTCCTTTACTGGTTTCAATTCAATACATGAGAAATTTTAATCCAACAAGTGTTTCCTTTGACGTACTTAATTGTTTTTTGCTGGACAGTAACGAGATTACTGGGTGATGCACAGTTATTTTCTAAGTGTTCTGTAACACTCTAACATAACTGTTCCTAGATTATCCACACTTTTCATACCATCCTCCCTATAGTCATTTATGCACCTGCACTCACAGGCGAAACATGGCATTACTCTGGTTTTAGATGGTTAGATACTATATATGCGCGACGGTGTCTCACAAAGGAGGGCTTTTTCAACCTCAATCTCGGTCTAAAGCCCCCTTCCGCTATACTGGTCTAGTCCACTTTTGCCAATAATATATGCGTGTGCCAAATGTGAGAGTGTGAGCTGTTTGCTACATGATTGTAAAAATGCCTGTTATCGACAAGAGCATTGACGGCATTTTTATAGCAATAACAATGTGTAGCAGAGCAGAAGTACTGGAAGTTAGGAGGGTGTATCCTTTTCAATGCGGAGGACAATGACAGCGCAAGAGTTTAGTATAGTGGGGCGACGAAATTCACCGCTACCAATACTGTTTTTGAAATTGATATCACGTTAGTATACAAAAAAAAAAAAAATAGCGTCATTGCTCTGCACAAAAACACAACTTTAGTGTAAAATGTTATACAATCCCGCAAACATAAAAAGTGACGGGCGGATTGAGGAAAGTAGAGCGAACTTTTAATGTAATTGCACAACCGCTTTGAGGGCATAAATATATGGCACATATTTTGGAAAGGCTTTACACAATTCGAAGAAATTTACGAATTCTATTATACGTTTGCTGTATATGTTTGACAGAAAATTTAGGCTTTGGCTGTTGTATATAATTTAGTAAATTGAAAATTCAACACAAATGCAGTGGAAGTAGACACAGAGACAGATATATTAATTTTGTTAGATGTAAAGATAAAATGAGATTGAATAAGAAATAAGAAAATAAAAATTAAATTATATGAGTGACAGGGACCACAAAAACCGTTGATTAAAAGATACAAAACTGTTATAATTTCCTAAGGTTAAATGTTTAGAGCTCGAATAACATGACCTGGGATGTACATTTTTCATACAGAGAAGTTGAGTGTTTTCAAAAATATTATTTTAAGGCTGGTACTGATTTCAAATTTTCGTATGAAATATTGTCAAATCCCATACAAATTATTTTCTTCGAAATATATGTGACTAAAAATACGAAATTGGGCAAGGAAAATATATTGAAAACAAAGTTTGAAAATACTTTGACACATTCCCCCCTAATATGAATGTCGTAGTCACGTCAAATCTTTGTCGTTTTTCAAATATGGTATCGCTGATATAGTTTGTGAAACTGAAATAAGACTTGTCCTTGCTCCTATCATATTCTTCTTCATCAGATGATGAAAAATCTTAACACTAAACATTTCTGTTAACTATTACTAATTTTATTCAAACAAAAAAAAAAAAACAAGACAATCGAATGTTGTCGAAAGTCGACTACGACATTTGTTATTATGTAGCGAACCAATCGATGTCGCCTAACAATAGAAAGAAGTACGAAAGAACTTAGTACAAGCCATCCAAAAAATTTCACTCCGACTCAAAATTAACAAAAATGTAAAGAATTCCAGAATTTGAGTATTTTTTTATTAATAAAACCTAAGAATGTACAATATTTATACCATCACCCTTAGGGATGAAGGTATATATCATTTGATACGAGCCAAAAGTGTTCTTTGAACCAAATTCGATTCATGACTTTTTAAGTCGTTTGAGCCATGTCCGTCTGTCTGTCTGTCTGTCCGGTGGCTGTCCGGCTGGTTCGCACGATAACTTTCGAAAGACGCAACCAAATGTTTTGAAATTTTGCACGAGTTATTATTTTCTCAAAACTACTTACGGTATTGCAAATGGGCTACATGGCCCCGCCCCGTCTGTCTGTCTGTCTGTCCGGTGGCTGTCCGGCTGGTTCGCACGATAACTATCGAAAGACGCAACCAAATGTTTTGAAATTTTGCACGAGTTATTATTTTCTCAAAACTACTTACGGTATTGCAAATGGGCTACATGGCCCCGCCCCTTCTGGTACCTCCCATACAAATACATTATTCCGCCCACTTTAGAAATCGAGTAATAATATCAATACACCCTACGGAATCGTCCCCAAATTCTGTATTTAGTAAAGCTATAACAGGATAAAGTTTTGGAAAAAATTTTGAAAGCCTAGCCACGCCCCTTCTGGTACCTCCCATACAAATCTACCTTTCCGCCCACTATAGAGATGGAGAAATAATATAAATAAATTAAACGTGATCGTACCCAAATTCTATTTTTAGTAAAGCTATAACAGGATAACGTTTTGGAGAAAAAAATTGGAAGTCTACTCACGCCCCATCTGGTACCTCCCATCCACATCTGGTACCGCCCACTTTAGAAATCGATTAATATTATTGAAGGACCTAACGCGATCGTGCCCAAATTCTGCATTTGGTAAAGTTTAAGCATTAAAAAGTTTTGGAGAAAAAATCTGGAAGTCTAGACACGCCCCTTCTGGTACCTCCCATACAAATGTACCACTCCGCCCACTTTAGAAATAGGGTAATAATATCAATACACTCGACACGATCGTGCCCAAATTCTGTATTTTGTTATGTTATAACAGGACAAAGTTTTGGAGAAAAAATCGGAAGTCTAGCGACGCCCCTTATGGTACCTCCCATACAAATGTACCTTTCCGCCCACTTTAGGGATGTACTAATAATATCAGTACACCCAAGGCAATCGTGCCCACATTTTGTAATTAGTAAAGCTATAACAGGATAAAGTAATGGAGAATAAATCTGGAAGCCTAACCACACCCCTTCTCGTACCTCCCATACAAATGTACCACTCCGCCCACTTTAGAAATCGAGTAATAATATCAATATAATAGAAAATTATTTGTTTTACTGAGGGTAAGGGTAAATGTAAGTTGGGTTGCCCGACTGAAACTTTCTAACTGGTTTTAATTACAAATCGGTTAATTTCAATAACTCAAGACTTAAACAATATCTTATATTGGGTGATGGTATTTATCAGTCAGTTCAACTGACTGAAATTTCTGTACTGGTTTTAAGTCTATTTAATTTAGTATTGTAGTTGTTATCATGTTCGACCTTCTATATACTTTCATATAATTAAAATTGATTAATGACCTGGAGCTCGATTAATCAATTTAATTATATGAAACTATTTAATTTAGTCTAAACCAGTGAACGGCAGCCCAATACAACTACAATATGAGTGTGTGTTGGTGAGTTGCTCTCTTCCCTCTCTCACTATAGATAAGGAAATTGTTATATAGTTTTTTTCATAACTATAAATAAAATTATAATATAAAAATCAAGGAAATAATTATTAAATATTACTGCCGTGCTCGTGGCAACGTACATCAATATATTTGAATTCATTTTTACCGAAAAAATTCATTTTTTTTTGCCGTGCTAACAGCAAGAGTCGACACAACCGCGTCGGACGAATGCTCAATCGAGACTGAATGCATTTAATTGTTTTCGTTCAATGTGTGTTAGAATACATGTGAGGCTCTCTCGCTCATGTGGCCCATGGGCTACCTCTCGCGGTTGACTGGTCTAAACGATTCGATAGCACATAACTGACAGAAATCTCGTGATTTCAAGAATATATCAAAATTTTATTCATTTTACAATAAATCCTTACGGTTAACATCTGCTCACATATGTATGTGAACACAAAACAATTATCCTCTTTTGTTTATAGGATTTTTATTAACTTTTTTCCCCCTGCACAATCCCTTTATTATGCAAAGCTATATTAATTTCATTATTTCTCATATTTTGTGCAATAAAAATTGAAAGTTCCTACCCAGCCCCCAAGCCAGCTGTAAATAAAACAACGTCTAAACCTTTTTGGCCCCAAAAACTTGTTAACAACGGCAGCACCAATAAAACACAACATTCAGCCAACCATACTTGTGCAGCAGGACGAAAAAAAGGCAAACGACGAACCCATTGTAAGGACACGCTGGCAAAAGTGTTCACAATTAAAGCACCGAAATCGGCTTGGAACCATCAAACGTCGACGGTGTATGCGAAAGGAGGTGAAGGAGAAGATGGGTGGTGTGGAAGAATAGCGGCGAACGCATTTATTATTAAATTTAATTCAGTAATGCAGGATAATTTTGCGCAAATTTACGTTAAAAAATTTAAATTTTTATGTTAAGCATTATAAAGTATTCATGAGCGTTTTATGCACAAACACTTTACACGACTTTCAATCTCCTTCCATCCGCTCGCCTGGCCGTTCCGAGTGAATGTGTGAGTGGTGCAGTCAGTGGTCTTGTGTGAACGTTTGGCGTATGTTTTCTTTGCCACTTTCCTCCACTTCACAGATACACACAATGAGGGAAAACAAGCTCGCACTTATTTTCCCCTACAAAAAATGTTTTAATTTTCACGCCATCACGGTTGCCCGGAGAGGATGGGTGAAATAAGTTTGGGAAAAATTAGTTCAGAAACAATGACTTAACCTAAAAAGCAAACTACTAGTGATGAGTCTTAATAAAAGTTTTTGAAGTGGACATAAACTAAACATAATTTCTATTTACACACCATGAATAAGGGATGGGATGCTTCTCGCGTTGTTGTGAATTAACGCGCTTTCTATTTTAGATTCACAACTAACGGCACCTACTTGTTTATCGGCGAATGCGAACGTCACTGTTTAAGAGAGTTTTTACTAGACATGCCGATTGACTCGATACTTATACTGATTCGAAGTTGCTGTCGACAACATCGAGGGGGTCGGTGAAAGAAAAATGTAGATACCTGAAGCCGGAAATAGAAACACGGATCTCCCGCATGGTAGTCGAGTGTTCTAACCACTATGCCACGGCCGGTCCATAATAGCTAAGCTCAGCGTTAGGGCAATTGTCGCAACGGGGAATGTTGGTCATCCGACAGTACTAGGAATCAATTAGAGCATTTCATCATATTTAGACTTCTCAAAAGCTGAGCCATTTTTCGATAAAAAAAAATTTCATACTCCAGCGACTCTGGAATAACAGAACACCCGTAATAGGGGGATACTTGAATATCTGTGCGAATCGTTAAAATATTCTCTGGGGAAATATAAATGTTTATCTCGTCGTTTAGCTCGTCGACTATTGTAATTATATTGTTAACAAAGCGAAAATATTTGTTTTAAATTAAGTTTTAAGTTGGCTGTAGATGATAGACTAGCAGTGATAGGACTCAATGTCGTTTCTGATAGTCGGGCTGCTATAAAATTCCTGAAATTCTGATTCCTCAACTGAATTCTGAACAACTGTCCCAGACTGTAACAGATTTCTCAATAAGATGGCAGAGCACTATTACATTCTCATTATTTGGGAGACACTGCGGCGGGGACAATTCAAGGAACTGCAGAGCGTATGAAATTCCAAAGCAAGAAGTACCATACAAGTTCCAATTAAATTGGTTTCAGACTCTTGGAAAAACGGAACAAACGGTCTACCGAGAGACGTGAATACTCTACGGATGGATCAAAAAGGAAATTGTAATACAAAATTGTAGCAAAAGAGATCAGCAGTGGAAGATGGAATGAATATTCTGTCAGTATGGGTTATAGTAGTATTCCTTTATTTAACATGCATCTAAGACAACCGCATACCTCTTAATGAGATGGCATATTACGACGTAGTTTATATGAATGATAAATGACAACACTTAGGGATGAGGATACATATAATTTGGTACAAGAACCAGTAAGAAAGTGTACGGAGTGGTACATTTGTATTGGAGGTACCGGAAAGGGCGCGGCTAGCTTTAAGATTTTTTCTCCAAAACTTCATCCTGTTATAGCTTTACTAAATACAGAATTTGGCACGATCGCTTTGGGTCTATAAATAACATTAATCGATTTCTAAAGTGGGCGGTAATAGATGGGCATGGGAGGTACTAGAAGGGGCGTGGCTATGTAGCCCATTTGCAAAACTGTAAGTTGTTTTGGGGAAATATTAACTCGTGCAAAATTTCAAAACATTTGGTTGTGTCTTTCGAAAGTTATCGTGCGCACTAGCAGGACAGACAGACATACAGAAATGTACTGAATCGAATTTGGTTCTAAGAAAGCTAGGGTCTAAAGTGACTCCTTCTATGAGTTTCACATTTGGGTCATATCAAATGATATTTACCCTGCTACCCGTAGGGTGAGGGTATAAAAAGTGTAACGCATTAAAGGAGACGAGTCAGACCCCAAGTATCTTAAGACCAAATTCGCTGCAGGACTTTTTTAAGACGATTGAGCTTTCTCTGTCTGTCTGGCTGGCTGAGCGGCTGAATGCTGGCGAGCAGGATAACTCGAGTAAACTTTAACTGATGGGTATGATAATTTATCAGTATTAATATTTTCTAAAATGAAGTGATGGGATTATAAATGGGCAGAATAGCCCCACTCCTTCTGGTACCTGCCATACAAAATTACCTATTTTTAGATATTTAATATTTATTCTATAACCTCCATATGGACAACTGGAGAATATTTTAATTTGGCAGGTTTAATTCTCTTGTAATATTAGACAAACCCGAAACCCCTGAAACGCCCATTCTGGTACACCCCATTCAAATGACAGAATTCGCCTAACTTACTTACTTAAGTGGCCCATTACAACTAACGAACGTGGTTCATAAATTTGAGGCCTGAAGTATTAAAGTATTCCACACTCTTTTTTCTTCACCTTATCCATAACTATATTTAATAGTGTACATGATGGCTATCACACTGCCTGAAACCTCTTTCCGTGTTGAATGGTTCAGAGTGATCCTTACAAATCTTAACCTAGGATTTGGTGTTTTCCAAGGTACATCAGCAAAGTCAAATCAGCTTTTCAGGAATACCAATCTCAGACATGGCCTCACATAGTCTATTCCTTATCGGAGGGTCGAAGGCAGCTTCGTAGTCGACAAAGAGGTGGTAGGTGTCAATCTGCTTTTCATGAGTTTTTTCCAGGATTTGTCGTAGGGTGATAAGGTCCAATTAGTTATTCTACAATTGGCTTTAGACGTTCACACAATATGCCCGAAGTGACCTTGTACGCAATTGGTAATAGGCTTATTCCACGGTAGTTCTTACATTCACTACGATCTCCTTTCTTGTATATGGGACATAACAGACTGAAACTCCAGTACATGCTTTCCTCTAGCCAGATGTTCTCCATGAGCTGATGCATGCTCCTAATCAGCTCCTCCCCGCCTGTCTTAAACATTTCAGCAGGGAGACCATCGGCTCCAGCCGCGTTGTTGTTTTTAAGACGGGATATTGCACGAGGTGGACAGAACGTTATCCGGGTTTGTCACTAGCTGGCCAACGTTGTCCTTGCAGGTGGGCAACTCAGTTCCACGCATTCTCGCCTTAACTCTCTGGTAGAATATTCGGGCTTTCCCTCAAGTTTCCGAAAATTGACATTTTCCCAATTATTTGGTACCATGAAAGACGTATTCGGTACTCCCATATAAAATTACCATATGCCCTGAGGTATTGAATTTAACTTTTTACATTTGTTGGCCAATAATATCATATCAGCTCGCAGAGTTAAAGGCGTTCTTAACATCTAGACTTACAACAACACAGTAATCGTTTGAGTGACTTCTCTTACTTATTGCTTCTTTTGCTGATTGTTGATTTGGATTTACTGAACCCAAACTGATATTCCGATAGTCCATTTGCTCTATTCACACATTCCTGCAGTCTCTTACATATGATACACTCTATTAACATCCCGAAAGTATCATTTATGCATATTGGTCGAATAAAAGAGGGTCGTCTGACCGTTTTTTACACATCAGCAGCAGAAAAAGTTTTAGTATATTCCAAATTATATACTAGGTGTCGAAATCTCTATCCCACTACTATTTGATATCCAAATACCAGTTGACCTCATTATAAGATAACTTGCAAGATGTAAAAAACGTCATTGTTCATTCCCAATTCATCTACACCTTCCTCGTTAATCATTATTAAGGGTAAAAACGTAAAAAAAAACTCTGAATGAATCAACAATTGCTCTGTAAATGCACGAGTAATATGCATAAGTATCCCTAAACCTCTACTATATATATGGATATGTACCCAGCAAAATATTTTGTTGCAAAGAAACAATTACAGAATAGCTTTTACTGATAAGTAACAAGTTCCACTTTCGGTTGCACAATATATTATTTTTGTTTGAAATTGTCCCAAAACCAACATGTTCTAATGGAACCTGTTATGAAATGAATTGCTACATAACTGAATTACATATGGTGTTTTTTGAAATTTCATTGGTTTTCAATTGGGTGCTAGTTCGAAATTAATTTTAACTCAGATTTTTGAGTTTTTCTTAAAAAATACCCTCTAAAAATACATATTTCGAATACGAATATTCATTTTCTGTTCTACGGAATCTGTGGTGCAACATGTTGTACATAATCGGTTATATAGAACCAGAAACAGAATAGAAAGTCGATTAAAAAAGAAACGATTCTAGTATCAATACCATTCGCAACAAGTTCTGAAAAATTTTCCTGGGTACCCAGGGTACCTGGTACCTGGGTACCTGGTTCTATATAACCGATTATGTACAACATGTTGCACCACAGATTCCGTAGAACAGAAATAAATATTCGTATTCGAAATAAGTATTTTTTGGAGGGTATTTATTAAGAAAAACTCAAAAATCTGAGTTAAAATATATTTCGAACTAGCACCCAATTGAAAATCAATGAAATTTCAAGAAACAGCATATATAATTCAGTTATGTAGCAATTCATTTCATAACAGGTTCCATGAGAACATGTTGGTTTTGGGACAATTTCAAACAAAAATAATATATTGTGCAACCGAAAGTGGAACTTGTTACTTATCAGTAAAAGCTGTTCTGTAATTGTTTCTTTGCAACAAAATATTTTGCTGGGTATGTGTATATATATGAATACATTTATATGTATATAAGTGCATATACCATCACTCTGGACACCCGTCTACCGGCTTCTCTTTAGATACTAGGACATTATGCAGAGCATTTTCCCCCAGTAGCTGTAGACATTATATGTATATAATGTGCAAATTGCAAACCGTTGACTGTGTAAAAGTAGAAGAAATGCCCTCAATTTTTCATAGTTGGTCATAAAGTGTTTTCTTTTGTTTAAGCTTTTTCAGAGATTGACTTTTCGTTTGTTGGTCCTTTTTTTTTTGCTTTAATTTACTATTTTTGTTCTCAGCTTCTCGCGGAACATCCTCATTGAAAATTTTTTAATCTTAAAATAAGCTCAATGTGAATTTTATTACATTATTTTTATATTACATATAGTTAGTTTTTTTATTTGTCTGCTTTCATTCCCCCCCGCCAACTTTGGTTTATTTTCTTTCTCACTGTGGCATCATCAAGGCAAGGGGCATCAAGACCATGTCTGCTGGCCGACGAGTAATATTAGCTTAAAGGAGGGTAACTACTCTGTTTTTCACACATACAATATTTTAGTTGGTCTTGTTGTTAGCAAGCTTTATTACTTTTCTAAAAATACGAGTAATGCCATACTTTTCATTGTTTTTATATATATTTATTAAAATTATATTTAACCTTGCTAGAGGAGCAGCACAAGAACAACGTGAGTGCCAATGTTAACTGAAACTTAAGTCAAGCGATAATGTTTATATATATGTACTAAGAAGTACGAGCAGCGGAGCATTGTTTTATATCAGCAATAAGGTTATAAATAATATAAGCGCGGCAAAAATATTCATTCTAATGCCAGTGTGAAGGTCTGCATCGAAACTAGAGAAAAACGTAGTTGTAGCTTGACTTTAGCTACAGCTCAAGGTGCATAGAATTCAAGACTACATCTGTGTGTTGTTTGCTGACGATTATTTAGTCACAGTGTTTTGATGAGTCATATTTATGTCATGAGTCATATTCGTGTGAAGATTTAGACAATATTTTGAAAATACATATTATGGCATATTTTTTTTTTAGAAAACTATAAATTATTACTAATATTTGCATATGACAGTTTAGGGAGGGCAGAAAAATATTATATAACATTTTTATTTAAATATAATATTAACGATTCCATAGTAAAATTTTACAAATCTGTATAAAACGTTCTGATTTACTTTGAACATTTTTTTTCTTAATTTTAAATGAAACACTTGACAACAGGGACTTGAATATCGAAATCATTATCATGAATCAAAAAACTAATATTCTGCATTTGCTTTTTAACGATAATTTCATTCAAATATTGAACGCGACTACATCTTAGGTGGTCTATTTCCAGCGTTGCCGCCGGTGAATAACGTGAGTAATGTTGGCGCTCGGTCTTGCAATCGTATCTGATTTTTCGATGGAGACTTTGACTTCATATAAAAAAAAAAACAAGTGAGAAAGTTTTAGTCGGGTAAACCGACTTACATATCCACTCACCCTCAGCAAATACATAAAATTTGCTTAACAAAATACAGAATTTGAACACGATAGCGTTGGACATATTGATATTATTACTCGATTTCAAAAGTGGGTGGGATGGTAAATTTGTATGGGATGTACCAGAAGGGCGTGGCTGGTCTTCCAATTTTTTCTCCAAAAGTTTATCCTGCAATAGCTAAACAAAATACAGAATTCGAACATGATCGTGTCGTGTACATTGATAATTTCTCGCTTTCTAAATTGGGCGGAATGGAACATTTATATGGAAGGTACAAGAAGGTGCTTGGGTAGACTTCCAATTTTTTCCCTAAAACTTTACCCTGTTATAGCTTAACAAAGTACTGAATTTGGGCACGATCAAGTTGAAAGTATTGGTATTATTAATCGATTTCAAATGTAGGCGGAATGGTACATTTGTATGGGAGGTACCAGAAGGGGTGTGTAAAGGGAAATTAATTTTTTTTTATAGTTTTACTAAATACGGAATTTGAGCACGATCGCGTTGGTTGTATTGATATTATTACTTGATTTCTAAAGTGGGCGGAATGGTACATTTATTTGGGAGGTACCAGAAGAGGCGTGGCCATGTAGCCCATTTCCACTACCGTTAGTAGTTTTGGGGAAATATTATCTCGTGCAAAGTTTCAAAACATTTAGTTGGGTCTTTCGAAAGTTATCGTGCGTACCAGCCGGACAGCCAGACAGACAGACGAACATGGCCCAAACGACTTAAAAAGTCATGAATCGAATTTGGTTCGAAGAAACCTATGGTATAAAGGGACTCATTCAATGTGTAACACTTTTGGGTCGTTTCAAATGATAAATACCCTCCTACCCGTAGGTTGCGGGTATAAAATAACGTCCTGAGAAAGTGAAAGTGAAATTAGGTGCTCTTCAAAATGAACATATTTAATCGCGCAGGTGTGTACCTTAGCACCGCCATGCTAAATGCCAAATGTCGCGAATTCACTGGAAATGTAATATCTTCGCAAAGACAATAGCTTAGCAACTTTTTACAGAATATTCAACAATAAACTTAATTCGTTATCAACCCCTTGTCACAATTTGTTTTTAAGGTTTCTAACCACTGTGCTATACATATCAACATTGAGCCATTAGTATACGTATACATCTCTATATTCTCTGTACTTTTTTAACCAACATCTAAGCAAAATCAAGTTCAGGCACTTCACGCATGAATTAAGTTTCCTGAAAATAATAAACATAGCCGCCTACTGTAGATATATTGAATTACGTGTTAGTGCTTTGTATTTCCTCTATGGCATACACAAATTATGAAACCATTAAAAAGAAAAATAAGTAACTACACACACACATATGTAGTAATTACATTGCATTAACAAATACCGTATAATATGTTGGAGAACATCTCAATAGTGATGGATAGTATTGTGGATAGTAATTCCTGAAGAGAATCCTCGAAGCGGATTGAAATATTGAATACAAATTATAATTATGTTAAACAATAGACGTTAAACTTAATTATTTGAATAAATCATCAAATAATATGTTAATGTAGAAATTTCAAATTAATTAGGGCTCAAATCTTTATCTATGTACAAATAATTATCATGTTTAGCAAAACAATATATTTTATATTTTTTGTTCATTGAGCTACAACTATTTCCTAATCTTAATTCTCTCTTTTCATCTTTCTTTTCAGAACGTAAACTTTTCATTGGTATGCTAAATAAGAAGCTGAACGAGAACGACGTACGAAAACTATTCGAAGTGCACGGAGCTATTGAAGAGTGTACAGTGTTGCGTGATCAGAACGGTCAGAGTAAAGGTTGCGCGTTTGTTACCTACGCCACAAAACACTCGGCGATATCAGCGATAAAAGTAGTAATTCTCAATTTTCTATCTAACTTTTAATTGATTTCTATGTAGTTGTGTGTTGTGACTATTATGTATGTATATTACGTGAGTTAAAAGCTATATATGAAAGCGGGTTATTTAAACTTTTCTAAGAATGCTGTGAAAGTTAATCGTATGCTGCAGAACCTTTAACCGGTTTATCAGACCCTTTTGTCCTGAGCTCTGTTAGCTACAGCGTATGTGTTGGAACATCAGAGAAAAAAATGTATGTCTGGTAACTGTTTTACATAAGAAAGCTCCAGAATCGCAAATTTCCAATACATACTTTTTCGGGTAAAAAAAAATTAGTTATGAATCCTGGATCGTTAAAAGTTGCCTTAACGGTTAAGCGTCAGTGAACAAAATACAATATTTAGTAAATTCATGGTCAGAAGCTGTCTGATTTTGGGAGCTGGATTTTAAAATGAGACCCTTACCTTAACACTTGAACATAACGTACCCCAATCACATACAAACCGATTGTAGTTTCCTCCATGGTATTAAATTAATGGACGATTCATTTAGAACTCTTTTTTTTGAAATTGAAAATGAAACAGTTAAATTGAAATAGGATATCGGTGTATTTACTATGACCCGAAACTACAATCTGTGACATATACTCTTTATTACAATCACATGTTAAACGCGGCAAGGTGGTCTATTCGGAAGATCCAATATTTGCTCAATCTTTTCGCCATCGGCACCGGTATCTTGCAAATGACGTGAGTAATGTTGACAACCAAGTCTTACATCGTAGCTGACTTATCGACTAAGACTTGATTTAATATCTTATGATGTAGGTAATCAGTTGACAAGTTCCAAGCGCGAAGTAAGGTGATCAATAAAATTTTTCTGAATAAAGACGATTAAATATACCGCGTAAAACCAAATGTCACTTGCATCAATTTTATGCAACAAAAGGTTTGATATCATGTTGCGGTAGTGCTGAAATCAGTGATAGGCATCCCATAGTCCCGACAATAATCTTTTATTCACACATAAACGATCGGGAATTCATACATACTCGAAGGTTTTGTTTGATTCAAAACAGTCAGTGTCAGCTTGAGTGTTTTGAAAGCAACAACACACATGCTTATTTCGCATTCAACAGAAAAACAGACACAAGTACAGACATAGAAATGTTCAACGAGTGTTGGAAGAGCATGAGAGAACGATTGTTGTAAGAGAAAAAAACTGTCACTGTGTACAACTCGACAATACTGACGCTTTTGTGCGACCAATGACACCATATTGTTGTGTTCGTGTGTTCAAGTATGCCTACCACTGGCTTAAATAAATACGGACTCAGGATTCAACGATGGTTCGAGGATTCTATCCATGATGAATCTTTATCGAGCTGTTACAGAGCATACTTACTAACAGAAATTAAAGGCCAGCGGCATCATTTCCCTTGCCCCGGTTGGATCTTAAAATATCAAATCAAGACTCTTCCGAAGAATTCGCCAATTTGTTGGTTACGAAGGGTTAAGATGCTGCACACCGCATTCAATCGATTGGTTACGATATTCATCCACGCTGCAGCCGCAATATACAATAAATCGAATCGAATTTACAGATGACATTGGCAATAGTGGGCTTGAAGGGTGCTTTGTGCACCCTAAGTTGTGCGAAGTTCACGAAGAACGTTTCTCACAGAACGCTGATTTTCGTATTACAGCTAATTTCAACCTCTTAGTGACCGGTTATTGCAGCTATGATGTTCCTCAGGTGGACTCTGGACAGGTTCAGCACAAATCGTGTCCTCTGTATATCCATTGTAGGCCAAATTTGTTTGGTCGCCGTGCAAGTGGGTTCTCTCACCCATCTCTCCTTAGCAATTAGTTTCAGTTTCCCCGCAATTAGCTGTTTCCTCCTTGTGATAGGAATCCCAATAAGACCGTAAACTTCGCCCGAGTTCACGGTTGTGGCCCTTTGGTTACCATATATGTCTCCATGTCCTGGAACCCATGTAAGGGTAATCGTCGAATGTCTCGCAATTTCCTCAAGAGACGATCGGCATTCTCGAACATTTCTCGAAGTGGTGTACACGTTCTCCAGGGATCTGATAGCCGCTTAACTATCAGTAAGAATATGAATATTGCCGATTGACCTTAAATTGAATACAAATCATAATTTTGTGCACTGGCGTAGTAATGGCAAAGCAAATTTGGAAATATCAAACCACCAAAAGACTTAATTATAAATCTTCAATGACAATTTCTACTAAATTTACCATATATATTCACAAAAAAGGTAGCAATTTTAACCTTTTAAAATACGTTGCTCCCTTAAGTTTCTTAAACCTGCTCTATTAATTTTCGTGCAGTAATCTAAGTTATATTAATTTGGCATTCAACATCAGCATAGCTCACTTGGGTCCTAGGATATGGAATCTTTCAATTAACACATGCCAATTTATTCATTGTCATAAAAATCTCGTAATGTCCTTATGCTTAACTACAGTCTCGCCTTCACTTCAATCTATCGATAAAGGTGTACAAATTCCTTAAAGTTACATACATATTTTAAACGACAACTATAAGCGTTTTGTGCACTCAAGCCCAATGGTGGAGGATATTCAATTTTTCTACATATTTTTTTCTTTCGTTTGTAAAGGAAATCCTGTGAAAATTGCGTTTGACTAACTGTTAAAGCGAAGCAAAAAGAGCTTTTCAATGCAAACTGCAGCGACACTTCACAAACGACTGAAAACAAATGCATTTTGCAGATTTATTGCCTTAAAAACCTCTGCATTTTTTAACATACCAAACACCACAATAACTCGATTTGAAATTCATGTTTTTCTCTCCTTTCTCGTTTTCTCTTTCCCTTTGTGTGTGTGTGTTTTTGTTTTTTGCCGATTTTGTTTACTATTCCTTTTTTGGGTTTTTTGTTATTTTAAAATTTTTTTCCGTTTTTTTTTCGTCTTTTTCCATTATTTCTCTTGCTGCGAAAACTCCTACGCTAGACACTAAATCAAAACAAAACCATGGAGGGATGTACATCACCATTAGTGGTGAAATTCGCCGATACGCAAAAGGAAAAGGAACAAAAGAAAATCCAACAAATCCAAGCGAATCTATGGAATTTGGCGACGAATATGAATATACCCCTGGGACAAACAGCGACAACGGTCTCAACGCCTGCTGCCATCATGCCAAGTACACCACAGCAGGCCAGTCCAGTGCTGGGAGCCGATGCCATAACACCAGCATCGTTGCAGTTGTTGCAACAATTGCAGGCAGTTGGCTTGCAGCAGCAGCTACTGCAAGGTATGTACACGTTTCAATATTCAACGGGGCTTATTGGGTTGCGACTATATGATTGTGTATATAGATTTTATTAAGTATAAAGCAGTGACAAGGAAGTAATATACAGTTGATTGTGATGAATAAAACGAAAGGATTCTGGAGTTTTGTGTACACACCACCAGCAATCATCAGTTAAATTTCGTCAATTTTACCATACAACTAAAAGACAAAGACTAACTACGTTTGGAAGCTTAACATGGATTAAACATCAACATCTACGAACTTAAGTTAAGATCTAAGCATGCCATACACCATACCATACACCTAAAAGACAAAGACTAACTACTTTTGGAAGCCAAGCAACATTTGAGCATCTTTATATTTGGTATAAATTCAAAATCAGCGCATGTGGGCCTAACAATGCTGCTCGAAAGTTCGTTGATTCTGTCTCTGTAAAACGCTTTATGAAATCTGATGAACGAGCGCCATAATAAAAGTATTCGCTATTCACCAGTTGTCTACTGTAATACTCCAAATTAAAACATATCCAAAATACAAATGCGCACATATCAGCGAGCGACACTTATTTTGGCTCATTAAATAGTCTATATACTTAATTCTGAAAGGTGACATGAATGGGAACAAAACTGTACTAATTTTTTCATTTTCTGGTCGAGATTGCGTTTAAAAAGACATTAACGGCCCTATTCTACTAATTTGGTTACAAAAATTTGTCACTGTAAATTTGTTACAATTTTGTAACCAATTCATGTTACGGGTATTCTGGCAATTTAGTAACAAGGAAAAGTTCACCTTGTGGTGAAATGTAAATAATTGACAATTCACAGCTAATTTTTGAATTTAAAAAACAAAAAATGAAAACACAGTGCAGAGAAAAGTAAACAAAGTAAAAGTAAAAAGTACTTTTTAGATATTTATACACATTTGACTGAGCTTAAGCAGACGACACATACCCCAGTTAAGTGGACAGTCGAAAATGGAGAATTGGTCACAGCTGTCCCGCAGGTTTCTTGGCGGTTGTTCGCTTTCCACAGATTTTGACACTACATTTTCATAGCAAAAAGGGCTAAAAGTGTTTCACCCACGACTTCAATAATTTAAAATTATTTTGGCAACTCAAAATATTATTCCAAAGAGCTGAACCTACCTTCTTACCTCCTTTTTGGCAGGTAACAATTTTTGTAACATTTGTAACAAGGTAACAAGGATTCGTAATACCAATTTTTTTGATTTTGTAACCAAAGTAAACTATTGTAACCGTGGTGACTATAGTAACCACATCAGAATAGACCGGTAAAAGGATTTGAAGTTTTTTGAGGATAAAATATTCCAAAATTTGTTGCAATTTTTCTGCTAGACAAACGAAGACAAGACTAGAGAATGAATGACTGGTATACTAGAGTGGGTCAATTTGTACGGAGTAAAAAAATGCACCAAGCGGTTATCAAAATCGTAATATACTATGAATTCTAAGAAAATTTGCCAAAGAAACCATTGGTCCAAAATCAAAATCGAGACTCCAGTTTTAACGAGAAACTTTTCGTATTGGGGTAAAATCCACAACAATCCCCGCTACTGCTCTGGAATCTCCTCTAGAGGGTTCAAATGTATGAACAACCCCCAATAATTTTGCCTCCTAACATTTTTCCCAAACATACCTAACCCCCATCTTCATCGCCTAAAGGGGCACCCATACAAAATTTATTTGTTTTATAAAATTTGCTCCCACCGCTCTATCTGTCTCGGAGTCCTAACAACCTCAAGTCCTTCTAAGTGCTAACTCGACCAGAAAATGAAAAACTATGTATGTACACAGGCAATCCAGATGCAGTGTGAAATAACAATACATAAAATTTCCATTCGAATAATACATATTTCTGAAATATTATCATACATACGCCGTAGATTATAATTTTTGTTTATTTTATAATGGCTTCTTTATACTTTCTGTTATACAAATTCTTACTTTCAGCTTTTTGTAGTTAAAGTTATTAGAAATAGTGAAATTCAAAAAACTATTGGCAATGCAAAAAACTATAGGGCGTCGGGAGTGTGATGCAAGGTAAAGCTTCTGATCGGTTTAACTTGGCAAACCCAGAGTGATCCTTGCCAATTGCACTTCAAGTCTACTCACAGAGCTCCGTATTCGTAGTACTACTGCGGACGGAGTACCTCCACGTGGTGACGCCTGGAAGCGTGCCTCTGACACCCGTCAGAGCACGACTAACTGTGAGGGGCGAAACCTAAAACCCAGGCACGTCTGCTCAGAGTGAGCGGTACCCTGGTCAGCGTCTGACCCAGAATGGGCGGCTGTAATAAAATCCTGGCAGGAGGAGAAAACTGCGACGTGGTGCGCTGGGCTTGCAACCCGCCACCGACGTATAACTATTGCAATGAAAAGAAGTAAGAAAAGAATAAAATGGACCCCCCAAAATGTTGACGACCACCGCAAACGAATTAAGGACCATGATTTAAGGATATGCACCTGGAATGTTAGAACACTGTATAGACCAGGTGCCTCTATCCAACTGGCGGAAGTCCTCGAAGAATACAAGGCTGACATAACCGCTTTACAGGAAATCCGGTGGACGGGACACGGGTGCTCGCGCATGAAGACGTGCGACATCTACTATAGTGGCCATGCGGACAAGCACGAGTTTGGATGTGGATTTGTGGTTGGCAAGAGACTGCGACACCTAGTCTCAAGGTTCAACCCGGTGTGTGAACGTATTGCCACCATAAGAGTCAAAACAAAGTTTTTCCACATAACACTTATATGTGCCCATGCTCCGACAGAAGAGAAAAGCGATGAGGACAAAGACGAGTTCTACGAGAGCCTAGAAAATGTATATGACCGTAGCCCGAGCCATGACATTAAAATTGTACTAGGCGATTTTAATGCTAAAATAGGCAGGGAAACCGCATTTGAGCCTACCATCGGAAAATTCAGTCTGCACACCGAAACGTCGAACAATGGCATCAGACTGATTGATTTCTCTGCGGCAAGAAATATGGTAGTTTGCAGCACTAGATTTGACCATAAAAATATTCATAAGGCAACATGGTTATCTCCAGATCAATTGACAAGGAATCAGATTGATCATGTGGTAGTCGATGGAAGGCACGCATCGAGTGTTCTGGACGTACGAGTGATTAGGGGTGCGAACATTGACTCCGATCACTTCCTTACCGCAGTTAAGGTACGCACAAGGCTAAGCATGGCGAAAAACGTACGTAACCAGGCACAACGAAAGCTGGACATCGGTAAACTGCGGACCACAGAGGTAGCAAACGCCTACTCCAACCACCTAACTCAACTGCTGCGGAATGCTCCAACCCCTGACAATATAACCTCGCAGTGGCAAAATATAGCCGACTCCTTAGAACGGGCTGCGAGAAGCGTACTTGGGTACTCAAAGCCGTCTCAAGAAGATGCCTGGTACGATGATGAATGTCGCAATGCCACGAGAGAGACGGTTGCTGCATACAGGGCGAAACTGCAGCCAATGGCAACGCGAGCTGTTCGTGAACGGCACAGGGAGAAGAGACGACAGGCAACGCGTCTTTTTAGAAGAAAAAAGAAGGAGCTGAAGAAGAGGCAGGACGAGTGCACTGAGTTGCTCCGAAGTAGAGGGGAAGCCCGAAAATTCTACAAGAGAGTGAAAGCGAGAATGCGTGGAACAGGGTTGCCCTCCTGCAAGGACAGCGATGGTCAGCTAGTGACGGACCCGGATAACGTTCTGAAGATATGGAGAGATCACTTTAGAAATTTACTGGATACTGACACCACTCCAGAAGACCCCGCTCCAATCCATGACGATGGTATTAACTGTCCACCTCCGAGCCAGAGCGAGATACGTATGGCCATCTCCCGCCTTAAAAACAACAAAGCTGCTGGAGCCGATGGTCTCCCTGCTGAATTGTTTAAGGCTGGCGGGGAGGAGCTGATTAGGAGCATGCATCAGCTCATGGAGAACATCTGGCAAGAGGAGAGCATGCCCGGGGATTGGAGTCTCAGTCTGTTATGTCCCATATACAAGAAAGGAGATCGTAGTGAATGTAAGAACTACCGTGGAATAAGCCTATTACCAATTGCGTACAAGGTCCTTTCAAGCATATTGTGTGAACGTCTAAAGCCAATTGTAGAAAAACTAATTGGACCATATCAGTGCGGCTTTAGACCTGGCAAATCTACGACGGATCAAATATTCACCTTACGACAAATCCTGGAAAAAACACATGAAAAGCAGATCGACACCTACCACCTCTTTGTCGACTACAAAGCTGCCTTCGACTCTCCGATAAGGAATAGGCTTTATGAGGCCATGTCTGAGTTTGGTATTCCTGCAAAGCTGATTCGACTTTGCAAATGTACCTTAGACAACACCAAATCCTCGGTTAAGATTGGTAAGGATCAGTCTGAACCATTCAACACGGAAAGAGGTCTCAGGCAGGGCGATAGCCTGTCCTGTACACTATTTAACATAGTTATGGAGAAGGTGATGAGAAAGGCTGGCATCAACATGTCTGGCACCATATTTCACAAAAGCCACATGCCACTAGCCTACGCCGATGATATAGATATCATTGGCCGAAATCTGCGGGATGTTACTGCAGTTTTCTCATCGCTAGAAAAGGAGTCAGCAAAAATGGGTTTAGCGGTCAACGAGGACAAAACAAAAATAATGATTTCGACGAACAAAGAGTCCTCTCGATGGGGACGCACCGTGAACGTTGACAATTATTGTTTTGAGGTAGTCGACGAATTTACCTACCTCGGATCTTCCGTCAACAAGATGAATAATGTCAGCCAAGAAATTAAACGGAGAATAGTGCTAGCCAATAGATGTTTCTACGGACTTCGGCAGCACTTTAGTAACACCACCTTCTCTCGGAATACTAAGAAACAGCTATACCAGGTGCTTATCTTACCTGTTCTGTTGTATGGTGCCGAATCATGGGTGCTTACTACAACGGACATACAAAACCTGGGAGTATTCGAGAGAAAAGTACTCCGAAAAATATATGGACCTATCTGTGTCGAAGGCCAGTTTCGCCATCGGATGAACCATGAGCTGTATGAGCTTTACCACGACATCGACGTAGCTAAAAGAGTCAGAATCCAACGACTTCGATGGCTGGGACATGTTGCCAGGATGGATGTAAATGCTCCAGCGAGAAAGGTGTTTGAAGGCGAACCTGAAGGACGGCGCAGAGCAGGGAGACCCAAACTCCGTTGGAAGGACCAAGTGGTAGGCGATGTGCCATCATCTGGTAGGACTAACTGGAGAACACACGCAGAAGACCGAAGCGTGTGGAATTCTTTATTACTTCAGGCCTCAAATTTATGAACTACGTTTCGTAAATTGTAATTGGCCACTTAAGTAAGTAAGTATTGGCAATGCTAAGTAGAACCTAATATTTTGAGATAAATAACTTTATACCTTTGTAGATAATCTTTTTTGTATTTTCGTATAGCATTCTATGAAAGAAGGCACATGTTAAGGCTGGCATTTTAGACTGGCTTAAGATTGTATGGAATTTTCAGATGTAATGTTCCATTCATCATAAGATGTGTGCATACCAAAAATTGGAACAATCGGACAATATTTAGAGTTCGCTAGAAATTGTAACTATTTCATGCAGTGTATCAAGTTACATACAGTTTGTAGTATAAAATCGTAAATTTCTAGCGACATCTAAATATTGTCCGATTTGTCTGAAATTTGAAACAGAAATCAAGCTTAAATGTAGGTTCTGGTGTTCTTAAAACCAATAGCCATTCATTAACACAAATTGCACCCCATTAGGTATGTACAGTAAGGTGGGTCGCACTTCATACAAATAAAAAAAGTTTTGCCGGTCACCCCCTAGAATGAAAGATAATTTAAAAACGAATTCAAAAAAAAATTTTATTTTTTTTTGCCACGTCCCTTGACCCCGCGCATTGGGTTTTTTGTTTCCAGTGTCTCCATTTATAGTCCGATCATAATGTGTGACATATCAATGTTCTTGGACTGACAACAGCTACATTTTCTTCTCTGATCACTTTTGACTCCGACGTCAAGTTCTAAAAGTTTCTACCGGAATCTCGGTTTTTACCCCCCTAAGTAAATTTTTTTTTGCAACGATAAAAAAGTTTTTTAAATTCCATGATATTTTCTCTTTTACCGTATATATTTTTATTCATAAACAAAAAAATTACAGAGGTTGAAAAAACAAAATACGACCACGCCAACATTTGTAAACAATGAGCTTTGGCCTTTAGCGACGTCAAATTGATTTTTTAAAACCTCTGTAACTTTTTTGTTTATGAATAAAAATATATACTGTAAAAGAGTAAATATCATGGAATTTAAAAAACTTTTTTATCGTTACGAAAAAAATTTGACTTAGGGGGGTAAAAACCGAGATTCCGGTAGAAACTTCTAGAATTTGACGTCGGAGTCCCAAAAAACCCAATGCGCGGGGTCAAGGGGCGTGGCAAAAAAAATAAATTTTTTTTTTGAATTCGTTTTTAAATTATCTTTCATTCTAGGTGGTGACCGGCACAACTTTTTTTATCGACCCACCCTAATGTACAGTATGATGTGCTAGTACATCTGAAAATATCATTGGGCATTACTTCCTCAATATTGAAGATGGAAGTGCTATAACCGTAAATGAAGAACGATGTTGATTTATGAATAGTACCTTTTTTACATCCTGTTCTTGAAAACTGTAAGCCCGATTCACAATATCACTTTCAAGTCCTTTCCAATGTTGAGTTTTCACGCACCATATATGAAGCTGACTTTCTGTCAGGGTTTCGAGATGAAAACAGCTGTCCAGAAAAATCTGTGATTCAAAAGAAACTTGTATTTGGCCCACCCTGTACCAGCGATCAGCGTCGACTTATGAGTCGATTTAATGATGTCTGTCTGTCTCCGCAATTACAGTCGTAGTTTAATAGATCTGAAATTTGATACGCAAGCTTCTATTATATAAGTACATGTTAAGTTGTAAGATGAGTAAGATTGGACAAAACTACTCGCACCTCCTTTAAAAAAATAATAAAATAAGAATTTGAAGAGAATTGGGTTATTCACGATCTTAAATGTCTGAGTATTTGTAAACAACGTGAATAAATTGTTTATTTTTTTTGCATTTGGGTATGTGTTTTCTAAATATGTGGTTATTTGGCCAATGTCAGTTTATATTTATTTGGTAGTATTAAAGCTAGGCTCTATGAAAAATGCCCCAAATGCAAAATGCCCCAAAAAAAAAACCAAAAATTACCCAAAAAAAATTTCCATACAAAATTGGGGAATTTTACATATGAAAAATGACCCAAATTTGCAGGCATGAAAAATACCCCAATTTTTTTCCATATAATAAAAAATAAAAAAGCATGGTGCAGATGATAAAGAAATGGGGGGGCGTGCCCCCCACCGCATTCGTCTTTTAATAATGCTAAGGAGAGAGTAGCGAAACTAATAACGACGTTCTTGAACGTCCGCATTCGTCTTTTAATAACGCTAGATTTGTTTAGAAAAATATTTTTTTGGGGTATTTTTCTAAATTTTTGGGGAAAATTTCGTTCTTGAGTTTTGGGTCATTTTTAATTTTTTTTCGCCCAATTTTATTTTGGGTAATTTTTCGTTTTTTTTTTTGGGGCATTTTTCATAGAGCTATAAAGCTATCTTGTAATTGGGCCGACCCACAGTGGAGAAAAAAGTTTATTTGGACATTTGAAATTTAAGGCCGCAATTCTTGACCGATTTTCTCTTTTTTGTGTTATTGGAAACAAAATTGGGCACAGAATATTCGTTTTTATACCATCACCCTTAGGGATGAGGGTATATATCATTTGATACGAAAAAAAGTGTAACGCATTAAAGGAGACGAGTTAGACCCCAAGTATCTTAAGACCAAATTCGTTTCAGAACTTTTTAAGAAGAATGAGCTATGTCCGTCTGTCTGGCTGGCTGGCAGGCTGGCTGGCTGGCTGGCTGGCTGGATGGCTGGTCAGCAGGATAACTCGAGTAACTCTTAACGGATCGGTATGAAAATTTACCAGTATCAATATTTTTCAAAACGAACTTATGGGATTGTAAATGGGCTGAATAGCCCCACCCCTACTGGTACCTCCCATACAAAATTACCTATTTTTGGAAAATTAATATTTCTTCCATAACTACCAAACGGACAACCGGATAATGTTTGAATTTGGTCAGTTTATTTATCTTGCAAAAGTAGACAAACCCTAAGAAAACCGAAACCTTTGCCCCACCCATTCTGGTACCTCCCATACAAATTACCGAGTTGACCCTTATAGTTTTACATGCATATCTTTTTTGTAAGTAAACTGAGATCACTCAAATTTTGCGTATGATGTTCGCTTATGAAAATTAAACTCAGGTATGAATATGGACTACATCGGTTTACGCCTTCTGGTACCTCCCATACAAAATTACCTATTTTTGGAAAATTAATATTTCTCCCATAACTTCCAAAAGGACGCTTGGGGGGTTATGAAAATTGGTCGATAAATTAGTGTTGTGATAGGAGGCAAAACCTCAGAGAGCCTAACTATTTGACACACCCCTTCTGGTACCTCCCATACAAATGACCGAATTGACCCTTATAGTTTTACATACATATCTTTTTTGTAAGTAAACTGAGATCACTCAAATTTTGCTTATGAAGTGCGCTTATGAAAATGGGACTCGAGAATGAATATGGACTATATCGGTTCACGCCTTCTGGTACCTCCCATACAAAATTATCTATTTTGGGTAATTAATATTTCGCCCATAACTTCCAAACGGACTATTGGGGGGTAATGAAAATTGGTCGATTCATTTATGTTGTTATAGGAGGCAAAACCCCAGAAAACCTAACTATTTGACACACCTCTTCCGGTACCTCCCATACAAAGGACCGAACTCACCCCCATAGTCTTACATACATATCTTTTTTGTAAGTACGTTGAATTCAGTCAAATTTTTCGTAAGTTGTGCGTATGAAAATTTGAGTCAGGAGTGAAAAAGACTGTATTGATTCACCCCTTTCGGTATCCCCTATCAAAATAACTTTTTTTAAATAAATTAATATTTCTCACATAAATTATAATCCGGTCCCTATACCTCCTATACAAATAAGGCAAGTTTTGAACGATTTTGCACCACAAGCAGGGGAAAAATTATACATAAGATTTTTATTTTAATTAACAGTCTATTAAATTCAATAACTAAAGACTTCAACAATATCTTATATTGGGTGATGGTATTTATCAGTCAGTTTACCTGACTGAAATTTCTGTACTGGTTTTATTCTAAATTCTTTACTATAATTTTTTTTAAAACTTGTTAAAAGTCGATGAAAAAAAATGTTTGACTTAGTGCCAAATATTTTTTGTATTGTGTCCTAAAAATTTTGAACTAACCTCAATTAATGTAAACATATATTACGAATTAAACTCAGTAAAAGAATAAGCTACAAATTTTTTTTGGCTCAACTGCAAATAAATTTATAGAGGCACTATTTTCACATTTTTACTCGGTGTCGTGCTCTTTATTATCCGTTTAGAAAATCTTCTGAAAAAATAAGTCAAATCGGTGAAATTTTTTTTGCATAGGTACCAAAATAATGCAGTTTAAAGCTTCTAATAAAATTTAATTTTGTGTTTACAATTAGACTAAGTAGTTTCCAATAATCTAAATCAGTCAAGAATTGCGGCCTAAAATTACAAATGTCTAAAACAACTTTTTTTCCCTACTGGAGATCCCGGTTCGATTTCCGCCTCCAGTCAACTTCTTTTCACTTTCATTGCCGGCCCCGTCTATGTTGTGGACAGCAGCTTCGCAGTATAGTGACGAGTCGGTATGTCTAGTAAAAGCTTCTCAAATAGTGACGTTCACATTCGTCGACAAAGAACTCGAGAAGCTATCCCATACCTCATTCATTGAGAGAACGTTAAACAATGCTCACTACCAATTCGATTATGTTATCATTTTCAAATGTTTTTTAGCATTGTGTGGCAATTTATCGGTTTTACTATTAATAACCGAATCACTTTAACGATTCGTTTGCGAATGTTCACCAGTGATTCTATAATGTTATCATTTTCGAATTTGTTTTAGAATCGCTTTTTACGAATCGCTTTAGCGAATTGCCAACGAATCGTTAGCGAATCACCTCACGCCAAATGGTTTGTCAGGGTGAGATAAAACAGTCATCTAGCAGCATTTATAAACCAAATTTTCGTATTCCCGAAGGAAATTTCAATGAAAGCTTCCTTTATGTTTGCCTTAAGAATATCACAAAGGCATAAACAACCTTCCATATGCCGATTCGCCCAGAAACCTGGTTAAACCGGGTATTCGAAAATGGAATTTTTAAAAAACCGCTTAGACGGTTTTCAGTATCGGCTTTGAATACTCTATTGAATACTCTACTCTCTGAAATTTCATCAGGATACCATTATCCATTTACAAGTTACAGAATTAATACAATAAAAACAGTTTTCGCTAAAAAGACCACAATAAACTCAACTATTCACTTATTTTTCAAAAATGATCTACATAATATGCCCTCTCCGAATTATAGGGTCGTTATTCTGTTCCAAAAATGCTGTTGGACAATGCTGTTAAAAGACATAAACATTAAATTTAAAATGCGCGTTATTTTGCATACTAGACTAATGTCCTGTTCTATTTTAATACCACGAATCCTAAACGCCAAAAAGACGTAAGCGACAAAATTGGATATTTTCGATTAACCGGTCTATTCTGAAGTGGTTACCATAGTCACCACGGTTACAATAGACTACTTTGGTTACAAAATTAAAAAATCGGTATTCCGAATCCTTGTTACCGTGACAATTGTTACAAAAATTGTTACCTGCCAAAAAGGAGGTAACAAGGTGGTTTCAGGTCTTTGGAATACTATTTTGAGATGTTAAAAAAAATTTTAATTATTGAAATCGTAGGTAAAACACTTTTAGCCCTTTTTTCTATGGAAATGTTGTGGCAAAATGTATGGAAAGGGAACCGCCATGAAACCTGTGGGACGGCTGTGACCAATTCTCCATGACACAGTATTTGTCCAGCATTTTCGACTGCCCACTTAACTGGGATATGTGTCGTCTCCTAACGCTCATTCAAATGTGCATAAATATCTAAAAAGTAAAAATATGTTTACTTTTCTGTGTATTGTGTTTTCATTTTTTGTTTTTAAAATTCAAAAATTAGCTGTGAATTGTCAATAATTTACATTTCACCACAAGGTGAACTTTTCCTTGTTACTAAATTGCCAGAATACACGTAACAAGAATTGGTTACAAAATTGTAACAAAAGTGACAGTGACAAATTTTTGTAACCAAATTATTAGAATAGGGCCGTAAGAATTATAATTCCCATTACCCGTAACAATTTTACATCTAAAAAATGTACTGTTACGAATTAAAAGTCAATTGAAAGGTTCATATTTATACCTCCATTGGGTACAAAGAAAACTAAAAAACCTTTTCCCGAAAACTTTAGTTTATGTTGCTTACGTCTTTTTCGCTGTTAGGGCTTCATATGTTTCTTTGCTGTTGCATAGCGAATATTGAAGCTTCTTTAACCAAGTGTCTCTTAAAACAATCATGCCCAATTTAAAGTTTGAAATACCCCACATATTTTTCTTTTTTTTAAGTTTTAATATATTGAAATAAAATTCGTTATTTTTTTTAATACTTTTAAATATGGCAACACTGCCGATACTTTTCCTTTATCGCAAATTTTAAATACATTTTTGAACCAGTTTGATATATTACTAAAAAAAATTTTACGTCTTTGATACTAAATTCTGATATTATAATAGCAAAAAAAAATTAAAAATATTATAGCTTCAATGCTCATACGCCTCGCTTCATGGATAAATCTTCCAGTAATTAGTCTGTTAAACCAACTAAACATTAGAAAATGATAAATATTTCTACGGCCAATCTCAACTGTTAACATCCATGTCACTATATTCATAATTGTTACCACCTCTAAATATCTCGGAATCTACTAATTTAACATTTATGTAATTTTATGATGTTATATTTGTCCTTCCTTCTCTAGGCTTGGGTGCACAAACAAATACTGCGGATAGTACCGCGGCCACTGCAGCGGCCGCTGCCGCTGGTTTACTACCTCCAATGACTGTACAAAATTTGGCTGCACTGGCAGCAATGACTCAATCATCTTTGACGAATACTGCCAGTAGTCCGGGCAATGCACAACTAACAAATACCGCCGCCTTATTGTGTAAGTATTTTGCTGTATTTCCATAATATATAGTTCAATGACATCTACCTATGTATACAATATTTAAATGTGTTTAAGGAGAGGGGCTTAAGAAGGCTTGAACAAAGCTTATGCTTTGTCAATAGTTATGTAAAGCTGTTATCGCAGATATAAAAATACAACTTCTTGGCATTACTTAAATAAGTAAACAACTAATTGATCCCTTTTTAATTTTGACCACATGTCAATTAACACTTAAACTCCAAACCATCAACAGTCCGATGTGAGAGACATACGCGAAAAGTAAATCCTTAAATAGCATTGACAACAACTACAGCAAAAACGTTGCATTGTCCTCCCCTGCCAGTAAGCTAAAATTGAAATAAAAACGAACATTTATGCACTCGTATTATAAGTGAATTCCATTTTAATCCGATTTCATAAGTAATGCATAAGTGCAAATTATACAACATTACTTAACACCAAATACCCCCCGCCCCCTTTTGCTACCATTCCCACCACTTACATCCCAGTCGTCGCATGTCATGTCATGTATTAACATGACCATGCATCATTGGTCGTTGATTGCCGGATATTGTTAATAAATTGTAATCCCCCAGACCACAGAAAACACACGCAGTTTGGCCGAATGGGTAGGCGGCCAAAAGGCCGTCTGCTGCACAACGCCCACCACCCCCCTTTTTCGTGGGAGGCCAGCAGTATTATGCTGTTTGTTGACTTAAACTTAATTATATTGATAATTTAAATAGCAATTAATTAAACAATGGATGTTCTGCCAATATTGTATATGCATATTTGTGTGAAAGACAAAAGGCTTCAATTGTATTTTTTTTACGGTTTGCTTACACTTTAAAGCTCTCGGTCAACGGGGAAAATTTCGAAGTTCCTGAATGCTTTTCAATCCAGATTGCAATATTGGTTTGTGGCCACGCCGGTATTATCTCATTGTGGGTTAAAGTGCGAAATGTCATTCATCACCGAGGGTTATCTTTGTACTGAAGGGATGGAAACCACTTTGACTTCTTCCAAATGTTGGGTATGGCTCCCAACAAGAGGCAACCCCAGAAAATTGCATATAACCAACAACTAAATAGTAGGCATAAGACCTCCTGTAATTGAGCTAAAATTATTGGGTATAAAGAGATTTATTAACATTTTAATACAATTTCTTACGTATCATTACACTTGACCAGGAAATATCTTTTCCTACACTATTCCGCAGTTTTTTGTAAATATTTTATTAATATTTTCTCTTTATTTCGTATTTATTTCTCCGAACATGCATTATCCACATTCACAACTGGCTGCAAAAAATAGGTCTATTAGGAAAATCTGCAAATACAGGTGAGAAAAGTAACATACATAGTTCATTTGTGCGTCTATCCTACAAGTTAAATGTTACTTTTTGATTTCTGAAAAATTTTGGTTGACCTTTTTTAAGTTTTACTTTTCGTTATGTTTGTCACAAATGTTTAAATGTCACAATGATAGCCAGAAAAATTTTGGAAATTGTTATTTTTGTTTAAATATTTGATGTTTAGCCACTTTTTGATCCTGCACTCACTCACACACATGCACAGAGTCGTTCATAATACAGTACAACATTTTTCAGCTCATTGATTTGGGACTCAATTCTGAGAACTGCATGTGGTTCTCCAGTTATGTCAAATAAACAAATTCCCCTATACGATACTTACTAACTTTAAATCGATATTAAATTATAACGGCATGTAACTTGACAAAACGAATGATGCAGAACTTCTTCTTATTGAGGCTACTTTCACATGCAGTTCTCAGAATTGAGTCCCAAAATCATGTGTTGTACTGTGTAATGGTCTTCTGTTATTTCAGTGTTTTATGTCAATAGATTATCCTATTTTTTTCCTGTTTTGTGTGTATGTGTGTGCGTTAGAGTGATATGGTTGTAAAAATACACTCGTCAATGTTCTATTTTTTTTTATTATGTCATCTCCTTTCTCTCCTGTTCTCTGTTTGTTTTTACTGTTATCTGCTTACGACAATTGTTGGAATATACGTATGTAGCGAGACAGCGAAAAGTTCGCATATCAAAATCGGAACAGACCGAACCACCAGTGAATCGGATCAGTTATGTGGATATAACAACGAGTTAGTATATATTATATATGAAATTTTATTATAAACAATTTATTGAAAAATATAACTGAGATATGATATAACAAGGAGATTTGGTTCAGATTGAGTAGTGTACAAATTCTCTCTGGAGCTATTTCCATACTCTTTGTGAAACATCCAATTGTAGTACAAGTAAAAAGTAACACAATGGTTTCGTTGCCTTTTTTTATCAGTGAATAAGATACTGCAGATTTACTTAAAACACACACAATATATTTAAAAAAGAAAGTTTGAAAGTTTTCTCCAGCTACACAAAACAACACCATCCTTACAAGGCAATCAACATGAAAATGGGCAAACAAAAAAATATTTCAAATAAAGAAAAGTAAATGCACCATTGTAAAAGTGCTAAAGAATAATAGCAAATTCTGACATACCCTCAACATTTGCCCGAACACATAACAGACATGGAAATACAATAAATGTTACGTTCTAAATGTTAAGTCACGCTTAAATGTTACACAAATGTTTAACGGCGTGTAACGCCAGCCACCTCGTTTAACCTTAAGGGGAATATGTTTATACTGTAAAGAGATTCTTTCAAGTGTTGTACTTACAATTATGGGATAATGCTTCTTATACAACATTAATTGAAGTATTCGTTAAGCAGATATTGAAATATTTTGTGTATCAACAACTGACGTTGTAATTTTTTATTTTTTTTAAAAAGTCTTCATATGATTTTTTGTTTGCAACAGTTTCGACAGCAACGAATTTAAATTTTGTAATAGGATCTGTTCTGTTTTACATCAAGTGTATGTGTATATTACGTGCTCGTGACTGATATAATTGGTCGAAATTAAAGTTTTAAGACCTCTGGCGCAATACTTTTGTTGTGTTTCTGAAATTGTCAGTTTTGAATAAATCTCATCCTTAAGGATTTAATAAAAGTTTCAACAAATCATTGTTTTTCCCCATCGAAAATATTTTGAAACACCCAGCTATTGTCTTAACGGGCCAGAACAAACAAGAAAAAAAAAAACGAAAAATATTTTAAACGCGTAAAAACACATAAATTTTGTAATCTCCTTCAACACCAAAAAGCAAAAAAAAACAAAACCAAACATCAAGACTGGTGGAGCAGAAACTTATGGCAGCGAAAGTTTTTGTTACGCATTCTTTTTCAAAGAATTATTATACCCAGACCCCCAATGAACAACAACATAAAGACTGCCCAAAAACCACCAACGGCTGAATGTTGGTTTTCCAAAATCGCTTGTGTATGGTGGCCAGCTGCATTGGACTCCATACAGAATTAAAGATTTGTGGAAAACTGGCATCATGCTGAAGCTCCCAAAGTATCCAGTAATGTTACTGTAACCAATGAAGATACTGCGAACGGCAAGGACGGCAGCCGCCGGATGGAAGAATAGATATAATTTCGTTTAACAATGAATGCCATGAATTGGAGAAACGACGACATACGGTTATAATAGGCATGTCAGTGTGGCCGTGCAAAAAAATATCTATTATGCGCAAAGAATTATTGCAATTGTTCCAAAACGACAAAAAAAAGCAGAACGCAACCACATTGAGAATATGTTGGAAAACAAAAATTCTTATCTCACAGCAGAGGATATTTCTTCAGTTGCGAGAAATTTAATTTTGCTCAAAGTTTGCGTATTATTAATATTGTCATAAACTTTTGGAATTGGTATTTAAATTACCAAAAAAATTAGGTTTCAAGGAATTTTTTGTAGAATTTAATGAGATGTTTTTAGTTTATTATGCAGAGATACTTTGTAAAACTAAGTAATAAATTACTTAATAAATGTAAATTGATATAACATATTTTCTCCTCAAAAAGCAATCAGAAGGCGCGTATCCCACTTAATATTATAATTGCTATTGTTTGCCTGATTATTTGTGCCTCAATGAAATGATCATCTAAAGCCGCACTGATAAGGTCCAATCAGGTTTTCCATAATTGGCCTTAGACCAGGGAACTGCAGCCCAATACAAAAGCAATGAGTTTGTGTTGGTGAGTTGATCTATTCCCGTTCTCACTATATTGAAGGATATTGTTATAATATAGTGGAAATAATTGATAAATATTACGCATTTGTTTGTAATCGTTCAATGTGTAAGCGATTGCTTGTGTGTCTCCTATGCCAATGGGCTACCTTACGCCGTTGACTGCTTCAGACTTCCGCACAGTAAGCTAGAGAGGTTCTTATACGCAATCGGTAAGAGGCTAATTTTACGGTAGTTTTTCACTCACTGCGTTCGCCTTTTATGTAAATAGGACATTACAACACTCTGTCATGCTCTCCTGAAGCCAAATATTCTCTATGAGCAGTTGCATGCTTAAAACAAGCTCATCCACACTCACCTTAAACAACTCAGCTGAAAGAGGCGGGATTTGGCAGCTTTTTATCGGAGGGGTACATTCGATGTTGGTACACAGTCTTCAGCAACCAATTTTTCAGACACCAATAGGCTTCAGAAGTGATCTTTCCATATTTTGGGCATGCATTTCATTATTCAAAATAGTATTAATGAGCTGGTGCGTGTACGTTACTAGTTCATTGCTGTTGACCTTCGAAAGTTCTGCCAAAATTCCATTGGCTTCCTGAGCTTAACTATCTTTTTTCTGACTGCTGAACCAAGAGCAGCTTTTTAGCATTAAAATCTCCAGTCAATGCCATAAGCAGGTTAACGGTCATACATAGAATACCTCTCCGTTTGGCCTATCAGCGTCCTGATGCGAATAGTGACTACTCGGTAATTTAAAGAGAACAACCGCGAGACCAGATGTCTATGTCTTGCCGACAATAGAAAAGATGGTACAGTTCTTACGTCGTAAGTATTCCTGTCCTGTTCATCGCATTTCCTTTAAGGTATTGGCTAACATCACTATTCTATTAGTCAAGACATTCGCCAATCAAATATAGGCTCCATCTCTGAAGAAAGTTCGAAAATTTTAGGTGCATATCCTTAAATCATGATCCTTATAACGTTTGCGGGACTCATCAACCTTTTTTTCGTAATTTCATAATCATTTGTGTTTTGAAGGTGAGTGGCAGAGAAGGAAGTCGACCGAGAATTAGCCGATGCTCCACTGGCGCCGACCATTTATCATAAAGCGCGCCGCCGCAGATGTGTACGGTTTATTAGTAGCCGCCGAATTATTCGTCCTGTATCGGCTGATGTGTAAGAATTTTCGTTCTGTTGAAGACCATTCTTTGTTTGGTCACCGTTCTGTGTCCAAGATTTTGTTAAAACTTTTTTGGTCGCCGTTTTGGTGTTACCCGAACAGCTTGTTGGTTACAACATTATGATCCGAAATTTAACCGCCGCCGGTAAAAAACCAATTTCGCAGCCGCCGATCGATGAAAATAGTCAGAGGCGCCGCAACCGGTAAATTCGGGTCGGCTTTGGTCTCTGGTGAGCGGTTGCGGTCGATCCAATTTTCTAACTCAAAAACACTTTTGTCACGCATTCTTCGCCTACAGGCCATATTTTCAAATTCCATCTCCTTTGTGTTCTAGGCTGCCTAATTTTAATATACTATTTATTTTTTATTTAATTTTTTGTATATATGAAGATTATGGAGAAGTTTAAAAAGAATAGTTTTGCGGCAGCTTAAAATTCAACAGTTTACTTACACAACGATGCTGGTATAACCAATATAATAACTGTAACGCTATAACAATATATCACCTTTAAGTGCCACTGTGTTTAATGTAATACAGATTTACCGTCGACTTCCACCGAGTTTAATGCAACTAATTTTAATATAAGTATGTTCCCCTTTAATTTATAAAAGTACACGAACGACAAGTATAAGTACACATTACAAGTACCCAGTGGCGTTCTCGTAACTCCCTTACCCATATTATCCCCCCCTTCTTACATCCTGATCATAACTTTATGACACCATGCGCGTATCCATGGCTGTAATATAGAATACAATATTTTCATAGTGAACTTGATTTTACGCTTAGTTGCACGTTTACAATCCTTGAAGATCTTTGGGTTTGGCTTTTTCCCTGTTCTCTACTTTATTAGTTCTTTGGGTTTTTTGCTGCCACTTGCGTTACAACAAAAGTTTGATGGAAAAATATGGAGATGAAATGTGAAAGGAAATGAGGGAAAACTTTAAATGCACATCTCCTCACGCCAGCTAAATCTGAAACAAACAAACGAAAAAAGTCAAGAACCAGAATGAATAGAGTTCAAGCAAAGTCAACCAAGCAGAAGAATTGAATTGGTTTGGTCGGGGTTGGTTGGTTGGTTCCTTAGCTGAAGCGCAGCAAGAACATTGAGCTTCCTCGGTTGGTGATGATGGTCCAATGTTGTTGTGGCCGTTTTTTTTTTCTTTTCGTCTTCATTTTTTTATGTTTGTTGTAACATCTGTAAAATGTAATAATTTTATGTTATGTGTGGAAATATTTATGGTAAAGTTCAAACAAGTTAATTTCGAGGCAAAAAGAAAAGGAAGAGCAAAGCTGCTGTTCGCTTGTGCAGCTCTGTAGCGAGGGAGATATAGAGAAAGCAGTATGTACGTGCAAAAGTGTTACTTTTTCTCTCACAAGCGAAAGGAAAACGTGACTGATAGGGTGTAACTAAGGAGGAAATTGTTTCGATAAATTATAACAGCTGAAAGAATAAATATTGTTGAAGGGAAGAAAATGGATGGAAAGTTTTTGGTTTGGAAATGAATAGTAAAGTTTTTGAATATTTGCAGATATTAAATCTAAAGCAGATGGAACAAAGAAATACTAATTTCCAGCTAAAAATATTTCTTATCAATATATTTCTTCCAAATCAAACACAGTTTTTTAAAATTTGGTTTGATTTCTGTTGAGGTATTATTTGCAAAAAATAACAATAAGTGGGTTAACGACGTAAATTTATGTTAGAGAAAGTACTTCTCTTATTTTAAAGCAGCTCACTTTAAATGAGTCAACGTCTTAAGGTAGCCCATGGGCAACATGAGAGAGAGATGTATTCACACATGTATTCTCCCACATATTGAACGAAAACAAACAAATGCACTCAGTCTCGCTTGAGCATTCGTCCGACGCAGTTGTGTCTATGCTTGTTGTTAGCACGACAATAAAAGAAATGAATTTTTTCGGTTAAAATTAATTTTAATATGTTTATGTACGCTGCCACACTCACGGCAGTAATATTTATCAATTATTTCCTGTACTTTTACGGCCTTATTCATAAAAACTTATAAGAGGTTTATAAACCATTTTTTAAGCAAATTTCGAGAAAACAATATTCATAATCGATTCACCACTTTAAGCATGATATAACAGAGCGTTATAATAAGCATGTGTGATAATACATGTGTGGCTCTATCGCTCATTTGGCCCATGGGCTAGCTCAAGCGGTTGATTTCTTTAAATTATATCTTTCTAAAGTATAAGCATAACAAACAGTAACATTCTCTCTTAATTAATATTTCTTGAGAAAAAAACATTCAATTAACTCTATACAAAAAAACCAAAGCTCCTTTACAAATTATAGAGTTTTTTTAAGTTGTCATAGCTAATAGAAATTGAAAAGAAAACTTATATTAAAGCATTCATTCATAAGAAAATAATTCTTTACCGCCTTGTAGTGCTACAAACCACTACGACGCACTACATCTATTTCGAGATTGTCAGTAATAAAATCCATTTATTCTTATTGTCAAAATTTTGGCTGTATTATTTTAAATTTCGATATTTAAGCACAACAACTGAAGATGCGCTCAAACTTTTGTTGCTTTAAATATATACTGACATACATGTATTCTTAAAAATCTCTTATATCTAATAATATCTTAAAGTTTTCTGCTGCATCCTTTGTTAATGTATGTTTGAAAATTTTCCTTAACTTTCCAACAATTGAGCACGCACACGCACATTCAATAACAAATCACCTTCGTTACCACTTTTCCCAGATGCTAATTCGTAAACAAAAGCGCAGCTATGTTTTGTTCACGTGTGTGTATGTTTTCGAAAGAGATTTCCCGAAAAACTACTTTTTATAAGTTGATATTGAATATAATTTACTTGTATCCTGTTGCTGCACTCTTTGTGAAAGTTTGTACAGAACTTGATATCGGTGCGTGTGTGTGTGTACGTGAGTGTATACATATTTACACCCAGAGGAGAGCATCACAACATCATTATACAAGAAAATATCTTATGGGTGTTTTGTTAATTCAATTCCGTTGCACATCTCCTCATAACAAAATGCGTTTATAAGAGCGGAAATGCAAACGAGCTTGCATGAACATTAAAAGGGGGTTCATAAAAGGATGACTCCTTTTTGAAACCAACACAGCAGTGTGGTACCACAATGTTCCCGATTAACTACGATTCACTTTGTGTGCTGATTGTACTATATACGTTTGGCTATGTATTACTGTGGTAAGAATACAGACCGTATAAAAGGTTATCGATAAGAGACAACGTACCGATCACAAAAAAAAACTGTCGCTATGAACAAGTTAGCCGGCAGAACCAGCGTGTCTACCTTGTGTTTAGTTCTAGTAGAACCTGAAGGTGGATAACATATATAATCTATTTTCGCTTTTACAAAATAGTCATTCACCAATGAAAAGCAACATCGTTGAAAAGGCTTCCATGTTCTGCTTTAGAGTACCTCATTCGATTTTCCCAATTTATCAGTACATTTTTGATTGTTTGGGCCTCTTTCCGGTAAACAACAATAGTAATGTCGGATCCCGCTGATTTTCAAAATATAGTTTTTGCATAAATTGGCTCGAAGGCTTGTAGATTTCCAAGTTCTTTATGCCATAATCTTCAAGGTGAAAATAATCTTCATCGGATAAGATAATTTTTCGATCTAAAGGATTATGATCAACATATTCAGCGAATGGTCACGAAGCTTCAATTCTTAATTCATGCCTACACTTTCTTATGCCAATCCTTTGTTTGTAATCAATACTTGTCTCCCGATCTCCAACATGACGTTATTATTATTGTTGACGGCGGAGGAGACGGCCAAGGTAGACATAAGATCTACCACTTCGAAGTTATATGTAGGAGTCAACGATCGCGGAGCATCCCAAACTAGTAGACTCTATGTTTGTTGAAACAAGTAACTTGGTTTTATCACCAGACCCGCTTCTGTCAACTGTTTCTCAATGCTAGGAAAGCCCGCAGTAACATCCCGCGGTCCTCGGCCAATGATATCTCCATTATCGGCATACGCGAGCAGCTTGAGACTTTAATTAAAGATAGTCCCAGTCGTCTTTACTGCAGCCTTTCGTATGCTCATACACATTATGATGTTAAAGTCGTCTTGTCTAAAGCCTCTTTTGATTGGAAATGGTTCTGTCATATTTTTGCCTATTTTCACTAAAGACTTCGTGTTATCCAGTGTCATCCCGTAAAGTCGTATCAGCAACGCAGAAATACCAAACTCAGCTATAGCACCCAATAATGCATACTTTTTAATCGATAGACAGATGTTAGGTGTCGTTTTACATTTCTTGGGTCTTTGTCAATATTTGTCGTTGTGAGATATTAGGTCAGTCGGTCGTCGATTTACCAGGTCTAAAGCCACACTGATAAGGTGCAATCAGGTTCGTTAAGAAGTGCTGTAGTCTCTCACTTAACGCAGTAGACAGGACCTTGTATAAGGTGGCTAATAGGCTGATCCCCCGATAGTTGGAACACAAACATGTCAGATTCCAATCATCATCATAATTCGAAATAAATATATAAATCAATGTATTCCTTTAGCCAACTCATGTTTATGAGCTGGTGCAGCTCAATGGCGCAGGAAGTCCATCGGCTTCCGCAGCTTTATTGTTTTCATACCATCACCCTTAGGGATGAGGGTACATATCATTTGATACGAAAAAAAGTGTAACGTATTAAAGGAGACGAGTTAGATCCCAAGTATCTTAAGAACAAATTCGTTTCAGGACTTTTTAAGACGATTGAGCTATGTCCGTCTGTCTGGCTGACTGGATGGCTGGTAAGAGGAATAACTCGACCTTAACGGATCGGTATGAAAATTTACCAGTATTAATATTTTTCAAAACGAACTTATGGGATTATAAATGGGCAGAATAGCCCTTATATCTTCCAAACGGACGACCCGAGGATATTTGGTCAGTTTATTTAAAAAAGTAGACAAACCCTAAGAAAAGCGAAATCTTTGCCACACCTCTTCTGGTACCTCCCATACAAATGACCAAATTGTTCCTCATAGTTTTACATACATATCTTTTTTGTAAGTAAACTGAATTCACTAAAATTTTGCGTAAGATTTTCGGTAATGAAAATTGTACTCAGGAATGAATATGGGCTATTTCGGTTCACACCTTCAGGTACCTCCTATACAAAATTACCTTTTTTGTAAAATAATACTTCTACCATAACTTCCAAACGGACACTTGGGGAGTAATAAAAATTGGTCGGTGAATTTATCATGCGATGGGAGGCTAAAATTCAGAAAACCTATATATTTGACACTTCCATTCTCGTACCTCCCATACAAATGACCGAATTTACCCTCATAGCCTTACACTCATGCATTCGGTGCATATAATAAATCATAAACCGGCACCTGTACCTCCTACACAAATAATTAAAATTTGCGACGGTTTTGCTCCACAAGCAGGAAAAAAATTATACATAAGTAATTTTACTTTTATTAAAATTTAATTTTAACTTAATTAATTTTAACAATTATTAATTTTAATTAATTTTAACAACTCAAGACTTGCACAATATCTTATATTGGGTGATCGTAATTAATATGAGTCAGTTTATCTGACCAAAATTTCTGTACTGGTTAAGCCGTGCAATTGCCATCCTGATCACGTTTTGGCTCGATTACGTACATTTTACTCCTTCATCGATGATTGGCGTGATTTCGTCACTTATCCTGCCATCGGGATCGAGCAGAGTACGAAATAGTTCCTTCCATATTTGGTGCACACTCTGGGTATCTGTGGACAGATTTCCATCTCTGTCTATACAGGTGAATATCCCTGTTTTTCAAAACCTTTGCTTTTTATCTCTTAGTGGAACTTTCACCTCTATCCTTCGATATCCTGGATCTTTCTTCCAAAGAGGAGTTTTATCTACCTTCTCTTCTCATTATATCGTTCCCTCACTGATCGCGTGACATTTTGCCTCTATGCAGCATCCATTTTCTCAGACTTTACGCGACATTCCTCATCGTACCTGGGTTTGTCTGAGAGTGGTGTTTCATAACACAGTAGATCGTTGTGTGTCGGGAACATCTGAATTTGGGGGGTTTGTTTATAGTGATTGAAAAAGTTAGTTAGAGCTATCTCGGTGGTATGTAGCTTTGTGATGTGAAGTTTCCTTTGCGTTTTGTTACGAGCGTTTTTAGCACTATTTAATCGCGTGCGTACCTTGAGCCAACAAGGTGGTGATCTGAGTCAATGTTAGCACCGCGGATTACTAGCTTTACGTACATGCCTTCTATCAATTACCACATGATCAATCCGATTTCTTGTTTTATATGATCAGGGTATATGCAGGTTGCCTTGTGGATATCTTTATGCAGGAATCTGATTCCACTGGTGACCATGTTTCCTGCCGATGCGAAACTAACAAATCTAAATCCGTTATTGGAGGTGTTGTTGTGTAGACTGAATTTTCCGACTGCTGAACCAAGTGCTCTGTCTATTTTAGTATTAAAATCTTCATGTTATTTAGGTTGGTCAACATTGCGCCGTCTCACATTTGCTACTTCTGTTTACAGATGTTCTGGGCATATTGAAGACGCTAGATCGCTTTAGAGCAGAAGGTCTAATATGGACTTGGTTTTTCGAACCTGTCACCTCGAACTTCTGCACCAATTTTCTAATCAATACCACAGTACAACACATGATTTTGGGACTCAATTCTGAAAACTGCACGTTAAAGTAGCCCCAAAAAGAAGAAGTTCTGCATCATTCGCTTTGTCAAGTTACATGCCATAATAATTTAATATCTATTTGAAGTTTGTAAGTATCGTATAGGGGAATTAGTCACCTTTTAGGCTGTTTTATTATATTGTTACATGGTGGCGTATGATTATCATAAGTAATATTCCACGTAAATCATACTCCACGGAGTACAACAATTTTATTGTAACTGCTACAAAATAAACCCAGTTCGAAATCATTTGATGAATGGAAAAGTAAAACTGTTGCTTACGTAGGGAAAAGTTATATAAAATTAAATTAGTTTCAGCTAAATCGGACTAGTGGTTCTCGAGTTATATCATACAAAAGAGCCTGAAACGTGACAAATTCCCCTATACGATACTTACTAACTTCAAATCGATATTAAATTACTATGGCATGTAACTTGAGAAAACGAATGATACAGAACTTCTACTTTTTGGGCCTACTTTTACGTGCAGTTCTCAGAATTTAGTCCCAAAATCATTTGTTGTACTGTATAATTGATTAGAAAATTGATGCAGAAGTTCGAGGGGACAATGAGCTGAAAAATGTTGTACTGTGTTATATAGATGGAGTTTAATATCGCAATTAGCGCAAAATATTCTTTACGCTATATATCGTTGTTTCAGTAGTACTCATGTACGTAGAACGCATGTTGTGCCCGTTGAATAATGCCATGACACTAAATTACCATTACTACTACCTTTGTATTTCATAATTCCTCCATCGCACCTTTAAATAAACAATTGTGCAGAAAGTCTATATACAATGACTTCTAACGCAACCGTAGTATAGGGTATGAATATATGGACTGTTATTTGTAATCTATTCAACTGTGAGCCTGTGAAATGTGTTCCTGTCTATTTGTTTTTAAATCTTGGTGTTCGTAATGGGGTTACTTCCTAAAAATTATGTTTGTGTGCTTTTATTATGTTGTGTTCGTTGAGAACGATTAATGAAGAGAAAAAAAAAATATAGTTTTTTGCATTTGTTGTTGCGATAAAAAGAAAACTTTATTAAAAGAACTCTTGGCAAGAAGTTAAGAAGCTCACACACGCAGTTGACAATTTATTTGGTGTTAATATTAAGTCCCATTTCAAATGATTTAAGAAAATTGTTTAATATATCTGAAAACTGTAAGAAAATCCTAAATAGTAAAGTTACATTTTTGAGAAAATGTTAAGCATGTTAAAAAGTTGGAAAAGTTGCTGCTGCTGACTTTAAAAATCATTATATAGCAATAAAATTTTACAAATAAAATATCAGTTTTATTTAATCGAAAATTTACATAATTTACATAAAAATACAATCCCACAGGATTAAAACAAATCATGGAAAGGAAAATGAAGTACACCATCAAATCCCGAATAGGTATTGGTATAAAAACTTTGTTTTCGATCTTCAGCACCTTAGGTCACTATGAGTTAAATAAGATCCTCTAATACTACAATATTTATTCATTAAATCATTTTATAAAAATCCTTCAACAAAGTTTACAAAACCTTAAAACCAAGTGTGTGACCTCCCGCATATCCCGCATCTACAGTGGAAACAAATCAAGTAAAAGTTTCCAACCTCAGTGTACATAAGTGTTTTATGTCTTAAAGTTGAATTACTAAATCAGTATCAAACAAAATATTTGTCATGGCAGCTTTAAACTTTGCTAACGTCTAAATGTTTCTTTGCTACTTTCTACAGGGACTGATCCAAATAACTTTGCCAATGCCTACATGCAAACGGCGGCCGGTTTGCAGCAATTTGGTAGTAGCACCTTACCAACATCACCTTTAGCCAGTGTTGCCTTAAGTTCAGCAGCAGCTGCTGCTGCTGGAAAACAAATTGAGGGTAAGTGAAAGCGAGAAATGCTCAGGATATACTACATATATAATTTTATAAATTGTTAATAACTACACCATTAAGATCCAGTCGATCTTTAAATTAATTTTATTTTAATTATTGATAAATATTTTTAAATTTTACTATAACAAAAGTGAAACTTAAAAACTCTTCAAACTGCTATCGATTTTCACAAACATTTCCTGGAAACATTTAATTCCACGTTTAGCTTTCCATTCGCTCAAAAAAAAACTAAAATGGCCTCGTTGCTGATACCAAGAGAAGCAACAAGACGTATAAAAGTCTGAAAAATCAGGACGACATCTAAAGAAATAATCATGAAAAGATGTTACACTCCGATATATAAGTGATTTTGAAAATGATTCAACGGAAGCCGCTTATCAATAGAAGGATATATAGAGGAAATGACAAAAAACGCTGCGACAGAGAACATAAGTGGCGTAAACATCTCACAGGAGCAGACAGACATAGTACAGGAAAATATGCGGGAAATAAAAGTGGTTTAATACATTTTTACATCCTTTAAGTTTATGTGAATGTGAGCGTAAGTGTTAGTGTGACACACTCAGTGTGTGTCTGCAGCAGAGAGCTAGTCAGCAAAACGAATACCATGACCATGCTACTGATGATAAGTTTGATGATGATAACACAACTGTTGCTACTTTCTTGGTGTGTAAGAATAAGCGCAGCCTCCGTTCTCACACTTACTCTTTGGCTTTCTCCTCATCTATCTTTGAAAGAAATGATGATTGTGCAAAAAGAAGGAAAATGTAAAAATGTCACTAGCATGCGATGCTTGTCCGTTATTACTGCTGCTAGTTAATCTTTCCTACCAATCATGTGTGTGTGTGTGTGTACAACATGCTATATATATGTATTTACATTTACAAACTTGCAATCTGATAAATGGATATAAAAAGTAGTAATTGTACATCTTACACAATAACACTGCAAGCACAAACGACAATGAAAGAAGATCAAAAATTCATATGAAAAAAAGCTGTCCGTTATACGCTCGCTTGGTACTGGGTGTTATACACAACATACAATGTAATGACAGAATATTACAAAATGTCAGAAATCATTTATGATTGTATAGTCATAATTGTTAATGTTACATGATATGCGTATTTTCTGTTTTATTATGGATTACTCCGAAAAGATATTATTCACTGTTTCCTAGGGGAACAAACAAAAACGTAAAATTAATTTATAATAATACTTAATACTTACTTAACAACTGATATACTTGATCAAAAATACACAAGACAAGTTAGAAACTACTTTACTCCCGTATTTGACTTTATGTACTATTTTGTTACATTAGTGTTATATTATTGTGGATCGGTCCCCACCAGGGTTCGTATTGGCTCGCTCACGAGCTGCTCTTTTTCTGAAAATTTGCTCTTAGCTCGCGAGCCAAGAGCCACAAAGTCTTAAATGAGCTCTCGCCAAAAGCCAAGAGCCCAAAAAAAAGCTCGCTCGCGAGCCAAGAGCTCATTTAAGGATTTGTGGCTCCTGGCTCGCGAGCCAGCTTTTTTTCACTGAGTGCCAAATCAGGACGGTACGACGAATGACTCATCAATCTGACTTGTTGTGTGCTTAAATAACCCATTGTTTCAGCTAATGCTTAGAGCTCGCAGAATAATCCATCTTCTCTTGCTGTTTTTTCTTATTTCTTTAAACACTGTGGGCAAACAGATGGTTGTATTATACCACTCCGAATCAACAGAATTTAAACATCCTCCAGTTGTCCCTTTGGAAGTTATGGGAGATATACAAATTTTCCAAAAATATGTCATTTTGTATGGGAGGTACCAAATGGGATTAGCCTATATGGTTCATATATATGTCTGACTCAAATTTTCATAAGCGTACTTTCTATGTGAAATGTGACAGAATTCAGTATTGGACATACAAAATACATACGAAATATCCTCCAGTTGACCCGTTGAAGTCATGGAAAAAATATAAATTTTCCAAAAATACGCAATTTTGTATGGGAGGTACCAAGAGGGATCAAACGATATAATCCATAAATATTTCTTAGTCCGATTTTCAATGTACCTAAAAAAGATTTGTATGTAAAAATATGAGGGTAAATTCGATCATTTGTAGGGGAGGTACCAGAAGCGTTGTGTCATCTGACGGCTTGTCAATATTACACGGTTAATAAACTGACAACATTTAACGTTTGGCCGTTATTGAAGAAATATTATTTTTCTAATAATTTATCATTTTGTATGGGAGGTACCAGACTCCAATATAGTTCATATTCAATCCGGAGTCATACTCTCACAAGCGTACATCTTACGCAATCTATCCAAGCGGCGGAAGTAAGGATCTAGAAGGCCTTGTATAAAGCCTTCAAGAGCAGTCAGTAGGCCTTCCATCTGCATTCGACAGGGTATCGTTGTGAGGCAAGGCCTTCCATCGTCGCTTCCTATAAGAAAAGATGAATGCATATAAAAAAAGAATGACTTGAAAAAAAAAACTATGCAGTTGGTCATCTTTAAATTGTTTAGTTTATTGAGAGCGCACAAGTTTTTTTATTTAGATATTTTTCACTTTCATATATTTCTCTCTATACTTACACTTGAACACGAACATTGCCTTTCCTTTACATGCCCTCTCCCATGCCTTCTATGAGAACGGAGACGGAATGTGAACACACACGAATCATCGAAAACCTTGATACTTCCTTCTTAAAGAAGGCCTGCAGCATTGATCTTTAAAGTATGGTGGTAACATGGAAAGAAAGGAGAATGTCTGTTTTCGGACATGTAAAGACAAGGCCTTAAATACATGACGTCTGGATGTCTCAGGAGGCCTTGTTGCATGCCAGCTTGTAGAAGTCTTTGATTATTTGTATGGGATGTACTAGAAGGGGATTGGCAAAGGTTTCGGTTTTCAAGATAATTAATCTGGCCACATGAAATACCCTCCAATTGTCCGTTTGGCGGTACCAGAAGGGAAGGGGTTTTTCTGTCTATATACAATTCCCTTACCCATATTGGAAAATATTTGTACTGACAAATTTTCATAAGAATTCGTTAAGGTCTATCCAGCTCACCAGTCGTCCAGTCAGACAGACGAACATGGTTCATTTGTCTTCAAAAGTTCCGAACGAATTTGGTATTAAAATACTTGAGATCTCACACGTCCCATAGGGTGAGGGTATAAAAAACTTTATTTCCCTTTACACCCCATGAATGAGATATGGAATGAGAAATGGCACCTACTAATTTATAGAGGAATGCGAATGTCAGCTATTTAAGATAGCTTTTACTAGACATTTCGATTGATGTTGCTGTCGACAACAGCGAAGAGGCCGCATATAAAAGAAAACGCAGATTTAATAGTCGCATTTTTTAACTGCCATGCCATGGCCGGCTTCAATTTGACATAAGTGATGATAAACCATACATTACAGATACCAACCGCAGCATGATGGATAGAACACGCGACTATCGTGCGAATGATCACCGTTAGAGCCAATTTAAACAGCACTTCGAGTATTTGAGCAATTGATACATATTTTGATTTGAGCAATTGATAAGTTTTCCGTAAAAGCTGGCGTTCGGAATCATCGTTAAGCCCTAGGATTCTTTATGCGGATGCCCTCCTCGTTATTTTTACCAGCACTTCGAGTACACAGTACAACACATGGGATTTAATTCTGGGACTCAATTTTGAGAACTGAGCGTAAAAGTAGCCCCAAAAAGAAGAAGTTCTGCATCATTCGTATTGTCAAGTTACATGCCATATTAATTAAATATCAATTTGAATGGAAAAGTGAAACTGTTGCTTATGTAGAGAAACGTTTTATGAACAGATTAAGGGAATTGTAATTCTTAATTTTTTTTTTAACTTTTTTAAGCTGAATCGGACTACTGGTTATCGAGTTATGTCAAACAAAAGAGCCCGAAACGTGACAAATTCCCCTTTACGATACTTACTAACTTCAAATCGATATTAAATTATTATGGCTTGTAACTTGACAATACGAATGATGCAGAACTTCTATCACTGCTTATCTCTAGAAATCGTCATCGTGTCAGTAAGTCTGTTAACCAGGCGAACACTTCTGTACTGGCTAACTTCATGTAAATGTCAAAACCTTCCATTTTAGGTACCAAACACAAACTGACTAACATAGTTTCATACACGTTATAATAACGCTTGCTATATTAAGATTTCATACAACCCCCGTATATAACCTGAATATTTCATTATTTATACACAAGAGTTCCATGTACCTACTAAAGTTGCTATAGATTCATGTATGACTGTCCCCCCCCCCCCCCCCCCCCCCCACTTACGTGTACAGGCATAGCACAGGATGCTCACCTTGGTACCCATGTTTGTTTACTGTGTACTGGCATCCCATATCCTTTTTGTTACTCAGTACTCTTCGTTCGCTTTACAGTAGAACGGGAACGTTTGTGCTTTGTTGTGATAGCTTGGAAGCAGATACCCTTGAGTGCTGAATCAGAAAAAAGTGCAATACTATGCTTTACGGCGGTTATACGTACGTACGACCATCTCCATATCCATCCACGGAATGCTATGAAATATAGTTTTTTCTACAGTGTCGTATTTTTTTTAATCTCTGTTGATATAACGTGAAAAATGCATCTTACTAGCACCCCAACTACCAGCAGAGAAGAGAGGTACATTACACTTCAGCTCAAATGAAGAATGCTGCACATGTGTTAGTGTGAGAGCCCAGACGATACCTTTGCCTACACATATATATTCTCATAAGGACTTGCTCCTTTCCGGTCGTAGGGAATAGCATACAGCGTAGATCTTGTATCTTGTGTGTTACAGGAAATACATATAGTACATAATAGAGGAAGTACGTTACTGGCTTTTTCATTCTTCAACCATAACAGGAAGTTTATTTGTATCAACTTGAAATCCTTTTACTGCACAAACAACTAAAAATAAGGATGAACTCTAACACAACCTACTACGAAATGAAAATAAACGTGGTCTACTCAACTTCAAACCGGGGGCTACATGTGCCCGCACACTGCAGACAGGCAGAAGATTTGGCCCAGTTGTTGTCGGTATAAGAGTTATCTGTAAAGCAGTTGCTATTGTGGGTGTCTTTTCGGTATTGACTTTTGTTACAGTGTTTCTTTAGGCCACAAGAGATTCCGTGCAAGTTTTTTGCCACCCCAAAACCATTTACCAAAGTCCCCTTCCTTTCGGTTCGTCCTCTGATAAAAAGGTTACAAAAGTAACGCAAAGAAAACATTGAGAGAAAATATCATTACGTCTATTAAATTTTTCACAGGACTACAAAATACTTAAATAAACACGCACACATATGCGTACTGTATTTTTCCCTTGCCACACATGCTTGTATGTGCTATCCTCTTACATCTAACAATTTCTCAAAGTCTCTTAAGGATTTTTTACTCCATATAAGAAGATTATTTTGAGCATGTGTTCGATTGCAGCCACAGCCAAGGATGATGCTGAGAAGGGAAGAAATCCAAAAGGATTTAATTTTATTGATTTTGTTAGATTTTAGATAAAGCAGATATTTCAAATATTCTCGTGCCTGGATAAACTAAAGCGGATTTCCTTAACTTCCACCTGATGTACTACAACGGCCGTAGATAGCACATGCAGAAGTAAGGAGTGTGAGACGAATCGTTTGTTAAAAAGATAAATTTAATATCGATAATCGTTTAGATAATGTTGAGAGATTTGTTAAGAGGAAACATAAAACTGTCTCCTGAGATTAAGGTGACAATGTTCGCCGGTTTGTACAGCATTAGAAAGGTCTTATGACGAAGTATGTTGACATAATTTACAGGATAAAGGCATAATTTAATTCTGCAAATGTTTCCTTTTTCTGGGAAATTAGAAGGGTATAGGTTTGAAGGGGTTGAAATATAACCGTAATGGGTTGAATGATAAGCTGCTAATGTTGTAAAGTAAGATAAAATCGAAAGAGACGAAAACTGTCGTTAACACTTATAGCTCAAGGTTGTGTTGAAATATGAACTGTCATCTTGCGTATAAGTAAACGGAGTGATATGGCTGTGCACGAACAGGATATGATTTTCCTTTTAAAATCATTAGATGTTGTATATTGCGCTCAACACGTCCTACTTTGATTTAACACATTGTAATTAAATATTTTTATTTTATCTCCTGATTGTATAATCGAAAGCATTAATATTGTGACTTTGCCAAATGTTCTGTGGGGGTGGAGGGTAAATTTAAAAAAATCTTCTAGGCAATTAAATAAATGAATGCGCCTCAATATGGCAAAAGTTAATTCACCTCAATTTACAATTTTATTTCTTTCCTCCGCTAAATATTTGCATTTATATCAAAGGTGAAGCCTCCGTTCTATCTCTCATCCATGCAATGACATTGCCATTTGTTGGTAATGTTTCCTTAAATATCACTTATTTAAATTTATATTACAGCCAGCATCGTTGCCGGTGCTGTCTTTGTGTTTGTTAAATTACCTCATCAAAATGATAAAAATACCATACACTCACTCATGCCACCAGAACCGCCGCAGCCACCGCCGCCACCACCACATGAGAAGTAAGGTAAGGCGGCAACAATAATTTCCATAATCACTTCGTGCGGCGTCAAACAAAGAAGGAGCAACCATTTGCTCTTTATCCTCTAGATGGAGTATAAATAAAAGTAGCGTTTGTTTATGTGCTTAAACATGAATACATAGCGCAGTCACTGGCATACTGGCAAAGGCATCCTGTTTATGATGTTACTGTATGTGAATAGTCTAGGATTCACACACAGCCTTCTCGTACCAGTCATATTCATATTATAGCAACATTGGTGTACCCATACAAGTGGTGCTTACGTAGAAACCAAGTCTTATATTGGATGTTCTCTTCCACCACTCAAATGCTGCTTGAGTTTTTGCTTCAATAGCAGATCCAATTAAGTTTCATTTGCTCAACATTTTGTCTAAATTATCTGCAGCAGTTCCCCTTCCAGAATTGTGATTATGGTTTGCTAGAAAAAAAAGATAGAGAAATATTGTAATGTAAAAAATTATAACGATAAATACTTGAGCGCGTTTATTAATTCTTTGTTTTTGTCAAATTATAATAAATCACGCTCAGAGATGTTCTGATTTCAGTACTTCTGAGCTAGCCTATTTAGGATATACCGTAAAGCCACACTTTGACAGTACAAAAGCTATTTTCTAAATAACTGGACGTGGCGAGTGCTATATGCTTGCTATTTCTAAGGTTCACAATTACATTTAAACACACCGTCTCAGAAAGAAAATGTTCATTATTTTGGCCCACAACTCTAATATGTAAGGCTGTCAGGTAGACGTTACAGCGGTTTTGGTAGTTGTGAACGGGTATGACAAATATATCCTCTTGTGTCTTAAACCAGGATTCTAAACCTTACATCAAGACTGATAGAAGCAGTATCTGGAATAGCTTGATTTTCATTCGTCAAGAGAGGGTTCTACCATTAAATCGCCTGCTAAGTCCGTAATAGCATACGTTTGCATAGCAGAGCCTATTTTAGTAGTCAACGTTATAGTTGTCTTCGTTCACTCAGCGTCCCAAACGAGTAGATTCTTTGTTCGTTGAAACTAATAACAACGTTTTGTCCTTGTTCACCGTCAGACCCTTTCTTCAGATTCTTTCTTTATATCCGAGAAGGCTGCAGTCACATCATGCAGTTTTTGGCCGATGATGTCTACGTCATCAGCGTCTGCAAGTAGCATGTGGATTTTATTGAATATCGAGCCACTTTTGTTTACTGCAGCTTTCCTCATTATCATCTCTATAACTATATTGAAGAGATAAGGCCCGTGCCAATCTTCACTGAAGACTTCGTGTCACTCAGCATCATTCCGCATAGGCGTATTAGCATCACTGGAATACTTATTTTAGCCATATCGGGATTTCAGCTTAATAATCGACGATAAGATCAGTTTACTTGTTGATCTGTTTCTCTTGGGTCTTATCAGGTATTTACCGAAGTGTGAATTTTTGGTCAGTTGTTGATTTACCAGGTCTAAAGTTACACTGATAAAGTCCGATCAGGTGCGATAAATCTGGTTTTAGTCTTTCACAAAGCACACTCAACAGTGCCTTATATGCGATGAGTAAAAGGCTGATCACGTGGTATCACCTTCGATCACGCGGTAGTACACTTGGGTCACTCTTTTTTTAGCACAGAACTTAATACGCTTAGATACCAATCATGGTGCATGCTCGTTATCTGTTAATCGCCACCGGACTTGAAGAGCTCTGCTTGAAGTCCGTCGGTACCAGCAGCTGCGTTATTGCTTTTTTTGGCTTGGAGGTGGGCAATCTAAGCCGTCGACAATAAACGTGATATCATTTGGGAACCAGCAATTCCTGGAAGTGTTCTCCCCCTATATGCAGCACACTCTGGGTATCTGCAACCAGATTTCCATCCTTGTCCCGTAACATTTTGCTTTTACTTTTTGTTAACATTTTCGGGCTTCACCCTTATCCCTGTACCTCTCTAATCCTCGTTATCCCGTTCCTTCATCTGAAGTTTTTTCGCTTAAATTGCTGTCTCGCCTGTTTTACTGTCTCCTTGTGCCGTTCCCCAACAGCACGGGTTACAATTGGCTGCAGCGTTGGCCTATAAGCAGACTCCTGTACCTTAGATGCTATGCAACATTCTTCATTGTACCAGGATTCGTCTGAGCGCCTTTTACATATCCTAGCAAGGTTGTTGCGGCGGTTGCCATGGACTGCGCAATATGCTGCCACTGTGTATCGGGAACGTCAGTAGTAGAGGTGTTGTGTCGTAGAAGTTGGGAGAGCTGATGGGAGTAGGCAGTGGCTATCTCTGGGGTTAGCAGCTTCGCGATGTCCAACTTTCTTTGTGTTTGGTTACGTGCGGTTTTCGCTCTGCTCAATCTTGTACGCACCTTGGCTGCAGCCGGATCACACACACGTCCCTGACACTAGATGCATACCTGCCATCAATTACACTGTTCGACAAGGGTTTTTTTCTTGTGTTTTATTATGTGTTTCTAAAAGTTTTTGACATGTATGGAGGCGATTGTTTTTTTTTTTTTTGTAGAAACAGGTGGCAACATCAACAACATGCCTTTTTGGCTGCAATTATCGTCCTATTCTATTTTATAATCACCTTATTCTCTTTTTAATATTCTACGTAAAATTGGGATGAAATATGTCCTTGAAAATGCATTTTTGCCCACTTATTTGGATTTATTTTATAAATGCTGCAGCGACGTGTCCGATGAATATGGTGAAAGGTTTCACAAAAAAAATCTAACCTTAGAAAAGCGTTACGAAGGTAAATATATACCTACTATATTCGCTGACTGCTCCTGTAACATTTTAGGAGACTGCATGGATATTCATCGTCTAATAAAAAAAAACTTTGCTAACTAATAAAAAATACATATTTGTTCTTTTTAATTTTTATGTTGTAAGCTCTACTAGAATCGGTTATTGTATTTAAAAAAGATTCTGTTGGTCTAAATAAAGATTTCATTACATTTATGCAAAATGTATTTTAATGCAACATGAAGAATGCTGGAAAAATGTAAACCCAAATAACTAAAAAACTGTGCCTGATGAAATCACAGGAATCACAATTCAGATACCCAGAAAAATGAAAAATATTTTTTTTTGCATAACAGTGTTATCAAGCCAAGTTGCTTTGTGGATATTTTCGTGCTGGAATCTGGTTGCACTCACTACCATGTTCCTTCCCGCTCCAAAGCTAACCAGCCTAAACCTGTTTTCTGACGTGTCGGTATGCAGACTGAATTTACCGATCGATGGATCCTATTTTCCTATTTTTTCCTATTTTTGCATTGAAGTCTCTCAGAACAGACAATATGACAATATGTGAGTATTTGGCCAATTACAAATTCAAATTCTTTTTGTTATCCACATGGCATCTGTATTAGATGTCACAATTTTAACGTCCCCGTTCAGGATAGTGGTGATGTCAGCCTTATATATCCTAAGGACATTCGCCAGTCGGATAGTGGCAGCTTCTTTGTAGAGAGTCCGGACGTTCCAGATGCATAGCCTTAAATCATGGCCCCTATTAAGTTTGCGGTGGTCGTCAACATTGGGGGGTTGCGTTACTGCTTTTTTCGTGTTTTCATAGCCAGTATAGGACCTGAAGGCGGGTGGCTATTCATGATAAAAATATCACGAAATAACTTTGGCCAGGTGCCACCACTTGGATGTTGTGAGTCGGCTTGAGATGCAGGTATCACTTTACATCCGCAACGGCACCCAAACTTTCTAAGTTTAGGCTAAAAACGATTGTGTTTCAAATTTCGTCGATATTCTGAAAAAAGGACTTGAGCCCCTTTTTTGTGAAATGGACCAAATGAAGCAAAAGTGTGTCAAAAGTCACAGTCTATGGCTTGTTAAAAATATTCAATGTCTATATAAAGTTTTTTTAGTTATTGTTTCAAAACCAATACATTTAATGTACAAAACCCAAGCAACCCTAAACTTTAAACCATCAATAACTCAAAAACACAAAATGTGGACTTGAGATCTTTTCAGAGTCTCAACTGTTTTGAACCAATTTAAAATTTCGAAGACGTGAGAATTACCGATCGTGTCTGTGTGAAACAACGACTATTGATGACCTCGCGAGGCTATGTGATGTAGTGTGAATATGTTGCAGTGTGAATTCATGCACTACGTTTATGTTGACTCTGCTAGAATTGTTTTGCAGCCAAACATTACCACAGTGTAATAGTTATACCCTCACATATCGATATCAGCCAGACGGTCACACGGTGTAACTGTACACCGCCATATATTCACACCTGCCAAACTTTAGTCTAATAAACGAGCAGTCTCATTAGAACTCCACTTAAACGGATTTTATATATATATATTACTGATCTATAATAATGAATTTATTAAAGTTTTTTAGTGTTTCCTTAGTTCCACTTAGTTCCAAAATTACAAATTCTGCACCTATGACCTCAAAGGATCAAAGCTGAGAATAGGCTATAAACACAAAAAAAAAACGTGCTGACAAACCTTTCCTATATAACATATCCACATATTTCTACCTTACTTGACATCCCCCTTATTTACATATTCACATAAAATATAAACGTAAAATTATCATGCTAAAATCACTCATAAAACTGTCGTCGACCTCGACATCGTTGGGTTTTAAGTGTTTTGGATTTAATTGGTGGCTTCTGTCAATTGGGCTTTTGGACGGATGTAAACAGTGCGCCGAGCGCAGAAGGGTCTTCCTGATTTGCAATTTATAGGAGCACCATAAAAGCTTTTGTGTTTCCGAGCCCCTCATATCTACAAAGTATGTGTGTGTATACACAGACACACATGGTACTCGGTGCGGTTGTTAACATTAATTTCACACATATTCATATGGTGTCATCACTTTTTTTTTTGCTTTGCTGGGCTCAATTCTTTGTGGCGATGTTCATTCTTTTAACGACTGCGAATGAACTGTTAGCTGCTGGTGCTGCTGCTGCTTCTTCTTCGGACTTGTTCTCTTTCTATACGGAAAAATTGTCAGCATACAAAGCTGTTAAACAAAATGTTAATTTATTCAAATGTGTTTAAAATGTTTGAAAAAAAACGACGAACAAAATTGTTGGGCCTTAATCGTAATTTTTGCTGCCGAAGCTGGTGAATATTTGCGTGCGATGTCAAAAGTTCAAAAGGCAAACGTTTCGTTTTTGAACCATAAAAAGTGAGTACCATGAGTACAAGTACAGTGGCGTATAAAATTGTGTTATATGGGTGTGTGTGAGATTATAAGATAAAAGTATAAGACAATAATTTTCAACCTCCCTTGATAATGACTCGGCTGGTATAACAAACGTTAGAATTAACAGTTTGACACTTACTACAGGGCCGATAAAATTAGGTTTAAACTTTGCATTAAGGCTATAAAAATATTTTAATATTAGATAACGAGGGTAACATACTATTATCACCTATGTACGAAAAGTATATATGAACCTCAATATGTTGCAGCGTTATTTTTTTTTACATAATAGGGAATACAATTAAATCTAATATTAGCAGTAAGAGTTAAAACACAATGAACCAGAGATAAATTCATAATCAACCAGTTAGTTGTATCACATTACAACAAATGCGTTGACTAAGTCGATTCTGGTTGTGACAATAATTTTGCACCCGATTTATACATTCCCTAAGTTACATCTCTTACTTTAAGAGGAAACAACTGGAAAGCTATATTATATCTTCCAATATTTGCGCCTGTTTAAGGAAACCAATTGTTTTAAAATTTACCATAACTTTAATCAGTTCCTATCTATGCCTGACAATGACAAAATGAATGTCCTTAAATTTATTCCATGGCAGTCTTTAATTTAAAGTTCATTTCCAGTTTGCGTTTCGTATGCCACAGTTTCCCAAAGTTTTGTGGGTTTCACATAAAATCTTATAAATTTCATAACAAAAACATACCTTTGTGGTTGTTGTGGTAAATGTATGTACATCCATATACCATATCACATGCAAATCATTTATATATTACGAATAACAGGGGCTTTGCATATGATCAGCTTATATTTTATCAATTTACCATTAACGTTTGTTCAGGCATCGAAAGGTTTAAAGTTGATTGACGATATAAGACTCCCGGGTATTTATAACCTAATACGATTACCAGATAATTTACTGGATACCTTAAAAAGTGTAAAAGACTTAGCGACAGACCCTTTGTGTCCATGCTTTTCACAAAGTGTATTTTGTTTATAAACTTACTGATGATAAATTAATGCAACGTGTATGTGTGCCATACAACCTACCTTCCTAACTGGATACATATTGTGTACAGGAGAGGTCTAATGAATGGAAAACTATAAGTAAGCACGTATAGGCGCACATATATAAACTTGCATATATTATATGTATGTGCGACTGTCTGTGTATGTAGGCATGACTATGTCGGCCTGTAAGGATGTGATAATTTTACTGTCAAAGTTATTAATGTCGTTAATGTGGCTTTTGTATGCACAAGTTTGGCATGAATGCATCTTTTATTATGAGTATAACTAAAACCCTTTATAGTTTTATAATAGTATGCAGACGTGTTGGCCTGTCCTATCGTGTGTATTAGTGCATACGTATGTATCAATAATTCCACTCTCACACTCACACTCATATACTATTGTGTGCAACTGCGTGTGAGTGTGAAATTTTAAAATCGATTAATTTAATTGAATTTTAAACTTACATCGGCATACGTTAATGTATGAATCTTAATATTCGGCTTCATTATCACCATCAGCATGAACAGCCATCGTTGTTGTCATACCACCGCCACCACCAATGGCCAGCTTTGAATTGCTGATAAAAGTTATGTGCTAAAATCATCAGCACTTCATATATAATAAGACATGATAACAAATCTTATATACAAGGCCTATTTTACAGACGACACGGCCTATTGCACATTATAAGTCTGTGTTGTGTGTCTGTATTTGGTTATTATCTTTCCGGGCACGAACTAGTGTGTTTGTGTGTGGGATATTATTATGAGTGGTGCACAATTCGTGTGATGGAAATTTAAAGAATGGAAGCACTATGCAATTTATACTGAAGATTAAAATATCCGAAAGCTGCCGCTGGTGCTCACATTTGACCATAAGCACGACCGAGTGACATCTCAAGAAAGCATTCGGGAATGTTTAACTAAAATCCGAAAAAAACTTGTGCCGTTTTGATCCTGTGTCATTTATTTTGACAATAAGGTCATGTAGGCGGCATTTGGAGATGGGCTCGGTGTCGTTTGCATGGACTATTTTTAAAAGAGTAAAATCATCGGTTAATATTATTTACAGTTGTTGGACATATTTGACATTTATTTTAAGCAGAAAAAGGTGATAATCCACCAGGATAACGCACAATGGAGTACATTAATTAATTTTTATAAGGAGTCTTCTAGATCATTGAAAGTTGACACCGAGGATTATTCTGACTAATTTAAGCATAAATGGAATTTTACTAAAATCGTCCACGCCCACCTCTCATACAATATAAATCGATTGTTCACGTAAATTTGTTTCTATCAAAAGGAAATTGTTCAAAGTTGGTTTATACACTTTCTAGAAAAAAAAAACAACTGATGTATGACAAGTTTCATCAAAATCACCCATGATTAACGATGCATAAAAATCTGTTCCGGATATTTCCGAAAAATATTTTTTTATTGTACATGATATTTTTTATTATAAATAGCGGCTGGTATCTGAGTGACGAAACCTTTACTGGCTATGAAAACACGTCAAAACACGTCCGGACTCTCTATAGAGAAGGTGTCACTATCCGACTGGCGGATGTCCTCAAAAAATATAAGGCTGACATCACTGCCATCTAGGAGATGAGATGGACAGGACAAGGATGCTCGCGACATAAAAAGTGCGACATCTCTTAAAGTTGCCATGCCGAAAAGCACGTATTTGGATGTGGATTTGTAGTTGGCGAGAGACTTAACAACTTGTCTCGCGAATCAATCCTGCTAGTGAGACATGCATCTAGTGTCATGGACATGCGTGTGATCCTTGGTGCTAATATTGGCTCGGATCATTACCTGGTTGCAGCAAAGGTGCGCACAAGATTGAGCAGAGCGAAAAACGCACGTAACCAAACACAAAGAAAGCTGGACATTGCGAAGCTGCAAACCCCAGAGATAGCTACTGCCTACTCCAACCAGCTCTCCCAACTTCTACGACACAACACAGTGGCAGCATATTGCGCATTCCATGGCAACCGCCGCAACTACCGTGCTAGGATATGAAAAACGGCGCTCAGACAAGTCTTGGTACGATGAAGAATGTCGTATAGTGTGTAAGGAACAAGATGCAACGCTAAAGCCAATTGTAACAAGTGCTGTTAGGGAACGGCACAAGGAGACAAATAGCCGAAATTTAATCGAATATAAAGTTAGATGAAGGAACGGGAGAACGAGGATACAAAGATTGAGGTGAGGCTCGAAAATTTTACCAGAAAGTAAAAGCAAAAGGCTACGGTAATGGGCTCCCCTCCAGTAAGGACAAGGATGGAAATCTGGTCACAGATACGCAGAGTGTGCTGCATATATGGAGAGAACACTTTCAGCAACTGCTGGTTCCAGAAGGCAGCGCACGTGAAGTTATCACGCCAATTGTCAACGACGGCTTAGATTGTCCACCACCAAGTTAAACCGAGGTAAGAAGAGCAATATCGCGGCTAAAAAATAATAAAGCAGCCGGTGCCGGCGGACTTCCGGCAGAGGTCCGGTGGTAAGGAGCTGATAACGAGCATGCATCAGTTCCTACGCACGGTTTGGCTTAAGAGTGCATTCCCGACGATTGGATCTAATCGTATAAAGTCCTGTGTTGAAAAAAGGTGATCCAAGTGTGTGCTCCAACTACGGCGGTATCAGCCTTTTATCGAGTGTGCTATGTGAAAGACTAAATCCACTGTTATCTAACCTGATCAGGCGTTATCAGTGTGGCTTTAGACCTTGTAAATCAATAACTGACCAGATATTCACACTTTGGCAAATACTGGAAAAGACCCAAGAGAAACAGATCGACATGTACCATCTTTTCGTCGAATAAACAGCTACCTTCGACAGCTCGAAACTGCAGAAATTACTCGAAACCATGGCTGAGTTTGGTATTCCAGCGAAGCTGATACGCCTTTGCGGAATGACGCTGACCGGACACGAAGTCTTTAGTAAAGATTGGCAATTGCCTTACGGAGCTATTCTATTCCAGTCGAGGCCTAAAACAAGGCGAGGAAAGCTGCAGTAAACGATATTCAACTAAAGCCACATGCTACACGCATACGCTGATGACGTAAGCATCATCGTCGAAAACTGCGGGATGTGACTGCAGCCTTCTCAGGTATACAAAAGGAATTAGCGAAAATGGGTCTAACGGTGAACGAGGACAAAACGAAGTTATTAGTTTCAACGAACAAAGAATCCACCCGTCTGGGAAACTGCATGAACGTTGACAACGATAATTTCGAGGTGGTAGATAATTTTATCTACGTAGGCTCCGCCATCAATAAAACAAATAATGTCAGCCTCGAAATCCGGAGATAAATCCTGCTTGCTAATAAATGCTACTACGGACTAAACAAGCGATTCAATGACAGAGCCCCCTCTCGACGAACAAAACTCCAGCTATACCAGATACAGGTTCTACCTGTCTTGATGTATGGTTCAGAATCCTGGGTTATGGCACAAGCGGATGAATCGGTTCTGGCAGTATTCGAGAGAAAAATACTCCGTAAAATATATGGGCTCATCATCGTTAACGGAGAGTATCGGCGTCGCAATTAATCATGAGCTGTACGAGCCGTACACTGACATTGACGTGGTCAGACACATTAAGGTACAGTGGTTGCGTTGGCTAGGTCTTGTTGTACGCATGGACGAAAATGCTCCAGCTCGAAAAGTCTTCGACAATCAATTCGATGGACGGCGCAGAAGAGGGCGACCAAAACTCCGTTGGAAAGCCCAGGTAACTGAGAACCTTATAGAACTTGGTGTGACTAACTGGAGAAGAAGCGCAGAAGATCGAGGCGCTTACAAAATTTTTCTACGTGCGGTATATAAGTATTTTTTTGGTCACTGGTCGAAAACTCAAAACTACATTTTCTTTTATATTTTGGCATGAAAGCTAAATTGAATAAATCCACTTATTATTGTATTTAATTTTTAATTTCAAATCATTGACAAACTCAATTTTTTTATACTAAAAAAATTCCTCCAATAATAAAATTTAATAAGGCCTTTTTGCAGGATACCGATAATATCTACCTACTTTGAATATGAAGGGCATATTTTTAGGCGCTTTCTTATAACTTCTTTTGTGCAATATGATCGTATAAAAGTTTAATTTGTAAATAAAGAATTACTAAACAATTTATGAATTTATGATTTGTTTAATCTAGTTCAGCCTTAAACTTTTTTCTGACTTTCTCAAAGCGTTTTTCTAGCCGTTCCATTCATTAGATCATTCCAATATTGTAACCTTCTACAATTTATTCCTATTTTTATGATCATTTTCTGTTGTATGCACACACCTCTTGACAAATCATTGCCAATGATGCGATTAAAACTTGAATATGTTTCTGTGTTCTTGCGTTACGCACACTCATACATCTTGGCATCTCACGAACGCTGTGATTGATTATGTTCGCATGATGTAAAGCTTTTCATTAATATGTCATTGCAGCATCCATGGTCACATGCCTTGTGACTGACTGCTCTTGTGTTTGTATTATCTATTATATGTTCACTTAGACATACAAAATTTCCCCTTCATTTGAAACAACTACTCTGGCCCCTGTCTTCTAACTGATTGCGATTGCATTATGTTGTAGCCGTTTTCAATTATTACATCTTCGGACGGCATCTTTAGTTGGCATTGTTTGAAAATAAACCTCGCATTTTACATGTGGAAGCTATACTAAAGCACACAAATGTAAAAGGATTAAATGTTACACTTTGTCCTTAGAAGCGAGTATATTTATGAGTACACTCACATTTTCCTGTATCCGGTAGAATTTAGCTATCTATTGTTCGTCAATCCCTTGTTTGCCATTTGTTAGGATGATTGAGAAAATAGAGAGTGGTGTTAGGGCGATGAATGCTTGACAATATTATAAATAGTTTATAAAAGTTAAAATAGAAATTAATTTCCTTTGTTTATTTAAAAGTTATTGTCTTACAGTACAATTATTATGATTATCAATGTAAACATATATAGAAAGAATAATAATAAATAGAAACACAATTGAGGGTATTAACAAATGTCATCGCACACATCTATACTCCATTGCTTACACTCAGTTATTACTGCAGGCAGATCAAAGGGAAGGGCAGTAATTCCTTGATGAACTTAGGAAATTAGTCGATTGGCAAGCACTTATATGGAATATGTGTTTATAATTTATTAAAAGATTATGTAATTTTTAAACTGTTTTTATGTTTTTTTTTGGTAGTATGGATTATGCAAATGTATTCTATCCTAAGGATAATTAAATTAAAAATAAATCTTTTCTGTACACACTTTCTAATGTGTAAATGTCGTTGAAAAGATTTGAGGTGATGGCAAGTCAGTTTAACTGACAGAAATTTCTGTACTGGCTATTTGCAATGTTTGTTATGATAATATTGTTGAAATACTTGAATTTTTTAGAAAACCGGTTTCGGGTTTATACAAAAAATAAATTTTTCCAACAATTCGATTTGCGAACATCTAATTTAATAAAAAAAACAGGGTTAACAGGTTTTGTCCGGGTTTTCGGGAATTTGTACAATAATCTTAATATGAAATTTAATATGAAACCTTATAAATATCGATGCCTTAATTCTAAAGTATGCTAAGTCGTCAAACATTTTTATTATTAAATATAATTTTTGAATTCAGTTTACTTCAATTGATATCCCATTTAAATCTCCTATTGCTTAGTCAGTACAAACAGTTATAAGGAATTTTGAACTTATCATATAAGTGAAATCTATATTAATCATAAGCTTTGAACAAGTTTTCTGTAAAACTTACATTTCACTCTTAGTTTAGATATGATCACAAATTAATCTCCATGTTACAATTGGACTCTTAGTTTAGAAGATAAAGGTAGTTAAAGTTTTTTATATGAATATCGACGGCTTCCCATCCATTCCAAGTTGAGTTCCCAACTTATTTTAATATTAGATTAGTAATTTTCCAACGTTTGTATGGGGATCACAAATTAAGTCGCTTTTTGCCGATTGGACACTGAGTTAAGGAGATATGTCACTGACTTTAAAGTTTTCATATGAATATCGATGACGAAATTTTCTATATGCCGATTTGCCGAGAACTATCCTGACAATGTTCTATGGAAATACTTTCTAAGTAACACGATTTATAAATATAGTGATTTTATCCCATTGCTTAAATTATACCATCACCCATTTATACCACTTGATACGTGAAAAGTGTAAAGTGCATTTACGGAGACAAGTTAGATCCCAAGTATCTTAAGACCAAACGCGTTTCAGGACATTTATAAGACGATTGAGCTATATCCGTCTATCTGGCTGGCTGAATTGTTGGATAGTTGGTGAGCAGGATGACTCGAGTAACTGATTGGTATGAAAATTTAATAATATTTTACAAATACATACCCCTTCTGGAAAATTTATATTTCTTTCATAACTTGTAAGCGGAGTACTGGATGATATTTAAAGTTGCTCAGTTTAATTATATTGAAATAGTAGACAAACTAGTACCTCCCATACAAATAACCGAATTGACATGACGAATTTTACATACATATCCTTTTTGTAGCAACAAAAGAAATTGTTGGTACTACTCAAGTATCTACTGGTGCAAAAAAGTACTTGTCTGTACAAAAAACGTACTTTTTAAGACAATAAAAATAGCTTTTAGTACTATAAAAGTGCTGTTTAATGCAAAAAAGTACTTTCTGCTACATTAAACTACATTTAGGTACAACAAAAGTATTTTTCTGGTAAGATGAAAGTACTCTTTTTACATCAAAACTACTGTTTGGTACAATAAAAGTAGTTGTGCCAAAACGTCAAAATAAAAGTAATCTATACAATGATATTACTTTTTGGTACAATAAAAGAACTTATCGATGCAATAAAAGTACTACTTGGTACAATTATTGTATTCTTTGGTAGAATAAGTGTACTTTTTGGTACATAAATATACATTTTTGTGCAATCAATATTCTTTTTAATACAATAGAAGTACTTTTTTACAATAAAACTACTATTTGGCAAAATAAAATATTTTGGTACCATAAATGTACTTTTTGTGCAATAAAAGTACTTTTTGGTACAATTAAAGAATTTATCGGTACAATAAAAGTACTTGTGGTAAGAAAGTAGTTGTTGGTGCAGTAACAGTACTTGATGGTATAATAAAAAAACTTTTTGGATACAATAATAGAACTTGGGACCGGCCGTGGCATAGTGGTTAGAATACGCGACTACCATGCGGGAGATCGCAGGTTCAAACCTAGCTCGAGTCATCTTAAAAGAAAAAAAAAATAAATTTTTCTTTCATTGTCGGCTCCCTTCGAATGTTGTTGACAGCAACTTCGCAGTATTAAGCGTCGATTCAATCGGCGTGTCTAGTAAGAGCTTCTCAAAACAGTGACGTTCGCATTCGTCGATAAACAAGTAAGTGCCGTTAGTTGTGAATCTAAAAATAGAAAGCGTGTTAATTCACAACAACGCGAGAAGCTATCCCATACCTCATTCATGGGGTGCAAAGGGAAATTAAGTTAAGTAATAGAACTGGTTGGTACAACAATAGTAGACGTTGTTGTAATAAAAGTACGTTTCAGTGCAACAGAAATACTTATGTGTACAACAAGTGAAGTTTTTTTTACAGTAAAATAACTGTTTTGTACAATAAAATAACTTGTTCGTGAAATAAAAGTACTTTATTGTACGATTAAAGTACTTTTTGTATAATAAAACCACTCTTTTGTACATTAGAGTAGATTTTGGTAGAATGATAGTGCTTTTTTGCACAGTAACAGTACTTGTTGATGTAACAAAACTACTTTTTAGCACCATAAATGCATTTGATGGTGCAAAAAAGTACAGTTAGGTACCATAATAGAACTTGTTGTACAATAGAAGTACTTATCTATATATATAAAAATGGTGGCAAAAATGTATAGTAATTCATCAATTGAGAACGGCTGTGCCGATTTTGCTCTAACTTTTTTTCAGTTGTTCGTTATTGCCAGGAGAAGGTTTATGTGAAAACAAATTTTAGGAAAATTCTCCGGAAAAGTCGGCAAATTGGAAAAATCGAAAAAATGGAAAATTGCTTTTTTTGAATGGAATTTTGTGTGCAATTGTTACAAATGGTTTTTAAAAAGGAAAATAAAAAAATGTTGTTGAAAAAATCGGAAAATTCCGGAAAAATTCGATTTTTTTAACGAAATTTTGCATATTGTCGTACGATTTGATAATTTAGGACGATGTAACAGTAAAAAATTTCTGATAATTATTTCGAAATAACTTTCCGAATGGAAAAATAGAAAAATTTTCAGTGGAAATCTCGAAAAATTCCGGAAAAACTCGAAAAATTTGGATTTTTTCCGCAAAATTTTGCATTGTATCGCTTGATTTGATGAAAATCGCACATTGAATTTTTGTATAAAACTTTGTTTGCAATTGTTCCAAAGTAGCTTTATGAAAGGAAAAATAGAAAATTTTGGTTCGAAAAATTATGGAGAAATTCCAAAAATTTAAATTTTTTTCGACGAAATTTTATCGTATGTTTTAATAATTTGGATGAAGTAAATGTGAAAACTTTCGGATAATCATTCAGAAATGACTTTTCGAAAGGAAAAGTAGAAAAACTTTTGGTGGAAAACTAGGAAAATTCCGGAAAAAACTCGAAGGTTTTGGATTATTTCCACGAAATTTTCCATTGTATCGCTTGATTTGATGATTTACGACGACGTTAAGGAGGAAAATTCGTTGTGATGCTTGGAAAATTTCAGATTATTTTGAAATTTATATGTATTAAAATGGTGTGAAAAGTGTATAGTAATTCATAAAGTGTGAACGGCTGACCAATTTTGGTCAAATTTTTTTTTTCAATTGATCGTAATTGGTTGGAGTTTTTTATACAAGACAATTTTGGGAAAATCCTTCTGAAATGTCGGATAATTGGAAAAATTTATAATTGCTTTTTTGTAAAGAATTTTGTGTGCAATTGTTACGGAATGGTTTTCCGAATGGAAAAGTAGAAAATTCTTAGAGAAAAACTGGGAAAAACGCAAAAAATTTGATTATTTTATCGACGAAATTTTGCAGTTTTCGCATGATTTGCTGATTTTGATCGATGTTACTGTGGAAAATTTCGGATAAATGTTGGTTGGAGAATTTAACGAGATAAATAGTAGTTAGATAAAAAATATATTTTGATATCATATGCAATATTTATCAATGTGATATTTTTTCAGAGAATGAGTTAACGTGTGAAAAATAAAGTTATCCAATTGGATTGCGAGCATTCACTCCGTAACGACTTTGTAGTTTTTTAGGAGAATTATTTGCTTGGCTAATGCCTCCTATTAGGCGACCAAACCTTTGATGACGCAAACTTCGTGCAATTATTAGTCAGACTATTCTTCAAATCCCTGCGTACTGTGGGTGGTGTTCTGTGCACCGCATTTCGAGAGGCTTGCCAAAATTTAAATGTGCTCCAAAACGGACTAAATGGTCGCCAATGCGACCGTTTCTCCGTCAGCGATCCAAATTCGTACATTGTTTGCACAAAATTATAAAAATCTCGATTGGATTAATTACCGGGCAATACTAGCAGCGATGAATAAAAACATCGATAGCTTGAATTTCATATATGAAAGTCAAATCGCTGGAAAACTGCATTCGTACAAATCTGTTTACAGCGTGACCGACGAGGATGAAGGGACCAACAATCCGACCTAATTTTTCAGCTCGCTTAATGTGCCACATAATTTACAGATGAAGGGGGATCGATCATAATCATATTGCGGAATCTGAATCAACCAAAATTGTGCAACGATACGCGGTTGTCCGTCAAGAATCTGATAAACAATGTGAATTAACCGATGATCATCAAGGGCAAATTCAAAGAACAGGAACGGCTTATCTTACGAATTCTGATTATTCCAACTGATCATTTATTCCAATTCCCCGTTCGGTTGGCTTTGGCAATGACAATCAATAAATCGCAAGGCAAATCATTGGAAGTATGTGGGATTAATCTCGAATTCGTGCGATCAGCTGAACTTTGCCTTTTCGCATTTTGTAGAACCGCCTTCGTTGTTTTTTTTTTTGGCGGAAAACTAATCGAAAAACATTGTTTATCATATCACTCTCTACTAAGTTTATCTGAAGGCATTAAATTGGGGCCAGACAAAGTTCGCCGGGTCCGCTAGTACGATTATAAAACTTTTTGTATAATAAAACTACTTTGTACATTTTGGAACAACGAAAGTTCTTTTTGGTACAGTAAAAGTACTTGTTCCAGCTCGAAAGATTTTCGTCAATAAACTCGATTGGTGGCGCAGGAGGGGGCGGCCAAAACTTCGTTGGATGGACCAGGTAAAAGAGCTGTTATCTACACTTGGTGTGACAACGGAGCTCAAAAGACCGAAGCGCTTGGAATTCTTTTCTATGTGCGGCTACTGATAGATGAATTTCTGTTGCTGCTGCCAATTAAGAAGGAGAAAAGTACTGAATAAAATAATTTGACGGAACAAATAAAGATTTTTTGACAAGATAAAAGTACGTTTTACTGTACAAAGAAGACAGCAACAAAGAAGATGTTTCTTCGATTTCAAACTCGTCTTCAAATACAATGCAGTTGTCTGGTATGGATATATTCCATCTGCCTGTCAGATGCCTGATATCGCAGTGACCAGTTAAAATTCCAATGTCTAGTCTCAAGCCATTCCATGTACTCCGATCAGGATCTGCTATATTTGGGTCTCAGCTATCTAGCAGTTTTCTTGTGGCTGTTTTCCTCCACTAATCCACTAAGCCAAAATGGTCACGATCGGACATATTACATAATTCTCTAGCTAATAAATCTGCTGAATAATTTTCAAAGATTTCGAAATATCCTAGAACCCAACTGAGGCTGGCATCCAAATGATTGACTCCATCCAACTCCTATTTATAGTTACTCAACAACTAGGATTTACGCGATGTAGAATTGATCGCTCTTATCGCAGCTCTGCTAATCCCACAGATGATTATTCGTCTGCTGGTATCGATTCCACAACCCATAAAAGCCTCCGCCGCTTTTTGCATAGCCAGTACCTCAGCCGGAAAAACAATGCTTATATAGCCTAAATGTAAGACTTAGCTACAGGTCCTAGCTGTATACACCAGCTCCTGTGCCATGTTCCATTTTGCATCCCTCATTAAAGACAGAAATTGAGTCACCATAAGAAGTCCCACCGTCTGTCCATTCCAATCTTTCCTCAATTTCAACGTCTACTTTACAGAAATCTACAGGTTTCGTAAAAAAATCGTAAGAGGTGGCAGATGAAAAGGGGCGTCATTACTCAATAGCAGAAGATCATTCACTTGACCTTGTGTCGATTGATGATAATCTCCTGCTTTCCTCAGTCTAATAGCCGCAATAGCATTGATGTACAAGTCCAAGGGCGGAGGTCACAGAAACACATTCATAGCAGCTTGTGGTGTTCTCCCTCTAGACCCAGTAATCTCTATTGCAGTCATACTTTGGACCTTGCTGACCATTTTCAGTAAATAACTTTTATTTAGGCCCTTCTACCAAAGCAGACATCCATATGTAATATACTGCAGTATACAGCCACATTGTTACTTTCGGACTGAGTCCCAAGCTTTTACCTACCGAGTTCCGGGACGCATATAAGGCAATGGCATCCCTCTTTAACTTCTTGATATTTTTTGACCAATTTAGTTTAAGATCGAGGACAACACCTACATAAGTACCTGACCTCCGTTAAGTGCTTCACTTCCACACCATTTAGTTTCGGTAGCTTGAAGTCCTTGACCTTATATCTACGGGTTAATAGAACCAATTCCGATTACTTAAGAGTCCCCCACACTACAATCCAAGGGCCATTGTTGCAGTAGCCATGGAAGAGGGAACTGGACTCCCCCTGCAGTTTTTCTCTAGTATCTATCTTTTTGACACGATATTATCAAGTTCTGAGTTGACGACACGGTTTCCCTGCATGCAATCCACCCAGTACATTACCGGACGTAACACATTAATGATCTTCTGAGAGTTTCATATTGAGCATGACGTCACATTATTGAAGCCCCTTCTACATCTAGGAAGGTAGATGAAGTAAATTAACCTAAAATTAGGTTGCGTTCCGTAAAGCCAACCACGTAATGGAGAGCGCTCTCAACTGATCTTTCAGCAATGAATCTCTCCAAATCTTTAAGCAAAAAACCATAAGTCCAAGTACTTTAAGTAAGGCAAATCGTCAGCACAAATGCAAACGGCCCTAACTAACATATTTATTATTTTGTAGAACACACTTGTAGTAAGAGCCTATTGAATTTCGTTAGTTAAATCTCTATATTAATCACTATCACTTTAAAGTTTTGTGTGGACATGAAGCTTGTAAAAATACAGCATAATCAGTCAAGACCCCGATTTCGATTTTCGGCCAATATATTTTCACGATTTTGTCAGACCAACATCTGTGGTGTTTTTACTTTTCAGACAGAGACTGACGATATAGAAGTAAGAATACAGGAAATGCTTTGTCCTTAACTTTATTATACTTTAAGATAACAATGCCAAATCGCCATAATGCTGATGCATTAAATATTTGTAATTTTAATTATTACAAAACGAACAAGTAGCAAATTGTAACTCAAGTCCACCTATTGATCCGCGTTGCTATTCCACATAAAAGTTTCATAAAGCTTTGACACTTGACCATAACTTTTGGCACAATTTGTACACAGATGTAACATTTTTCACGACCACAAATTGAATAAATTCTACAATTGCGGTTTAGTTATCTCTTTTGGTCACACACTCACGTGCACACAACAAAAACCCGCCAAACCATTGCAGCAATCATAACAGATTGAAAGTGAAAAATGTTGCATTGGATTATGGCGTGGATATGGATGGAATATGTTGACAATAGAAACACCGACATTTTGACATCTATGTGTTGCAGCACCACAAAACTAACACCGCTGCCAACACCACGAAAGCAAATAAATCAAAAATAGATAAAATATCATACAGGAAAATTGCAAATGAAAAATATGGCACAGATGTGACCAAAAATACTAGATATTTTAATGTTGCTTTAAAACGCGCTGGGAGTTGGCACTGAACTTTTGCCTTAAGTTCGTCGAAGCCAAAATATGGGTGGGAGGCGAATTTTTTTACACACTGAAGTAAATCAAATACTTTTTTTATTTTTGTACTATTTTCAACATCTATTATTATACATTGCCTTTTGTTGTCTATTCTTTGCAGGTCCTGAAGGCTGTAATCTTTTCATATATCACTTGCCGCAGGAATTTACTGACACAGATTTGGCATCGACTTTCCTGCCATTTGGAAATGTCATTTCCGCCAAAGTCTTTATCGACAAGCAAACGAACTTATCCAAGTGCTTTGGTTTCGTATCATTTGACAATCCTGAATCGGCGCAGGTAGCCATACGAGCAATGAATGGATTCCAAGTGGGCACCAAGCGCTTAAAAGTCCAATTGAAAAAACCCAAAGATGCCTCTAAGCCCTACTAAGAGTAGCAAGCAGCATCATTAGATCAAATGCACCTACACACCCACAATGACAACTGAATGAAATTGAAAAGACGCTAACGAGAAAGAAGGAGGTCGATGATGAAATCCACTACTCAAACTGAGCCTGAGATAACACAACTGTAAAGAGCTTTTAGAAAGAAGTGGAACATTAGTTATATTCTGCAATTGCAAGTTGCAAATGTGAGAGCCACGCTCTTAAAGGACGCATGGAGGTAAAACCTACAGCCAACATACACACAAACATCCATTTGGTATCTTTTAGCAATTTCGTTTTGATGTTGTACGTGTAGTGTTGCTTCTTTTTTTTACTCTACCATCTGTATTTTGGATCAAATCCAAAATCTTTGTTTTCTTTATCATTAGACTTTTGTAAGCCATTACTTGTTCTTCATTTTCCTTAGGAAAAAGGAAATGAGTTTTGAATTGAATACCCTTTATGTTTTTATGAATTGAATCCTTACTTAGTATGTAGTAGCAATAACAAGATAAGCTTTTTACAAACACTTTTCGAAGCTTTATGTTATGTTTAGTAAGCTTACAATGGAACACAAACCACCAAGAAACTTAACGACATAAATAATAAGTTTTACGTTTGATTGTTTATATACGAACATATATATTTTATAAACTGAATTTACATACATAGCGCAGCTTTTGGAGCCAGCTGATTGTCGGCGATTTGAAATTTAAAAAGGTTTTAAAATGTTAAAAAAAAACTGTTTATCAAACTCTTCACATTGCCGGCAATAAGCCTTGGCTACAAATAACATTTTTTTTTTATTATTTTTTAATATTTTTCAATTTGTTTAATTTTAAGCTCAAACTTTATGGAAATTTGTTTTTAAATTTGTATCGTGTACAACGACAACAACAACAAATAATGAACCCTAAAATATTGTGTTTGAATTTCGAGATCATTGTTAAGTGTATGCGCAGAACTGTTATACTGTATGCTTACTTTGGAAACTGTTATACTGTAAAGTTTTCTCCATTTTATATTTCTTATTCCTTTGAAATTTGTTATAATTATGTTTTATTAATTTGTAATAATATTATAATACGAAAAGAAAAAATCCAAAACAAATTGTGAATTTTTGATTGGAAATCAGTAACAATAATTGTGAATTTGAGTTTTATGTGAAATTTTAAATTTCTTTTCAACCAATCTATTTAAATGTTGCCATATTGTGTTTTATAGAAATTGTAAGAAAAATGAATTACAAAAAAAAAATAACAATAAAAAAATAGTTATTTTCAAAACAAACAAAAAATAAAAACAAAAAAAAAAAAAATCAAATAATGTCACAATTTTATTAAATAATATAATTTGTTTATAGCACACTGAATTTTTATGTCATTTACTGCAAGATCCAAATTGAATTTTATGTTAGATTTTGTCCCTTTAACTTTCTAGTTTTATGTAGTTTGTAGTTTTTTATAAGTGAGCACTAGATGTACATTTTCGTTTGTATTGTACCCTTAAAAAGTATCAAAGACATTCGTGAATTATGAACTCTGCACGCTCCTGGTAATCTTAGTTTCAATCCGTCTTAGTTAAGTTGTTAATAATTTAACTTTTCGTAGTCTACGCACTTGCTGAACTCTCTTGTCTATTCACGCGAATGATTGCTTGCTTTCGCCACTTTGCCCCACATCCGTTTCCTGTTTAGTTTTTATTTGAGCTCTTTTAATATGTTTAAGCATAATTCATGTTCTTTCACACATATAATACGTATAAATATGTATCTATGTATACATATTTAATTATCATTATTATCTCCTTGCTTAATTGTTTAATGCTTTTTGAATTTGTTATTTATAAACTACACTTAACACCAATACCAACAAAACACACCACTGAATTACATTATCTACTTATTTTCTCTTTATCATTGTATTGTTGCGTATATCACTATTTTCTATTTACACATACATATATCTATCTATATACATATATTTGCTGAAATATTTAAATAAAGCTTTGTTTTTTGTTCTCTATATATGCTGTTTTGTGTTTTATTTACAAATGCTTTGAATATTTTTTTAATTATGTTTACTTTTTTTGTGGGCAGTAATGTCTATTTTTTACTTTGTACTTAAATATTGCGGTGGCAAAATAATTCTGCGTAAGTTTTTTAGTACTACGCCGTAATTTTAAAATTGATATGTGTGCTTCGTACTATTGCAGAGAAAAGAGCTTTGGTTAGATCACATAGTGAAGGTATTTACAGAGCGCACCAGCAAAATTGACAACCGCATTTTTGGTATTTTATTTTTTGGGATTTTTATAGCATTTTACGTTGTGCATTTTGTGGTACGGCAAGATATTACTTACAAGTGGGAGCTAGAGGGTTAAAATGTTGCGAGGAAATATTCCCTTGAAAATTTTAATATAGGGCTCCGAAGACATAAACTAACTATCCCAAACGTATTTTGACACATTATTATTCATATTCTTTGGTTTGACTTTTGAACAAAAAAAAATCAAACTTCAAACCACTGTAAAAGAATTAGAGATAGAGGCGATTTATATCGGTATTATCTCTATCAAAGATTTTAACCCTTGACCTCCATCGAAAGTTGTATTTTAAGAAATTTTTCAAAATTGTGCCTAAAATGTCCATACTGGTGGGAGCTAGAGGGTTGAAATGTTGGGAAGAAATATTCTCCGGAAAATTTTAATATAGATGTCCGAAGACATAAACTATCCCAAATGTTTTTTTGCACATGATTCTCCATAATCTTTGATTCGACTTTCGACCAAAAATTTCAAATATCTAAAAACTGTGAAAAAAATTTTGAGTCTATGGTTTTGTTTCTGCTGTCAAATGCTATCGTTTGGTGTTTATTTTATGCACCCCCAAAAAATGACCCTCAAATTGTTGCATACTGTTATAAGAAAGTTAGGTTGGATTAGGGAGGCAGTCCGAAAATCAGACTCAATAAGAAAATGAAGTCAATTGTGTTACCACGGAAACTAGCTATGGTAATTTTCTTAGTTTGCCAAGTAGAATTATATTAAACGCATTAAAAAGTTCCTGAGTCGGTCAATATCAATATCGACCAGATTACTTAGGACCTTAAAGAAATAACAGCCCAGCCTGTTCGCCAGAGCATGCCAAGTGCAAAGAAGGTCTTCTATGGAATCCTCTTTTTTGTTATCCCCACAGCTTCTGCAATAATAACTAGTCGCAACCTACAGTGTCATTGCATGCCCTCCAATTAGACACACAGTGATAGTGACCGGACACAAGTAATGAAAAATAGAGACACGTCTGTCTGAACTAATCCAGTTCGGTCTAGACTTGTGCGTTACCGCAAACACAGTAATCGGTGCCGAGCACGAAATTCCATACATTTGCGCCGAAAAAAGTTCGTTCTAGTAATCCACGACGAAAATGGGAACATAACGGCGCCGATCTACATAGAAAAACCAGCATTTTGGGAACGGAAGTAAAACAATTTCAGCTAGTATTACATTAGGCAAAACTAAACTAAGCAAGTTGTGCACAATAATTCCGTTGCAGTTTCTGTTTTATTTTGTAACGCTGCCAACTGATATAAAATAGAATCAGAAACGAGACGGTGACTAACATCAACGTTTTTCAGTTTCCGGCGCCGATTGCGGTGTTTTTGCCCGCCTTCTTTGCCATGGTGAGAAAAGCTCTTTGTAGCTTGTCACTGCCATTGTCACATTGAGCGAGTTCCCAAATATATAAAGTGTGACGACCCTATTTTAGCCCCAATATTAATCTGATTCCCCCCCAACGTAGTTGGAATATACATATGTTAGGTCGATAAAGCCAATATAGAGTTCCTTGAGCCATGGAGTCAGCGTATCTCTGCCGCCACTTTTAGTTCCCTCGGTTAGATCATATCCGGTTTGTTTGACTTGAAAGGTTTGAAGCTTTTAATTACCTGTGCTGTTTAGGATTTGGATAAAATTTATCTCACATCGGCCAAAGTTTTACTTAAATCAGTACTGTCTGCGACAGTCTCATTTCGGTAGTTACCAGGGAAATGAGTATCCAGGAGCAACTCCAGTGATTCCTCACTGATATTATTCAATCACTCTGAGCTTTCATTTCAGTTGGGCTGTCTCATTGGACTTACCCTTGCAGTAAGCATGCTGCCTGTGCGACATTAGCTTGCCAATATAGAGCTCCTTGGGCCATAGAGTCAGCGTATCTCTGCCACCGCTTTTTGTTTTAGCATTGCGGCTTGGGAAGTGTTTTCTGCAGAATTTACTTCAGAACTTCTTCTCAGTTTTCCTCAATGCACTTTTATATTTTCTAACTTTTTCTTAACAACTGACTCAGTCTTGTGCAGCATGTGTGTATTTCACCCTGTTAAGAAGTTCCTACAGATTTTCATAAAAGTTGCAACGAGTCATTCAGAACGGCTCTATGAAAAATGCCCCAAATGCAAAATGCCCAAAAAAAACGAAAATTTACCCAAAATAAAATAGGGCGAAAAAAATGAAAGATGACCCAAAACTCAAGAACGAAATTTTCCCCAAAAATTATGAAAAATACCCCAAAAAATATTATTCTAAACAAATCTAGCATTATTAAAAGACGAATGCGGTGGGGGCACGCCCCCCGCCGCATACGTCGTTATCAGTTTCTATACTCTCTCTTTAGCATTATTTAGCATTGAGACCTCTTTTGAGAGAGAGCCTATGTGGTTCACGAACAGACACTCTTACCCGTTCCATGGTTATTTCATTATTGAACCTGACTTTGTGACCTGCCTGCACCATTTTCTAATCAACTGAATCGATTGAGCTGCATTGCCATGACGTGTGATGTAATGATCGTTGCGCAATAATAGAAGCACCGTATGTTTCGATATTACTCGCTTTAGCAGAACGCACTTTGTTTTCTGAACAACTTCATAGCACTGCATTCTTTTCTGCTGCCCTTGCATTTCGTAACCCAATCGATTCAAATGTTAACGGACTTTTAGTCTACTCTATATTAAATATATAATGAGTTTTTTTCAATCTTTGTTACATTGTTACATTACAGCTTAATAGAAAAACCTTTTTGTATATTTTTAGCTCACGTTTTTCACCCTCTTCGATGCAAAAAAAGTTGAGTCCTTTTAAATCATAATTATCAACAAAGATAATTTGGGTGTAGGTGTGACATTCATTTCTCTTAATTACACTTTCTATTTTATTAACCTCAAAGGACGATACCCTCGTCTATATCCGTCGGCTTTACGCCTAATTACCTTATTGATTACCTTGCCGAAATATCAATAAGAAACACCAATTAATATTTGAAATTGTTGAAATACTTTTATTACCCTTCCCCCTCTCGGTCCCCTTTGTGTACGCAATTTCGAAGGATAAAGATTAACATCGTCCTCCGTTACAGTTAAGGAATATTGTGTCCCAACGATGATTTGGGTTTTATTTGTTAATTAATACAATTTTGAACTTTGTTACAAACCCTATAAACTGGGAAAACATACAAATTAATCTCTTCAAACGGCTTATCGTCACTGTTTGACGCCAAATCTAACTCACACCAAGACCTTGGAAAAGTTGTAATAAAAGAAGGTAAATACTCGTAGATTTACATTGCCATTAAATGAAGGCAGGCAACAGTGCTGTGCTCGATCCTTTTTAATTTGGTACTACAAGTGTAACAGGAAAGAAGTACTTTTAGAAGAATAATATTTGCCCACTTTTAATGAATTAACGGCAATAACAGATAATGGAATAAAGTCGAATAAAAGAGTTGAGTAGGAAAGGACACTTTAACACTAGCACTGCCGGGGATTTAATTTTGAAGATAAAACTTAAGCAAAGCATTACCTGAAAGCATACATTTGTAAAGTAATACATAGCTATATTTAGTATAAAGCTTGTAATTATTTCCTCTCTTTATTCTCAAGGTTAATATCGCGTTAATAGGGAGCATTCTTAGTCATTGTTTACTTTCACTTTGCTCGCGAACAAAGCAAAAACAAATGAGTTTAGATTTAAGGCCTTGACACACCATCGTTCACCATCGTCACATGTACGTCCTTAATCTGAACCGTTTTGCCCGAAACCCCTTTCGACACGTTCAATTTCTAGCTTCCACAGTTGGGTGTACATGATTTGGACACGATTTTTCACACTTTTCGTCTGTTCATTTTCTGGACACCAACAGTGAATTCACTACTCGTCTTGTTTACTCGTTTGCATTTTTTCACACAGGAGACGAAAACAAGTTAAGTTAGCTATGGGTATAATTCAAAACACAAAATATCCACTTAGTTGTGGAGCATTGTGTTGTGCCGCTCCTCCCCATCTCCGTTTTTGTTTTCGGTACCATACAAATTTGTGAAAAATGGACGTAGAAAAAACAAGCAAAAGTCGGCAAACAGAGATACGAAACAAACAAATCTCTGAAAAATTGATGCAACAAAAAAGTGAAAAATAAAAATAACGAAGTAAAACAAAGGAATTTATCAACATTAAAAATTCAATGTTAATTTACACTTCAAGATTTCATGTTCCCGCCTACACAATGATTGTATGGCCGTACACTTAAGGGAAATTCTTGTTTGGGTTGATAAATGGGTATGGAACTTTTGTAATGGCTATACTTGCCTTGTTTAGATAAAAATACATGAATTATAGCTAAATATTTGATATGACACTAGAGGTAAAAAATCAGAATTATATTTTTGTATAAAAAAAAATGTAACTTATAAAGGCAGACCATAGGGCATATCCAATGTATTTTGCACAAGGATGACTAGTTGTAAAAACATTTAACTTTGATACGGCAGAAAAATGAAATACCCAAATAGAAGAGTCAAACTTATTATCTAGCTGGCCTCTGGTAAATATTTATGGATCATATAGAAACTTTGCTAGGATTAAATTTTTTCTAAACCGTAGTCGGGCATTTAAAATCGGCTACATTTGCTCGGAGTGTGATGCAAGGCAAAGCTTCTGATCGGTTTAACTAGGCAAACTTAGAGTGATCCTCGCCAATTGCACTTCAAGTCTACTCACGGCGCTTCGTAATCGTGGTACTACTGCGGACGGAGTACCTGCTCGTGGTGATGCCTGGAATCGTGCTTTTGACACCCGTCAGAGCACGGCGAAACCTAAAACCCAGGCACGTCAGCTTAGAGTGAGCTGTAATAAAATCCTGGCAGGAGAAGAAAACTGCGACGTGGTGCGCTGGACTTGAAAACCGCCACCGACGTTTGAACTAGTGCAACGAAAAGAAGTAAGAAAAGAATAAAATGGAACAACGCAACATTTTTACGACTACTGCAAACGAATTAAGGACATGCACCTGGATTTTCCTCGGAAGTCCTCGCAGATTGCAAGGCTGATATAACGCTTTAAAGGAAATCCGATGGACGGGACACGGGTGTTCGCTCATGAAAGTGTGCGACATTAACTATAGTGGCCATGCGGACAAAAACAAGTTATTATGTGGATTTGTGCATGGCAAGAGACTGCGACACCTAGTCTCAAGGTTCAACCCGGCGTGTGAACGTATAGCCACCATGAGAGTCAAAACAAAGTTTTTCCACATAACACTTATATGTTCCCATGCTCCGACAAAAGAGAAAAGCGATGAGGACAAAGACGAGTTTTACGAGAGCCGAGAAAATGTATATGACCCAAGCTATGACATCAAAATTGTACTAGGCGATTTTAATGCTAAAATAGGCAGGGAGACCGCATTTGAGCCTACCATCGGAAAATTCAGTCTGCACACCGAAACGTCGAACAATGGCATTCGACTGATTGATTTCTCTGCGGCAGGAAATATGGTAGTTAGCATGGTTAGCATGGTTATCTCCAGATCAATTGATGAGGAATCAGATAGACCACGTGGTAGTCGATGGAAGGCACGCATCGAGTGTTCTGGACGTACGAGTGATTATTGACTCCGATCACTACCATGCCGCAATTAAGGTACGCACAAGGCTAAGCATGGCGAAAAATGTACGTAACCAGGCCCAACGAATGCTGGACATCGGTAAACTGCGGACCCTAGAGGTAGCGGACGCCTACTCCAACCACCTAACTCAACTGCAGCGGAATGCTCCAACCCCTGATAATATAATCTCGCAGTGGCAATGTATAACCGACTCCGGACACCGGAACGGGCTTCGAGAAGCGTAATTGGGTAATCAAAGCCGTCTCAAGAAGATGCCTGGTACGATGATGAGTGTCGCAATGCCACGAGAGAGACGGTTGCTGCATACAAGGCGAAACTGCAGCCAATGGCAACGCGAGCTGTTCCTGAACGGCACAGGGAGAAGAGACGAGAGGCAACTCGTCTATTTAGACGGAAAGAGAAGGAGCTGAAGAAGAGGCAGGATGAGTGCACAGAGTTGCTCCGAAGCAGGGGGGAAGCCCGAAAATTCTACAAGAGAGTTAAGGCGAGAATACGTGGAACAGAGTTACCCTCCTGCAAGGTGACGGACTAGTGACGGACCCGGATAACGTTCTGAGGATATGGAGAAATCATTTTAAAAAATATATTAGATGCAGACACCACTCCAGAAGACCCCGCTCCAATCCATGACGATGGTGTTTATTGTCCGCCTCTGAGCCAGACCGAAATACATGTGGCATCTCCTGCCTTAAAAATAACAAAGCTGCTGGAGTTGATGGTCTCTCTGCTGAATTGTTTAAGGAAGGCGGGAAGGAGCTAATTAGGAGCATGCATCAGCTCATGGAGAACATCTGACTAGAGGAGATTGGAGTCTCAGTATGTTATGTTTCATATACAAGAAATGAGATCGTAGTGAATGTAAGAACTACCGTGGAATAAGCCTATTACAAACTGCGTACAAGGTCCTTCCAAACATATTGTGCGAACGTCTAAAGCATATTGTAGAAAAACTAATTAGACCATATTAGTGCGGCTTTAGACCTTGTAAATCTACGACGAATAAAATATTCACCTTACTACAAATCCTGGAAAAAAAACTCATGGAAAGCAGATCGACATCTACCACCTCTATGTCGAGTTTGGTACAGCCGATTCGACTTTGCTAATGTTTCTTAGAAAACACCAAATCCTCAGTTAAGATTGGTAAGTATCATTCTGAACCATTCAACGCGGAACGAGGTCTCAGGGAGGGTGATAGTTTGTCCTGTAACTATTTTATATAGTTATGAAGAAGGTGATGGGAAAGGCTGGTGTCAACATGTCTGGCACCATTTTCCACCAGAGCCACATGCCACCATCCTATGCGAGAGGTAGCCCATGGGCCACATGAGCAAGAGAGCCACACATGTATTCTCACACATATGAATGGACGAAAACAAACACCACCTCTCGTGATACTAAGAAACAGCTATACCAGGTGGTAATTTTACCCGGTGTGTTGTATGCTGCTCAATCGTGGGTGCTTACGAAAACGGACACACAAAACCTGGGAGTACTCGAAACGAAAGTACTGCGAAAAATATATAGACCTATCAGTGTCGACGGCGAGTTTCGCCGTCGGATGAACCATGAGCTCTATGAGCTTTACCACGACAAGGACTTAGCTAAAAGAGTTAGAATCCATCGACTTCGACGGGTGGGACAAGTTGCTAGACTAGATATAAATACTAAAGCGAGAAAGGTGTTTGAGGGCGAACATGAAGGACGACGCAGAGCAGGGAGACCCAAACTTCGCTGGAAGGACCAAGTGGTAGGCGATGTGCCACCATCTATATCCTGTTACATCTTTACTACATACAGAATTTGTGCACGATCGCACGGGTGTATTGATATTATTATTATTCGTATCAAAAGTGGGCGGAATGGTATATTTGTATGGGAGGTACCAGCAAGGGCGTGGCCATGCAGCTCATTTGCAATGCCGTTAGAAGTTTAAGGGAAATATTACCCCGTGCAAAGTTTCAAAACAATTAGTTAAATCATTCGAAAATTGTCGTGCGTATCAGACGGACAGTCTGAAAGACGGATATGGCTCAAATGGCCTTAAAAGTTATGAATCTTATTTGGTTTAAAGAAACTTAACATTTAATGTAAGTCCTTCTCCTCCTCCTGGTTACACTTTTAGGGCGTATCAAATGAAATATACCCTTACTTCCCTCAGGGTGAGGTTATGAAAATTATGTGGGAGTATACTTTATTACCTGCTGCATGACGAAAATGTGCACCAATTTAAAAATAGCTCTGTCATTCGTCAGTAGTTACTAGCAAGCCGACTATGACTTAAATCTGATTCTATTTTTATTTTTTGTTTTCTTTGTATTCCTTTGTTTCTGTAGCTCTACTTTGGAAGCCTTAGATTTTTGCTACGCAACTATCGATTTTTTTATTTTTCCCTTAAATTGCATTGTTGGCATTGTTGTAATAGTATGTTTTTTCTTTTGCTTTTTTTGATCTTTTATTCATTTCCTTGGTGTACAATCTGATTCCAACCGCTGCTTGTTGTTGCATATAGCACATAAAAAGCTTTAGTTTTTATGCTAGTGCTACTTTGATTAAAATTCATTATTATGATTCGTTTTATTTTTTTGTAATGTTGTTTGAAGATTTCATTGTTTTTACACGCTTTGTTTGCTTCTTGCTTTTAAATTGCTAATGTAAGACACCAGAAAAAAATGCTGAAAAAATTCGTCATCCTTAAAGGATGGTTGGAATATTGAATCCACATTTTAACAGCTCTTACGTCTATCTTTCTCTCTTTTTGTCTACAGTTTCATCTGTTGTTTTTCTCTAAATGCCTTCAGTCTGGAAAATTTTCCGGTATGGAACAATAGAACAAAAAATTGAAAGCGTGCAAACACTCATGTTAATTAAATCAGTTAAGATCAAGATGCAAGAAAAACACAAAGGTAAAGTTAATTCCAAAATGGATAAGAATATAAAAAATAAAAGTTGATGCTATGAAATATGTAAATTTTGTGTTTATTCCCTACTATGGTCTCATTCGTTTTTCTTTCTAATTTCAGATCTGATTGTTGATTGCTGGCAATTTATATGCTCGCTGTGTTAAAACAAACAACACTACAAAAACAAAAACAATAATCAGGCACATCATCCCAAACCAAACTTGTCTAGTGTATTAAAAGAAGTATATAATAAAACACACACAAATTTGTAAAACTTTTGTAAATATCTTTTCGCTAAACGTAAATTGTTAAATTTTAATGTAATCTCTCAGTACACGTAAGACGAAAATCATGTAAAAATAGTAAAGGAAGAAAATTCTAAGCTTTTTGTAAATTGATGTATGAAAGTAAACAAATTAAGGCCGTATATCTATTATGTAGTTAAAAAATTTTCTATGAACATTATGATTTTCTTTGGATTTAGAAATCACATATAATTGTAAAGTATTTTATCAAAAGAAACCCAAATAAAGAATGAATTAGAAAAAATAGTGTTTTTAACAATTATGTTTTTTTTTATAAGTTTTGTAGTGACAATCGGTTTATTTCACGACTTAGCATAAACTGAGCGTATATTCAAACGAAGGGCAGATATCGAATTGAATGGAAATCAGAAACCAACCATGGAAGTCAATGAGTGTGGGAAAACTCACGCGTTTCAATTTGTAGATTCACTGATCGACCAAGGTATGATACGTTCTAAACATAACTATCATGTGGATAACAGGTGGTTCGGACCCCGATACGACCAAATACCTTAAGTAAGTCGGCTGTCATTTGTGCGCGACAACACTGCGATTACTAGTGTGAACATAAAATCTATGTGTCTGATAAAAGTTGCTTAAAAAGTTTACTTCCGGAATCATTGTGTCAATATTTTCATGCGCAATCCGGCCGTAGACAAGGCAAGAAAATTAATTAATTTATAACTTATGTATGGACTATTGGGTTAATTACCGAATTTGTCTCAAAGCGTAATCTTAATAACGGAGCTGTGATTGTGGGCAGATTTTCGTAATTTTCATTGACAGCATATTTATATCCAAGTGTCTAAGTCACAGGCCGAAATCATACGACATATCTGTTCGCTTCGATATAGTGCGAGACGTCCCCAATCAGTCGTACCAAACAGCGTCAGTAATTTCGGTACCTGGTCCTTCCAAAGTTTTCAGGGTCTCCATCTTTTGAGCGGTCCTTCTAGGCCCTGGTAGAATACCTTTCGCGCTGGAGTTTATCAATGTCATGGTTCTCGGTTCATCCGAATGCTGAACTCGACGTAAACGCAAATGAGTCCATATATTTTTCGGAGTATTTTTCTCTCAGACACTGCCAGATGAGCTGCATACGCCTGAATAAGTACCAAAGATTCGAAGGCATACACCAAGACCGATAGTATTAGTACCTGGTACAGTTTAACTTTGGTGGTTCGAGATAAGGTGGTGTTTAAGCAACTCCGTTTTATTTCTAGGCTGACATTGTTGTTTTTGTCCATGGCGGTTCCGAGGTGGATCAATTCATCCACTACATCAAAGCAATAGTTCCCAACGTGCACTCTGCGTTACCAAAGGGGGGGGACACTTTGTTCGATGATACCAATAACCTCATTCATTGTCAAATCCATTTTCGCTGATTCCCGTTCCACAGCTCAGAAGACAGCTGTTACCTTTTGCATCATCCGACCGATAATGTCGATATCATCGGCATATGAGAACAGTATGGGGCTCTTATTAAATATAGTGCCAGACGTGTTTATCACTGTTTTCCTCATCACCTTCTCCATCACTATGCTGAAAAGTATACATGGTTTGTAACCACGTCTAAGACGTTATGCTGCGTCGAATAGCGCAAAGAGATCATTGCCAATTCGAACAGAGGATTTGGTGTTCGTAAGGGTACACAGACTAAGATAGTCTTACAGATAGTCTATGTCTGATGGAGATATCAAAGGCATCGACAAACAGGTGGTAAGTGTCGATTTGCTTCTCATGGTTTTTTTTTCTGATCCGTATGTCTGATCAGTCGTGGATTTGCCTGGTCTAAAGCCACACTGATATGGTCCAATCAGGTTTTCCACAGTTGGCTTCAGACGTTCTCACAATACGCTAGAAGGAACCTTATAAGCGGTAAGAGACTAATTTCGCGGTTTTTTTTACACTTACTACGGTCGCCTTTTTGAGATTGCAGTCCTAATGTAAATATTTTCTATAAGCTGTTGCATGCCCAAAACAAGCTTATCTCAACTCACCTTAAACAACTCAGCTGGAAGATCATTAGCCCCAGCAACTTTATTGGTCTTTAAGCGGGATATGGCAGTTTTTATCTCTACTTGACTCGCAGGGGAGCAGTCAATGTTATCGCTCCGGATTTTTGCAGAGTCTTCGTTATCAACATTTGTTGACCGACATTCCCCTCAATGTTGTCGACACCAATTTCGTAATAGTCGGGTCAATTGTTGTAATTTCACCTGCTAATAGCCTCGAGAGTCTATGGAATGCCCATCGCATATATAAACACTAGCAGTAACACTTCCAAATAAGACCAGAGTATTAGACTAGTATTGTGACCGACCGTGGCATGATTAGAACACGCGACTACCATGCGGGAGATCACAGGTTCAACTCCTTCCAGTCATCGTAAAAAAAGAAAAAATTGTCTTTCATTGTCGTCTCCCCACAAATGTTGTCGACAGAAACTTCGCAGTATCAGTGTCGAGTCTATCGGCATGTCTAGTAAGAGCTTCTCACACAGTGACGTTCGCTTTCGTCGATAAACAAGTAGGTGCCGTTAGTTGTGAATCTAAAAATAGAAAGCGTGTTAATTCACAACAACGCGAGAAGCTACCCCATACCTCATTCATGGGGTGTAAAGGGAAATTAAGTATTAGACTGTTTTTTGAAAGTCGTCATCACTCTTTCTCGACATCTTGGCAGCACCGAAGATAACAAAATTCAAAACAATTTAAATTAATGGCGAAAAAAAATTGTTACAAGAACGAAAATTAATTTGAATACCTCACAAAACTTTCTTCGAAATGATTAATACATTACCAAGGACCAAGGTATTGAATGTACATATTTGCATAATATCAGACTGACATTCGGATTAAATACGGGATTGCCATTCTTATTCGCTTAAGCGAACGCCAATGTGACAGAAAGCGTAAACGCGACAATCTTGCGAGAGATCCATGGTTCGATTCCCTATTTCTTCCTCAGTGTTGTCAAAAGCAAGTTGGCAGTATAGGGTCGGGTCAATCGGAATGTCTAGTAAAAGCTTCACAAACAGCGCCGTTCTCATTCATATACATATAAACAAGTACTTAAGTGCCGTTTGTAGTGCATCTAAAAATAGAAAATTTCCTGCAGTTTTGGAGGTGTCTATTGACCATGCTTGAACTACCTACCCACCTACCCCTTACATGGGTACTTACTTGAATGACCCTATGGTAAGCGAACGCCGAACCACCGAGTAAAAATGCGCACGAAAGCGTAAAAGCCACGTTTAAATCCATTTTAATTGTTTAATTCTGTGAACGGCCGCCTGTGGCATGATGATAAGAACAAGCGACAATCATGCGGGTTCAATTCTCCATCGCTCCTTCGTGTTGTCAAAAGCAACTTCGCAGTACAGTGTCGAATTAATCGACATGTCTAGTATAAAAAAATCCCTTTCCCCCTTATTCATGGGGTAGGAAATAAAGTTTTTCTGGGTACTCATATCACCATCCCTAGCATGGGTTCCTATGTAAGTACTCTTTTCATGGGGACCCATTTCACTAGTTCGCGGTAAACGATGTGTTGGCGAATGACCCTATTTGAGGACATTTCATATAAAAAACGAAATGATGAAATGCTTTGCTTAGGGTATGTTAAGTAAGTACAAGTGGTCCCATAGTAAGTAGTGTTTTCACCATTTACGTACTAGAGGGCCAGACGAGACGTATAGTAAAACTGTAGAAAAAGGTTACTGCCCACAAATGTAAAATGTTAAATTCAATGTCTCTGGCCCTATGTTAATTTTTTATGAGGGCACCGAAAGGGTCCAACTATGAATCAAAGAAAAATTGTCTAGTTAATTGGCACAAAAATCTCAAAAGATATCATAATGTCAAATGGGTGAGACAAACTCGGTTTTTTAGGTTTCATCTGTAAATACAAAATATTAAAAATAAAATATTCTCAACGGGTATAGGAGATGCCAGTAATGGCACCACGTGTCCGATTTTAATTCGGAAATCAACTTTCATTAAACGTTTACCTTCTGCATAATATTTCAGAATAGGTGTGGCAAATTTTTCGATTTTCTACTATTTTGCCTACTGTTAAAAGATAATTGAACTGTCAAAACTCAAATATACTGCAGTTCAAAAGTTATTAGGGGAGATATTAATTTCCGAAAATAGTTTATTTTGAATGGGAGGTACGTGCAAAATGTTGTCGGCCGATAAGGTTATATCTTGCTCAAAATATGACTTAATTCAGGCTACATACAAAACACATGTGTGTGAAAGTATGAGGGTGAATTCCTCCATTGGTATAGGAGATATCAGAAGGGGTGGGGCAAATGTTTCAATTTCTTAACTATTTGTTTAATTTTCGAAATTTATTGAACTTATCAATCTCGAAAATCCTTCAGTTGTCCGTATGGATGTTAAAGAAGAAATAATAATTTTCCAAAAATATGACATTTTGTATGGGATGTACCAGAAGTGGTCAGTCGATGTAGACCATATTGATTCCAGAGTCAAATATTTATAAGCGTTCATCTTTCGCAAAATATGACTGAATTCAGTGTACTTAAAAAAAAGAAACATTAGGGTGAATTCGGTCATTTGTATAGGAGGTACCAGAAGGGGCGTGGCAAATGTCTCGTTTTTTTGAGGATTTGTCTACAATTACAAGATTATAAAACTTACCAAATTAAAATAAACTCCAGTTGTCCGTTTCGATGTCAAGAAACATTAGTTTTCCAGAAATAAAGGGTGATTTTTTAAGTGCTATAGGAAAGTTTAAAAAAAACACATAAAATTCAGAAAAATTCATGAAATCTTTATTTGAATCAATAGTACGGTCCATATAATTTAATGTTTGGAGATTATTTCATGCAAATGTTGACCGTGACCGCGCCTCAAATGGTCCATCCGCTTAGTCCAATTTTGGCATACTCTTTTCAACATTTCGGCCGGTATCTCATGAATAAATGCTTCAATGTTGTCTTCCAATGCGTCAATTGAAGCGGGCATGTGTGTATAGACATGAGCTTTAACATAGCCCCACAAAAAATAGTCTAAAGGCGTTAAATCACACGATCTAGGCGGCCAATTGACCGGTCCCGAACGTGAAATAAAATGTTCACCGAACTCGCTTCTCAATAAGTTCATTGTTAAGCGTGCTGTGTGGCATGTGGCACCGTCTTGTTGAAACCACATGTCATGCAAGTCAAGCTCTTGCATTTTGGGCAAAAAAAAGTTGGATATCATCTCACGGTAGCGCTCACCATTCACAGTTACGTTACGATTCGCATCATCTTTGAAGAAGTACGGTCCAATGATGCCACCAGCCCATAAACCGCACCAAACTGTGACTTTTTCTGGATGCGTTGGTAGCTCTTGCAATGCTTCTGGCTGATATTCACTCCAAAATCGGCAATTCTGCTTATTAACGTACCCATTGAGCCAAAAATGAGCTTCGTCGCTGAACACAATTTTTCGGAAAAAAGTGGATCCTCGGCCAATTTTCCAAGAGCCCATTCAGCAAAAATTCTACGTTGCGGTAGGTCGTTCGGCTTCAATTCTTGCACCAGCTGTATTTTGAATTTTCCACGTTGTTGAGTAACAGAGGCCCAATTGCTGCGAACGGCGAAGAATCGACAATTGATGGTCATCATTAACACTGGCCGATACAGCTGCGATATTTTCTTCACTTCGCACCCTAGGTAAGCGTGTTGGTGGTTTAATGTCCAACAATGTAAATTTGGTGCGAAATTTAGTCACAATAGCCCGAATAGCCGCTTCAGTGGGTCGATTAAACTGACCATAAAATGGAAGAAGCGCGCAATGAACTTTCTTAATAGAGCACGCATTTTGATAATAAAATTCAATAATTTGCAAGCGTTGTTCGTTTGTAAGACGATTCATGGTTAAATTATAGACCATACTGAAGATGTTTTACAGTGAAACAAAACACGAAACGTGCGTCAGCTGTTTAAACCAGTGTTGCCAAAAAGATAATAGCTAAAAAAATCACACTTTAGGTCATTTTGTATGGGAGATACCAGAACGGCTCATTCGATATATGGCCAAATTAAGGGTACTTAAAACAAACATATTTATGTAAAACTATGAGGGTCAAATCAGTAATTTGTATGGGAGGTACCAGAAGTGGCGTATCAAGGATTTCGGTTCGGAAATTGCACCCCAAGATATTACTCCCCAAACTGCAAATGAAGAAACGCCGCAAAAAATGAAGACGAACCTTAAATAATAAAAACAGAATCCAATCTTATGAAAGTAGTCCCCAAACTTGCGTGTTGTTGTTTGCTGCATGTTAATCAGCTGCCCATTTGGTTTTTTCAATTGGGGTATTATTTCCTGGGCGATCTTCAATCCGCACAAAAATAAAACCATTATACAAAAATGTTCCCCGATGTGAACTTTGTAACTTAGTAGTTTTGGCAAGGCGAGCAATAGAAAAGGCAATCCAGGATCACTGTGAACTAAAATGTCTGTTCTTAGAACGATTTGTATAACCCGCCCAGTACCCTCTTATGTACTTTCAGTTTAGATTTGACATTTTTCTCGCTTTTACTTTCCAACATTTTGCATCTATTTAAACCCGCTCAACTTGTTGGCGAATATGTTCATTTAAAAACCTTGAGATCAAAACGCAAGTCAGTAGTACTCGCAAATAGCCATCACTTATGAAATACCTCACTTTATTGCCAATGTTTGTTCTGCATAACTGCATCGCTACGCTTTTTATCAATTTATTTTCATTTTTATTTTTTTTTGTTCAAAGTAATACTATGTAACAGTCAATTGGAACTTGGGAGTGACCTAGTACATGGTGTAGGTCCAATTTCCTTCAATATTTTCTATTTTGTAACAGTGTATAATTAGTATTTCCTACTCCCAACAAAAGTTTAAAAGAGTTTGTGTAAAATTCCAATTTAATTTCAACACAATACCATTATTTATTTTAATATATTCCTATTAGATTGCCAAATCTCATTTTGTGTATAAACAAAATCTTCTTTACAACTATATCTTTGTGTATACCAACAACAACAAAAAAGCCATTGTAAATTAATTTATCTAAAGTGAACATTAAACAAAGCAAGGCTGTGTGTTCTGATATAAAAAAAAAATAAAATGTTTTAAAACAATTTATAGAAAATAAACTCTGAATATGCATCATACCACAACTCACACATATTTCAAATATTACTAATAACTAAATGTAGATTCACCACACAATCCATAGTGATATTTTGTTAGGATTAAGTTTAAGTATATAATATGAAATTAAATAATATATATCTCGAAAAAAATACAGATTGTAACAGATTGTAATTTAGTAAATGCTATTGGCATTTAAGTAGCTATAGTTTAGCATAAAATAAAATGCGAAAAATCTTAATGGATGAAAATAAAATTGTATGAATATGAGGAAAAAAAGTATAAGTAAAATGTGTTAAATAATACTGTGTAATAATTTTATAAATAAAACAAATGCGAATCTATTTGCCAAAAACAAATCAAAAGGATTCTTTTTGTATGGAGTCGGTAAGTTGTAAGGCTGTATTGTAATTGATTTTTAGTGTACGGAAATAAAAAAGAAAAAGTGACGTGCAATAAAGCCATACGTAATAAGGTCATTATGGCCTTATTTGTCAATCGAATGGGAAATAAATATTTCTCAATCTAATGGGAAATAAGGTCATATGGCTTTATTACCACAGGATGTTTGAAATAAAGCCATTATGGCATTATTTTACTTTTGAAACTTTTTTAAATAAAATCTATCTAGTATGTTTGTTCTGCGCGCCCTTGTCTAGCTGCATAACCAGCCTCGCTACTCTCTCATTCACTGTTTCTGCTCATAAGTCGATAGAAAAGTGGTGTACTCGAGAACACATTGCAGAAAGAGACAAATGCGGTGGGGTTACGCCTTACTTATTTTGCATGTAAGTTGTATGAAAAAGCTTGTCGCATGTTAGTTAGTATATTCGCTTTCATTTTTAGGCCTACATAAACGAAACCTACATTTTCACGACGACTTCGAATATCAGCTTTTTGAGAAGCTTTTATCAAACAACAGATAATTGACTCGCCGACATGAAATTGCTGTACATACCATTGAGGAACCTTTGAACCGTTTGAAAATAAGGATTTTATACACCATCACCCTTAGGGATGAGGGTATATATCATTTGATACGAAAAAAAAGTGTAACGCATTGAAGAAGACGAGTTAGACCCCAAGTATCTTAAGACCAAATTCGTTTCTGGACTTTTTAAGACGATTGAGCTATGTCCGTCTGTTAGGCTGGCTGGATGGCTGGATGGCTGGTGAGCTGGATAACTCGATAAACCGTAACGGATCGGTATCAAAACTTACCAGTATTACTATTTTTCAAAACAAATTAATGGGATTGTAAATGGGCAGAATAGCCCCACCCCTTCTGGTACCTCCAATACAAAATTACCTATTTTTGGATAATTAATATTTCTTTCATAAATGCCAAACAGACGACCGAAGGATATTTGAATTTGGTAAGTTTATATTATATCTTGCAAAAGTACACAAACCCTAAGAAAACCGAAACCATTGCCACACCCCTTCTGGTACCTCCCACATAAATGACCGAATTGACCCACATAGTTTTACATACATATCTTTTTGTAAGTAAACTGAATTCACTCAAATTTTGCGTATGATGTTCGCTCATCAAAATTGGAATGAATATGGACTATATCGGATCACCCCTTCTGGTACCTCCCATGCAAATGACCGAAATCACCCTCATAGTCTTACATACATATCTATTTTAAAGTACACTGTTTTCAGTCAAATTTTGCGTAAGTTGTACAGTTATGAAAATGTGAATCAGGAATGAATATGGACTATATCGGTTCACCCCTTCTGGTACATCCCATACAAAATGACATTTTCTTTAAAATTAATATTTCTCAAATAACTTCCAAACCGGCACCTGGGGGATATTCAAATTTGGTCAGTTCATTTATTTTTTAAAAGGAGGAAAAACCTCAGAAATCCTACTTATTTCATTCACCCCTTCTGCTACCACCAATATATATAACGGATATTGCCCCTTTTACATTCATATTATTTTTGTATGTACAATAAATTTAGTCAAATTTTTGCCAAGGTATGCGGACCGGCCGTGGCATAGTGGTTGAAACACGCGACTACCATGCGGGAGATCGCAGGTTCAAACTTGGCTCCAGTCATCTTTAAAGAAAAAAAAATAAATACAATTTTCTTTCATTGTCGGCTCCCCTCGAATGTTGTTGACAGCAACTTCGCAGTATTAAGCGTCGATTCAATCGTCGTGTCTAGTAAGAGTTTCTCAAACAGTGACGTTCGCATTCGTCGATAAACAAGTAGGTGCCGTAAGTTGTGAATCTAAAAATAGAAAGCGTGATAATTCACAACAACGCGAGAAGCTATCCCATACCTCATTCATGGGGTGCAAAGGGAAATTAAATTAAAAAAAAATTATGCGTTTATTAAACGTTGACTTACGAATAAATTAGACACGTTATACTTCCCCCAATTGTACCTCCTATACAAATAAGTAAAATTTTTACCATCAGGCAAAAAATAATACATAAGCAATTTGATTTTAATTAAAAATCGATTAATTTCCATAATTCAAGACTTAAACGATATGTTATATTGGGTGATGGCATTTATCAGTCAGTTTACCTGTCTGAAATTTCTGCACTGATTTTTTTCCAAAACTTTGCACTTCATTAAATATACTAATAACATAATTTGGGCACGATCTCGTTAAGTGTATTGATATTACTACTCGCTTTTTAAAGTGGGCGGAATGGTACATTTGTCTGAGAGGTGCCAAAAGGGGCGTGGCTAGACTTCCCACTTGTTCTCCAAAAATATATCTCCGAGGCCACCGCAGTGAGTCTATCTTGACTACGCCGATGTCATTATACAGTTCATCCTATTAATATTATAAATGTGAATGTCTGTTTGTTTGTTTGTTTGTTTGTTTGTTTGTTTGTATGTTTGTTGCTCAATCACGCCTAAACGGCTGAACCGATTTCAATGAAATTTGGAAGACAGTTAGTGTACAATATATAAATTACTATAGGCTATATATTTTGTAATTTTTACCCTATGGGCGAAGTGGCAAAATTTGATACAAATATAGTACTGGGCAACACGAATATGAATATGCGGACGAAATTTTAATTTTGATCCAGTGGGTGGAGTGGGCGTGGTAAAACATATTTTTAGAGCTAGGAAGATACAATTTGAAACATATATAGTGCTCGACTATACGAATATAAATATGCAGACGAAATTTTAATTTTTGACCTAATGGGCGCGGCAAAACTTTTTTTGAGCTAGGGAAATAAAATTTGATACACAGATAGTACTCGACAACGCGAAAATGAGTATGCAGACGAAATTTAAATTTGTTATCAGTGGGCGGAGTAGGCGTGGCAAAATTTTTTTTAGAGCTTTAGAGACACACTTTGATGCCCAGATAGTGCTCGACAACACGAATATACATATGCAGAATTGTTGACCCAACTGGCGGAGTGGGCGTGGCAAAACTTTTTTTAGAGCTAAAAAGATAAAATTTGATACCCAGGTAGTACTCGACAACACGAATATGAATATGCAGACAAAATTTTAATTGTTGCCCATTTGGCGGAATGGGCGTGACAAATTTTTTTTGTGCTAGAAAGTTAAAATTTGAAACCCTGATAGTACTCGACAGCAGGAATATGAATATTCAGACGAAATTTTAATTGTTGACCCAATGGGCGGAGTAGGCGTGGCAAAACTGTTTAAGAGTTTGAGAGACACAATTTGGTACCCAGATAGAGCTCGACAACACAAATTTGAATATGCAGACGAAAATTTTAATTGTTGACCCAATTAGCGGAGTGGGCGTGGCAAAACTTTTTTTTAAGAGCTAAAGAGATTAAATTTGATACCCAGATAGTGCTTGACAACATGAATATGAATATTCAGGCGAAATTTTAATTTTGAACCCGATGGGCGTATTGGACGTGGATAAACTTTTTTTTAGATCTAGAGAGATACAAGTTGATACCCTGATACTACTCGACAACTAGAATATTAATATGCAGACGGAATTTAATTGTTCATCCAATAGGCATATTGTTCGTGGCAAAACTTTTTTAGGGCTAGAGAGATACAATTTGATACCCAGATAGTACTCGACAACACGAATACGAATATGCAGTCGAAATTTTAATTGTTGGCCCAATGGGCGGAGTGGCCGTGGTAAAAATTTTTTTAGAGCTAAAGAGATAAATTTTGTTACCCAGATGGTACTCGACAACACAAATATGAATATGCAGACGAATTTTAGTTTTGGAATCTATAGGCATAATGGTTATGGCAAAGCTTTATGATGTATACAATATGATACATACATACAATATGATATGAAAACAAAAATATAAATATGCAAACAAAATCCTAATTATCGATCAATGGGTGGATTTAACAATTTGTATTTTAGCCCTAGAGGGACATTTTCTGACAAAATTTTTATTTGTAATCAGTGGGTAGAGGGCGTTGCAAAACTTAAAAGATAATATTTGATACACATATAGTACTTAGTACTACAATTACAAATTTGCGAAGGAAATTTTATTTGTATTTTAGCCCTCGAGAGATGCAATATAATAAATAGATAATACTATGCGCAACAATTACAAAAATTCAATCAATAGGCGGAGGGGGCATGCTTAAATCGAATCTTAGCCCTAGAAAAATAAAATTTGGTACACATATAGTATTCGGCACTACAATTACAGTAATGTATCCTAGAGACATGAAATTTGGTGTACAGATAGTACTCGATCAGCGGGCGGATGGTCATAGTGAAACATAACATTCGACACAATAAAACGTTGTTGATTGAACTGGTTTGGGAGTTACTTGGGGTAACGAATTGTTTACCGAAAACATAAAATCAACGCTTACAAAAACAAGCCAAACATATTATTATCGAGTTAAGAAAACGTTGCCAAAGTATGTTTTAAAGTAGCATATTCACAGCTTTTATAACTGTAAGACAATTTTAATTGATATTTGTGTATTATATTAATTTAATTTTGTAATATTAGTCATTTATGCAATAGCGAAGCATTGCAGGGTCCACTAGTTGTTTATAAAATAAGATCGCTCGAAAACTCCCAAAATATGTATATTGATCTGTTTGTATCATTACCCATGATTCTGCGCTGAAGAGCGAGAAGAGCTATCGAGCTGAAATTTGTTATGCAAGCTTCTATACTCTCAGCAGAGATTAAGTTATAAGATGGGCATAACCGATAAAAACTACTCCTACCTCCCATACAAAATAACCCTTTTTGGGAATGTCCCTCTGTTTGTCCTCGCGAATATAGCCGTAGATTAAGAGCTATCAAGCATGAATTTTTAGAGCAAGATAAGTTTTAAGATGAGCAAGATCAGACAAAAACTCCTCACACCCCAAAAAGAGGGGAGTTTGCATTGGAGGTGGGAGGTGTCCGGAACAGACATAAAATCCAGAAAAATGTACGATAGCGCTCTCTGGCGGCGCTTATAAATAAAAATAAATATCAAAAATGGATTCATCGACCGCAAAAACAGTAAGATACCACAACTTTCCTGGATAATAAAAATAAATAAGCATTATTTTAAAAAAATTTTTCTGGTTTCTTTCTAGCGTTCAAAAATCACCAACTTCAAATTCGTGTAAAAAAAATATCCCACTAAACTTAAAAAACCCCTTGATTGTTTTGTAATACATTACGTCAACCTTCATTTGCTTTTGGTTTCATCACATTCCGATTCGGAAAGTTAAATTTTGTGTCACAATGTTATTAACACATTTTGCCATGTTTCAAACTCTCACTAATTAAGGTTAATTTGGCTGCCCGATCTCGTCACTTAGAGGGTGATTTCGATCATTTGTATGAGAGGTGCCAATAGGAGAGAGGCAAATATTTCAGTTTTCGAAGGTTTTGCCTATTTTCACAAGATAAACAAACTGCGGAAATTGACGTATCCTGCAGTTTTCCGATGCGAATATCATGCGAGAGATCCCGGGTTCGAATCCCGACTCCAGTCATCTACATTTTTCTTTCATGGCAGGCCCCTCAATGTTGTCGACAGCAACTTCACAGTATAGTGTCGAGTCAACGGAATGTCTAGTAAAAGCTTCTCAAACAGTGACTTACGAATTCGCCGATGAACAAGTAGGTGCCGTTAGTTGTGAATCTAAAAATAGAAAGCGTTAAAGCAACTTGGTTTTTCCAACGGAGTTTTGGTCGCCCTCTTTAGCGCCTTCCATTGTGTTCATTGTCGATGATTTTTCGAGCTGGAGCATTTTGGCCACTTCGTCTGACCACTTCAATGTCAGTGGACAGCTCGTACAGCTCACGATGATGGGCTCATATATTTTACGGAGTATTCTTCTCTCGAATACTGCTAGAATCGATTCGTCCGCTTGTGTCATAACTCAGGATTCTGAACTGTACATCAAGATAGAAAGAACCAGTATCTGGTATAGTTGGATATTTGTTCGTCGAGAGAGGGCACTGTGATTAAAATGCTAGCTTAGTCCGTATTAGCAGCTATTAGCAATCGATTTATTATATCGAATTATTTTGTATGATACCGCCAAGTTACCATCTGCTGTCATTTCATCAAGGGCGTAGCCAGGATCTAATGTAGTCGGTTTTACATTTCGCGTTAATAGTACGTTTACAAAAAAAAATTTAACTAAGTACCTAACGAAAAATCAATACTCATTGTTTTGACAATATTTTATTAAACAAAGGTAGACTAAATTAAAACTTTACAAATTTTTTAAAACATTTTTGTCATCGAATTCCAAAAAATTAGTTTTTATTCATCTTAGTTGTTTTTTTTTTTTTGACACATGGAATTTGAAGCCGCAACTCTTGATCGATTTTAAAATTTTTATTTTTTTAAATGTGTCAAAGTCGATGAAAGAATAATTTTTAACTTTAATTTCAAATACTTTTTGGGGTTTATGGGCTCAAATCGATTTTCGCAGACTATAGATGAATTTTCGGATATGCAGTCTTCGACAAAGTTGTTTTAAATAAGTCATGTATATCCGAAATCCCAACTGTAGCTTGTCGAAAATCTATCCAACCCCTTAAAATATAACTCAAAGTAAAAAAAAAACATAAAAAAACAAATTTTGTACGAAATCATCATTGTAACTCATAAATCTTATGATGCAGTACGATTCCGAATTAGTTTAAAACCGTCGAGTCCGGTCTTGTTCTTTTTTTCGACTACCACAGTGTTATTTTTTAATGAATGTAATCTACAAATCCAAAGAACTAATTAATTTAGTCTCTAAAAGAATCGATTCGGAAATCGAGTACGGAATCAGTTGCCTCATAATTCCACACTCGATCGCTTTTTTTAATATTTTTACTGTGTTCGTTCAAATGGCTGCACTCCAATTTTCCAAGACCTTGTTAATGCTATCGGGCTGTAGTTCATGGATTGCTTTGATGATATTGGCCTTAAGTGCTTGAATCGCTTCTGGATTAAAATTAACTATGATTTTAAAATTAATTTGTATTTGGTCCACCTTCTATATAATTTGACACGAAAAAAAGTGCAACATGTTAAAGGAGACACATTGGACCTTAAGTATCAGGAAAGCGAATTCAATTCTGGAAAAGTGTCCTTCTGACTGGGTGGTTGGCTGGTGTGCAGGAGAACTCGAGCAAACTTTACTGATCCTTTTAAAGATTAAACAGTTTCATATTTTTCAAAACGTAGTTTTAATTTCCTAAATAAAAACATAACTTTCTTATGAAAAACTGGAAGATATTTGAATTTAGTAAATTTACTTACATACTAAGTATCTTACTTGCAAGTGCACTAAATAAGTTAAAATTTTGCACAATCTTATCGCTTATTGAACGTTAACTTACGAATAAAAAAAGGCCTCGTTCTGCGCACTAGTACTTCGAATACAAGGAAGTCTACATTTTCCCAATAATTTTAAGGAGAAACTCTTAATATTTTGTGAATTCATTAGCACTTTCTAAACTGTAACCTTTTCTACAGCTTTGATACATGCCTGTAAACTTCTGGCCAACAGTTACCGCTGCACAATATAGCAATAACAATACATAAGTACTTTTACTTAAAAATCAGTTCATTTCATTGACTCAGAGTTTAAAATATCCACTAGCATTTTGGAGAATGAACATAGGGTGAAAGTTTTTATTAGTCAGTTCACCTTAGTAAAATTTCTGTACTACTTTATTTTAATTTTCATATTTTCTGGGATTTTGACAGATTTTCCAAGCTCTAGGGGGGGGGGCAGCTGCCCCCCTGCTCCTACCTGGCTACGCCCTTGCATTTCATCCCCACCTCTTAGGTAATGACATTTGTCTTATGATCAACCCAAACACTCATCATCCAAAAATAATATATTGTATATGCTGCATCATCTATGCGATTTTTGTGTCTACGTGATTTTATGTCTATCAAAACTGACTTAAAAAAACAAATAAAATTCAAAAATGTTGGTGACAGCTGGTACCTGTCATATATCTTTTAGAACTTTACTGTTCCGCTGTGCCACCATCCCCCATTTGCAACAGACATAAATTTCAGAGTGACATAAGAAATTTCATAAGTTGAGCAGACACCCCGCTAAATACCTGTTTTGTGGAGCCAAAACTTTTTCGTTTCAAGCTCTATAAAATAGAAATGAAGCATATGCTTTCTATCTGTATCTCTCAAAATGTTATTTATTTTATTTAACGTATTTCGCAATAGAAAATATAAATCGTCGAGCATCAAAGTAAAAGTTTTCACTTGTTTTTTATTTGCATAAACACGTATATTAATATGTACGATTTAGTTTCGGTTTCTTTGGTAGCACAGTAGTTGGAAACCGATGATATTTTTGAATGAATAAATGTGCAAAAAGGCTATGACATTTAGTAATATATAAATGCATATCTGCATATGCATATCTTGTATTGAATATAAGTATCTGTTATCCTGGTTTCTGAAGCCATTCTTGATAATTAACCACAAATTTGCGAGAAGAAGACGACAACCTATTCGCTTAATGCCGCTGCTACTTGGTTACACTAATTTTTAACCACAATGAAATTATTCAAGGACTTGTGTCAAAATTAATTTTTATTGAGCACCAATTTGAAAATAAGTTCATCCAGCTTAAACTTCTTCAATAACCGTAGCAAATATGTTCACTTATACCTTGCAATACTTTTAAATTTTAATCGATTTCTCCGATTTGGTTGTAATGCAGCAACAACCTACAGTACTGTGTTATACAATTTTACAGCCTCTGCAGTTTTAAACACTGCCATACATGTCTATCCTAACACTCGCACACACACATACACACCCAACCTACAAACTTAATTGTAGAGGTAAACAAATGTCAAATGTACGTGACGTATTAGCACGAATTCATTTCGTAAACTTTTCCTCATACATTATCTACATCTTCACTCTAGCGAAAGGACCTATGAAGAAGATGACGGCGGCGACAGACAGACAGGGAAACAATTTTAGAGGCGTTCGCTTCCGTTTGCTTTTTAAAAGGCAACCGAAGATAGAAAAACAAAATCACGCTTTAGAATTTCAATTCATTTATCTAACATTTCAAACTTGCAAATCAAAATTCAATATGAGATGGTTGGAGTACAACGAAAGAGCTATCGTGACTGTTGCGTGGATGTGTGTGTTTAATTGCTGGTGTGTAAGAGTAAAATATGCGTTGACGCATACAACACATTCGTACATGCTACATCATATATGCAACAAATCCGGATCAGGGATGGTAAGTAAGTGTGCAGCAACTGCGATGTGGTAAGGGAAAATTTAGCATATTGTGAAACTAAAAAAAATTGTGAAATTTGGAAAAAAAAAATCCAGAATTTTGTTTGTCAGAAATAATAAGTCTGAAGATTTTGGGTTACCAACGGTTTGCGCACGTTTGGAGTATTCCGTTTTATGCTTAAAGTTTTTAAGCTCCTATAGCCATGTTGGGAGGGCATTACTCAAGAACGACTAGTCCAATTATGCTTAAATAAAAATCCAAAATTTAAGAATTTAAATTTAAAAATGTCTTCCTTTAATTTGTTTATATATCATTTCTCTGCACAATCAACAGTTTCGCAGTTATAAATAATCTTATGAAAAAAAAAAAATAAAAAATTTTATAAAAAGCGATAAAACCCAGACCAAACGGCTAATGCCATATTTACTTACTAACTTACTTAAGTGGCCCATTACAACTTTCGAACGTGGTTCATAAATTTGAGGCATAAGAATAAAGGAATTCCACACGCTTCGATCTTCTGCGTGCGTTCTCCATTTAGTCCTACCAGATAGAGGCCAGTTCTGCACAGTCCTTCATGTTCGCCTTCAAACAATTTTCTCGCTGGATCATTTATATCCATCCTGGCAATATGTCCCAGCCATCTAGTCATTGTATTCTGACTCTTTTAGCTACGTCGATGTCGTGGTAAAGCTCATACAGCTCATGGTTCATCCGATGGCGAAACTCGCCGTCGACACAGAGAGGTCCATATATTTTTCGGAGTATTTATACCATCACCCTTAGGGATGAGGGTATATATCATTTAATACGACCCAAAAGTGTAACACATAGAAGGAGTCACTTCAGACCCTAGGTTTCTAAGAACCAAATTCGAATCATGACTTTTTAAGTCATTTGAGCCATGTCCGTCTGTCTGTCTGTCTAGCGAGGCGGTTAGTATGTTGGTGGCGATCGCACCGACGTCGTTTTCTTCTTCGTAATATTTTTGTTTGTGTTTCTTCGTCGTCGTGCTTAACCACCACCATAGAAAAAGCTCACACAACAAAGATTAATTATTTGGTTCATGGTTTTTTGATGCGGTGGCAAACTATCCCGGTAAAAGAAAACAATATAACAAAAGGCACAAAAATATCCAAGCAGATTGTTACCGCAGCCGCATAAACAGCGAGTACACCAGTAGTGGCGAAAACTCCTATCGCCGCAGATCACTGATGTCTATATTATCGGCATAGGTTTGTGACATGTGGCTCTTGTGGAATATAGTGCCAGACATGTTGACACAAGCATTTCTTATCACCTTCCCCATGACTATATTAAATAGTGTACAGGCCAAGCTATCGCCCTGCCTGATACCTCTTTCTGTGTTGAATGGTTCAGAGTGATCTTTTCCAATCTTAACCGAGGATTTGGTGTTTTCCAAGGTACATCTGCAAAGTCGATTTAGCTTTGCAGGAATACCAAACTCAGACAAACTCATATAGCCTATTTCTTATCGGAGACTCGAATACAGCTTTGTAGTCGACATAGAGGTGATAGGTGTCGATCAGCTTTTCATGAGTTTTTTCTAGGATTTGTCGTAAGGTTTACCATGTTTAAAGACGCACTAGGTTTACCAGGTCTAAAGTCGCACTGATATGGTTTAATTAGTTTGTCTACAATTGGCTTTAGACGTTCACACAATATGCTCGAAAGGATCATTTTCCTTGTACGCAATTGGTACTAGGCTTATTTCACGGTAGTTCTTACATTCACTACGATCTCCTTTCTTGTATATGGGACGTAACAGACTGAGACTCCAATCAGCGGTCATGCTCTACTCTAGGCAGATGTTTTCCATGAGCTGATACAAACCATCGGATACAGCCGTTTTGGTGTTTTAAAGGCGGGATATTGCCATACGTATCTCACTCTGGCTCGAAGGTGGATAGTTAATACCATTCACATGGATTGGAGCGGGGTCTTCTGGAGTGGTGTCTGCATCCAATAAATTTCTGAAATAATCTCTTCATATCTCCAAAAAGTTATCCGAGTCAATAGCTGGCCAACGCTGTCCTTGCAAGAGGGCAATCCTGTTCCACGCATTCTCGCCTTAACTCTCTGGTAGAATTTTCGACTTCGGCGCAACTCTATGCACTCATCTTGTCTCTTCTTCAACTCCTTCTTTTTCCATCTAAAAAAGGCGAGTTGCCGCTCGTCTCTTCTCCCTGTGCCGTTTACGAACGGCTCGCGTTGCCATTGGCTGCAGTTTCACCGTGTATGCAGCATCCGTCTCTCTCGTGGTATTGCTATATTCATCATCGTACCAGGCATCTTCTTAAGACGTCTTTGAGTACCCTAGTACGCTTCTCGCAATCCGTTCTGTGGTGTCGGCTATATATTGCCACTGCGAGGTAATATTATCAGGGGTTGAAACATTCCGTAGCAGTTAAGTTAGGTGGTTGGAATAGGCGTCCGCCACCTCTGGTCCGCAGTTTACCAATGTCCAGCCGTTGTGCCTGGTTACGTACGTTTTTCGCCATGCTTAGCCATGTGCGTACCTTAACTGCGGTAAGGTTGTGATCAGGGTCAATGTTCGCACCCCTGATCACTTGTACGTTTAGAACACTCAATGCGTGCCTTCCATCGACTACTTCGTGATATATCTCATTCCTCATCCATTGATCTGGAGATAACCATGTTGCGCTATTAATATTTTTATGGTCAAATCTAGTGCGGCTAGATTTCACTTGTCGCAGTGAAATCAATAAGTCTGATGCCATGGTTCGACGTTTCGGTGTGCAGACTGAATTTTCCGATGGTTGGCTCAAATGCCGTCTCCTGCCTATTTTAGCATTAAAATCGCCTAGTACAATTTTGATGTCATGGCTCGGGCTACGGTCATATAAATTTTCTAGGCACTCGTAGAACTAGTCTTTGCCCTCATTGCTCTTTTCTTCTGTCGGAGCATGGTCACACATAAGTGTTATGTGCAAAACTTTGTTTTGACTATTATGGCGGCTATACGTTGACACACCGGGTTGAACCGTGAGACTAGGTGTCGCAGTCTTCTGCCAACCACAAATCCACATCCAAACTCGTGCTTATCCGCATGGCCACTATACTAGATATCACATGTCGTCATGGGAGAGCACTCGTGTCCCGTCCACCAGTTACTTCAACCTTGTATTCTTCCAGGACTTCCGTCAGTTGGATGGAAGCACTTGGTCTATACAGTGTTCTCACATTGCAGGTGCATATCCTCAAATCATGGTCCTTAATTCGATTGCGATGGTCGTCAAGATTAAGGGGGGTCCATTTTATTCTTTCCTTACTTCATTTCATTGCAATAGTTCAAACGACGGTGGCATCGAATTAGTGAGATTCACGAAGGGATTTTTTGAAATTTGTACTTTATGGGTAAAAAAACCAAAAAAAAGGGATTATACTGGTACCATCCGGCTAATGCTATACCAGACCACCAGTTAGTGGTTAAGCGATATAAAGGGAATTTTCGAATTTCGTAGTTTTCGAGGAAAAATACTGAAATTGTATCGCCAATTGCTACCATCACCCAGATCAAATGCCTAAAGGAAGATTGGCGAAACTGGGAGCAAAATCTTTTTGGAGCAGTTGTTGTAATATGAATATATTTTTTGACCTTCTTTCTTTAATGGGGGAAAAGGCTGAAAATCAGATAAAACTGGTACAATCACCAAGACAAAACGTTTACAACAGCTTTTTGTGATGTTGTAAACGCTTTCCATTTTAAGATTCACAACTAAGGCATCTACTTGTTTATCGACGAATGCGAACTTCACTGTTTTGAGAAGCTGTAACTAGACCAGCTGATGCGTAATTGCTGTAGACAACATCGGTAGAAAATAGGGTTGAATGTGGTAGTTGCGCAATATGAGGGGATTTTTCGAAAATCGTAATTTTGAAGATAAAGAAGGGAAAAAGTGGTCCATCACCCAGACTACACGGCTAAAGATACAACCACAAGATCGTCGTAAATATTATAGAGCAGTTGTGCGATACGAAGGGATTTTTAAAAATTTGAAGTTTTTGAGAAAAACAGGGGAAAAGTGGTACCGCAACTCTGACCAAACAGCTAAAAGTGCAATCTCAAAACTAATTAACTCAAAAATTATTCAAGTGTGATTGATTAGCGACGGAACAACGTGAGCCGGGGTAGCAAGTAAAACCATAAATCCACTGTAGTGGCATGATAGGCATATGATTAATATAAAATCCGCATAAATTTAATATTACTCATACGTTGTAAATATGTAGATATGTAGTTCAAACCCTAGACTATGACCCCCAAAATGTACCACAGTGTTACTGGTCATATATGAAATGTAACTTTATCGTACAACTATCTACATATTTACTCTGAATGATCTATTAAAAAACGGTAAAATATACATGTGAATATGAGGGTTTGACTGTCTGCCAAGATTCGATTTAAGCTTCCACATGAAACATTCTCAAACCCCCAAATTGTCTAATGCCAATAATTGTACTGGTGCAGTATTATGTACTAAAGGCCCAATTTTGCATCTCCGACGTACATAACCACCAGCAACATATAAACACATCGCAAACACTTTGCCTTAGCGAGCGTTTAAAAGTCTTGAACATTGTATTTGATATATGAACACACAGTCGTATGAACGGCTGATAGATGTTTGTGTGAGTTTGCGTGATGAAGTATTAGGATACGTCGCTGACTGTTGTTGTTCAGTTTGCTCCTGAAAGATTTATGTATGTGATTATTGGCATTTGTATGTGTGGCACTGCATCAGTGTGCCTGGCAAGAATGTATGATGCGTCTGTGCTTGTGGCTGCTTGGATATTCATTTAAGGGCGTTAGCAAACAATAACGCATTTTTCACAATTGAATTATTTACTTTTGTGTACGATTTCCATTTCACACTGGCTGCTCTCAGCCTGGATAGAGGGGGGGCTGGGATTTGGTGGCATTTAGGGAGGTGGTTTATTGAAAATATGTTATTTATGTAAATTTGAATTTTTTCCCTCTGCACAAGTCTCAAATTAACTTTTGTTATTTGCGTATGATTTATAGGTACGACGTTGACTTGTAATGTTTATTATCGCAGGTAATGTTTTCTTTTTCCACGGGCAATAAATTCCAGATAACATAACAATGACGGTAATTGTGCTACTTGGAAAGGGCTTTAGATTCAATTGAGCAAGCAGATTTTTCATTATACATATGGCCAAGGCCGCGGAAAAGGGGAACTCAATGAAATTTTTTTTTTGTTTTCTAGTTCCTTTCTTTGATTGTAATTTGTTTGTTTACAGTCCAAAGCCTCACAAAACACAAAGAGTACATTTGTAAAGTATTAAAATATCAGTATTTTTGAGCATTAAGTTGTAGTTTACCGTTCGCATTAGAAATGAGTAATAATATCGCATCAGTAAAGAAGGTAATAATAATTGATTAAAGCAAAATTTATTTATAAAATTTTCAATCGTTCTATGAAATAATAATATATTTAACTGATTTAGTTCAATATTTATGTGAAAATATTATTTGGAACTATTTTCGATGGCTTTGATTTGAATCCCAAATTTTCTTGTGACGTTCCAGTTTTTTTTTATGAAAAAGTTTTTTAAGCAAAGTCTAATTCATATAGACGTTGTAAAAATAAAATTTCTTTGATGTGTTTTCTGATAAGAATAAGATAAAATATAAAAATCTAGAAAAATATCGTTAAAATTATTGTAATTATCCACCAAAATATTGTGATGTTCCAGTCTTTTTCATTAGAAAAAAACATGTGTTACTTAAGTATTAAATCTATCTATATTCTAACACGCAAACCTGAGCAAAGCTCAGAAAAAACATAATTACCTAGAAAAATTAAAAGCCACTGGTAAATACGGAGAATACAAAATACGTAAAGCTGATAAACTGCGAGAACGACGCCAGAGGAAAAAAATACGGGAGGAGAAATTGCCGCTTGAGCAATGTAAACAAATATTGGTTAATCGGCGACGCGCTGTTCGTGAAAGAACACAAAAATATAGAGCAAATAAAAAAAATAAAATTGTTGATCTAAATGGAGCAAAAGAAGCCTTCAAAACGAAGTCTGCTCTTAAAAAGGCAGTATCAAAAGCAAATAAAGCTCTCCCGCGGTCACCATCGAAAAAAACAGCTGTTTTGATAAATTTATTTAATAATATGGAGGATCAAAGCCAATTGCTTAAAAATTTAAAGCCTAGCCAAGTTCCAGTCGCATAAAATAAAAAGCTTGAATTAATTACCGACAGTCGACAATTTTTTGAACGGGACGATGTGTCCGTAGCATCGCCAAAATTCAAAGATGTTAAGAAATATTTGTCTAGATCAGGTGCGCAAATTCTTTTGTCCACTAGAAACATGACATTGACTTTAAAGGAAGCTTATAGATTATTCGATCAGGAAAGAAACAACATTGGAAAAGGTTAGTACAACTGTAACTGCAAGCACATGTCAATTGTGTTAAACATTTTTTTACTTTTTCTTTGCACAGACTCATGTGGCTTGACATTTTTTAAAGAAAACCGGCCACCAAACATTAAAATTATTGGCGATCTACCAAAGCATTTATGTTTGTGTATGTACCATGCCAATTTTAAAGAAGCAGTGTCAGCTTTGCATAAATATGTTCCAACCGTGCCTGATTACGATTTTTTCTTTTTTGTGTGTAAAACCCGAGGTTAATTGTTGGTTCGACAAATGCTCTAATTATTCTGGAATTACTGTTCCTGCGCTAAAAAATTTGATTGAAGTTAATTCTTCTGATTTAAATCGTGATGCAAAATGGATGGTATGGAAAAAAATTCCAACACTAACCAAATTGGAAAGCAAGAAGAAAATGGTAATTTGGTAAATCTGATTGCACACTTAACAGCAATTGCACGTCACAGCTATATCAAACGTTCACAGTCAAACACGTTCATAACTTTTGATCGGCCAAGAGCATCAAGTACCGCTTTCCAATCTGAAGCAGTGCTTCAAATCGATTTTGCCGAAAACTTTGTATGCCAAATGCAGGAAGAAGTGCAAAGTGCGCATTGGAATCAGCGGCAGCTTACCCTGTTTACAAGCGCTCTTTACCATAATGAACTTTTCTGATCTAAAGTAATAATATCGGATAACTTAAGCCATACTAAACTAAAAATTGTTAACAGACTTGCCAAAATCTGTGACTATTTTAAAGATTTGGAGTGATGGTCCGTCTTCACAATTTAAAAACAAGTTTATCGCCGCTGTTATTCCAGTTCTACAAGAAAGATTCCAAATTAAAATAATCTGGAATTACTTCGCTACTTCGCATGGTAAAGGGTGCATTGATGGGATTGGTGCGACAGTAAAACTATCGTTCGGAAGCACATCAGAGCTCGCGACTGTATCGTAAATAATTCGCACATTATCGCAAATTATAGTCGAGGAAGTGACTGATAATGACTTCGAGACAATAAACAATGATTTAAAAACCGCTGATATTTATACTCGTGCTAAAACTGTGCGTGAGATCTCGAATGCACACCAAATTCAAATCATTGATGAAAACATAATTATGTATGACACTTCTCTTGAAGGATACAATTAATTTATTATTTACCTACTCTTTCCTTTTAATTTTTATTTCTGTTTCTATTTCTATTTTTATTTTCATTTCATTTTTTCTTTACAACTTTAACTATGAGAAATTAAGTCCACTTAATTTTGTTTTTGAAAGAATTTACGAACCTACTGAATAGTACAATCAAACATGAAGTAATGTTTTTTTTTTTGATCCAATCAAAAATAAACAATTTATTTTATTTTTTAAGTACATTTTAGTTTTTTATTTATTCACTTTGGTCGTTTTTGCATGGCTGCTAACTAAGAGAACTTTATGTGTTGTTCCAGTCTTTTTTTGGTGACGTTCCAGTCTCGCATTTTTGCATTCAAAACAACTATAAATGTAATTTTTTATATATTTTTTGTGCTTAGAGTATTCTTTGATCTTTCACCTACGATATGTTAGATGGAAACTGGGTCAGGTTTTTAAAAACATTACGAATTTTTGCAGAATGTTGTACAAGCTCTTAGACCACTTCTCTTTTAGTGTGACGTTCTAGTTAACTTTAAATGGCAGTAGCTTTTAAGCCGCAAGAAATAGAAGCACATTTTTTTGCGCCAAAGTTACAGGCTGAGAATATATTTTGAGTGAACATAAGTTATCGCTAATTTTTTACTTTTCCATCAAATACACGTCAAAAATTGCGCAAACTGGTGACGTTCCAGCCCACGGCCTTGACCATATGTATTTTGTGAACTTTGCACAGCGACTGTTGTAATTTATCAAATCATCAAATGCAGACAGACAATGTTCTAATTTGTCGGGGATTGTAGATAAACCTATGTAAAAGTTGAGTTCAAGAACGTGCCAATAATAAATATACAAGACTTGACTATTAGAAAGATGTAATTTTTCACATTCTTTATTAATAGACTTGAAAATGAAAAAGCCGTATACAAATTACATATCCGCAATACAAATTTATTTGATTTTAAATATGCTTAATAAGACCATATTTTTCCAATTATCATCGGGAAGGCAGGAATAGGCATTTAGTGGACATATTAGGCCAAAACGATATTCCACCTCCCCGCCCCAACTCCTACTCATATTTCTCTAATTATATTCACTTGTTTAAAAAAATAAGCCTTGGTAATTTAACTATGAAATCGTCTTAAGCCTTCAAATGAACCTACAAACAAAATACTTCCCGTCCCAAATATGTAACAATTTCTCATATGCAACGCACACATGTGTGGCCCAACACCACACCGTAGATCTCGGCAATGCGATACGCAACAGTGATTTTAATCACATTGCAACCGATAGATAATGCATTACTCTCAAATTCACCATTATCTGGTGAATCCGGTGGCAGAGCGCAGCTGCTGTTGTGGTTTGCTGTTAAACCCTTTGCTGTACCAAGTTGCAAGGCGGAAGGGAGTCGCGGAGGCGTATAACATTTCCAATTAAACTTGGTATCATGATGAGCAGATTCACTTCCTTGCTGCAAATGTGACCACAAAAAGCGCAGTTTTGGCTTAGTTTTTGTTCCCGCCGTGGCCAGTTCTTCCACATGACATGCGACAAGCCGTCGGTTGCTGCGTGTGCCTGTGGTTGCATCTGCAACGTTTGATAACTGTGTTAGTCGATGCTCTCCGCCCACAAATGACATGAATTGTTAAGTAAGTTGGTCGATGGTTCAACATTTTCGATTGTTGTTAGACTTAGGACAGATTTTCTTGGTTTTCAACTTTTGCGCTGAAGTACCACGAAGCCCAACAATGAATATTTGAAGAAGGTGGGTTGACAAGGATGTTTAAGAAGGTTTAAGGATGTGTTATCATTCAACTTAGACCCATTAAAGGTAGGACATTGAAATAGTTGGAATTAATAAATAAATGCTTTACTGCAGCGGACAGATTAAGGCAAAGGCAGTGGATAAACGCAGCAACATTTGCTTGTTTATAACACTATGCTACACTTTGAGGGTCATTGTCTTGGGGGTGAATGAAACCAATATCAAACGATAGCATTTGACCTCAGTAACAAAACCATAAACTCCATTTTGCTCTACTACGTCACAGTAGCTTTTTTTACAGTAGTTTAAACTTTGATATTTTTGGTCAAAAGTCGAATCAATGAATATGAAAAATCATGAGTAAAAATACATATTGGATAGTTTATGTCTTCGGAGACCTAAATTAAAACTTTCAGGAGAATATTTCCTCGGAACATTTTAACCCTCTTGCTCCCAACCGTATGGGACATTTTAGACGCAATTTTGAAAAAAAAGCTTAAAATACAACTTGGAGGGAGGTCAACCTTTAACTCGTAGAGGTTATTTGTCTTCGGTGACTTTTAGTGAAATTTTCCGGAGAATATTTCTTTCGAAGATTCTAACCCTTGACCTCCCTCCAAAGTTGTGTTTTAACCTATTTTTTTAATTGGTCCAAAATGTCCCATGCGGGTGGCAGCTAGAGGGTTCAATTGTTCCAGAAATATTCGCGGGAAAAATTTTTATATATGTTGATATGTTTGTTTGGGGAATGGGACTTTGCCCAGAGGCTGAAAGTTACTGATTGTCACTCTCTTGGGAGTGACCAGAATCGATTCCTTTGCGGCACTGTCCAAGCAGCTAACTACTTCCGGTCTTAGACCAAGTATTCCCTGGGCAATGACTTTAAAGCAACCGCTTGGAAGTTAGCTAGTGTTAGAAGGCGAAAAGTTGAGTAACCTAATCGGCATGCTACCACCGATGAGTCTTAGGAAGTAGGTAACAGAAGTTACTGAAGCTCAACACAGGCTCTCCTAGTGGCTTTGGCAGCCCCAAGAAACTAGGATCGGGAGCGGTGGCCTAATAAGCCACTCTCCTTAAACAAAATTTATTATGAAAACACGGAGAATAAATAAAACAAGAACCCCCCCAAATGTTGACGACCCCCGCAAACGATATAAGGACCATGATTTAAGGATATGCACCTGGAATGTCCGAACTCTTTACAGAGATGGTGCCTCTATCCAACTGGCGGATGTCCTCGACAAATACAAGGCTGACATCACCGCCATACAGGAAATGAGATGGACGGGACAGGGATGCACACGACGAAAGAACTGTGACATCTTTTACAGCCGCCATGCAGAAAGACACGAATTTGGATGTGGTTTCATAGTCGGCAAGAGACTTCGACACCTGGTCTCGCGGTTTAACCCTGTAAGTGACCGAATAGCCACCATTCGCATCCGGGAGAAATATTTTTACATCACGCTGATTTGTGTACACGCCCCGACGGAAGATAAAGACGATGAGATTAAAGATGCATTTTACGAGCGCCTAGAGGATACATACGGCCGCTGCCCTGGCCACGACATTAAAATTGTTCTGGGAGACTTTAATGCAAAAAAAGGAAGGGAAGATGTTCTTGGTCCATCGATCGGTAAATTCAGCCTGCATACCGACACGTCAGACAACGGGTTTAGGCTGGTTAGCTTCGCAGCGGGAAGGAACATGGTAGCTAGTGGAACCAGATTCCAGCACAAAGATATCCACAAGGCAACTTGGCTATCCCCCGATCAAAACACCAAAAATCAAATTGATCATGTGGTAATTGATGGCAGGCATGCATCTAGTGTCATGGACGTGCGTGTGATCCGTTGTGCTAATATTGGCTCGGATCATTACCTGGTTGCAGCCAAGGTGCGCACAAGATTGAGCAGAGCGAAAAACGCACGTAACCAAACACAAAGAAAGCTGGACATCGCGAAGCTGCAAACCCCAGAGATAGCTACTGCCTACTCCAACCAGCTCTCCCAACTTTTACGACACAACGCCTCTACTTCTGACGTTCCCGATACACAGTGGCAGCATATTGCGCATTCCATGGCAACCGCCGCAACAACCGTGCTAGGATATGAAAAGCGGCGCTCAGACGAATCCTGGCACGATGAAGAATGTCGCATAGCGTCTAAGGAACAGGATGCTGCTTATAGAGCAACGCTACAGCCAATTGCAACCCGTGCTGTTAGGGAACGGCATAAGGAGAAAGCAAAACGGGCGAGACAGCTATTTAGGCGAAAAAAACGTCAGATGAAGGAACGGGAGAACGAGGATATTGAGCGATACAGGGAAAGAGGTGAGGCCCGAAAATTTTACCAGAAAGTAAGAGCAAATGGATACGGTAATGGCCTCCCCACTTGTAAGGACAGTGATGGCAATCTGGTCACGGATACGCAAAGTGTGCTGCACATATGGAGAGAACACTTCCAGCAACTGCTGGTTCCAGAAGTCATCGCACGTGAAGTTATCACGCCAATTGTCGACGACAGCTTAGATTGCCCACCACCAAGTCAAGGCGAGGTAAGAAGAGCAATATCGCGGCTGAAAAATAACAAAGCAGCCGGTGCCGACGGTCTGCCCGCAGAGCTCTTCAAGTCCGGTGGCGAGGAGCTGATAACGAGCCTGCACCAGCTCCTGCGCACGGTTTGGCTTAAAGAGTGCATGCCCGACGATTGGAATATAAGCGTATTATGTCCTGTGCTGAAAAAAGGTGATCCAAGTATGTGCTCCAACTACCGCGGGATCAGCCTTTTACCCATCGCATATAAGGTCCTGTCGAGTGTGCTATGTGAGAGACTGAAGCCAGTGTTATCCAACTTGATCGGGTCTTATCAGTGTGGCTTTAGACCTGGAAAATCAACAACTGACCAGATTTTCACACTTCGGCAAATCCTGGAAAAGACCCAAGAGAAACAGATCGACACGTACCATCTTTTTGTCGACTATAAAGCTGCCTTCGACAGCCCGATACGGCAGAAATTACTTGAAGCCATGGCTGAGTTTGGTATTCCAGCGAAGCTGATACGTCTTTGCGGAATGACGCTGACTGACACGAAGTCTTCAGTGAAGATTGGACCTTACATGGACCTTACGGAGCCATTCTATACCAGACGAGGCCTAAAACAAGTCGACGGCCTATCGTGCGATCTCTTCAACATTGTGATGGAGATGATAATGAGAAAAGCTGTAGTTAACACGAGTGGCACTATATTCAACAAAAGCCACATGCTACTCGCGTACGCTGATGACGTAGACATCATCGGTCGAAAACTGCGGGATGTGACTGCAGCATTCTCGGGTATACAGAAGGAATCAGCGAAAATGGGCCTAACGGTGAATGAGGACAAAACGAAGTTATTAGTTTCAACGAACAAAGAATCTACTCGTTTGGGAAACTGCGTGAACGTTGACAACTATAATTTCGAGGTGGTAGATAATTTTGTCTACCTAGGCTCCGCCATCAACAAATAAAATAATGTCAGCCTAGAAATCCGGAGAAGAATCCTGCTTGCAAATAAATGCTACTACGGACTAAGCAAGCGTTTCAATGACAGAGCCCTCTCTCGACGAACAAAACTCCAGCTATACCAGATACTGGTTCTACCTGTCTTAATGTATGGCTCAGAATCCTGGGTTATGACACAAGCGGATGAATCCGTTCTGGCGGTATTCGAGAAAAAATACTCCGTAAAATATATGGGCCCATCATCGTTAACGGAGAGTATCGGCGTCGTATGAATCATGAGCTGTACGAGCTGTACACTGACATTGACGTGGTCAAACGCATTAAGGTGCAACGGTTGCGTTGGCTAGGTCATGTTGTACGCATGGACGAAAATGCTCCAGCTCGAAAAGTCTTCGACAATGAACTCGATGGACAGCGCAGAAGAGGGTGACCTAAACTCTGTTGGAAAGACCAGGTTACTGAGAAGAAGATCGAGGTGCTTATAATATTTTTCTACGTGCGGTATATAATCCACTGGGATTGCATAGAAGTACCAGCTAAGTAAGTAAGTAAGTAAACATAAGGTGAATGTTTTTATCAGTCAAATCACCTTAGTGAAATTTCTCTACTGTTTTATTTTGATTTTCATATTTATCGGGATTTTGATAGCTGCCCCCCCCCCCCCCCCTCTGCCCCTACCTGGCTACGCCCTTGCACAAAGACGTTTCAGAAGTCATTGCTTTTGATAATGTTAACGACTACTACGGCACATTTCCAATTTTCTTCATGTTATCCGGTAATGTTCTAGCAATGATGAAGTAAACAGTACTTAAAATATAAATGCGTTGGGATAAACTTAAACTGTCGGATTGTTTCTTTAATTGGAATTGTGTTTTAAGTAGTGTGCGTTAAAGGGCAACATTTTTCTCTCCACGCCTTCTTACGAATTTTTCTAAGTCCGCCCCCAGGGAGTCGCGTCCCACCGGTTTGGAACGCCTGAATTAGACATTTGTGCTAAAACCAACAACACACATAACCGCGGTTCATCCCCGATATATCGGTCACCAGGTAAGTATGCAGCGCGCCAAAAAGTAATGTTTCACCTCCAATTATGTTATGCTTAAAATTTTTGACCTGAAATATTTTCATCATTTGAGATATTTCCATACATAATTCACCCAGTTTATAAAGTACTAAAGTGTAATGCAGCGGTCAAATTTTCTTACTTTGTGAAGTGCATGTAAATAATATGATTCTCTTAACACGGTGCCAAGCATCTGACTATTCATCTATAGTTTGCCCGCAAAGTGCTTTAATTTCATCTTTTAATTGCGACACTATGCTTGGTATGCCTGTCCTGTGAGAATTCCTGCGGCAGCTATAGTGTCCCTTTCACCGGTGTTTCATATTAACTGACATTCAGTTTGGAGGATTTTCACGGATAACTAGATGCACTGAGAAGTTTTGCACTATGTATCCTTTCTGTCCTTCAGTTTTTCCCATGCATACATCGTCGCACTAATACCCCAATATAAGGTTGATGCCTTGATGAATATGAATGTGTTGTGTAGCTGCGCAAGGACGATTGCTTCTAATATGGCTGAGGTTGCTGATGGCTTGGCAACAACATCTCTTGTTGCTACTACAGCGCTTCTATTGCTATTGCAGATATTGGGTCCTATGTAGGTGGCTATGTCAGCGCTAGAGTATAGAGGCAACATCATTCTATGCTTACCACAATAATCTTATTAGGAGTTAGTTGTTCGAACCTAATCAATTACCAACGTAATTACAAACTTTACTAATCTGCTTACGTACTAATTCATAGCGTTGCGCGTTTGTATAGTGTGTTTACGTAATGCTACCACACTAACATTACAGCAGTCACACAGCCACCCTAAGCGGGTGTGTGTCCGTGTATGTGTGTATGCGAATGTGTACATAAGTCCTTTGCTGTTCATGTGTTAGTGTGTTTTGTGTGTTGTCTGCATCATTGATCCAATATTTGAGTTTAAGTAACTAACTTCATCTTCATGTTTAATGTGATGAGTTAAATTACGAGTACAAATGATTTTTACCAATTTTCCGGGGGCTGCTACCAATACACATGCTTACACACACATACGACTAGAAAAAAAGCTCTCTCGCACCACTGAACGGAAATGCCATGAAACTTTTTCACACCCACACACTCTCTTCTAATTAGACAAATAGGTATTAGTAGCTTAAGCGAGTAGGGGAAATCGTGAAAATAAGTAGAAAATTTGTAACGCAATTTATTAGGTAAATTGTTAAAATAATTGTTCAAATTGCGAAATAGATCACAATGGGGATTATTTGTAAACATTTCTTTAGCCAATGAAACAGTTTTAGTTGGTTAGTGGTAGGACTAGATTTAATGTAAAAATATGTGTTTCCTTAATTTGTATAACAACTAGTGTACATTTTTAATTTATACTTGTATAAAAGCTCCTGACGAGTGGGTTATGTGGAAGACTGAAGCCCATTTTAGCAAACCTTATTGGCTTTAGACTTGGTAAATGTACGACCGAACTTATATTTACATTATGATAGGAGGAGCCCCAGGAAATGCAGATCGATACTTAGCATCTGTTTATAAATTACACTGCTGCATTCGGCAGTCCAATACGAGAGTAAACACGACTGGTAAACACGACCATGTTTAATAAAAGTCACATGCTGCTCGCACATCATTGGCCGAGGTCTGCAAAAGCGAGCATAAGAGAGCAGCATGTTGCTCTTATTGAATATGGTTCAGACATGTTCACCGCTGCTTTCCTCATAATTTTCTCCATATCTATGTTGACAACTATGCATGTCAAACCATCACTCTGTCTAAGACCTCCTTTCGCAGATAGATCCTTGTCAATGCGAATACAGGATTTGGTGGTTTAGTGTTCGTAAGGGTACACATGGTCTCGACTATACGAGACCATAACTTCGTTGCCTAATGGAACTATCGCACGCAGATATGTATTGAAAAAAGATGTGGTAAGTTTCGATTAGCATTTTATGGGTTTTCTTCAGAATATTCCGTAGAGTAAATATCTGATCCCTAGTGGTTTTGCCTGGTCTAAAGTCACACCGTTTAGGTCTTATCAGGGTTTCCAAAATTGGCTTTAGACATTCACACAATATACTAGAGAAAGTCTTATACCCAATTGGTTAGATCATAATTCGACGGTAGTTTTTACACTCACTGCAGTCACCTTTTTTGTAGACAGGACACAGAACACTAAGATTCCATTCCTGGGACATGCTCTAGTGGAGCAATATATTTTCTATGACATGTTGCATGCTCAAAACAAGCTCCCATCTTAAACAGCTCAGCTGGAAGATCATCGGCCACAGTGGCTTTGTTGTTCTTTAGGCGGCATATGGAAGTATTTATATAAGCTTTGTTTGGAGGATACAGAAGTGATTTTTTCATATCCTCAGTACGCTTTCCATTCCTTTTTAAAAAGCATTTACTTTTTAAAAAGCAAATTGAAGAAAGTAAACATTTTAAAAACATAAATAATATGAATAATATGAGTAATATGAGTAAATAATATGAGTAGATATTTGTAACCATATAAGGCCCTATAGGCTCGGTTATTGAAACTATACAATATATAAAAAAAAAAATAAAAAATAATATACAATTTTGTGTTAGTGTATCATTTGAAACTTTGGCTAATGGTCAATCTATTGCCACGCACCAAGATGACGCGTTTCGAACTCCATGACGAGTTCATACATATATTTTTTTTTGTAACCAGAAACAACCCGTACAAATTCATAAAAATATATTAGCACAACACACTAATTGAAACTGAACTCTAAAATTAGCAAAACAAATTGAAAAAACTGTGTTCAAATTGCGCTGAGGGAATCTCCAAATCAAAGTCTCGCAACCAAAACAACGCAACTTCGAAAATCTAACGACGCACAGTGAAAATTGGCACTAATTCAGCAGCGACGCAACTTCGAAAAAACGCAAAAGGAAACGACGCAAAGCGAGGTGTATTATGCTCCTTAGCTCTCGTTTTTTCTATGTTAAGAGCCGAGTTGTCGCCCGCTTCTTCTCTTCTGTACTTTTCATAGACAGCTCGAGTTTCCATCATAGTTAGAGTGTTCAAAACCGAAACAGAAAACCATCTAACCGATTTTTTTTAGGTTGAGTTACTTGGAAAGAATTTTCACAGAACATTGCCAGAATAGTTCTGGGTAAATCGGTATATACATTGATGATTGTTTCTGCTTACACGGTATTCTTTGGGCAAATCTCGAAGGATACTTTCATTAAAAATAACATAAGCTATACGAAAATTTGTTTTAACCAGTACAGAAATTTCAGTCAAATAAACTGACTGATAAATACCATCACCCACTATAAGATATTGTTTAAGTCTTGAGTTATTGAAATTAACCGATTTGTAATTAAAACCAGTTAGAAAGTTTCAGTCGGGCAACCCGACTTACATATACCCTTACCCTCAGTAAAACAAATAATTTTCTATTATATTGATATTATTAATTTATATTAATATTATCTTCCAGATTTATTCTCCATAACTTTATCCTGTTATAGCTCTACTAAATATAGAGTTTGGGCACGTGTTGTGATTCATTAATTGCAACTCATTAATATTTTCGAGTCATTAATTGTTAAGTTACCAATTAAGTATTTTTGGTGTCGTTGCACAAAAACACAACTGAAATTGGAGCAAGTACAACACGAGCCATTCGTTGTTCCAGTTGTTTTCTTGCTCCGTCATTCTGCATGTTGACAAAATAAGGTCGAATTGCATTCATTGGATTTCCGCATGACGTTTGCTTATTACACAAATGGGCAAAGTCGTGGGAAAAATGAATGAGTTGAACGCCCTATTTTGCTGATCGGCAGAATTGCAGTTTGGGTTTTTGGACAACGGTGCAGTAATGGTAATGTAGGGTAAAATAAATAAAAAAACGTAGAATAGTTATAAGAATAATGAAAGAAAATAAATAAAAGGGGACTGGAGACTGAAAAGGTGATCAGCTCCAGACAACCAGCAGACGTATGAATATGCTCAGTATGAATAAGCAAGGCCAACGTGGTAAGTAGAACCTCTCCTCCCCCTTCCCCCCTATAATGTGAATCAGTGCCCAAAGGCGCTGACTACCCCTAGCGCGGTGCCTCGCGTCCCAAAAAGGCAACAAGGACAGCCTCAGAGGCAGTCCTTGTATTAGGGAATAGCATCCTTTTCCTTTTACTCAATTCCTTTTCCCGGGTACCCGCTCTCCCCGCGGGTACCCAACCCGTTATTCCTATTCTTTCATTGGGTATCCGCTCTCCCCGCGGTACTCAACATTTTCCCGGGTACCCGCTCTCCCCGCGGGTACCCAACCCTTTATTCCTTTCATTGGGTATCCGCTCTCCCCGCGGGTACTCAACATTTGGCGCAGCCGGTATGAATTATGTCAAATGGCTACACAAGATTCAGTAATTTGTTTGCGTGCAGCATCGGAGGTTCAGCAAGATTTAGCTGCTGCATGCGCCATAAAATCAGAAGTGGTATGGGATGTATTGGGCCCGATCAGTCTGATATTTTGATGGGAAAATTGAAGTGCTTGTATCCAAATGTTAAAGTAGATTTGGCATGCAAACGAGAAGTAAGGAGAGCTGAAAGACACAATGCAAATCTTAAGGAAGTTTTGAACAAGCTTAAGATTGCCTCTGAGTCATAACTTTCAGTTTATGTGTTGAAGTTTTGAACAAGCTTAAGATTGCCTCTGAGTCATAACTTTCAGTTTATGTGTTGAAGTTTTGAACAAGCTTAAGATTGCCTCTGAGTCATAACTTTCAGTTTATGTGTTGAAGTTTTGAACAAGCTTAAGATTGCCTCTGAGTCATAACTTTCAGTTTATGTGTTGAAGTTTTGAACAAGCTTAAGATTGCCTCTGAGTCATAACTTTCAGTTTATGTGTTGAAGTTTTGAACAAGCTTAAGATTGCCTCTGAGTCATAACTTTCAGTTTATGTGTTGAAGTTTTGAACAAGCTTAAGATTGCCTCTGAGTCATAACTTTCAGTTTATGTGTTGAAGTTTTGAACAAGCTTAAGATTGCCTCTGAGTCATAACTTTCAGTTTATGTGTTGAAGTTTTGAACAAGCTTAAGATTGCCTCTGAGTCATAACTTTCAGTTTATGTGTTGAAGTTTTGAACAAGCTTAAGATTGCCTCTGAGTCATAACAGAAGATTTATTAACGCATTAGTAAAGGTGCGAGAACTGGACGCAAAGATCAGCAATGGCCATTATGGATGAGCATCGTTGATCTTTTCCACAGTTGATTAAAAAGTAAAGGGAATTAATGTATTAAAAAGTAGGAAGAAACAAAAAAAAAAAAAATAAAAAAAAAAGGAGGAATCATTCACAATAAGAAAAAAGTATAAGAAAAGAAAAAGATAAGAAAAGAAAAATATAAAGAAAAAATCATTCGCAATAAGAAAAAGTATAAGAAAAGAAAAAGATAAGAAAAGAAAAATATAAAGAAAAGATTTCAAGAAAAATGTATAAGAGAAAGTATAAGAAAAGTTTATACGAAGAATTTGTAAGAGAAATTTAAAGAAGAGAAACAGAATATTACCAAATGGACTTGTATGAAATTATGTTAACTTAAATCTGTAAAAAATTTGTATAAGAAGTATACATTATATAGGGTATATGAAATTTTTTCGAAGTATATACAAGTAATAATTTATTAAAGAAAAATATATGTATATATAGATAAAAAAGGTATGTTTATATAGGTATATAGGTGTATATAAATAAAAGATAATGAATAGATGAAGTACTAGAATAAGTAAGTGACAGTAGCGAAAACAGAGAAATAAAGTTAAAGAGGGAGAGCTACTATCGAATCCCCAATTAATTGATAAGTATATGTAGATTTCACAACCATCTTCCCCGAGCAGATTGAACAATTATGCAGCTTGAGGACAAATCATCAAGGAACACATTATATCCGTTGGCTGAGCTGTATTTTGACGCACATGTACTACAATCACCAGAGAACATAAATTCACCGTAAAGATGTAACTGGGTTACTACGATGTATCGGTCGTTGCTCGAGTGGTCCTTTCGGAGGTATACAGCATAAAAACGCCAATGATCAGTCGAACTACACATCGAGCGCCCGCCATGTCACATTTCGCTAACCTTGGGCGTTGCGACGATTGTGTGTCAATCCGTATCCGTAGTGTTGTTACAGTTATTGGGAAGGAATGATTGGTATCCTGGCTAAACCAATGTCTACATTACACTGACGATTGAACATTCTACACATCTTACCTCAACCAAACAACAGTAGTGATAAAACAAAATACAACAACAACAAAACACGCAGTTATTAGAATCGTTTTCCGGCGAGAGGTTCACAAAACTCTTGATCAAATTACGTCAATTAAGAAAAGTCCAAACGAACAAATGGAGGAAGATAAGAGGGGCAAACTTCTTGTTAGTGGTCTTTATTGGGAAGCCACACAGATGAACCTTTTTCATTACTTTTGTCGTATTCGATTGTGGTGTTATAAACAACAACGAAAGTGGTTGGTGACCCGGCTGATATTTACCATGTTCCGCAGTGGTCCGCATACAAAATCTTGGCAGTCTACGCATGTTCCAGAAAACCGAATAAAGGCCCTGGTTTTCAAAACATCATTTGGTGAATTTGCAGTTTGAACACTTCGAGATTGCATCAGACGAATACTAGGCGACAGCGGAACGATCAGGAGATCGTTCTCATTAAAGGGGGGAGGGATGTTGTGATTCATTAATTGCAACTCATTAATATTTTCGAGTCATTAATTGTTAAGTTACCAATTAAGTATTTTTGGTGTCGTTGCACAAAAACACAACTGAAATTGGAGCAAGTACAACACGAGCCATTCGTTGTTCCAGTTGTTTTCTTGCTCCGTCATTCTGCATGTTGACAAAATAAGGTCGAATTGCATTCATTGGATTTCCGCATGACGTTTGCTTATTACACAAATGGGCAAAGTCGTGGGAAAAATGAATGAGTTGAACGCCCTATTTTGCTGATCGGCAGAATTGCAGTTTGGGTTTTTGGACAACGGTGCAGTAATGGTAATGTAGGGTAAAATAAATAAAAAAACGTAGAATAGTTATAAGAATAATGAAAGAAAATAAATAAAAGGGGACTGGAGACTGAAAAGGTGATCAGCTCCAGACAACCAGCAGACGTATGAATATGCTCAGTATGAATAAGCAAGGCCAACGTGGTAAGTAGAACCTCTCCTCCCCCTTCCCCCCTATAATGTGAATCAGTGCCCAAAGGCGCTGACTACCCCTAGCGCGGTGCCTCGCGTCCCAAAAAGGCAACAAGGACAGCCTCAGAGGCAGTCCTTGTATTAGGGAATAGCATCCTTTTCCTTTTACTCAATTCCTTTTCCCGGGTACCCGCTCTCCCCGCGGGTACCCAACCCGTTATTCCTATTCTTTCATTGGGTATCCGCTCTCCCCGCGGTACTCAACATTTTCCCGGGTACCCGCTCTCCCCGCGGGTACCCAACCCTTTATTCCTTTCATTGGGTATCCGCTCTCCCCGCGGGTACTCAACACACGACTGTGTTGGGTGTATTGCTATTATTGCTACATCCCTAAAGTGGGCGGAAAGGTACATTTGTATGGGAGGTACCATAAGGGGCGTATCTAGACTTCCAAATTTTTCTCCAAAACTTTGTCCTATTATAACATAACAAAATTCAGAATTTGGGCACGATCGTGTCGAGTGTATTGATATTATTACCCTATTTCTAAAGTGGGCGGAGTGGTAGATTTGTATGGGAGGTACCAGAAGGGGCGTGTCTAGACTTCCAGATTTTTTCTCCAAAACTTTTTCTTGCTTAAACTTTACCAAATACAAAATTTGGGCACAATCGCGTTAGGTCTTTTAATAATATTAATCGATTTCTAAAGTGGGCGGTACCAGATGTGTATGGGAGGTACCAGATGGGGCGTATATTGATATTATTCCTCCATCTCTATAGTGAGCGGAAAGGTAGATTTGTATAGGCTTTCAAAATATTTTCCAAAACTTTATCCTGTTACAGCTTTACCAAATACAGAATTTGGGTACGATCCCTTTGGGTGTATTGATATTATTACTCGATTTCTAAATTGGGCGGAATGATGTATTTGTATGGAAGGTACCAGAAGGGGCGGAGCCATGTAGCCCATTTGCAATACCGTAAGTAGTTTTGAGGAAATAATAACTCGCGCAAAATTTCAAAACATTTGGTTACGTCTTTCGAAAGTTTTCGTGCGAAACAGTCGGACAGCCAGACAGACGGACAGACAGACGGACATGGCTCAAACGACTTAAAAAGTCATGAATCGAATTTGGTTCAAAGAAACCTAGGGTCTAAAGTGACTCCTTCTATGTGTTACACTTTTGGGTCGTATAAAATGATATATACCCTCATCCCTAAGGGTGATGGTATAAAAATGCCGGTTGTTAACCGTTTTCTCTCGTCTTAAAATGGGTGGGAAGCCGTTGGTATCCATTTAAAATTTTTTTATTGCAGTTATCTTTGCACAAAGCATCCAATCGCAAAGAGGACTTCACTTAATCACCATAAAGTACTGATATGTATGTTCCAACCCTGATTAAATAATAGTTCACTCAATATTTACGTTATAAGATTACTATATAATTATCTCGCTCTTTCTTAACTCTCTCTCTCTCTTATATCACTCTCTCCGTCTCTCATTCATCACTATTCATATTTTACACTTATATCACATTAAATATCTAATACCGTTATCACTAGGCTAAGTTCTTGTTATTCAATAAATTAGTTTTTAGTTCAGCTCTGACATCCAAAGTGTTTTATTGTCTCTTGAAGACATAACAATTGGCGACGAGGCAAAAGTGATTTTTTTTGTTTGCACGTGCAAGTATGGCTGAAACACCGATTGCTTTAGTGGGCGCATTAGAAGTGTATAACATTGGTGATGACTTCAATCTATATACTAATCGATTGGATCACTTATTATCGTTAAACAAAATCAAAGCTGATGCGGACAAAACGTCTCTTCTTATAAGCCTGGGTGGGGCTGAACTGTATAAGACCATGTGTTCGCTTCTGGCTCCGAAGACCGAAAAGGATTTTAAATACATGGAGATAGTCGCTATACTGAAGAAACATTTCAAGCCAAAGAAAAATATAATAGTCGAGTGTTTCAAATTCTTCAAAAGAGACCACAAATTATCCGAACCAATAGCAGATTACATAGTTGAATTGAAACAATTGGCTCAGGATTGCGAATTCGGATCATTTTTAGACAAGGCGCTATTGATTAAATTTGTTTGCGGCCTATCTAACGATGTCATACAAAATCGGTTGCTGAATGAGAGTGGGTTGGAGAAAATTGAAAAAGCTTGCGAGATTGCATTGTCCATGGAAATGTGCAACCACAACATGGAGTTAATGAAATCTAATTACTCAGTAAACCGAGTAAGTAGCAGAGAGTACCGAAAATCACAACATTCTCAAGAGGCTAACAAGACGAGCGGCTGGCAAAGTGGCAGCAAATTAAAGGTGATATGTTTTTACTGCCAGAAATGGGGACACATGGAGAAACATTGCTGGGCGAAACAAAGAGATGAAGAAGCTGGAGACAATAATATGAGTAACGTTCGCTCCAAACGTAAGAATAAGTATGTCAAACAGCTTGATAATAGTAATGATAATTCTGATAGTGATTATTTGAATAATTTATTTTCTTGTAATTATACACAATCATTATATGTATCTGTTAAAATTCAGGGGATAAACGTAGATATGGAGATTGATACAGGGGCATGTGTGTCTATATGTCATGTGTCTTTCTACTATGATTTTTTCAAGAACATTAAGTTAGAAGAACAAGTTGAAAATTTGAAAGTATTGACTGGGGAAACCGTTGATGTTGTTGGGTACATTGTTGTTGACGTTGAATTTAAAAATAGAGTGCATAAATTAAAATTAGTTTTTTTGAAATCTGGTCATAAATTTAAACCTCTTCTTGGCAGAAATTGGTTAGACGTGGTTATCACTATGCCGAAATAGTTCTGAACGACGACGCTTATCCAATTTTTTCTAAACCTTATTCAGTGCCATTTGGATTGAGAAAGAAGGTGGAAGATGAGATTGATAAAATGTGTAAAGAGGGCGTGTTAGTACCTGTAAATAGAAGTAAGTGGGCTAGTCCCATAGTTATTGTGAATAAAGGTGACGGATCGATTACGATATGTGTAGACTGTCGTAGAACAGTGAACCGATTTGCAGAAAATGAACACTATGTTATACCGAGAGTAGATGATATATTGGCAAACCTAACCGGATGGTATTATTTCTGCAAACTTGATTTAACAGGAGCATATTTACAAGTAAAGGTTTCTGATCGCTCTCGCGAACTTTTGACCATATACACTCACTGCGGTCTCTTCCAATACACACGTTTAGTATACGGGTTAAAAACAGCTCCCCAAATATTTTCAAAAATTGTGTGTGAAATTCTAAAAGGCTTAGAAAAAGTTCAAGTATACTTTGATGATATTTTAGTTGGTGGAAGTGACATTGAAGAATGTAAAAGAAACTTAAAAGTGGTCTTAGATAAAATGCTACAATATAATGTTAAAATTAATTTTGACAAATGCCGATTTTTTGAAACAGAAATTAATTACTTGGGGTACACAATTAATAGTAATGGCATTACTCCATCCAAACTAAAAATAAAAGCTGTTATAGAAGCCCCAGCACCTACAAACCAAACTCAATTGAGATCCTATCTTGGTATGATTAACTATTACAATCACTGCGTTCCAAATCTATCTTCAGAACTTCATGTCCTACATAATTTAACAAAGAGTGCTGTTAAATGGGCATGGACAGAGGAACATCAAATTGCGTTTGAAAAGAGTAAGAAACTATTAACGAACATTGGAGTATTAGCTCATTACGATCCCACCAAACCGATAATCGTGTCGTGTGATGCTAGCCCATATGGCGTAGGTGGAGTTTTGTCACATTTAATTAATGGTAAAGAGCAACCCGTCATGTTTGTTTCAAGCTCGTTGAAAGCTAGCGAGCGCAATTACTCTCAGCTTCATCGGGAAGCTCTTGCCATAGTTTTCTGTATACGAAAATTTCACAAATATGTTTACGGATTATCATTCACTATTGAAAGTGATCACCAACCATTGAGGGAGATTTTTTCTGACAAGAAAGACTTACCAGCAGTAGCTTCTAACAGATTGCATAGATGGGCAATCTTTCTCTCATCATACAATTATAATATAAAATATAAAAAAGGGTCAAATATGAGTCATGCGGACGCACTTTCACGCCTTCCTTTGGAAATAGGAACAGGTGATGATGACGATAGCATAAATATATTCAATCTAATACAAGAACTGCCGATAAACATCAATGACGTTATAAACGAAATGCCACAGGATAGAGAGTTAACTCAGGTTTACAAATATATACGCTTTGGCTGGCCTAAACAAGTACCAGATAGTTTATTGAAATTTTATAATAAGAAAATGTCGTTGGCAACTGAAGATAATTGTCTGTTTTATGGGGATAGATTAGTGATACCAAATACTTTATACTGTAAAGTACTTGAGCTATTACATAGTGGGCATATTGGAGTAGTTAGGATGAAATCATTGGCAAGAACATATGTTTGGTGGCCAGGTATAGACGACGATATTGAAATATATGTCAAATCGTGTGAAGTATGTTGTACCAACCAAAACGCGTCGAAGCCTATTCTAACTAAATGGCCAAAACCTTTGACACCATTTGAACGAATACATATAGACTTCTGCAAAGTCGAAAATATCACTATAATAGTAATAGTTGATACTTTTTCGAAATGGATAGACGTTAAAATTATGAAGTCGACAACTGCAAATGCAGTGAATGAAGTAATGCGCTCCTTCTTTTCAATTTTTGGTCTTCCTACACAAATTGTAAGCGACAATGGTCCACCTTTCGGCTCAAAAGAATTTATTGAATTTTGTACGAAAAGTGGAATCCAATGTCTGAAATCGCCTCCTTATCATCCTCAATCCAATGGTTCGGCTGAAAGGGCTGTTCAAACTGTAAAAAGTTCCCTCAAGAAATATTTATTAGACCCGAAATTAAGGCATAAATCTTGGGATTTTAAAATAAACAATTTTTTATTGAAATACAGAACAACACCATCGACAACAACAGGTTTATCACCGGCAAATTTAATTTTCAGCTTTAAGCCTAAAACCTTACTAGACCTTGTTAACCCAAAAACAATCCATATTAAACAAAATGAATCAAAAATTATCGAAAACCTAAAGAAAAAGAGTGAAACAGAAATTTTAAAAATAGTACAATTTGAATGCAATGAGATTGTATTGTACAGAAATGTCTTAAATAACTACTGTAAATGGATAAAAGCAAGGGTTGAAAAAAAAATAAGTAACATTCGTTATTATGTTAATATTAATGGAACCAAAACAGTTGCCCATATCAATCAATTGAAAAAGTATCATGGAAATTTTGTAAAACAAAACGCAAATGTTACATTTAGAAGAGTAGAGAAGAGAAAAAGGAGTAGAAGTAGTTCTTCAGAAACAGAAGAGAAGGAAGTGAGAAGATCAGAACGAATAAAACGACAAAGAGAAAACAATGTATAAAAACAAAAAAAAATATTGTATATTGTAATATTGTATTGTAAATTTGTATTTTTTATTGTATGTACAGTATTTGTATGTTTAAGTTATGTTTACCTATCATTATATAGAGTCTTAAGCTATAGTGAGGAGGAAATGATATGTATGTTCCAACCCTGATTAAATAATAGTTCACTCAATATTTACGTTATAAGATTACTATATAATTATCTCGCTCTTTCTTAACTCTCTCTCTCTTATATCACTCTCTCCGTCTCTCATTCATCACTACAGTAAACTACGGATAAATGCACATCGCATAAATGCAAAAACCGCATAAGTGCACTGGAACTTGAAGCCATTAGCCTTTTTTGTACGTTTACATACAAAAATACACGGATAAGTGCAACACGCATAAATGCAAAAACCGGATAAATGCACAACTTTTGCTAACCTGAAAGTACTTTTTTAGTACAACTTTGCATGCATAAATGCAAATCTCTCTTACTACATAAATGTAGAATAAATGAGAACTAAAGAAAAAAATATATAAGGTTGGAACAGATAACACGGTTAAAAAAAAGATTTCAGACTTTTTCAGCACACGTGGTTTTGGTGAATCGAATTGTGTGCAATTTATATTTAATATGTATTTTGCAACATAAATGGTGCAACTTATGATTGAATTGATTCCATAACAGCTCTTATTTTGGCACAGAACTGAATATTTTTAATTTTTTTGTATGAAATATGAAAAACACTAAAAAAAATAAAACATACATTTGTAATTTATTTTTACCTTAAACTGACCTGATTTTAATTTTGTAATGTAAACCAAATTTAAATAAAAACCCTTTTTTTAAACTGTTTTGTTTGTTAGTTTTAGTCGATCATATTGAATATATATCACAATTTACGTTAGTGTATCAAATGAAAACCCTTTGGTTATTTTTCGACCTGTTTTTTGTGATCCAGTGTTTAATAATTCAATAAATAATAAAAAAGACCTCAAGCTTTTAAACACTGGATGATAAATAAAAATATTAAACAGCTTTATATTTTAATTACTTTCTTAAAGTTCCGTCCAAACTGAACTGGTGTTACAGATCGAAAAATAATCTAATGTTTGTATAAATGCAATAATCGTGCACTTATGCAATGTTTGTATATATGCAATAGTTGTGCACTTATCCGAGTGTTGTATAAATGCAAAAACCGCATAAGTGCACAAAAAGTTGCGCGAAAACCGATGTGCACTTATCCGTAGTCTACTGTATTCATATTTTACACTTATATCACATTAAATATCTAATACCGTTATCACTAGGCTAAGTTCTTGTTATTCAATAAATTAGTTTTTAGTTCAGCTCTGACATCCAAAGTGTTTTATTGTCTCTTGAAGACATAACAAGTACCAGTACATAGTTGTTAAATTCGGAAACAAATTTGGTCTTAAGATACTTGAGGTGTAACTCGTTTCCTTTAATGTGTTACACTTTTATCGATCAAAGGATATTTACCCTCATCCCTAAGGGCGATAGTATAACTTCTTTCATAACTTCTCAACGGATAACTGGAGGATATTTCAATTTGGTCAGTTTAATCGTCTTATAATATGTAGTAGACAAATCCTTAGAAAACCGAAACCTTTACCACACCCCTTCTGGTACCTGCCATACAAATTACCTAATTGACCCTCATAATATAACATACCACAATGGTCCCTCTGAGCAAATACGTGGCCAAAATTATTTTTTTTTACTTTGTGTTTTACCATTTTTGTCGTTACACACAAATTAAAAACACATCAAAGCAACTAGAAATTAATTTTTTTTTTGTAAATTGTTGTTTACCGTTAGTCATTGGGGCGACAAAGTTAGAAATTTTTAGCATAGTTTTGAAAACAATTGAGTGCAGTACAACATATGTATTTTGTCATACGGTGTTTTTAAAAAAAAATAACAAATTTAAAAAAAAGTTGTAATGGATAATCTTACCCATAGTAAGTACTTAAATAATTCCCTATAACAAGTTTGAAAAAAGAAAGATAAATAGGAAATAATTCACCTTGTTTACAAGCATATTTAATTTTATAATTTTTCACTTTATTCAAATTGATTTAAAGTTTAAAAAAAAGTCCAAGTTTGTCCAACATAAAATTAACTTTTAAAACAACATGTGATCTGCTCAACTATATTCTTTAATTACATCTTGCGAATACTTGCGATTATTAAATGTATATGCATTTTTCTAAACAACCTTCGCTTCAAAAATATGAAGACGAATATGACAAAATATGAAGAATATGAAGACGAATTCGAAAATGGTAATATAATCTAAGAGAGCAAGCTAAACATAACTGACACTTAATGTATAATTTTATTTTCACAGCATAAAATAAGATTTTAATTGAATTAATATTTGTTTTTCTTCGTTAATTATAAGCTAGCGAAGCAGAAAGCAGATTTGGATCAATTAGGAAGAAAAAGTTATACAATTGACAACATATAACAATATTAATTTATTTCTGAACAAAAATGATAATTTTCTTAACTTAAATAATTTTGGCCAAAAAAAATTGATTTGAAACCATTGTGCATACGTATCTCTTTTGTAAGTACACTAAATTCAGTAAAATTTTACGTAAGATGTACGCTTATAAAAATTTTACTGAGAAATGAATATGAACTATATCTGTTGACCCCTTCTGGTAGCTCCCATACAAAATGACCTATTTTTGGAAAAATTATATTTCTACTATTACTTCCAAACGGGAACCTGGGGAATAATGAAATTTGGTCAGGCTATTTATCTGGTGATAGGGGGCAAAACCTCAAAAACCCTAACTATTTGACACATTACTTCTGGTACCTCACATACAAATAGCCGATTTCACCCTCATAGTTTTACATACATATCTTTTTTGTAAATTCACTGAATTCAGTCACATTTTGCATAAGATGTCCAGATGTTCATCTCGTTATGGCTAGAACTTGCAGAAAATTGACGCGGACCGAAGAAAATAAGACACATAATTTTTCCTATACATTTTTTAACCGGTCTAATGTAAAAAAAAACTTAATTTCCCTTTTCAACAAGTGAATGAGGTATGGGATAGCTTCTCGCGTTGTTGTGAATTAACACGCTTTCTATTTGAAGATTCACAACTAACGGCACCTTCTTGTTTGTCGACGAATGCGAACGTCACTGTTTGAGAAGCTCTTACTAGACATGCCGATTGACTCGACACTAACACTGCGAAGTTGCTGTCGACAACATTCGAGGAGAGCCGACAATGAAAGGAAGATGACTGGAGCCAGGAGTTGAACCTGTGACCTCTCGCATGGAAGTCGCGTGTTCTAACCACCATGCCACGGCCGGTCCCGGTCTAATTTACACTTATACAAATTTGACTCAGGAATGAATATGAACTATATCTATTATACACTTCTGGTACTTCCTATATAATTAACTGACCAAATTTCCTATGTACAACCGTTTACACATCACAAGCAGGTATATGATAATACATAAGGAATTTAAATAAAGAATCGGTTAATTTCAATAACGCAAGACTTTAATAATATCTTATATTGGGTGCAGTTTATCTGACTTAATTTCTGTACTGGTTTTATTAACATTTGTTAAATATTAATACATACATACTGATGATTCTGTTCTCAAAGCGTACAAAAAAATGTACCTACAATCGGTATTTACCTAACGGTAAGAACGTTGATTGTGACAATCATTCCATATAACTAAAAAGACAGAACATGTTTAAATTTCAGCAATAGTGGAAAATGACAATATCTAAACTTGTATGTATGTGACGTTTTCCAACAAATGTTTGACACATTTTAAGGTATTTTCTTCAATTGAGTTTATTATCTAGTTTATATATCTCGACATGTCCTACCAGAAGTATTTCATTTCCTGTGCATCAAACAGCACTCATGTTAACTTTGACATATCATGCGTATGTGAAAAAATAAATCCCTTCTAATAAAATAAAATTCGATTTGCAAAGTATTACAATCTTACACATATAAACGCGACTAAACGGTATTTACAATTTCGAACATACGTCGATTACTTTATAAATACGAGCATTATAAAACCACCTCAAGTTTATCTTCTCTTCCAGGTACACACTCAGTTTAAACGTCAGTTAAAGGAGCACAGTGTGACAGTTTGATAGAAAAAATATTTTAGCATGTCATCTCATATTATACTAGTAAATTTTAAGGGAGGTTTTAATATTTAATAAAATATTTAACGCAGAGTATAAAATGTGCCTATGCCGCATAGATATCAGCTGAAAAGACTATGTTAAACTATGTTATGTATTTCTCTTGAAATCAATTTTGAATAAACGTAATTTACATAAAAATCAGTAAATGCTTGACGTGGACCTAAAGGCTTCCATTAATACTTATCTCTAAAAGTATTTGGAAATGATCGAAGTACAGAAATCCCAATACACAATACAAATTATTTTCGATTTAATCATGACCACTGTAACACATAGGAGCTTCTGATGTGTCTTAAAGAAATTTTCCAAGTTGTTGTTACTGACAAAAAGGAAAAAAAAGAACGCCAAGTCAAAATACACGCATAACTCTGTGTTAGTGTTCTTCTCGCTTTAGCTTGAAGAAAATATAGCAACTGCAAGTTTGTCGTGAGAATGCAAAGTTTTCTGTTCAAGTTCTCATGTAACCTAGGACTTGAATTATTGCAGTTATCCAAAATTCTGCTATCAATAATGATGGTTTGTTTATCTGCGGTCTATGGTGTTTTTTTTTTGCTTGCTGTTGTTGTTTTTTCAGTTTCATCTGGTACAGCAATAAGGGCAACAACATGGACATTGCGATGGATTGTCATTCAATCAGTGAGATAGGAGGTACGTGTGATAAGAAAACATTAGAAATTTTTGTTTTCACGAACAAAGTAGTACGATTTCAGGGATTCTGAACTGGATGATTTTTCCGCTCCCCTCTGGAGAAAATATTTTCGCTAAACTCCACGCTCCGGAAAAATTTATTCGCTCCGCTCAACGCTTCATAACCCAAACAAATGAAACTATATTTTATATTCTGCCAATTTACAATCCCATCACTTCGTTTATTATTAATAACGGTAAATTTTCATAGCGATCAGTTAAGGTTAACCCGAGTTATCCTGCTCACCAGCCATCCAGTCAGCCAGACAGTCGGACATAGCTTAATCGCCTTAGAAAGTCCTGACAAATGTGGTCTTAAGATACTTGGGGTCTAACTCATCTCCTTTAATGCGTTACATTTTTTCTCCGTCTGCCTGGCATAAATGGGCTAACCCCTCTTGGTACTCTCCATTTAAGAGGAGACATTTGTTAAAAATATATATAAACCAGTGCAGAAATTTCAGTCAGATTAACTGACTGATAAATACCATCACCCAATATAATATATTGTTTGTCTAAGTCTTGATCTATTGAAATAAATCGATTTTTAAATAAAATTACTCATGTATTATTAGTTGCCTGCTTGTGGAGCGTAAATGGTGGTATATAGGACTTTCGGTCATAATACCAGCGGTCTAGAGACATGTAGCAAAACCGTAAAAGTCTGACTTAGTTCTTTAGGAGGTACCATTAGGGACAGCAGTGTCCGAATTTTTTGTAAATTAACATTCAATTAACGCTTGCCTTGGCAAAATTTGGCTCAATTCAGTGGATATACAATAACACAGTAGCACATTTTCCTACTTCAAACTCTTGAACCAATTAAAACCCACAAAATCTGAAAGCTTATGATAGTAGAAGAAAAACCCTAACTGGATTTTGAATTATTAGCTAAGGTTTTCTTTTAATTCATTTTTAAAGTTTTCGACTGAGACGAAGATTTTAGTAGTCTATATCTCGTGAACTATTCCAAATATAGCTTTTCTCTCTTCAGCAAATTTTTAGCTTTTAATCTTCTATCTATATATATAAAAATGGTGGCAAAAATGTATAGTAATTCATCAATTGAGAACGGCTGGGCCGATTTTTTTCAAACTTTTTTTCAGTTGTCCGCTATTGCCAGGAGAAGGTTTATGTGAAAGAAAATTTTGGGAAAATTTTCCGGAAAAGTCGGAAAATTGGAAAAATCTAAAATTGCCTTTTTGTATGGAACTTTGCGTGCAATTGTTACAGAATGGCTTTTCGAATAGAAAAAAGAATTTTTTTTTGGAAAATTCGGAAAATTCCGAAAAAATTCGAAAAATCTATATATATAAAAATGGTGGCAAAAATGTATATTAATTCATCAATTGAGAACGGCTGAGCCGATTTTGCTCAAACTGTTTTTCAGATGTTCGTTGTTTGTTGCCAGCAGAAGGTTTATGTGAAATAAAAGTTTGGGAAAATCTTCCGGAAAAGTCGGAAAATTGGAAAAATCGAAAATTGCTTTTTGTATAGAATTTTGTGTGCAGTTGTTACAGAATAGCTTTTCGAATAGAAAAATGGAAAATTTTTGTTGAAAAATGGGGGAAATTCCGGAAAAATTGAAAAAGTTTGAGTTTAATTTTTCGACGAAATTCTACATTTCTTAGTATGATTTAATAAATTTGGACGATGGAACTGTGAAAAATTTCGGATAATTATTCCAAAATGACTTTTCGAATGGAAAAATAGAAAAATTTTTGGTGGTAAACTCGGAAAAACTTGGATTTTTTCTACAAAATTTTGCATTGTATCGCTTGATTTGATGAAACTTTCAAATTATATTTTTGTATAAAAATTTGTGTGTAATTGCTTTTTAGAAAAATATACAATTTTCGTTGGAAAAGCGCGGAAAATGCCAAAGATTTGAATTTTTATTGACGAAATTTTGTTTTTTATCGTATATTTTGAAATTCTTAGACGATGTTAATGTAAAAAATTTTGGATAGAAAACTCGGAAGATTTCGGGAAAACTCGAAAACATTTAGATTTTTCGACGAAATTTTGCTTTGTATCGCTTCATTTAATGATTTCAGTCGACGTAAAGGTGGAAAATTCCTTATGAATCTTGGACAATTTTGGATTATTGCGAAATTTATTATTTTAAAAGATTAAAAGCGAAATGATGGAACAATTGCAAAATCTTCTGCATGAACATAACGCATTGGTCCGATTGTTCGAAACCGCATTGGATACAAAGCATTCGGAATCATTATCAGAGCAACCAAAAGACTTTCTGGAGGCCTTGCAAGACAATTAAATGTTCCCACTATAAATGAAGTCGCAGTGGTGATTGTTGGAGAGAATGTGGATTCACGCGATATTGTTCTCAAGCGTCGGGATAGTGGACATCTGCAGCACGTGTACCAGACTCATTGGTCATATGGTGCACTTCAATACCCGTTGATGATCTGTCGTTTGCAAGTCGTCACTTCTTTTTCATTCTCCATTTAAGTTCGAATTCGTATTTCAGAAGAAGAAACGAACAAAATGGTTGTCTCAACGAATTTTTATGCGTATCGATTGATGATTCGGCAAGATGTTGACAATCATGGTTATTTCAACAGTTCTGTGTTGACATGTACGTCAAGGTCGAAACGGAGCGTCTCAATTTTATTCGCTTCAATCAGACGCCACATTTCCTAAAGCTTGCAAAGTTTGCATTTCTCGAAAACGCATTGGGACTCAAAGCTCGCCGAGACAACTGTTTCTGCTCCACCGAATCAAATTCGTACAATGTTTGCGATCATCATAGCCACGTGTCATCAATCGAACCTGAACGCATTGTGGGACAAATACAAGGACGAGATGGCTAACGACATTTTCCACAGAGTTGAAATTAACTTCTAATAGGGAACATGTGCGTGCTCATGTGCGACAGTTTTCTTTGAATTTAGGAATACAAGCGCCAAATCGTTGCAACGTGAGCAATGAGATGAGCTGACTGAAAGATTTCGAACAAATGTGCCGCTGTTGAATGCTGAGCAAACGAACGTGTACGATTCGCTGATTTCGATGCTTCCGTTGGGACAGGCAAGACATTCGTAATTTCTTTGATTTTGGCAATAATTCGATCAAGATCGCAAATTGCGTACTCTGCCACATTGTTGAATGGCGGTCGAACTGCATATTCCGACAGCGAAATTGTTGGGAGAATGCAAAATCATCATTTGGGATAAATGCACGATGGCGCATAAACGAGCTTCGGAGGATGTTGACCGAACGATGAAGGACTTATGAGGTGATTCGAGACGTTTTGTTGGGGCTATGATATTGCTGCCTGGAGATTTTTGTCAAACGCTTTCCGTCATTCCAAAATCTACTGCTGTAAGTTTACATCGTCAAAGGAGGAACTCATCACCAAAGTTTTCCCCGGCATTGCACAAAATTATAAAATGTAGATTGGATATGTGAAAGGGCCATACTAGCAGCGAAAAATAGGTACGTCGATAGCTTGAATATTATTATTCAAAGTCGAATCGATGGAGAACTGCAGTCATACAAATCCGTTGACAGCGTTGCCGACGAGAATAACCAACTATCAGACAGAATTTGTGAACTCCATAGATGTGCCAGGAATTCAGCCGCATAATTTACAGCTGAAGGTGGGAGCGATCATAACCATGTGTGGAATCTGAATCATCCGAAATTGTGTAACGGTACGCGATTGTCCGTCAAGAAACTGATGTACAACGGGATTAAAGCGACGATCATCAAAGGCAAAAAAAAAAATTTTTGTTGAAAAATCCGGAAAATTCCGGAAAAATTCAAAAAGTTTGAATTTGTTGTTCGACGAAATTTTGCATATATTCGTATGATTTGATAATTTTGGACGATGTAACAGTGAACAATTTTGGATAATTATTCCGAAATGACATTCCGAATGGAAACATAGAAAAATTCTCGGTGGAAAACTCGGAAAATTCCGGAAAAACTCCAAATTTTTCGAGTTTTTCCGGAATTTTCCGAGTTTTTCAGAAACATATTGCATTGCAAATTGAGTTTTTGTATAACTTTTTGTGTGCAATTGTTCCGTAGTGGCTTTTCGTTTGAAAAAAACAGAAAATTTTGGTTGGAAAATTATGGAAAAATTCCAAAAATTTTAATTTTTTTTTCGACTAAATTTTGCATTTTTTGTGTTTTTATAATTTTGAATGATGTCAATGTGAAAATTTCGGATAATCATTCCAAAATGACTTTTCGAATGGAAAAATAGAAAAATTCTTGGTGGAAAACTCGGAAAATTCTTGAAATAACTCGAAAATTTTGAATTTTTTCATCGAAATTTTTCATTGTATCGCTTGATTTGATGATTTTAGACGACCTAAAGGTGGAGAAATCGTTGTGCTGTTTGGAAAAATTCGGTTTATTGTGAAACCTATATGTATAAAAATGGTGTAAATAGTGTGTAGTAATTCATCAAGGGAGAACGGCTGGCCCATTTTGTTTTAAATTTTTATACAATTGTTCGTAATTGGTATGAGGGTTTTATGCAAGATAATTTTGGGAAAATCCTTTGAAAAAGTCGGGAAAGTGGAAAAATCGAAAATTGGTTTTTTGTATGGAATTTTGTGTGCAGTTGTTACGGAATGGCTTTTCGAATGGAAAAATAGAAAATTCTAAGGGAAAAACTCGGAAAAGTCCAAAAAATTCATTTTTTTATAGACAAAATTTTGCAATTTTCGCATGATTTGATGGTTTTGAACGATGTCTAGGTGGAAAATTTTCGGTTAAATGTTGGTTGGTAACGAGAAAAATAATATTTAAATCAAAAATCCGTCGAACCCGACATTGGGAATGCCAGCGTCAAATCGTTTGATGCAAAATGCATTCGATCGCGAAATTAAACGGGAGCAAGACTATAATCTGTATGAGCTGATCGGAAGAGTTCGAACAAATGTGCCGCTTATAAATACCGAGTACAAGAACGTGTACGATTCACGATGAAACTGGAGGCATTTACTTTCTCGATGCTCCGAGTGGGACACCTAAGACATTATTTGTTGATTCCGGCAACAATTTGGTCAAGATCTCAAATAACGTTAGCCGCTGCATCCTCTGGCATACCTGTCACATTGTTGGAAGGCATTCGAACTGCAAATTCCACTTTAAAACTGTCGATGAATCTTCTCACGGTTGAAAAGCCAAAGTATACAATGACCAAGAATTTCGCAACGGCGAAGTAGATGCGGGAATGCCAAATCAACATTTTGGATGAATGCTCGATAACGACTAAATGAGCTTTGGAAGTAGTTGACCGAACGATGAAGGTTTTACGAGGGAATCTTAAACGATTTGGTGGGGCTATGATTTTGCTCAAAATGTCTAATGCTGCTGATTTACTAAAAACATGCTTTAAAAAGGAAACGAAGTTGTAATTGACCAAAAAATTAGGGGCTAATTCCAGAACCTACCATCTTCTGCTGAATTCCCGAAACAACTGCCAGCGCTTGGCAATGGCCAAATTCGGGTTGATGTTTCGACTGAATTGATATCGTTCCCAGCAAATTTTTGCCAGTTCACATCGTTGGAAAAGTAACTCATGACATTGCACAAAATTATAAAAATCTCGATTGGATTACAGGCAGTATGTTACTAGCAGAGAAGAATAAATACATTAATAGCTACAATTTCAATTAGAAAGTTAAATCGCTTGAGAACTGCATTCGTACAAATCTGTTTACAGCGTGACCGTAAAGGATGAAGCGACCAACAATCCGACCGAATTTTCCACTCGCTTAATATGCCGCATAATTTACAGATAAAGGTGGGATCGATCATAATCATATTGCGGAATCTGAAACAACCGAAATTGTGCAACGGTACGCGGTTGTCCGTCAAGAATCTGATAAAAAATGTGATTTCAGACGATCATAAAGAACAAATTCAAAGAAGAGGAAGTCCTTATCTTACGAATTATATAATTCCAACTGATCATCCATTGCAATTCCCCGACGACAATCAATAAATCGCAAGGCCAATCGTTGGAAGTATATGAGATTAATCTCGAATTTCCCTGTTTTATGTCCGGTCAGTTGAATGTTGCCTTTTCGAGTTTTGGAGAACCGCCTTCGTTGTTTGTTTTTGAGGCGGAAAACTAATCGAAAAACATTGTTTACCAAACATTCTCTACTGAGTTTATTTAAAGGCATAAAATTGGGGCGAGACAAAGTTCGCCGGGTCCGCTAGTCAGATCTAAAAATTTTGCCTTGAGATAAAATCAAGAAAACAACAACATCTTACTCAAAACAGCAAAACTGTACAGAAATCACTTTCAATTGTACGTATATCGAAATTAAAAATGCTATGCTTTTTAAAATGAAATAGATACAAAATAGAAATAAATCAAAAAACAATAAAAATCTATGATGAAATTTTACGATTTTTTTACATTTTTGTTGTTTTGAGTGAGATTATGTTGTGTTTTTGATTCTATCTGAAGGTTAAATTTTTAGATCTGATTAAGAGCTAAAATTTTACCAAAGAGAGACATCAAAATTTTGAATAGTTTACGAGATATAGCCTTAAGAATCAGTACATGATTATTGAACTTTCAAAAATGAATAATAAAAAAACCTTAGCTAATAATTCAAAACCCAGCTAGGGGTTTTCTTCTACCATCATAAGCTTTCAGATTTCGGCGGTCTCAATTGGTTCAAGTTTTACTGCTGCACTGTGTAATATATGCATGGAAAAGGGGAAACTTCAGTTCTTTATTTGTGAGGTACCAAAAGGGGTGTGTCAAAAAGTAATGTTTTCTGAGGTTTTACCTTCAATCAGAAGATAAATTAACTGATCAAATTTGAGCATCCCCCAAATGTCCGTTTGGAAGTTATGGGAGAAATATTATTTTTTTAAAAAAATACGTTACTTTGTATGGGAGGTACCAGAAGGGGTGAGCCGATATAGTCCATATTCATTTGTGATTCAAATTTTCATAACAGTACAACTTACGCAAATTTCGACTGAATTCAGTGTACTTACAAAAAAGATATGTATGTATGTAAGTCTATGGGTGTGAGTTCAGTAATTTGTATGGGGGGTACCAATGTAATGTAATGTAATGTTTTCTAAGGTTTCGCCTCCTATCACAATATGAATTAAACGACCAATTATACTGTAAAGGTGATAACCAAATACCAAATATTTATACCTCTTATAGTTCATGAGATATAGCCGTTTTATGTTTCAAGTTTTATATAACGCCTATACGATCCCGCCCATTTTTTGTTGGTTCACGAACTTTTCTGCCAAATGCAGCCACACAAAATTTCAAATTGGAGAATCATGCGTCCGTGTATTGCGGTTTCAAAAATAGGGACAAATGGGCGGGGCCACGCCCATTGGATACATCAAAAAAGACGGTACCCTATTTTCACCACCTACCACACAGTTACATTCTATGAAAATTCAAAAAGATCAGTCATGCCGTTTTTGAGTCTATACGGTACTAAAAAATGCAAACAAACGAAGACAAACTCATTTTCATATACACAGATTTGACCTTTGACCTCTTTGGGGCACGCCTTAAGTTGTCCGATTTTGCTCAAATTTTGACCATATCTATTTTATAATAACTGACGAACAATCCAAAGTTAAATTATTAGCTGTCACCCTAATATCCAATAAATCATAGATTTGGATAAATCTTATAATAAACACTTGCCGACTACTAAAAATGTGACAAAGTATTATTTGCGGGCTTAAATTAAAACCCATGGTTCCAATTTGATGGTGCTAAATCATATTTTGATTGTGGTAATTATTCGGTTGCTGGTTACGCTGCAGAGCAGTGATTTCAACGCTTGGATCTTGGGATATCGTACTTCTGGGTTTTTACCTTTGTACCTACGTATATACGAAAACGTAATGTTAACTCCACATTGGAACATATATTCATTTATAAGAAGCGGTTTGATAAACCAGATGTACACAATAAAATGTATTTTATTTATTTTTGAAAAGATAATACATATAAAACAGAGACTAAATATTAAAAAAATATCAGCATCCTTTGTGACCTTGCAATATGTGGACTTCAACTTCTCATACTGCCGCTTTGCAATGAAACACTGAGGAAAAAAGGCTATCCAGAAAACTGATGTTGGTATTACAGAAGCCAAAACATTCACATATCATGAACGTACGAGCGCAATGAAGCGGAAACGATAACGTAGCAACACACACAAGTATACACGGGCATATAAACGCTAAGCGTGGACTAAATGCAAGAGGTTCTTGCTAGCTTTGCCAGGACATACTCTGCCACTTCTCGATATCCTTGGATACAAAATACAGAAATTGATTTTGCCATTACGTGAAAGTTACGCGCTGTCATGTTGTGTACATGTATTGGTGTTGGTGATGTATGTACTTGGGAAAACAAACACACACACACACACATGGCCATAACTACACATTTGTATATGTGTAGGATATATTCTTACCACCACGAGCGTGTGTGTCTGTTTGTGTGAGTGTGTAGCTTTAAGTGCGTTTGTATGTAAGTAGAAGAGCTGTTTGATATGTATTACCTCTGCTTAGATGGTTGAGTAGATTCTTCAATGGCTGTTTCTATGCATTGGCTGCGTCAATTTTTTGTTTTGTCTGCCTCAGTTCCCCCGGCTATGGATGCCACTTCTGCTACTGATGCTCATGAGTTGTTGCTGTTGCTGTTGCTGATGATTGTTGTTGGCTTTCGGAAACGGAACTAATACGTAAACAGGAAGAAAAATTACAAAACATTTTGCTTAATGTTATTGCGAATTATAGATTGTCTGTTGGGCAAAGCAAGCGCTCTGCAACAAATAATGATAGAGAGCACAACGCAACGGAACACAGCAGAAGCGACAGTGAAAGGATTGAACAGGATATACATTCAGACATATCCTGCCGCACAAGATGGACACTTGATGGCACTGAATAGTATTGACGGCTAGAAAACAAAACTGACAGCTCTTATTTGGCTTAGACAAATGTGTGGGGCTGCTCTAGTTTATCCTTCTCGGAACCGTAAGCTCGCTTAGCACACATATTCCTAAAAATTTCCACTGTGATTGACTGTTGTTTTCGCATTGGTTCATTCCGTTTATGTGGAATGTTTTATTTGCTACTGACTCTGATGGTTTCTTATTACATTTTAACGATTTTATTTTGTGGCATTACATTTGTTTCGACCTTTTTTATGTTTTGTAAAGCAACTGCCAACAAAATATATATTGTAACAATTCACATTCATGGGGCTGGTTGAAGGAGTTTGACTAACTAATGGTCATGTGTCAGATTAAGTGAAAGGTTTTTAATGTAAATCGCAAAAAAAAAGAGCCAGGAACCATGTTGGATTGGTTGGGGTATACTGCTTAGTATTTTACAGTTTTTCAAGTAAATTGTCAGTTACTAATATGTGTTACCACTGCTATAGATACACACCAAGGGATAAGCATCATAAGAAAGGTGGGCTTATTAAAACCATGAATGCAGTGGAAATTTGATCTAGTGTTTCGGACCGCAAAAATAAAGCCAAGATGTGAATATTCTTCTTCTTCTTCTTTAATGACAGCAACAACAGAAATTTATCCATCAGAAGCCGCACGTAGAAAAGCATTCCAAGCGCTTCGGTCTTTTGCGCTCCATAGATAGTTCGTCACACCAAGCTTAGCATACAGCTCTTTCACCTGGTCCATCCATCGGATTTTTGGTCGAGTCTGGTAGAGCTGGATCTTTGTTCTACTGCTTTTCAATGCTCGAAAAAGCCTCAGTAACATCTCGCAATCCACGTCCAATGATATCTGTATCATCAGAATACGCGAGCAACATGTGACTTTTGTTGAAGATGGTACCATTTCTGTTTACTGCAGCCTTTCGTATGATCATCTCCTTTACGATGTTAAAGAGATCGCAGGACAGGCTATCGCCTCGCTTGGTAGAAAATGGCTGCCAGATTTTTGCCAATTTTCACTGAAGACTTCGTGTCAGTCAGTGTCATCCCGCAAAGTCGAATTAGCTTCGCGGGAATACCAAACCCCGCCATAGCATCCAACAATTTCTGTCGTATTGGACTGTCGAATGCAGCTTTGCAATCGATGAACAGATGGTAGGTGTCGATCTGCTTTTCTTGGGTTTTCTTCAGGATTTGTCGTATTGTGAATATCTGCTCTGTGGTGGATTTACCAGGTCTAAAGCCACACTGATAAGGTCCAATCAAGTTCGCCAGAATGGGCTTTAGTCTTTCACATAATACACTAGACAGGACATTGTATATGATGGGTAAAAGGCTAATCCCGCGATAGTTGGTACACACACTTGGATCGCCTTTCTTAAACACGGGACATAGGACACTCAGATTCCAATCATCGGACATACACTCCCTGAGCCAAATCGTGTTTATGAGCTGGTGCATGCATGTTACCAGCTTTTCGCCGCCGGCTTTAAAAAGCTCTGCCGGAAGTTTATCGGCCCCCGGAGCTTTATTATTTTTAAGCCGTGCAATTGCCGTGCTGATCTAGTTTTAGCTCGGTGGTGGACAGTCTACTCCATCGTCGATGATTGATGCGATTTCGTCACTTATGCTGCCTTCGGGAACGAGTAGAGACTGAAAGTGTTCCCTCCATATTTGCAGCACACTCTGAATGTCCGTGAACAGATTTCCGTCTCTGTCCTTACAGGTGGGGTTCATCTCCCTCCTTTTCTTTTTATAACGCTCAGGCACCACACGCGTCACCATTGGCTGCAGTTTTGCCTTGTATGCAGCATTTAGGGCTTGTCTGAGCGTGGTTTTTCATAACCCAGTACGGTCGTAGCGGCAGTGGTCATAGAATTCGCAAGATGCTGCCACTGTATGTCGGAAACATCAGAACTAGGGGAGTTTGTTTGGAGTGATTGAGAGAGTTGGTTAGAGTAGGCATTGGCTATCTTGGTCGTATGCAGCTTTGTGATGTATAGCTTCTTTTGCGTTTGAGTACCAGTGTTTTTAGCACTACTTAATCATGTGTGTACCTTGCGTGGTGATCCTAATCAATATTTGCACCGCGCATCACACGCACGTCCATAACGCTTGAGACATGCTTTCCACCAATTACGACGTGATCAATCTGATTTCTTGTACTTTGCGGGAATCTGGTTCCACTCACAACCATGTTTCTTGCCGACGCGAAACTAAGCAATCTGAATTTTCCGACTGCTTAACCAAGATCATCTTTCCTTCCTATTTTAGCATTAAAATCTCCCAGAACAATTTTAATGTCATATGCAGGGCAGCGGTCGTATAACTCCTCCAGGCGCTCATAGAATGCATCTTTAATGTCATCGTCTTTGTCGGGGCGTGTACACAAATCACTTACAGGGTTAAACCGCAAGACCAGGTGTCGAAGTTTCTTGCCGACTATGAAACCACATCCAAATTCGTGTCTTTCTGCATGGCGGCTGTAAAAGATGTCACAGTTCTTTCGTCGTGTGCATCCCTGTCCCGTCCATCTCATTTCCTGTATGGCGGTGGTGTCACCCTTGTATTTGTCGAGGACATCCGCCAGTTGGATAGAGGCACCATCTCTGTATAGAGTTCAGACATTCCAGGTGCATATCCTTAAATCATGGTCCTTATATCGTTTGCGGGGGTGGTCAAGATTTGGGGTGGTTCTTGTTTTTTTCTTTTCTTCGTGTTTTCATAATAATTATTTTGTTTAAGGAGAGTGGCTTATTAGGCCACCACGCCCGATCCTAGTTTCTTGGGGCTGCCAAAGCTGCCGGATAGAGTCGCACCTAACCAAAATTGTCAAAGCAAGAAAAATGCACAAAAAAATATTTTTTATGGAACTTTTAGTTATTTTTATTTAATTTCAATATTAAACTTACAAATTCGAATATCGGTGTGGTAGTTCAATACATAAAATGGCACAAACAAATAAAAATATTTCAAGTTCCCAGGTTTTTGCTGTGAACAAAAATAGAGTCAAAGAATTTATCAACCTTAATGTAAATGAAAAAGTAACTTAAATTACAAAAATATTAAAGTTATATCTTACTTTACCTCAGTAGTTTGTAGAATAGCCATTATTTTTATTTGCTGCTGTGCAAAGCTTTGGCATTGAATCCCCTAACTTTTGACCAGTCTGTATTGGAATATTCTTCCAAGCAGCTTCAATTAATGTCCATTGTTCATTCCTTATTAGAAGGATTCTTTCGCTTCAGAGCCATTTTTACCTCCCGCCACAAATTCTCATCATTATTTAGGTCTGGCAATTGTGCAGGCCATCTTAATACTTAAATTTTGTTGTTTTCGAAATTCATTTTAGCCAACTCCATGTGTGTTTCTTTTCGTTTTCTTGCTAAAACACTCATTGAAGTGGCATTTGCCATTCAGACTAAGGCATCATGAAGCCATTTAAAATATTTGTGTAAAATGTAGCGTAAATTTTACCCTCAGACCGAAATACAGGCCCAGTACTATAGTACGAAAAGTAACCCCATATCAGTATGTTTTCACCACCATGTTTTATGGTCATAATGGTGTGTTGGGGACGATATTCGTTGATGGGGACGATAATCGGTGTTGGGTGGTCTTTGTAAAGGAAGCTCGCTGCGATGAGAGTTAAAAAAAACTTCACTTTCGTTTCATATGACCACAAAATATACCGCCACTTGGTTACTGGCCAATCCGCAAGTTCTTTAAGGAATTAATCTCTTCTTTTTACATTTCGTTTATGGTAAAATAGACGCCAAAGTTTACACAAATGTTCTGAATGACATCATTATGCCTTATGCTGAATGGGAAATGCCACTTTGATGGGTGTTTCAGCAAGACAACGACCCGAATCACACATGGAAAATGTCAAATTCGATTTCGAAATAACAAAGTTGGAGTTTTAAGGTGGCCTGCACAATCGCCAGATTTAAATCCTGTTAAGAATTTGTGGCGGGAGTTAGAAGTAGCTCTTAAAGGAAAAAATACATGTGATAAGAATGAACTATGGGCAATGATTAAAGTTCTGTGGTATAATATTTCAATACAGACTTGTCAAAAGTTAGAGGATTCAATACCAAATCGTTCCGCCGAAGTAATTAAAAGTAATGGCTGTTCTACTAAGTACTGAGGTAAAGAAAGATATAACTTAACCATTTTTTTAATTTAAGTCACTAATTTATTAACTTTCAAGTCGATAAATTCTTTGACTCTATTTTTGTTCACAGCCAAAACCTGGGAATTTGAGATATTTTTATTTGACTGTGCCTTTTTAATTTTTGAACTTCCCCACTGATATTCAATTTTGTTAGATTAGTATTGAAATTCAATAAAAATAACTAAAAGTTCCATAAAAATATATTTTTTTGTGAATTTTTCTTGCTTTGACAATTTTGGTTAGGTGCGACTCTATTTCATCGCACACCACTGTATATATATAATTTAGTCAATTTTTTTCACAAGGTAAGCGTATTGAACGATGATTTACTGAAAATCGGACGCGTAGTGGCACCTCCTATACATTCCTAATTTCCCGAATCTTAAATATTTTCCAATAATTAAGAAAACTCCTCAAAACTTTGAAAATAGTTTACTAATAATATTTCGTATTCATAGTTGAAACTTCAGAAACTGAGAGGTTTACTCCACCTCGTGTCGATCAGTATCATCTCACAAAGTCGTATCAGCTTCGATGATATACCAAACTGGGCCATAGCATCTAATAGCTTCTATCGTATCGGACTGTGGAATGCTGCTTTGTAGAAGGTAAGTGTCGATATGCTTTTCGGTAGTGGACTTACCAGATCAGCAGCCCCATTGATAGGATCCTTTTATGTTCGTTAAGATGGGTCTTTCATGATAAGTATATCGCATAACACTCTTGAAAGGATATTGTATGCGATGGGCAAAAGGCTGATCCCGCAGTTGTTAGTGCACACACTTGGATCGCCTTTTTTAAGCATAGGACATATAATACTGAGATTCTAATCGTCGAGGTCTCTGCCCTAGGCAATTAACTTTAGGTGAAACTTGCGGTCTTGGTCACTGTCTTTGTAATTTCGGTATCCAGATTCTGTATTTTCTTCCATAGACGATTTTTTCCCCTAAAGAAGTGTTTCAAGTTTTTTCTTTCTCATTATACCGTTTAGCTACTTCACGCGATACCATTGGCTGCAGTTTTGCCTCGTATGCAGTATATACTTTTTACACGACATTCCTCATCGTACCATTGCTTGTCTGAGTGTGGAGAGTTGGTCGGAGTAGGTATTGGCTATTTCGGTGGTGTGCGGTTTTGCGAAGTCTAACTTCCTTATCGTTTGGTTACAATGGTTGTTAGCTGCAACTAGGTGGAGATCCGAGTCAATAAGATAATCAGATGTACCTATTCTAAGTTTTGTTTTGCAGATAGGCCAATAATTGAACCCAACTAAACTATATTAGCACTGTGCATCGGCCGCACGTCCATAACGTTTGACCAATGAATAACTGAAGTTTTACTTTAGGCTGTGGTGGTCTAAGTCATCTCCAGGTTCTTCGAAAGGACTCACAAAACCTTACGAAATAGAGATTGAATTTTCTCTGACTAAGGCAAGATATTATATTTATTTTCTTAATTTATAATCCTCAGAATTTATATAGAACGAAACACTCCGTGATCCTTACGATACAGTGCAATCCTTGTTCTAATCTGCTTAAGATGGCTGATGGCGGGTAGTAATGACTGGGCATATGTTTGGTCGGTGGACTGTCAAGTGCAATGTAATGCGATGCCTGGGGATGTTCGGTTGCGGGTACAGGACAGGTTAAACGGGGCGCTGATCAAAGTTTGAACGAATCGGTAATTCGAGGTGTGCCGTGCGCCGAGGACTCGGAGAAAAAAACGGAGGGTGAAATATGTTAAGATCTTAAAAATAAAACCAGTAAGAAAGTTTCAGTCGGCCAACCCGACTTACATATACCCTCACCCTTAGTAAAACATTAAATTTTCTATTATATTAATATTATTACTCGATTTCTAAAGTGGGTACATTTAAATTTGTACATTTGTATGGGAGGTACCACAAGGGACGTTTCAGACTTTCAGATTTTTTTTTCCAAAACGTTGTCCAGTTATATCTTCACAAAATACAGAATTTGGGCACGATCATGTCGAGTGTGTTGATATTATTACTCCATCTCCAAAGTGGGTGGAGTGGTACATTTGTATGGGGGGTACCAGAAGGAGCGTGTCTAGACTTCCAGATTTTTTCTTCAAAACATCATCCTGTTACAGCTTTACTAAATACAGAATTTGGGCACGATCGCGTTATGTCTACTAATATTATTAATAGATTTTTAAAGTGGGCGGTACCAGATGGGTATGAGAGGTATCAGATGGGGCGTGGCTAGACTTCCAATTTTTTCTCCAAAACTTTATCCTGTTATAGCTTTACTAAATAAAGAATTTGGGTACGATCATGTTGTATTTATTGATATTATTACACCATCTCTATAGTGGGCGGAAAAGTACATTTGTATGGGAGGTACCAGAAGGGGAGTGACTAGACTTCCAAATTTTTTTGAAAACTTTATCCTATAGAATTTGGGTACGATCCCGTTGGGTGTATTGATATTATTACTCGTTCTTTAAAGTGGGCGGAATGATGTATTTGTATGGGAGGTATAAGAAGGGGCGGGGCCATGTAGCCTATTTGCAATACCGTAAGTACTTTTGGGAAAATATTAACTCGTGCAAAATTTCAAAACATTTGACTGCGTCTGTCGAAAGTTATCGTGCGCACCAGCCGGACAGACAGACAGACAGACCGACATGGCTTAAACGACTTAAAAAGTCATGAATCGCATTTGGTTCAAAGAAACCTAGGGTCATAAGTGACTCCTTATATGTGTTACACTTTTGGGTCGTATCAAATGATATATACCCTCCTATCGTAGGGTGATGGTATGAAAACTGGTATCAGGCTTTAGTCTTAGAAGGAAGAGGACTCGTTGTGCAGACATAACGTCTGCGGTACAGGCTTATATCCCGTTAAACAAGTCCCACGGACTCCTTGCCAAGACTAACAGTCCGTTGTACCAGCTCTAAAGGACTCGTTGTACAAACTTAATGTCCTATGTACAGACACAAGGCCCGTTGTACAAGCTTATAGCCTGCTGTACAAGTTCAAAAGGACTTGTTGTATAGATAAATGTTCGTTGTCCATACTGAAGGTCCGTTGTACAGTCTTAAAGGCCGCTGTACAAGTTCAAGGACTTGCTGTACAGACTTATTGCCAGACTCAAGGTCCGTTGTACAAAATCAAGGACTCGTTGTATAGACTTATAATCTGTGGTACAGACTTAAAGGCCGCTGTACAAGTTCAAGGACTTGTTGTAAAGACTTATTGCCCGTTGTACAGACTCAAGGTCCGTTGTACAAGATCAAGGGGACTCGTTGTATAGACTTATAGTCTGTGGTACAGACTTAAGGTTCATTGTACAGGCTAATAGCCCGTTGTATAAGTTCAAGGACTCGTTGTTCCGACTCAAGGTCCGTTGTAGAGACTTAGTGTCAATTTAAAAAATAGTCATTTTCAAAGAATGACTTTTAAAGTACATGCAAATTAGTAGGAGATGGTAAGATTGAACACCTAATTTGTATTATCATTGAAATTTAAATCCTTAATAAAGAATCATAAATTCTCTGTTCATTAATACGATGGTTCTTTTAAAATTTTATTTAATGTCCCTAAAAAGTATTTGTTTGGAAGTGCTTTATGATCAATCTTCCTATTCTGCATGTAGTTTAAAAGTCAATCTTTGAGAATAATTTATCGTTTTTTTGCTTGGATGTTATCTAAGAATTTTTAACATAGCTCTGTAGTCTCATTTATTTTCTGTCTGAAGTCACACTTCTTCTTTCCATCCCACAAGTTGTAAATGCGATTCACTTTACTGTTCACCATTTTAAGGATCCACAAAAATACATTTAATTTCGATCAGAAGTTTTATTGAAAATTTTATTTTTCAACTTTCTGTTAAGTTGCAACAAAAAGCATTTGAATTAACAAATTTTCGCATTTTTGCTGCCACTACTACTAAGTAAATGACAACAGGATAATTCCCGGGGCGCCGAATATTTTAAATAACATTGGAAAAGCTAAAGTTTTAAATTGATTAAATTATTTAAAATTCCAAACACATAATTTTCACTTATAAAATTCATAGTTGTATCTGCGTGTATGTGTGTGCGTGCGTGTGTCGTGATTCGCGCGTGTTTGGCTGTGTGTTGTATAAATATTCACTTTGCATTAAATAGTTGGTCATGACAGCTTAACACGTGCCCACACATACACTCAGGCACACACATACATATCCTTTCGCAAATATGCTCTAACATATATACCATACATACATATATAAGCAAGTGTGTATAGACACATGGCTTTTGTGTCTGTGTGAATGTCAACGTGATATTTGCATGGAGGGTGCGTGAAAAGTTTGCCCTACGGATATAGCTGACAAAGCAACCGACTATGACAACAACAACAACAATTACCGAAATAGAATAAAAAAGTGTTTGTGTATTAGTATGTGACTGTTGGTGTGTTTGCCTATTGGCACTAACACACACATACTGCACATTTATACAAATTTAAACGTTGACACAACGACTGTCATATGTTGTCAATAAGATTTTGAAAATGCTAAATATTTTGGTATTTGGCACGTGATGTGCTGAAATTTTTAACAAATTCTCATAATAATATGATAAGATGGGGTATCTGGCATTATGAGGCTACATCTAACAATGCAGGTGATAAAACACAATGGAGATGCAGAGTATAAATGTACATTGTAATCGGACCTAATGTAAAGGTGGCGAATGCTTGAAGTACAATAAATAGGAGTAAATTGGGAGAAAAATATTGCAAAATAAATTTGAAAATTTCTAGTTTGAAAAGGTGAAATTTCCATAGTTGATATATGAATTTACTTATTTTTAAAGTTCCTGCAACATATGATATAACAAATTATTTTCCAAAAAATGTTTACGCTCAAGAAAAAATTCCATAATTAACATAAATAAAACGTATTTCAAATTAAAAAAAAATATATATAACAAATGTATTTAATTATACAGTACAACACAAGTTCTGCATCATTCGTTTTGTCAAGTTACATGTCATAATAATTTAATTTTGATTTGAAGGAAGTAAGTATCGTAAAGGGGAATTTGTCACGTTTTAGGCTCTTTCGTTATATTGTTATATGGTGGCGTATGATTATCATAAGTAATATTTCACGTAAACCATACGCCCCGGAGCAGAACAGTTTTATGGTAACTGCAACAATAAACCCAGTTCAAAATCATTTGGTGAATGGAAAAGAGAAACTTGCTTATATAGGGACTAGTGGTTCTTGAGATATGTCAAGCAAAAGAGCCTAAAACGTGACAAATTCCCCTATACGATATTTACTAACCTAAAATCGATATTAAATGATTATGGCATGTAAATTGACAAAACGAATAATGCAAAAATTCTCCTTTTTGGGGCTACTTTCACGTGCAATTCTCAGAATTGAATCCCAAATCAATGAGCTGAAAAATGTTGTACTGTGTTATAAAACTCAACTACATTACATTGCAAAGCTCTTAAATTTTTCGTTGGCGTTGGCTCCTAAAACGAACATTAACCTTAAGTTAGGTTAGGATGATCTAGATCAAACTTCTTTCGGTGATCTATTGATCTATGTATGATAAATGTTGTGATTGTCCAATGAAAAAGGAGCAAGGGGGAAAGGAAAAAGCACAATGATCAGTTACATATTAACCAGTGCAGAAATTGACTGAGTGATAAATACCATCACGGTTTCATCATGGTTTGGTTTTCTGACATTTTGCTTATTATAAAGGGCTGAATTCAGGGTTCTTACAAAAAAGAAAGTTATGTAAAATTATGAGGGTGAATTCGGTCATATGTATGGGCGGTACCAGAAGGGGCGTGTCAAATAGTTATGTTTTCTTAGGTTTTGCCTCATAGTACAAGATGCATTCTTTGACCAAATTTCGCCTAAGTGCCCATTTAGAAGTTATGGAAGAAATATTAATCTTCCAAAAATAGGTCATTTTATATGGGAAGTCAACGGGTCAACGGGTATATTATATTCTATATTCATTCCTTAGTCAAGCTTTAATAAGCGTACATCTTACGCAAAATTTGACTGAATTCAGTGTACATTAGACTGGCCATAGCGTTATATAGACAAAATTAAAAATGTGAAATCCAAAAGTTTTCGCACTGAAAAATATGAGGTTGGGGATAAAAATAATTATGCATTTTTTTTTTTTTTTTTTTTGATTCCGAGTACCTCCGGGTTGAGCCCAAACTTTTATTACATTACCCATTTAGGCTGAAGTGCAGAATATGGGGCGGGAGCCCGATTAAAAACCAAAAATATGCCATTGTCTTCATCTTGGCCCCCAAACATCGGAATGGTAGGTCAAAGTTGGCGCTCAGGCCCATGGGGCCCTGGGGGTCAAAAAAGGGGCCCCTTTCGGTTCTATGATGATCCCCCAGGTGCGGGTACTCAAGTGAAAGATATTTTCGAGACGAATCCAACGATGTTATTTTTAGGTTCCTACGGGTCTCCTGGACCGAGTTAGAGCCATTTCCGGGATATACCAAGAAAAAAAATTATTTTTAACTAAATTTAAAAAATTTAAAAAAAATTTTTGCGTGCGGCGCTACTAAACCCAACATAGGCGTACCGTCATTTCGCCCAATGTCATTTCGCCCAAAAACAACCATGACATATCGCCCAAAACATGTCATTTCGACCAAAAACCTAACTACAAAATGACATATCGCCCAAATGCTATGACATAAACCCCAACTCAATTTGTTTGGGCGAAATGTCAGACTCATGTCAACGGCACGCGCTGCTGCATACGTCGCAGTCAGCGGAGGGCGTGCCCCCCACCGAGAGAGAGAGTACAAGACTGACTGCGACGTATGCAGCAGAGCGTGCCGTCGTCATGAGTCTGACATTTCGCCCAAAAAAATTGAGTTGGGTCTTCTGTCATAGCATTTGGGCGATATGTCATGTTGTAGTTAGGTTTTTGGTCGAAATGACATGTTTTGGGCGATATGTCATGGTTGTTTTTGGGCGAAATGACATTGGGCGAAATGACGGTACACCTATGTTGGGTTTAGTAGCGCCGCACGCAAAAATTTTTTTAAAATTTTTTAAATTTAGTTAAAAATAATTTTTTTTTCTTGGTATATCCCGGAAATGGCTCTAACTCGGTCCAGGAGACCCGTAGGAACCTAAAAATAACATCGTTGGATTCGTCTCGAAAATATCTTTCACTTGAGTACCCGCACCTGGGGGGTCATCATAGAACCGAAAGGGGCCCCTATTTTGACCCCCCGGCCCCCATGGGCCTGAGCGCCAACTTTGACCTACCATTCCGATGTTTGGGGGCCAAGATGAAGACAATGGCATATTTTTGGTTTTTAATCGGGCTCCCGCCCCATATTCTGCACTTCAGCCTAAATGGGTAATGTAATAAAAGTTTGGGCTCAACCCGGAGGTACTCGGAATTAAAAAAAAAAAAAAAAAAATATGCATAATTAGTTTTATCCCCAACCTCATATTTTTCAGTGCGAAAAATTTAACTTTTCAAAAAAATTTCCACTATGGCCACTCTAGTGTACATACAACTAAGATATGCAAGTAAAACTATGAGGGTCAATTCGGTCATTTGTATGGATGATACCAGAAGCAGTGTGGCAAAGGTTTCGGTTTTCTTAGAGTTTGTCTACTATTACAAGATAATTTAACTGACCAAATTTAAATATCATCCAGATGTCCGTTTGAAAGTTATGAAAGATATATTAATCTTCAAAAATAGATCATTATGTATGGGAGGAACCAGAAGAGGTGGGGCTATTATATCCATTGACAATCCCATTACTTAATTTTTGAAAATATGAATACTGGTAAATTTTCATACCGATTAGGTAAGGTTTACTCAAGTAACCTGCTCACCAGCCAGCCAGACAGACGGAGATATCTCAATCGTCTTAAAATGTCCTGAAACGAATTTGGTATTAATATACATGGGGTCTATCTTGTCTCCTTTACTGTGTTACACTTTTTCTCGTATCAAATGCTATATACGATCATCCCTAAGGTTGATGGTATAAGTAGATAACAAAAACATATTTACAAATATATAAAAAAAAAAACCATAATCATGGAACGCACCACATATTAAATTACTTAATCCGATTGAGTAGAGAAATATTCGGTTCTGGAGATCTAACTTCTCCTAGACTTTTTTCACATCCCATTCTCTAGCCGAAAAGGTAACTAATGGGTAGGTGAACATCTCCCAGAGCATAGAGTAATGAGGTTAAAGAGAACGCATTTGATGTGGTGAGAATATAGGACCGGTAGTTAATTACTGCTAGCGCTAAAGTCGCACAGAAATTCGAATAGAGAGAAATGTGAATAATGAGTGAAATGAATACGGCGTTATTAAAAAAATTTATTTCATTTGTTGTGATCAAATGTTTGTTTATGTTTTTTAAATGCTATGGTCGTTGAGGCCCAACAAGTATGAATTTTTATGGGTAAGAAACCCATAAAAATATACATTTTTAAATTTTTTGCAGACATGTATATTAGACTGGTCGCAATTTTTTTTTTTTGAAATTAAATTGTTTGCGTTGCTCAAAATATGAGTTTTGGTGTAAGAAATCATGACCTAATTTTTTAGCTCAATCCGACGGTGTCTAGTCGTGCCTAGTGGGGCCCAAAGTTCCCCATTCCCCTATTTAATCAGATCTTTTTAGTTATACTAGTTAAAAAGTCGGTCCCATAGACCGAAAATCAAAAATCTGGCTTCGTAACGATCATCCGCAGATAAAGTACTTTAAGTATGACAAATTTCAGCTTCCTATATCATCAGATGGCTTCAGAAGGTTGCGGAAAGAATAGGACATACATACAAACATCCGGTCATACTAAGAAATTATCTTATATTATATATGAAAATGAATTGTTGTTCGTTGGTAAGGCCATCACTTAAGAACGCATGGACCGATTTGACTATTTTTTTGTCACAATGTTCGTAAAAGACCGAGAGTGCTTCTTATATAAAAAAAAATTGGACAAAAATTGCGCCCACTTTTTTAATATATCTAAAATTCCAATAAAACGCTCTAAAAATTTAATTTCTTTACAGATTTAGTTCTATGTTCTATATTGGAAATATAATAGGTTATATATTTTGTAAATTTTTGATTAAATGGGCGGAGTGGGCGTGTCAAAACATTTATTTTAGCTAGAGTGATAAAATTTGGTACACAGATAGCACACGACACTTCAGGTTCAAATTTGCAGACGAAATTTTTATTTTCGATAAGTTGGCGGTGGGCTCGTAGCAAACCTATATTTAAGTCCTAGAGAGATAAAATTTGATATCACGATAGTACTCTCCAATACAATTATAAATATGCAGACGAAATGTTAGCTCAAGGATGAAGATCTAGAATCACTGTCTTCCTTTCTCTTTCATAATAAACATTTCCCATTAATCGTACCCCCAACACACTCACTCAGACGAAATTTTAATTTTCAATCAGAAGCAAAACTGAAATTAAAATTTGAAATATTTAAAATCCGTGGACGGATATTTCTATTTCGCGAAAATAGATAAAATAAATTTGTGGGCTGGCCTTTCCAAGCTGTCGCATTACCCCGAAGAGTATGAACTCCAGAGAGACAAACTGTAAATCAATTTATTGCTCTTCTTAAAGCGAACCGGAGAGATAAATTACATTTCTCAACATAAGATTGCGTCTACTCACTCCAATAAGGAAACTAAAGGTTAGGTTCGGTCAGAAAACGTTGAAGTCTTAGAAGGGCCAGCGTGTTTCCATGCCATTAACCCTATTGAAAATGTGTGAGGTATACTTGTTCATAAAATGTACTCCAACAACAGGCAATACAATAGCATTGTACAGCTAAAATCGGCAGTAATAGCGGCTTGGGTCTGCTTAGAAAGTTCAACCCCAAAAAACCCTGATAAAAAGAATGACCGAATAACATTTTTGAATTTATTCAAAATAAGAGAGATCATACGCATTATTACAGTGTTTTTTATTTTAAATTTAAATTTGCTTTTTGTTTTAATAAAAAAGTTTTATTTCGTAATTAAAAAGCACTGCGTTTAATTTCATAACCACCCCAAAATGTAAAGAAATGCCAAAAAAACAAAAACTTAAGTAATTACAGTTTTATTGTTGTTGGATATAAAATTGTTGTTTTTGATTCTCCTTCATTCCTAATATTCGGTTTTTGGAAGTACATCTGCATCGAAATACAATGGAGCGTATAATTTTCCATTCTCCAGTGTATAGCATTCACACATCGGAACCAATAAGGAACATATATGACAGTCAAAAATTAACATCTGCTCCAAAGACTTTTCAATTCCGCCGCTGTCAATTGGAACTGTTCGCGGAATGGAAATATCCGTCCACTGATTGAAAATATTTCAAATTTCAATTTCAGTTTTGCCCACTGATCGAAAATTAAAATTTCGTCTGCATATTCATAATTGTATTGGAGAGTACTATCGTGATATCAAATTTTTTCTCTATAGGACTTAAATATGGTTTGCCACGAGAGCACTGCCCACTTATCGAAAATATAAATTCCGTCTGCAAATTGAACCTGAATGTCGTATATTATCTGTGTACCAAATTTTATCACTCAAAAAAATGTTTTGACACTCCCACTTTGCCTATTTAATCAAAAATTTACAAAATATTTAACCTATTATATTTTCAATATAGAACATTATAGAGCTAAATTTGTAAAGAAATAAAATTTTTAGAGCGTTGTTTTGCAATTTTAGATATATAAAAAAAGTGGGCGCAGAAATGGGCGTGTCCAATTTTTTTTTATAAAAAGCATTCTCGGCCTTTTACGAACATTGTGACCAAAAATTAGTCCAATCGATCCATGGATTTAAAATATGCATCTGTAAAATATGTAAAGCGATAAAAAATTTAACTTTCATAACTTTAAGTATATAAAAACAAAACATTTTCTAAATAAGACCATTGGCACACTTTTGCTCCAAGGTCTTGCTCATCTAAATTTAATAACACAGTGATACAAATGTGAAGGAAAACCAGTAAGAAAGTTTCAGTCGGGCGACCCGACTTACATATACCATCACCCTCAGTAAAATAAAAAAAATTGCTATTATATTGATATTATTACTCGATTTCTAAAGTGGAGTGGTAAATTTGTATGGGAGGTACTAGAAGGGGCGTGTCTAGACTTCTAGGTTTATCCTCCAAAACTTTATCCTGTTATAGCTTTACTTAATACAGAGTTTGGGCACTATAGCGTTGGATGTATTGATATTATTACTCCATCTCTGAAGTGGGCGGAAAGGTACATTTGTATGGGAGGTCCCATAAGGGGCGCCGCTAGACTTCCAATTTTTTCTCCAAAACTTTATCCTGTTATAACTTAATAAAATACAGAATTGGGGCACGATCGTGTCGAGTATATTGATATTATTACTCCATCCCTAAAGTGGGCGGAGTGGTACATTTGTATGGGAGGTACCAGAAGGGGCGTGTCTAGACATCCAGATCTTTTCTCCAAAACTTTATCCTGTTATAGCTTTACTAAATACAAAATTTGGGCACGATCGTGTCAAGTGTATTGATATTATAACTCGATTTCTAAAGTGGGCGGAATGATGTATTTGTATGGGAGGTACCAGAAGGGGCGGGGCCATGTAGCCCATTTGCAATACCGTAAGTAGTTTTGAGAAAATAATAACTCGTGCAAAATTTCAAAACATTTGGTTGCGTCTTTCGAAAGTTATCGTGCGAAACAGCCAGACAGGCGGACAGACAGACAGACATGGCTCAAACGACTTAAAAAGTCATGAATCGAATTTGGTTCAAAGAAACGTAGGGTCTAAAGTCAATCCTTCTATGTGTTACACTTTTGGGTCGTATCAAATGATATATACCCTCATCCCTAAGGGTGATGGTATAAAAATATACAGGGGTTCTCATGTAGCATTTCTGTTAGACTGCAGACCATAGAGTAAAGTGGTACTTTTAGTTTTTCTCGGTCACTTCGTTAAGTAATGTTTTTATAGCAAATTAAGTGAAATAGCGACATTCCTAAAATTACAAGTTCCAAAATTCATAAGTCTTCTCTTTGCAAACCGATCTTCAAAAGCTTACATCTGTTGTAAAGCTACGACTTTCACCTTTTATTACAAAAAAGGATTTTGAAAATCGGTTAAAAAATAGTGAAACGGCGGCTGTTTAAGCAAAACAACCTCGAAAAAAAATTGCGAATTCTCATTTTCTCAACGCTCTCAGATGATCATGAAGCTATATTAAAGTAGCTTTCTAAAAAAGGTAAGTTTATAAGAATCGGTGAAAAAATGAATGACTTATGCTAAATTTTGTAATATATTTTTTGACATTTTTTGGAATATGTAGTACGAATTACTTGTTGTGATACGTATACGTCATATGTATTTGTACAAAGTGACACACACACTCTAAGGAAAAACCACAAAATAACGCGAACATGTTATTACAAAATTTAGCATAACTCATTCATTTTTCAACCGTTTCTTATTAACTTACCTATTTTAGAAAGCTACTTTAATATAGCATAATACATATACATAATAAAAAATATACATTGCGCTGCTTCATGATCAACTGAGAGCGTTGAGAAAATGAGAACTCGCAATTTTTTTCCGAGGTTGTTTTGCTTAAACAGCCGCCGTTTCACTATTTTTTAATTCTTTTTTTTTAATAAAAGGTGAAAGTCATAGCTTTACAACAGATGTAAGCTTTTGAAGATCGGTTTACAAAGAGAAGACTTATGAATTTTGGAACTTGTAATTTTAGGAATATCGCCATTTCACTTAATTTGTTATAAAACATTACTTAACGAAGTGACCGAGAAAAACTAAAAGTATCACTTTACTCTATGGACTCCAGTCTAACAGAAATGCGACATGAGAACCCCTGTATATTTTGTGAGTAGCACAGTGTAATTAATTCTGTATACTTTTGCTTTCTTCCACTGATATATTTGGCGTATATTGACAAAGTTTAGCTACATAATAGACAGGAATTTTGTTTCATTCAGGCTGAATCCTCTCCCAAAGCTCATTAATCCCTTTCGGGGCTTCATCGTATTCTGCCAGCCCGAGCGTGCTATAAGCCCAAAGGTTTTCGATCGGGTTCAGATCTAGACTCTGCGGTGGCCACTCCCTTACACCAAACACCTGAGAACTAAGCCATTCCTTGACAATTTTTACAGAATTTTTTGGGCCGTTGTCGTATTGGCAGACGACATTCTCTGGTCTATCTGGAATTTGGCCAGGGTTATGGGGCAAATTATCTTGCAAAATGCGAAGATAGTCTTCCTTTCGCATTATTCCTTCGATCCGTATAAGAAGTCCCACACCATCTGGGGTTACACATCCCCATATCATAATAGAACTGCCTCCGTTCTTAATGGTTTGTGATACATGAGCAGGATTTGGCCCAATACAAAACCTTCCCATCCCATTAGAATCTATTGATTTTGGTCTCCTCTGACCACACGACCCACAAATTAATGGTATTTTTAATTTGTATTAGAAAAAAAGTTAAAACAAATATTCATCAAGTGCCAGTCTCAAACCGTATAGCACGGAGGCGGTTCTATTATGATATGGAGATGTGTAATCCCGGATGGTGTGGGACCACTTACACGGATAAAGAATGATATGAAAAGTCATCAATGGTTCTTAAGTTATATCTGAAAGACTAAGTGAAAAAATCAATATAAGCAAAAATAAAAAAGGTCATCAAAAAATGTTGGCCTGAGAACTCTTTAGGGGTTATATTGCACTGATCTAGAAGCTTCACCCTAATTTGTAATTTCTGGAAGTTTATCCATATTATAGTATGGACAAACGCATAAAATGCATATAGCCTTACTTATTTTTCCTTTGCATCCCAGAAATGCCCTATAAGATTAACACGCTTTTTCAAAACTTACAAAACGGACCTACAGTTTAACGACGAATCCAAACGCCAGCTGTTTGAGAAGCTTTTACTAGACATGCCGATTGACTCGAGACTACTGCGAAGTTGTTTTCGACAACATCAAGGGGCCGCCGATTAAAGAAATGTTGATGACTGAGACAGGATGTTATAATTGCAATTTGAAACGTCAAATTAAGTTTTGATTAAATAAATCAAAATTCACTGTTATAATTTTAACCACTCTTTAAAAACACGGAACCGGTTTCATAGTGTTCATGTATTTTCACAAGGAAATGCATTGCTTCTACTACATAATTACTTCACTGATGGTGCACACCTCTTAAAAAACACACACCGATATCTTTCTATTGTCTGCTGAAGGTGCAAATTTGATATGTGTATTCTGGTATTTGTTAGGGAATGCCTGACGGTTCATGTGATAAGCTATATTGCCTATGCGCTACGAACATAATATAATGGAGAAACCAATGTTATATATGTTAATTATTTATTTTACAATTAAATTTTAGCATACATTATTAAGAGCCCTCACAACCCACAGGCTTCCCTTTTAAGGGTTATTGAGGAACTCCATTACCACATACAAAATTATAGCCGATGAATTTTAATTATGACGAATAATGAAATTAATTAAAATATTAGAATTTATTAAGCATTCCATAAATTTACGCACTAAAAGATAAAAATAACGCACACTGTGGTATGAGCTCTGCATAAGCGAGTGTAAGCTCCATTAAGCGCTTATGGTTTGTTGTTATTCGAAAAACATATTACGATTAAATTGAATTTATTTTGAAAGTATTATGGGAATTATATTGGCAACCACAGCACTTATCTATGTTAGTATGGAGTTCATATTAAACTACTCACTCCAAAGGAGCAACTGGATGTAGGATATCGTTGGTAACAAAGAAGCAGAGTAATATAGTAACACGTTCTCTATTATATATAAAAAATTATATAGAAGTATATAAGGCGTGACTATATTTGATCACCTCATCATATCAATCATCTTTTGGATAGTAATACGACTTTTGTCAAATACCCTGTGCTAATAACTTAGTTTTTCCTTCCACACAAGTTTTGCACATTGTTGTGTTTTACTTTGCTCCAACGGTTTTTTTTTGTATGAAAAGGAGCTAACATCGACTTTTCTGTACTTCTCACAAAGAAGCAACTTCATTATGTACCGCACCGGATAGGTTAGGTTACGTTAGGTAAGGCAGGTTGCATGACAGCACACTGTTTAGCACACTTAGGCTGGTGATGCCCATTGTGACACCAGCAACTTTCCATAAAGCAAATACTGACTAGATATCTACCCACTTTGCATTTTCTATAGATTCGGTAATCAGTCCTACAGGTAGTTGTTTAGTCCTCTTACTGTTCACCTGCGGTAAAATAACCCTAGCTTATTCAAAAGTTGTTAGTAAATCTGCATTAATCATTGAATATACTACCGGCCCATTGCCTAATCTGCAGATTAAGGGTAGATATCGGCATACAACCACTTTCATTTGCCGGAAGGATCTGTGTTGTAGTATCCTGTCTAGCTAGCTCATCCGCTAAGCAATTACCCGGAATGTCGCTGTGTCTCTATACACAGATGAACCTGATGTCAAAATACTCCGCCAGGAATGGCTTTCCTTCACCAATATAGCAGTCATGGCTTCCAGAGATTTTACAGCAGCCTGGTTTTGTGTTTAGGTGCATATTCTGTACTACTGGTATCCCCCTGCAGTAAGTCTTACGAATATTTATTGGTAATAGGTCCGGAATACCGTAATACGTTTTTAGTTGAATTGTGTTAATCCGGGGCAGTAGTTTAGCTTAACACCACATTCTCTGATTCTCACTTGAGATATAGCACTAACCTATTCAGCCATGTTATCAGGAGTTTAGAGGGAACTAAGTGCTATACCTGACATTGTGTTCATTGCCCCTCAAACACTTATCAATGCTGATCTTTGATTTTTTGTCAAGGAATTCAGAACGCATTTCTTATAAAGGGACCTCAACCAAACTACGATATGGTCTAACTATTGCTATATAAATCCACATAGTGACATTTAGATACTAAATTTCGTAGCAATTGTGACTCCTCCGCATTGAGCTCTGATAGTTCTTTTCACAAGAAGCATACTAATTAATTGAGTCACTACATTGTTGTTGAAAAACTTAATGTCTAGGAAAGTCCCCAGAGTGTAGATCTTAGTCTCCATTACACTGACTTTGGAGTGTAGGGCTGTCTCAGTGACTCTCAGTGACTTTTCTTTAGTGTAGACATGCTGAGATTTTGAAAATTAATTATGTGGAAGATTAGTTCGAATATGCTCTAATAACATCTCAAATGTTATTAGTACATAAGGTGAGATATGTCGAATGTCTTTTGGTTTGGAAAGAGATAATATCCAGCTTTCGGTATGAACAACTATTTTGTTTTGTTCCAAATATTGGGAATCACTCCCAGCATGAGGCAGCCCATGAAAATAACTTTCCACAAACTACAAAATAGGTATAAGGTCTCCTGTAATTGCGTAGGAAATATTCCATCAGTTTTGGTTGATTTATAGGGTTTAAAGCATACGTAAAATAGTGAGTGTTCTAACCATCATGCCACTGTCATCATGCAGTAGCCAGAACTAAACAAGTGAGAAAGTTTCAGTCAGGTAAACCGACTTACAAATACCCTCACCCACAATCAAAACATAAAATTTGCATAACAAAATACAGAATTTGGGCTCTATCCCGTTGGGTTAACTGATATTATTACTTGATTTCAAAAGTGGGCGGAATGGTACATTTGTATGGGAGGTACCAGAAGAGGCGTGGCTGAACTTCCAATTTTTCCTCCGAAAGTTTATCCTGTTACAGAATAACAAAATAGTTAATTTGGGTAAGATCGCCTTGGGTGTATTGGTATTATTTCTCCATCTCTAAAGTGAACTGCTACAGTTTTACTTAATAAAAATTTTGGGCACGATCGCGTTGGGTGTGTTGATATTATTAGTTGATTTCTAAGGTGGGCGGAATGATACATCTGTATGCCGGGTACCAGAATGGGCGTGGCATGTAGCTCATTTTCAATAGCTAGTTAGTCGTTTTAAGAAAATATTAACTTATGCAAAGTTTCAAAACAATTGGTTACGTCTTTCGAAAGTTAGCTGTCCGGACAGACAGACGGACATGGCTCAAACGACTTAAAAAGTCATGAGTTCATGGTTCAAAGAAACATATGGTCTAAAGTGACTCCTTCTATGTGTAACATTTTGGGTTGTATCAACTGATATATACCCTAGGGTGTGGGTATAAATATTAAACTAGCTTTAAACGTATCGTTTACGCTTTTTGTCGCTTTCGTGCGCATACATTTTTTACTCGGTGGTGCTGCGTTTGTTTACCATAAGGTAATTCAAGTAAGTGTCCAAGTAAGGAGTAGTGGTGTAAGTAGTTCAAGCATGGACAATCGACATCTCTAGAACTGCGGGGATTTTTCAAGATTAGATATATTAGTTCATGCGATAGGTACTCCAGTCCGTTTACTCAAATTTTGTAAAGGTTCTATATCTATTTGGATTTGGGTAAGGTTACATACCAATACAAATATTAAAGTTTACTTATTAACATAGATTTTTTTAATACACTGTAGGTGTAATATTTTCGGGCTGTGCGAAATGAGCGAATGATTGGTGGTTCGAACTCTAACTAAATCATATGGCATATACAAAAGTTATAGCATTTATTGCTTTTACAATAGTTTTGTTAATCATCGCAAAGAAAATATAAACTTGATTAAACGCAATAAAATACTAGTAAGAAAGTTTTAGTCGGGAAAACCGACATATATATACCCTCAGGCTCCACGAAAAGCACCCCAATGTTATTTCATTTTTTATTCGGGGGTTATTTCATTTTTAAAGCTGTTGGTTTTTAGGGGTTATAATTACATAATTATATAAAAATAGGCCTTTTACAAGAAAACTTTTAGCCTGTGAATATATAACAATATCTTTTGAATGTTTACAGATATTTCCATTTTTCATATTGACGAATAGAAAATCAACAATATGCTACGAGCATTTTTTTCATTTTGAGAATGATATCTAAGAATGGAAATTTTTTCAAATTTGTAAGAGTTCTTCAGAATGTGGAATTCAATAAAAGCAGAGAGTTTGATTTGCTTGTGAACAGTGGAGGTGGTTGTGTAAAGGCCAAACGTAAAAGGCAAATTGTCTTTCGAACTGCAAAAGTAGAGCAGGGCTACAACGATCTACGATCCACACGATTCATGTCAATAATTTTGCGACTTTGCTGTTGGTCCATATTGACTTCTTGAAATCCTTAGTGAAACTGACTCTTTTATAAATTTTGGGCATAATTTCATTTTTGTTGCTGATGGGGTTTATTTCATTGGGAGTTATTTCATTTTCATCATTGGGTGTTATTTCATATGAAATAACTCCCAAATATTGGGGGTTGATTCGTTTTCGCTTTGGGGTTTTTTTCATTTATTTTTGGATGTTATTTCATGCGCTGTTTTTGGGTGTTATTTCCTATTTTTTGGGGTTTATTTCATTGGGGGTTATTTCCTGGGCGTTATTTCATTGGGGGGCTTTTCGTGGAGCCATACCCTCAGTAAAACATAAAATCTGCTAGTATATTGATATAATTACTCAATTTCTAAAGTGGGCGGAGTGGTAGATTTGTATGGGAGGTACCAGAAGGGACGTGGCTAGACTTTCGGTTTTTTTGCTCCAAAACTTTACCTTGCTTTAGCTTTACTAAATGTAGAATTTGGGCCGGTTGTATTGATATTATTACTGTATGTACATTTGTCTAGGAGGTACCAAAAGGAGGGCACATAGAAGTATTTTAATGATCTGGGCGCCAAAAATATTTTAATTGTTTATTAAGCTAAGAGTAACGTTTAAAACATAAACAATTGATTTTTATAGTAAAAACAGTTATATTTTAATATATTGGACATTTAGTACATAATATTTCCATATTTTTTTTTTTTTTATTCGCCATTCATCTTACGGATTTCGTCGTCTACATCACTTTCAGCTGCTAGATTTGGCTGAGCAGAGAGAAACATCTCTATAGTTTCTGGCGAAAATAAAGAAAACTTTGTTTTATTTTTAGTTGTTGAGGCACTAAGAAGTACATCTGAGCTCAAGGGAAGCCTATTTAGGATGTCCTGAGTGCAGGATTCTCTGGAGAATTTTCTTGCATATATCCTGCCTGTAAGCTCGAAAATGTTTGTTTCGAGCCTCTGCTGTCTCTTCAGACAGTTGTCCTATGGGCAGTAACGCATTTTTTATAATTTCCAATCCTTGTATGATTACTTTATGTAGTGTAGGTGTTATTGTGTGCCAAGAATACAATTTTACATATAGTTGTGCAGTTGTTTGGTGACAACAAAAACAATTTAATGACAAATACTCCAGTAGCAAAGGCTTCCAAATGATAACGCACAGACGTATTGTTGTAAAGTAAATTTTTTTTGTTATTTAACTGTAGTTTTTTTGGGTTTCTCGCAATTAAAGTAACTTGTAATGGTGGTTTTTCGTTACATGGAGTATCCCCTACATTTCCCAATCAATTTTACGGTTTTATTTTTAGCTTGATATTTGGGTTTTTGGCCGCCCAGATCATCAAAATACTTCTATGTGGGACATGGGTAGACTTCCAATTTTGTCTCCTAAACTGTGTCCTGTTATAGCTTAAGAAAATTAAGAATTTGGGTACGATAGTGTCGATTATATTGATATTACTACTCGCTTTCTAAAGTGGGCGGAATGTAACATTTGTATGGGAGGTAACAGAAGGGGCGTGGCTAGGCTTTAAATTTGTTCTCCAAAACTTTTACTTTATCCTGCTTTTGCTTTACTAAATAAACTATTAGGTGCGACCCCGTTGGATGTATTGATATTATTACTCGATTTCTAAAGTGAGCGGAATGATGTATTTGTATGGGAGGTACCAGAAGGGGCGGGAACATTTAGCCCATTTGCAATACTGTAAGTAATTTGGAAAAATGTTAACTCGTGCAAAAATTCAAAACATTTCGTAGCGTCTTTCGAAAGTTATAGTGCGTACCAGCCGGATAGCCAGACAGACAGACGGACGTGGCTCAAACGACTTAGAAAGTCATGAATCGAATTTGGTTAAAAGAAACATAGGGTCTAAAGTAGCTCCTTCTATGTGTTACACTTCTGGGTCGTGTCAATTGATATATACCCTCCTACCCGTAGGGTGAGGTTGTAAAAACAAGAAAAATTTAACGATATAAACATCAGAAAATATTATACTTACTTACTTACTTAGCTTCCCTTTAAACCCCATGAATAAGGTAGGGGATGGCTTCCCGCGTTTTTGTGAATTAACACGCTATATATTTTTAGATTCACAACTAACAGCACCTACTGTTTATCGACGAATGCGAACGTCACTGTTAGACAACATCGAGGGGGCTGGCAATGAAAGAAAAATGTAGATGAACTGAGGCGGGAATCGAACCCGGGATCTACCGCATGATAGTCGCGTGTTCTAACCACTATGCCACGGCCGGTCCCAAAATATTATACACAACTGTATATTACTTATTCCAAGAAGGATCTACTGGAAGGATCTAAAATTAAATTGAATTTTGTTAATTTTTTTTAATTTTAGTGCAGTACATTCACACCTATATTCCACCAGCTGTGAACTTTATACGTCATAATACAAGATTTGTTCTAAAAATATCTGATTATAAAACTGGTTGAGAAAATAAAGTTGTCAAACTTTGAGGCATATTTCATTCCAAGACATTTAATCGTTGCCAGTACTCTGACAGATTCCACAAAAAATCATATAACATACATAAATATTCATACAAAGTTGCTATGCGAATTGTCAAAAATCCTGTCAATCAAATTATATCGCTTTCACTCAATACACAAACATACCTTTTGGTGCTTAAAACATCAATATCAATGTTTGCTGTCAACACAAATGCGACACTTTCTTCACTCACGTTATTAAATTTAAGTAATACGACGCATATAATAACTACAGTAAGCAACGGTTGTCTGTAAAATTCCACTTCTTGAAAACCCATTAACTTTACTTTCTAAAATTAGATCCTTCTAATGTTTGTCATGTTCCCTTCAATGCCATTGTGTCCTTTCAAAAATTCTCTGACTTTGTTTGTTCGAGGACATACAGCAAAATTCAATTTTCCAAATTATTAGCTTGGTTTGGTTTTTTTCTGGGGCTATGTGACATCCTTTCATATCCGTACATCGTCCTTGTGTGCGGTTCACAATGTGAAGATACATGCCTTGGTGTGTATGAGTGAGTGTTGTTGTAATTGTGTCTGTGTGTTCGTAAAGGTTTCATTGATATTGACTGATATTACCTAAAGTTACATAATTGAAGTTGTGTTGTCAAGTTAACCATGTTACTTTACAAAACTTATGATGGTTGACATCCTTTGAATATGCCGATGAACACAAGCTGATATTGAAGTCTACAAAGACATTGTCAACTTATAATGCAACACGTCTCATATGGGGTATTGCATGGTGATTTGCAGAGCATATGAGTAATAAATGGCGGATATGTTATTTAATATAGATCAATTATAATAACTTATTGTTAAAAAGATTTCGAAAAAAGGGCGGTTTAATCTGCTTGTGGCTTAAAGAGGTGTATAGACAAAAAAAACAAAGAAAGGGCTATGCCAACATTTTTCTTAGTGTTTTAATATATACAATGTAATATTAAATTGTTGCTGTAATATACAACTTTTTTACCGATGACAATCTTATGTATTAGAAGAGAGAGAGAGAGGAGTTCGAATATATGAAGATTTATTTATTATCGTCGCGCCCGTGTTCAGAAATGTTGTTTTTAATATATAAACGTTTTAAAGGCAATTAAATTTAGTTGGAAAAATTTGTTGCGTCCGTGAAATCGTGTCCGTATTCGTGCTGTACCTAATTAAAAAACGCTAATAGATGATTTTCATATTTGTTAAATCTGTGAAAAAAAGTAATAATATGAACTTTATTTACATATCGGGAACGGGGTATTTTCTAATATGAGTTCTCATCGCTGTTCACTTTGGAATAACCAAATTCTCTCTTTGGACCTCCCCAAGCAGCTCACAACGTCCGATATATCACGTGTTACCCGGGCTATACCAGTGGTAGCAAATGTACGAAGACGCAATGTTTCTGCATCCTAAATGGCATGTTACCACCAATGTTTCTTAGGAAATATCTAAAAGAAGTTACTAAAGCTCAACACAAAGGCTCTCTTAGTGGCTTTGCCAGCCCCAAGAAACAATGATCCGGCTAGATGGGTTAGCCAGCCTCTTTCCTTAAATATGCGTTGTAAACGACGAAAGAACTGTGACATCTTTTACATCTGCCATACGAATTTGGATGTGGATTCACTTTCGGCAGGAGACTTCGACTTGTAGTCTCGCGGTTTACCCCTCTTCTTTCTCCTTCTTAATTGGCAGCGACAGAAATTCAACTATTAGTAGCCGCACGTAGAAAATAATTCCAAGCGCTTCTGTCTTTTGCGCTCCGTGGATAGTTAGTCACACCAAGTGTAGATGACTGCTCTTTTATCTGGTCCATCTAACGAAGTTGTAACCATTTTCATCTATTCGTACAAGGTGTTCAAGCCAGCGGCATGTCTAGTAAAAGCTTCTCACACAGTGACGTTCGCATTCGGGTATATATCATTTAATACAAAAAAAGTGTAACGCATTAAAGGAGTTAGACTTGAAGTATCTTAAGACCAAATTCGTTTCAGGATTTTTTAAGACGATTGAGCTATGTCCGTCTGTCTGGCTGCCTGGGTGGCTGATGGGCAGGATAACTCGAGTAAACCTTAACGGATCGGTATGAAAATTTACTATTTTAATATTTTTCAAAACGAACTTATGGGATTGCAGATGGGCAGAATAGCCCCACCCCTTCTGGTACCTCCCATTCATAATTACTTATTTTTGGAAAATAAATATGTCTATCATAACTGCCAAACAGACGACCAGATGATATTTGAATTTGGTAAGTTTATTGATCTTGAAATAGTAGACAAACCCTTAGAAAACCGAAACCTTTGCACACCCCTTCTGGTACATCACATACAAATGACCTAATTTGTAAGTTAACTGAATTCACTCAAATTTTGCGTATGATGTTTGCTTATGAAAATTAGACTCAGAAATTAATATGGACTAAATCGGTTTACGGCTTCTGGTACCTCCCATACAATATTACCTATTTTTGGAAAAATAATATTTCTCCCATAGCTTCCAAACGGACACTTGGGAGTTAATGAAAATTGGTCAGTTAATTTATCTTGTGATAGGAAGCAAAACCTCAAAAAACCTTACTATTTGATGTATTCCTTCTGGTACCTCCCATACAAATGCCCGAATTCACCCTCATAGTCTTACAGACATATCTGTTTTGTAAGTACAATGAATACAGTCAAATTTTGCGTAAGTTGTACGGTTATGATAATTTGAGTCAGGAATGAATATGGATTTTATCGGATCACACGTTCTGGTAGCTCCCATACAAAATGACCTATTTTTGAAAAGTTAATATTTCTCCCATAATTTCCAAACCGGCACCTAGCGTATACTCAAATTTGATATCTATTGATATCATCGGCATACGCGAGCAGCATGTGACTTTTGTTAAAGATGTTACCTTCCCCGTTTACTGCAGCCTTCCATATGATCACCTCCTTTACGATGTTAAAGAGACAATCAGTGTCATCCCGCAAAGTCGTATTGGCTTCGCGGGGATACCAAACACAGCTATAGCATCTAACAATTTCTGTCGTATCGGACTGTCGAATGCAGCTTTGTAATCGATGGTAGGTAGGTATTGATCTGCATTCCTTGGGTCTTCTCCAGAATTTGTCGTTGTGTGAATATCTGGTCGGTAGGTAGGTCCATTCTTGTTCGCCAGAATGGGCTTTAGTCTTTCACATAACACACTAGACAGAACCTTGTATGCGGTGGGTAAAAGGCTGATCCCGCGATAGTTGGTACACATATTTGGATCGCTTTTCATAAGCACGGGACATAGAACACTCAAATACCAATCATCAGGCATGAATTCCTTAAGCCATATCGTGTTTATGAGTTCGTGCATACATGTTGTCAGTTCATTGCCGCCGGCTTTAAAAAGCTCTACCGGCAGTCCATCGGGACCCCAGCTTAATTATTTGTAACTCTTAAAATCGCAGTGCTGATCTGGTTTTGGCACGGTAGTGAACAATCTACTCCGTTGTCGATGATTGGTGTGATTTCGTCACTAATGCTGCCTTCAGAAACGAGTAGAGATCTAATGTGTTTCCTTCATATTTGCAGCACACTTTGAGTGTCCGTGACCAGATTTCTGTCTCTGTCCATACAAGTGGGGATCCCTGTTCCAAAACCTTTGCTTTTTACCGCTCTCGTTTAAGTAGTGCTAAAAACGCTCTTAACTAAACGCAAAGGAAGCTAGACATCGCAAACTGCATATCATCAAGATAGCCCAAACAAATCCCTTAATGCTGATGTACCAGACACACAGTGGCAGCATAATGCGAGTTCTATGACCACTGCCGCAATGACCATATTGAATTATGAAAAACTTCACTCAGACAAGCTCTGGTACTATGAAAAATGTCACGTAAAGTCTGTTTAAACCGTCTATGGAAGAAAAGAGAGAGCCAGGTTATCAAAAATCACAGAGATAGAGGTAAAATTCTAATGAAAGGTAAAAAGCTAAGGGTTTGGAACAAGGGTTCCCACCTGTAAGTACTCTGGACGTTTGTTATTTAAAATCGATATGATCCATTAATATTTACAATTGAATTTATGTCAACCAGACGGACGTATTTTGCTCAATCAGACAAATGTCATGAATCAAATTTCTGGAAAAAATGATTGATACTTCAAATGGTTCCTTCTGGGTGTTACATGTTTTGTTGTACCATTTCGAACGAGCGATGGTGTTAAACTATATATGGGATCTGGTCTACGAAAAGGTACCTAAGATCGGAAAAATTATTTTTGTTTTCTTAACTAATTTTATAGAAAATGCAATCCTCTGTTCAATGAAAGAACCTAGAGACTCCGAATTTAATTTATTATGATTCAAATTACACTTGATGTTTGAAAGAAATTATATAAAAAAAACGTTATACGAGTACATATCAAATTTTTTTGGTTATTTTTTAGGTTTTTTCATAACTGAGTTTCAATTTATTGCATTCCTTGACACAACTAGCTTGTTTGGAAAACCTCCATACCGACTTTTATAACGGCCTAAAATTTTCTTTCTTGGGAATTTTCACTCGAATACAATACGTACGTAACGGAAGTTTGCTGAAAAGTAGAGAGGACGACAAAAAGAAGCAAGTAGTAATATTTCATAATATTTATCAGCTGTCTTATAGAAAAGTGTTTTTGTGAGTGTTTTATGTTGGCTTTTCATTGAATCAGGTTTTTGATCACAATGGCACTGCAAAATATTTCGCTACAAAAAGCCGTGATAGAAACAATCATGTACAAATTTAACAGAAATGTCAGTTCAGCTGACTGAAATGGCTATGGTGGTGAACTAATTTTAATTTGATTTCATCTTATTGATTATGGGGCAAACTCAATGAATTTTATTGTTTAGTATATACAATGTACCTTATATGCCTTTCACTTTTGCGGCTCGCCTTTACTTTTTTAATTCCTTTAAAGTGAAATTGTCACGTACTAATCAAATTTAAAATTCATTGAGATGCTCCCGATTGATTCCATTTAGGATTTCATCTAAGATAAAATCAATATGTTGCTCTCGTCATTGGCACCAAATGACAAATGATAAAAATCATGCGGTAGCTGTCAAAAAAATTAAATCAAATACATGTGTCAGTAAGAAGTTGTGCGACTGCCAACTACACAACTCCTCGATGAAACATATACATATGTAGAATCTCTAAAATCTGAAAAGAATAACACGCATTAGAGCGGGGAGAATATAAAATCTAAGTGATTTTGAATTGCCAAAACGAATGAAGAAAAATAACAACCGACCCAAGCAACCAAAAATCGTCATGATGAATTCCCGAAAATCGCATATTGTTATTTGCCATGTAATATTTATATATTTTATTCACGTATTTCTAACATTTTCCCCCATTTGGCCATTGTTTTGGCAATTTTCATATATTCGTTGACAGCAACAAAAGCTGCAACAACATCAACAACAACAACAGAATCAGCAACAGTAGTGGCAACAATTGTATCATCCATTGTGCCAACATTGTAGACATAATGTTATTGGTAAATTCCCCCGGGAAAAAAGTTGACAAATCTTTTAGACGAACCAACACAATCATACACGCGCCGTCAAAACTGATAACAACACACAAAAAAAAACCGAAGTGAAAAGAATATTGATAACGTATTCGCAAGGAGGGCGATACAGAGTGAGAAAGAATGATAATACTCAAAAATCAAATACCAGCCATCATTCTAACGATTGAACAGAAATCAAATGAAAAATTGCAGATTCATGTTGTGAAATCAAATTTTGATCATTCACCGAGGACACGTACGAAAGTAACCGTACTTTTCCCCCCCGCCCAACATAGGTGTGTGTGGGAGGAGGTTCCGGTTGCTGCAGGTTGGGGTGGGTCCTAAATGACTAATGGTTGAAGTTTAACGTAAGATTGACAGTTTGTTTTGTGGTGGAATCTTTTTGTAGACGGCTATTTTGAACAGCACTTTTTAGAAAATTAAACATATTCTTTCATGCAAAGTGGAAATTTATATGTAAGTGGTTTAACGGGAATTTATTTACTACGTTACGTTATAAACATGTTAAGCCTACCAGTTCGATTTATTTTGATCAAACCCAAGCTGATGCAGAAATTTCAGTCAGATGTATTAAGTTATATATGTATATCCTTAGTGATGGGTAAAAAGGCTTTAATCCGGTTATGGACAGCAAGCTAGGAAAGATTTATGCATATGTCTTTTAAAACCCTACAAAAATTGCAAATTGAAATTTGTGTACATAAAATTTTTTTGTAAGATGGGACAAATTGCTGTGCACAGCAGGAAATTCGGCCCGACACTATTCCTGATGATTCCCGAGAAAACGGTGAGTGATGAGGCAATATGAGGGTCACGTTCGGATTCAGGAGGTAATTTTAAATAATTTGATCAAATACACAGTGCAATACCCAGTTCAAAATAATTTGATGAATGGAAAAGTGAAACTGTTGCTTAAGTAAGGAAATGTAATTGTAAGGATTGTAATTCTTGATTTTTTTAAGTTTGTTTCAGCTAAAATGTGACAAATTCCCCTATACGATACTTAATAACTTCAAATCGATATTAAATTATTATGGCATGTAACTTGACAAAACGAATGATGTATAACTTCTTGTTTTTGGGTCTGTTTTCACGTGCAGTTCTCAGAATTAAGTCCCAAATCAACGAGCAAATTCTAAGCAAGATTTACGGTTGTAAAAATCTGACTTAAGAATGAGTATGGGCTAAGTCGGGTTCCTCCCATACAAAATAACCTATAATATTTTTGGAAAAATAATATTTCTTCCATAATTGCGAAACCGAAAAACTGGAGGATATTAAAATTTGATCAGTTAATTTATCTTGATATTGTAGAAAATCGAACCATGTGGCACACCCTTTCTAGTATCTCGCACACAAATGACAGAATTTGCCCCCATAGTTCTACTTTCATATCTTTTTTGTTAGTACACTGAATTAGAGATTATTGAACGTTGATTTACGAAAAAAAAGTAGACAAGTTGTGCTGCTACCTACAGGTATATCCTATACAAATTAGTCAATTTCGAAAACAATTTCGTTAAAAAAAAACTCAAAACGTAGAATATAAACTATTTTATGTATTATGGTTTCTTTTAAAATTTGTGTATAAGACAATTTTAAACGAATAAAAAGAGACACAACATCGACTCTTGAAGCTAAAAATAAACGCTTGGTGGACAAACTTTTTCATCTAAAAATCATTAACACAAAAGAAAAATATAAATTTACAAACAAAATAGCAATGGCACCGAGAATATATGGACTTCCGAAGATTCATAAAGACGGTATCCCCTTACGACCAATTTGTTCATCAACAAATTCGGCTGCTTATGAATTGAGCAAATTCATTATTGACATTCTCAAGAATTTGACGAAAAACTCAACATACAATGTAAAAGACGCGAGAGAATTTAATGATAGGGTTAATCATACGCATATTGAGGACGACGAAATACTTATACGAAATACGTATCCCTTTTTCCCAGTATACCGGTGAATTTGGCCATCAAGACGGAAGAAAACAATTGGGAAACAATATCACAGTACACTGAGATCCCAAAAGATCTTTTTATGGATATACTGACTTTTTGTATAAAGGGCACGCGTTATTTTAAGTATAGGGACAGCTTTTACGAGCAGAAAAAAGGAATGCCCATGGGCTCACCGGCTTCGCCGATAATTGCTGACATAATAATGGAGGAGGAGCTTTTAAATAAAAGTATGGACAAAATGAATAGGAAACCACGTTTGATGACCAAATATGTAGACGATCTATTTGGCATTATCAAAAAAGACGAAGTGGAAAATACATTACGTATTTTAAATGAATTTTGCGGACAAATCAAATTTACAAAAGAAGAGGATGCGGACAATAAATTGCCTTTTTTGGACTCGATAGTCCTAAGACACGAAAACCTTTTAAAATTGGATTGGTATCAAAAACCAACATCGTCAAATAGAATAATAAATTATTATTCCAATCATCCAAGGAGAACGGTAATAAACACCGCAACAAATTTCATACGAAGAGTGCTAGGGATAAGCGATGATGCCTTTCATAAAAAGTACATATTAAAAATTAAGAAAATAATAAGGGCGAACTGTTTCCCTGGCAGAATTTAATTACATATGCAAAAAGTACAGGCAACAAAAAGGACATGGAACCACCCACGAAATTTTATAAATCAACAACATATATACAACATCAATAATCGTGATACCACATCAACCATCATTTAGACCGTTTCATACAGTCAATAGTTTATTCAGTAAAATAAAATCTATTATCGAAAAGGAGGACAATTCGAACGTCGTATACAAGATTAAATGTAACGGTGACATGTCCAACATATGCAAGAAAGTATATGTTGGCACTACAAAATCAAAACTGAAAACAAGACTGACCAAAACTGACCAAAAAGCTACTGACAAACCACTGGAGCAAAAAACAGCACTCGCCGCCCACTGTTCTACGACCGGACACGCTCCCGACTTTGACGAGGTTGAAATATTAACGGAAGAGAATAACTACACTAGACGTTACACTCTGGAAATGCTGCATATAATCGACGTTCCTGAGGAAAAGAGACTAAACTATAAACGGGACAAGGAGCAAGTGGCTCACATACACCGACACACGGTCAAGAAACACAAAAATATTAAAAATTTAGCAGTTCGTATTGACACCTAAAAGAAGTCGGATCTCAGTTTTATTTTTTATTTTCTTTGTATTACAATGTAAATATAAATGTGTTTTAATATTTGTTAGTGTTTACATACTGAATGTTTGTTATTTCTTGTTTTAGTGAAAATATCCCCTGTAGATGGTGAACGATGTTCACCGAAATATTGGGAACCAATAAATAAATAAAAATAAATCTAACCTACATCCAGATTTTTATTTACGACCTCAAGCCGAATTAACAAATTACAAAATTTACATATAAAAAGGGCAACTATAACACTTTTAACATTTGTGTATAAGTTAATAAGAGAGTTGTTCCTTTGTTTACATTTGTTGCCGAATTAATTAACATTTTTACACCGTAAACTTTCTTAGGGTCAAAACCTTTCAAACCTTTAGTCCTATGACCGAAAGTCCTATCTTCAACAGTAGGCAGGCATATAATAATGTATAAGTAACTAGCTTTCCGCGTTGCTTCACCCATACTTACAATGAATCTTCTTATGAGTTTTATCAATACCGCTAAAATAAGAGAACGAACGAACACCGCGTTTATGTGATTGTAGCTTTATCCTATTGCGTTGGTCGAAGTGATTGTACCGCTTTAGTTCCCTTTTATCCCTAAAAGTACGAATTTCAAAAGATACATTCTTATCGCACAACTAAAATGAATTGGTACCTCCTCTAATTCTATAGGAAGCATGTCCATATACGATTATAGCTTTAGCCGTTTTGTGTGGCTGACGGTACCAGTTTTATCCCTTTTCGGCCGAATTTCTAAAAACCCCCATCTGGCGGCTCTCTAATTCAATAAAGAGCAATTCTATATACATTTTCGTAACTCTACCTTTAGGCATTTGGTCCGGGCGATAGTACAAGTTATATCCCTTTTCGGAATTTTTACAACTAAAGAACAAATTTCGAAAAATTAATTCACATCGCACAACTAAAATATTCACTTACATTTTTGCGACTATACCTTTTGCCGTTTAGTATCAGTTTTATCCCTTTTTGGTCTTTGTTACCTCTAATAGGTAAAAATTTCGAAAACCATCATTGCTTCGTTCTAATTCTATAGGAGGTACCGCCCATTTCCCAGCGAGACGTAATCCCACTTCTACCATTTACATATGTGGAAATCTCGTCCTTATACCCTACAAGGCCCGTAAAATATGATCGCTTGAAATTTTGGTTTGTTTGGGCGGTGCCACGCCCTTTTCTAATTTTGTTTTCATGTAGTCTATGATAAACGCCCTACACAGTGAAAATTTTGTTGCAATCTATCCATTTATTTCGCCGAGATAACGATTTTCAAATGATATATACCCTCATCTCTAAGGGTGATGGTATAATCAGTAGATTTCAATAAGTCACAACATAGACAATATCATACATAGGGTAAGGGTATTTATCAGTCAGTTTACCTGACTGAAATTTCTGTACTGCTTTAACAACGGCATATATACACAAATGACATCTGAAATTGTTAAGCAATTCCCTTTCCTTCAATATATTCTGTTAGAACTTGATTATAAAATTTCATTAAGACGTTAACCTATTTGGCCGCATTCAACATTTTGTTTTAAAATAAATATCTGCAATGAGTCTCTCTATTAGAAAACTCTTGTACAGAAATGTCTTCAACAACTCGACGTGCCACCATCATCAATGAAAATATATTGTAGTCCTCAAATATGATGATTTCTAAATATTTTTGTGCAAATGTTCAGGAACATTAATATTGTGGCCGCAGATGTGAAACTGTATTTTAATTTGTAATTGTTATTTTTCGTAAACACTCCTGGTGGTACAATTTTGCAGCATCCCTTACCTATCGCATCCTTGTGCTGAACAATCAAATTGGTTTTCGTTTTCTCAAGATTTCACTAACATTAACAGTTTCGAACAACAACAAGAGCAACACAAATGTGACCAATGAACAAGTGCTGCGAAGGCAAAGCGTTTTTAATAAAGATAAAGATGCGAAAGTTCCGTGAAACCATACCGGATCTGTGATAACTAACAACCAACAATAACGGCATAATGTGTTGGGAAAACTTTACTGATTTTCAAATATTAATTTACCACTTAAGGAAAAATGTGCACATAGCTACAGTCTGTGCCATCGAAGAGTTTCGTGAAAGTTGTATTTAAGTTAGCACTTTGAAAGTTGGAAAAATTAATAAAGCAATAAATTACGATGGCATTGTAAGAAATAAATTTATTAAATCATCCAGCATTAGTTATTAATATTCACTCACCCTCAAATTTACTATGAAAATGTTTAAAAGAGTCACTTTATAACATTCACCATTACTGGCTAAAAAAAGCATCGTAGCCATTGCTACTTGACAGACTATGGTAAAATCAAAATGATATTGTTTTCTATTAAAAACTCCAAATATATGCATAATTACAGCAATATACATACGTTGTATAGCTTTTCAAATTATATGAGTTGACAATATACATTGACAGTTCATTGACAGATACCTAATGACGGACTTTTTCATATTGATAGACAGATAAAATACAAGAAATGAAATAAATAACAAAAAAAAGTGTTTCAAGGACATTTTACGCCATTATAATTTATTTACATAAAGGGATGAGGGTGTGCTATAGGGTGGATCCTCATTTGGTTTTCAACTCCAATGATGTTAGCATAAATTATATATCCTAAGGCTCACGTCAACCAATGCCGAATTGATTCCAATCTATTAGCAACATGTGAACAGAGCCAAATTTGGAAAACACTATTTCATTAAAATATAAAAAAAACTATAGAAATTTCAGTCAGGTAAGCTAACTGATAAATACTATCACCCAATATAAGATATTGTTTTAGCCTTAAGTAATTGAAATTATTCGATTTTAAATTAAAATAAAATTACTTATGTATTATTTTTTGCTGCTTATGAAGCAAAACCGTAACAATTTGACTTATTCGTATAGGAGGTAGAATTAGGGTCAGCACAACGTGTCTGATTTGTTTTTTTGTAAATCAACGTTCAATTAATGCTTATGTTAGCAAAATTTGACTGAGTTCAGTGTAAATACAACTATGATATGAATGTAAAAGGGGAAATATCGGTTATTTATGTGGGAGGTACCAAAAGGGGTGTGTCAAATATTTAGGTTCTCTGAGGTTTTGCCTCCTTTTACACAATAAATTAACTGACCTGTCGGTTTAGAGTAATACTAATTTTCCAAAAATAGTTCATTTTGTATGGGAGGTACCAGAAAGGGTGAACCGGTATAGTTCTTATTCAGTTCTGATTCCAATTTTTATAAACGTACAACTTACAACACATTACTGAATTCAGTGTACTTACAAAAAAAGATATGTATGTAAGACTGTGAGAGAGTATTCGGTCTTTTTTGTATGGGAAGTACCAGAAGAGGCCTTGCAAAGGTTACGGGTTTCTTTGAGTATCCTCCGGTCGTCCGTGTGAAAGTTATGAAAGAAATAGAAATTATCCAAAATTAAGTAATTTTGTATGGCAGGTACCAGAAGGGTTGGGGCTATACTGCCCATTTACAATCCCGTTAGTTCGTTTTAAAAAATATTAATACTGGTAAATTTCCATACCGATCAGTTAAGGTTTACTCGAGTTATCCTGCTCACCAGCCATTCAGCCAGCCAGACAGACGGACATAGCTCAATCGTCTTAAAAAGTCCTGAAACGAATTTGGTCTTAAGATACTTGGGGTCTTACTCGTCTTCTTCAATACGTCACACTTTTTTTCGTATCAAATGATATATACCCTCATCCCTAAGGGCGATGGTATTAATATTCAGTGTTTCTGTGCACGATTTTAGTTTTATTTTTGAAACTGTTTGTATCTTCCGGCGCGGTGAACGCCATTCTTAAATAAAAACAATTATAAAAACATGCGCCTGCAGGAAATATATAACCGCTTCCGTGCTCATGACATTAAAATTGTTTCGGGAGCTTTAAACGATGAAATAGGAAGGCAAAATAATCTTTTTTCGGCAGTTGGAAAATTCAGTCAACCCAACAACTTCACCAAAAACGGGTTCTGACTGGTAAGCTTCGGGTCGCACAGTGTGACTTTTGTCACTTTTAGGATGCCAAAAGTCAAAAAAAAAATGTCCCCGATCGATATGAATTTTTAGCATATGGTAAACAAGAGTACTTATGTTACGAAAATGTATTCAAAACAAAACAACAATTAACATGATAACAGTTATCAAAATTGTGTCACTGTGACAAGTGTAGTAAATCAGTTCATAGTTTTAATTTTTTGTTGATCTTTGCGGTGGCATTACTTTTTTTTGGCAAAATATTTTTACAAAATTCTTTTTGCTATATTTAAGTTGGAATCTTTTTTTATAAAGACGTAAGTTTCTGAAGCTTTAACGTTATTATTTCATGTTTTATCAATGAAAATATGCAATCACTAAAAATTGAGTAATTTTTAAAAATGTTTATTTTTCGATAGAGAAAAACTTGCATGATTCTGTAGAATTCTGTTAAGTGATTATATGGAGATTGAAGGTTTATATATCTAGTTTCAGATTCAACAATAAGTTTTTGCTCCTTTTTGCTCCATTTTGCAATATTTAGATTTGTTGGCGGAAATATCACTCCGTCAACTTAATCTATTCATAAAAATTCTTAATATTTAAATTTTTTCTTTTATTACTATTAATTTTTAATTACTTAAATATACTTAATTTTGTTTAGTTATACATTTTATTGAAATAGGTACTTGAAATTTATATCTATAATGATTGCTCCAAATATTATTAGGATAGGTACTTGCATTTAGATGTATATCGATTGCTCTAAATATTAGTGTAAAATAGGTACCTTATTTATATACTTGTATATTTAAGTTGTGGCCGCCTGACAACTGCGGTTCAGATCTATTCTAATCTTCAACAAGTTCCTTATCGGAACGACAACTTGACGAAAGCATGCTTGCTTTCGGAATTTCCCCTTTACATTCGTGGATACGATGTATGAAATGTATGCTACACATCGCTTATCGAATGCAAATGAAGACATGGTGTGTACGGGGCGAAGAAAATAAGGAGAAGATGAAAAAGAAAAAAGAATATATTCAAAATAGATTCAGAAAGGAAGTTGGTCTTTTAATTGATATGCCAAAACAAAAATCAGGCAATACAAATGATGGTCACATGATGGAACCTGCATAGGTTCTGGATTTCAAATTAATTCTGTAGCTTTTGACCGCTTCGTCACAGATACCAGAGAATTGTACTTATCAGAATATGCATGGTACCCGAAAAACATCTAGAATTGAAAGTAATTTGGATTTGTTGCACAGATTGCTCATATCGTCAGACCGCTTTATATGCAGCTTGCGGAAAGTTACTAACACAAAGCGACGAGCATTACCAAAAGAAGTTATTGGTTTATTAGCAGTACCGGAATACGGAAACGATATTGACTCGGAGTAATTGTTTTTATTTCCAGATTACTTTTTTTTAATATGAAATTTAAATTTGTTTTCAAAAATATATATTAATCATCTGAAAACAACTACTAATTCAAGACATTTGTGTGCGTTGGAGATTTATTTATTTTATTGTATTATTTATATTTATTTATTACTAGCTGTCCGGGCAGACTTCGTCCTGCCTAAAGAAGTATTGACTGAAATTTAATTTTTTTTGGTTGGAATAAATCTTCGGGTTGTGTTAGTTTCTTTTGATATTCACATCGAAATTTAACAAAAATTTGAGGTATATTAAAACATAATATAGTTTTAATGACAGAAATTTATTGTAATGCTTTTGATAATAGAGTATGTATGAAAGAACCAAAGATGTGTACATATTTTAATCAGTGGGCCATTCTACACGTGAACATGCAACATAAAGGTGTTCATGCGAAAATTTTGGATTTTTCAAATTTGAATAGACTGTCCCTCAGATTTATTGAATGTCATTGCAAATTTTAACCGTAGTCAATTTTAACTGTAGTCATTTAAATCTAACGGCTAATCTGTGGGTATCATTGTTATACATAGTAGCAACACTTCAGTTCCCTTATATTTTCTGGGTAAATTAATTTAAGAAGGATAACTCAATCATGTATTGCTTCTTAAATCCTATAATACGCGATCAAGGGGTTTGAACGATTTTTTGTGTGTCATAGTACACTCACCTCTTATTATGATTTGACATGTTTGCAAAATTTTTTAACTTGATAACTCATGTGCGGTTCTCGGAAAATTTAAATTTTTTGCTCTATTCTGCAACATCCAAAATAGCTGCGCAATACAGGAGGATGCAATAGCCAACGCGATCAAACATTTTGCAAAATCAACAATATCAAAACCCATTGGTGCAATAAGGAAATAAAATCCTCCACACTCATTCGTAACTGCTAATATTACACTGTTGTATGACGTTCGTCGATCTAAATGTAATAGAATGCAGATTTGAGAAATGTTTAAATTCGTGATTATTCGATTTTTTTTTGCCGTAGATCTCAGTTACATACACCACTGATCTCAAAAAATTGCATACCAAATATCAATACGAATAGTGCTGCAGTCCTTCAGCTATTGCTTTTGGGAAACAGAATTTAGCAGGTCTACCCCTTATGCTTGATCACGAATATTGGTGTTTATTCCACATCCTATTTCAAATACCCCCTTTTTCTTTAGAATACGTATGTATATTAACCCTAATCGAATCCACAACAAATTCCATTACAATTCGCAAAATTACGCCCTACGGACGGAGCCACGCCTAATGATCTAGGCCATCAGATATTGCACTTTTACAAATTAGGTCCTATGAGTAGGGCTATTCCTACTAATCTAGTACTTCAGATACCGCACTTTAACAAATTAGCTCATGGGGGCGGGATCACGCCTTATAATCTAATCCTGCCAGTTTTTGACCTGATAATATTGCATCCACACCTGATTTAAAGTCACTTATTTTAGTAGTACGCCAGATATTGCATTTTTGTTAATGGGGTGGAATGGATTGGCCTCACCTCAAAGACATCAGTTAAATGCTGTAGCATCCACTGAGTTTCAAACAAACTCAATTTAAATCTTATATACATACATAAATATACCATGTGTCTGTGTCATTTGAAAATTCAAATATTGAGAAATTTAACATAGACATACTATTTAAATTTTCACAATTTAAAACATTTGAACATTTTTTGTATAGGAAAATCGAAAATCGACTCAATAAATGGACCACATGATTCAAATGCAATGTTTAAGTAACCTATAACGATCCTCGAAAGATTGTCTTTCTATTGATGCCGGTTTGTTGCACATCGGTTGGGTGGTTTTTACGTCTATAGTGGACATACGTAGAAACAAATGTTCACTTTTATATATATAGATTACTTTATTATTTATAGATAGATAGATACTTCAATGTTATTTGTGATGCGGTTGTTTTTTTACTGTTTATTGTTTTGTTTTGCCTGCAGTGTTGCAGAGATGTTTTAAATTTGGTTCTTTTTGTCAAAAGTAAATAATTGTCGTTCATTTTAAGTTATTAATATACCACTAGTTATTTTATATGTAATAAAGTAACTATTGTGGTTCTTAATAAATACATTGAAGATAAACTGTTGTTTTCGTGTGTCTTTAATTTTTGTTCTTGGTGGTTCGAAAGCCAATTGTTGTTGAAACAGTGTGTATCTAAAAATTTAGTGAAATTACAATTATTTTTATTTCTTTCCGCCCCAATAAGTGCTATTAAATTAGATATTTTGGTATTTTGAAAATACACCTTATATGGGGGGTTGCCAAAAAAGTGGGCGGACCACGCCCATTTTTTTTGTCCAATTCTATATCGATCTCATCATTATTATTGCTAAATTTCATTGCCATATCTATTTTTATTTGACTGTTACGACTTTTGGCATCCTAAAAGTGACAAAAGTCACACTGTGGGTCGCCAAGAAACATAGTAGTGATTTCCTGGACAACTCCTGACCAAAAGACTAGAAACCAGATTGATTACGTGCCAATCGATGGGAGGCATGTTTCAAAAGCTTTGGATGTGCGTGAGATGCGCGGTGCAAATATTGACTAAGATCACAACCTATCTGCAGCCAAGGTAGGTACGCGATTAAGTAGCGCTGAAACCCCCTCGTAACTAAATGCAAACGAAGCTAGACATTGCAAAGCTGAATACCACCGATATAGCCAATGCCTACCCCAATGAACTCTCTCAATTACTACAAACAAACCTCCCTAATTTTGATGTTCCCCACACACACTGGCAGTATTCTGCGAATTCTAAGACCAGTGCCGCAACGAGCAAGCCCTGTACTATGAGGAATGTCCTTAAATGTCTGAGGAACTGAATGCTGCATATAATGCAAAATCGCAGCCAATAGTAACGCATGCGGTTACGGAACGATATATTGAGAAGGGACGAGAGATGAAACGCTTCTTCAGGCAGAAAAGCGTTTATGGAAGAAAAGAGGATCCATGATATCAAAAAGTCCAGAAATAGGGATGAAGCCCGAAAGCTTAAACGCAAAGGATTTGGAACAGTTATCCCCAACTTATAGGACACAGATGGAAATCTGGTCACGGGCAAGCAGAGTGTACTGCACATATGGAGGAAACAGATTCGTACTCTCTTCATTACCCAAGGTAGCATAAGTAACGAAATCACGCCAACCATCAAGGACGGAGTCGGCTTTAAACAATAATGCTGCAAGAGTCGATGGACGGTTGGCTGGTGGCTATGAGCTAGCAAAGTGAATGCAAAAGCGCATAAACACGATTTGGCTAAAAAAAATGTATGCCCGATGATTGAAATCTTAGTATTCTATGTCTTGTGCTTGAGAAATGAGATCCAAATATTTACACAACGGCAAATCCTGGACGACAGAAAATGTAAGATGCTATGGCTGAGTTTGGTATCCCAGCAAGGCTGATGCGACTTTGCTGGACGGCAACGACCGACACGAATTCTTTAAGCGAGACTTTAGGCAAGGCTATGGTCAGTCATGCGATATCTTTAACGTCGCATAGTGGTGCCTTATCAAAATAATTTTTTTTAATGCAAAAATCCGGAAAATGAAATCAAGAAATGTTTTCAGCTTTAATTAATAAAAAAATTTGTTGACTTGAGCAATAAATTTTGCGGGTTTTTGCAGAATACGTAGTAAAATCGATTTAAATATCGAAGAAGAGTTCTAAAAATCGAAAAAAAAATCTAATATTCTAGATGTAAGGAAAATGAGCGTGGCAGTGATCCATTTTTTATCCAGTAATATTGTTTGGTTTAAAATAGGAGGCTCTACTATCCTATCAAATATCATTTAGATCGAATTAGAATTGCGAGATTTGAAAATTACAGTTGTATGGGAGGTGGGCGTAGCAATAGTTTGATTGTGACCAAAATTTAAAATTTTCTTAACCTTAAAATTATCGTGTGTGTCAAATTTCATCCCTCTAAGATTACTCCTTCTATTTTTTCCAAAAAATTTATGAGGCGGCACCACTGCGCTTCGTAATGGAGATGATTCTGCAGAGGGCTGCAGTAAACACGACTGGTACTATTTTTAATAAAAGTCAAGTTCTGCTTGCATATGCCAATGAAATTGGCCATGTTACTGCGGCCTTTGCAAGGTAACAAAGGTAATAAATGAGGACAAAAACAAGTTCTTTGTTTCATAAAAAGGGAATCTACTTGTTTGGGACGCTGCGTGAATGTTGAAAACAATAACTATGAAATGGTTGATGATGTTGCCTACCTAGGCTCTGCCGTAAACAAACAAATCAAGCAATTTAATAACAAAACCCTATCTCAACTAACAAAGATCAAACTCTGCCAGAAACTGATCCTACCTGTCTTGATCTACAGCACAGAATCCTTGATAAAGACACAAGAGGATAAATATATTATTGAAGTCTGCGTGATAAATATACTATGCAAAATATTTGGACCCATCATCGTTAACAGCGAGTACTGTCATTGAATCAACCCTGAGTTGTATAACTACAGCGACGTAGTCAAGTGGGTCCCTGCGTGGTTTAGATTCAGAATTGGAATAGGATACGCTTATACTGGATTCGTTTATGTTTATGTGTTTTGTTGCCACTGAATAAAAAGAAGATGTCGAGATAATCGAGGCCCAAAATAGGCCGCAATTCCTCGAAATCACACACCTTCCCTTAATTTCACTTAGTGAAAACTCTCAAAGCGCTCCCTCGAAGAACAAAGATCCAACTCTACCAGACTCTGATCATACTTGTCTTGCTCTACAGCACAGAATCCTACGTAATTACACAAGCGTAACATTCGATTCTGGGATTCTTAGAGAGGAAAATACTTCGCAAAATAGTGGGAGCCATCATCGTTAACGGCGAGTATGGTCGTCGAATGAACCACAAGCTGCATGAGCTGTACAACGACATCGACGTTGGCAAGCGCGTCGAAATAGACGGAATGCGCTGGATTGGACACGTTGTACGAATGGATGAAAATGTTCCAGCTCGAAAGGTCTTCATCAACAAGCTCGATGGGCGGCGCAGGAGGGGCCGACCAAAACTTCGTTGATGGAAGAGCTGTAATCTACACTTGGTGTGACTAACTCTCTACAGAGCGCAAAAGACCGAAGCGCTTGAAATTCTTTTCTACGAACAGCTACTGTTAGATGAATATCTGTTGCTGCTAACAATGAAGAAGAAGAAGAAAACTCTTTAAAATAGTAAATTATGAGCCTTCGTAAAATTTACTCCAAAATATTAGCTATAGACATAATTGAAAACTTGTTTAAGTATTAAACTTTCAAATTTTTTGGGGTTTTCCAATTATTTTCGGCCCTAATAATGTGCACACATTTATGTTTAAATATGTTTCGCAAATATGAGTAATGTAGTCCCATTTACAACCCAATTCTCTACATCAAAATAGACAGATGATTTCTTACGGTATTGCCCAGGATTTTGGGAAATCTTCTTTAAATGTTAAGAGTTTGTTTGTGCGCAAGAAGGAATGATGAATGCAAAACACAATTCTTAAGGGGATATGTCTCTCAAGTATTTATCAATCAATGTCAATTCTCGTACAAAACAAAATCTATAAACAATTTCCTTTCTCATCTGTGGATATATTCATATTTATTTTGAATATCATAGAGCTTCATGTTTGATTCAGTTGTCATTGCGTAAAATAGAGATTTTATAGATATAAATTTACTTTTATTTTCTTGAACGTAGGGTGGTGCGGAGGGTATGATGAATATGTTATAAATTATATTATAAGTATAAGCCGGTGGCGTGCCCCCCACCGCATTCTTCACTCGTTGCAATGTATTCTCTAGTACACCACTTTGTTTATTGACTTATGAACAGAAACAGAGATAGAGAGAGTAGCGAGGCTGGTTATGCAGCTGGACTAGGGCGCGCAAAACAAACATACTTGATACATTTTATTCAAAAATTTTCAAAAGTGAAATAATGCCATAATGGCTTTATTTCACACCCTCTGGGGTAATAAAGCCATATGGTCTAATTTCAAAATCGAATGAGAAATAAAGCCATATGGCAATTAACTAACTAACCAACTCTCTCAATTACTTCAAACAAACCCCCTTAATTCTAATATTCCCAACACACAGAGACAGCATATTGCGAATTCTACAATCACTGCCGCATCAACCGTACTGGGGTATAAAAGCCACGCTCAGACAAGCCCTGGTACGATGAGGAACGTCGCGAAATGTCTAGGGAAAAATATGCTGCATACAGGGCAAAACTTCCGTTAATGGCAACGCAATTAGTGACGGAGCCATATAATGAGAAGAGGAGGGAGATGAAACGACTCTTCAGGCGGCAAATGCGTCTATGGAAAAAAAGCCAGGATATCGAAAATTACAGGGATTGAAGTGAAGACCGAAAGTTCTACCAAAAGCTTAAAAGCAAAGGTTTTGGAACAGGGATTCCCACCTGTAAAGACAGAGATTGACTTCTAGTCACGGATACACAGATTGTACTCTAAATAGACAGCATACGTGACGAAATCACAGCGATCATCGACAACGGAGTAGATTGTCCATCACCAAACCGAAACAAGATCAGCACGGCAATATCACGGCATAAATATAATACGGAATTGAAAGAATTAAGCTGGTGCGTTCAACGTTAAAACGGTGACATATGTCCAACTATCCCAAGATCAGTCGTTTACCCATCGCATACAAGGTAATGAAAGTAATCATGCAGAAGGCTATAGTAAATACGACTGGAACTATCGAGGACTAAGGGATGTTACCGCGACCATTGTAAGCATTGATAAATGAGGATGAAAACAAGTTATTTTTTTCAACGAACCAAGGGTCTACTCGTTTGGGATGCTTCGTGACTGTTGAAAACTTAAACTGATGAGTTTCATATCGAAACCTATAAAAAAGGGACATTTTGAACCCGACCCTCTCAGATTTTAATGAAATTTTGCATACAGCTACACAACCTCATTTTTAGTAATTGCGTTGTTGAAACTCTTTTCGAATGCTTCGTGACTGTTGAAAACTAAAACTGATGAATTTCATATCAAAACCTATAAAAAAGGGACATTTTGAACCCGACCCTCTAAAACTTAATGAAATTTTGCATACAGCTACACAACCTCATTTTTAGAAATTGCGCTGTTGGAAATATGTGGGCGTGGCAAGGTATCGAAATATTTGTAAAATGACAGTAACAGGTGCTTTTAAGCTGCGATTCTACAAATTCTTGACAAAAAACACTAAGAAATTTTCAGTCGGAGTCTCACCATCACCCTCAGTAAAACATAAAATTTTCTATTATTTTGATATTATTGATTGTTTTTGATTTTTGATTGATTTTGATAGGTACCAGAAGGGGTGTGTCTAGACTTCCAATTTCTTTTTCCAAAACTGTATCCTGCTATAGCTTTACTAAATACAGAATTTGGGCATCAGCGCGTTAAGTCTATTAACATTAATCGATTTCTAAAGTGGGCGGTACCAGATGGGGTGTGGCTAGTATTCCAGTTTTTTCTCCAAAACTCTATGCTGCTATAGCTTTACTAAATAAAGAATTTTGGTACGATCACGTTGGTTTCATTGATGTTATGTTATTACTTCATCTCCAAAGTGGGCGGAAAGATACATTTGTATGGGAGGTACCAGAAGGCATGTGACTTGACAAAATTAAAATATTTTTTCCAAAACTTTATCTTGTTATAGCTTTACTAAATACAGAATTTGGGTACGATCCCGTTGGGTGTATTGTATTATTACCCTATTTCTAAAGTGAGCGGAATGATGTATATGTATGGGATGTACCAGAAGGGGCGATGCCATGTAGCCCATTTGCAATACGGTAAGTAGTTTAGAGGAAATATAAATTCGTGCAAATTTTCAAAACATTTGGTTGCGTCTTTCGAAAGTTATCGTGAACACCAGCCGCGACAGACGGACAAGGCTCAAACGATTTAAAAAGTCATTCAAAGAAACCTAGGGTCTAAAGTGACTCCTTCAAACAGCGAAAGACCTTTATCATTGGACTTCACAAACTTTTAAGACCTCAATAGAAGTTGCTTATGCAGACGCTGACGACTACAACAAAACAAAAGGCATTAAAATGCTAAAACTATTACAGGAACTCAAAGCTTCCATTCTTTTATACCTTTCGATGAAACTTTAATAAATATTAGCAAATATTTCGAAAGCCAACAGTATTTCTTGCGAAAAATTGTATATTAAATCTAAATCTTAAAAAAAAGAATGAAAAAATTTTTTATCAAGGTTAAGTCCATATTTTTGGGGGTGTCCGAAAAATTTGATAATACGATTCTTGTTCTAATCTATTAGAATTACCAAAAAAATCTATATAACTTTAGCTACTTTATTCTTTTTTGTCACACAAAGATATCAAAATATAGGGAAGTTAACAAGTTAACACGCCCACATATTTGCATTTAAATAAAAAATTTTACAAAAAAAAAGTTACAAAAACCTTATTTTAGTTTTTAGATATGTTATATATAATATCTAAAAATATTTTTTTTGGAAAAAAAAACTTGATCTTGGAAGTGTTTTCCAAGTTTAAACTTTAATTTTTGTCACAAAATTTTTTTCAGTGTAATATAAAATTTTTATAGTGTATGTTTTTGATATATATATACCTTTCTAATGGCGCCCAAGATCTTTCAAATCGGTTGAGTCATTCCAGTAATCGCAGCTTAAAAGTACCTATTACCGTAATTTTTCAAATATTTCGATAACTTGCCACGCCCACATATTTTCAAAAATGCAATTTCTAAAAATGAGGTTGTGTTTCGGTAGGTAAAATGTAGCTGTATGCTAAATTTCATTAAAAACTGAGAGGGTCGGGTTCAATGCATATCGGTTTTGATATGAAGTTCATCAACTTTGAAGTTGTGGATGATTTTCTCTACAATGGGTCTGCCGTAAATAAAAATAAAATAAAGAGTGTTGTCTGCATACCGCTGCTACTATGCCCTAAGCAAGCGATTTAATGACAAACCATCTCCCAACGAACCGGACACTGAACCTAACTGTCTTGCTCTAAAGCGCAGAATAGTGAGTAATGATAAAAGTGTATAAATCTATTCAGGGAGTCTTTAAGAGAAAAATCCTTTTGAAAATATTTGAACGCATTATCGTTAACGGTGAGTACTGTCGTCGAATGAACCATGAACTGTATAACGACATCGGCGTAGTCAAGCGCATTCGGTCATTTGAACGCGACGTGTTGTACAAATGGATGAAATTGATCCAGGTAATATCGAGAGAGGTTAGTTAAAGAGTATGTGTGAAAGCACTCTTAAGCCTCTGAATTCAACATGCCCCTGTCTATAATACAAGTAATTGCTATACTAGCATTTGTCATCGTTAAGGACCGCAGAGATCTTGATGTCCTTAAGCAGTACCGAGTGTTCGACGGTGTTAAATCCTTTAGACGATATAAAAATTAATTTAATGGATTTGTTTTGTTAATAATTTGTTAAGCAAATTCCCAAAGTTCAGGCTGAGCAATTTTCATATTTTTGGTTTTTAATAAAAAAAAAAATCATATTTTTACAACAATCATATCTCTGTTTATGTGTTGCCAAAATGAGAAACGCCTACATACAAAATCACCATCAACCCAAAATAACCCACCCTGTAAATTATTCATAGTGCACTAAAACCATTTTCATGTTTCACGTTGTTATCTTAAATATTTATTGATAAAAATCAACTTACCCACAACAAAGTGTAATCAACTTGTGTACAAAAAATATGAAAGGTGTTATTAGAAGATGATGAATCCACGTCCCACAGGAAACCAGATGGCGATGCGTGGGGGTGGAACTGGAGATATACATTGCCCAGTACATCTTTATTATCTCATTTCATATCAAATTGTCTATGACAAATGCCCGCAAAATTTTGATGTCTCTGCTCTGCTGCGTTAAAATAAGGATAATAAATTGTTTTTATATGTGTCACCGTTGAGGGTCATTTATCATATCTTCCCATCACTTTAGATCACATCGATTCGTATCACATCAATCTCGAATGAAGACTTGGAATGTTTTTAAGGGTATAACGTAGAAAAAAACAACAACAAAATATTGGCAGCAATATTTTATGTGAGAAAATTGCACATGGTGCTCGTATTTGTGATGGACTTCATTTCTAAGGCTTAGGAATATTTGTCATTTGGTTGCACAGCGGTGAAAGTGAATTAAGATAAAAGTGTCTATTGGAGTTATTATGAGGATATAAATAAAAATAAGTAGGTTGGATCATCAATTCAATTTCATTAACTAAGGTGGAGAGCATCGTACATGAGTGAGTGTCGCAGAAAAAGGATGACAATCTTATTTATAATTTATGAAGAAATTAATAATCTTGTGAGCAAATTCATTACAGTTACATCAATCAATATAAAAATTTCGTAAATATAGTCGGGACCAATGATTAAAATATAATCATGCCTCATTTGTAGTCTTGTTTAAAAATTAGAAAAAGCAGTCATATTAATGGGTAATTAATATTTTCGTACTAAATAACCATTCTTTATAATTCGTTGTTGCGCTTCCCAAAGCCGTTATGTGTAATAGTTCGAATTTGTATACCATCACTCTTTGGCATGTTGATATATATTATTTGATGAGAGAAAAAGTGTAACGCATCACTTTTTAATACGATTGTGCGATTCCAGTCTCTCTGTCTGGGTGACTGGATGGCTGGTGAGCAGGATAACTCGAGTAAACTTTAACTAATCGGTATAAAAATCTACAAGTAGTAGTAAATGAAGTAATGTAACCCCATGTAAAATTTTGGATAGTAAATATTTCTTCAATAACATCCAGTTAAATTATTTTGTAATAGTAGACAAACCCTCAGAAAATCTACACCTCTGACGCACCCCTTCTGGTGCTACCCATATAGAGGTTGGTTAAATTGTAATGGCCGATGTTGAATGTGAACCACACCTAAATGTCATGTACTTTTCTGCATTTCATTTGACATTTCTCAATTTCAGACTAATTCAATTTGAACCATGGAAAGATACACAATCGAGCAACGCATTTAAGTTATTCAGGTATATTATGAAAATGGGCATTCAAATCAAAGTGCATATCGTGCAATTCGTGATTTTTTCGGTCAATTGAATCGTCCAAATGTGCGTACAATCGGAAACATCGTGTACAAATTTGAGCAAACCGAGTATGTAGGAGATGTGAAAACACCAGTGCATGCGCGTACAGCTGGTACTGCAGAAAATATTGCTGCTGTTCTCGATAGTGTGGCCGAAGTGCCGTCCACCTATACTCGTCGTCGTGCCTAACAATTGCACCTCTCACGCTCGTCGTTGGTGAACATTGTGCATAAAGACTTGCATTTACACGCTTACAAGGAGCAATTGACTCAAGAACTAAAGCCTGTTGACCATTTTAAACGTCGTCAATGGTCAGAATGGCGGCAGGAAATGGCAACAGTGGATAATCAATGCACCCACAAAGAGTGACTGTTTGGTGCGGTTTATGGGCTGTATTTCTTCCGAAATGAGGCCGGTCAGGCAGTTACTGCGAATGGTGTTCGCTATCGTGAGATGATAACGAACTTTGTATGGCCTGAGTTAGAAGATATTTGTTCCATACAATTGAACCAAATCATAATAAAAAGCAATGACAATAATTTCCGAAATACTTTGTGTTTTATTCAAAATCAACATCGGCTCTTTAAATTTAACCACCCTTTATAACTCAAATTGATTGCCTTTACTTTCAAGATATTACTTAATTGTCCCTTAACTCTTTCTATCTACCCGATTATGAGGTGCTAAAAAACTTCCGTCTATTCGAACTGGTCACTATCACCATCATTGCAATAACCGTCAACGTCTTGTACTATTTTCACAATATCAACATCAAATAGAAATTAAGTTGTAATAAGATTGTCATCTATTGAAACGATTTCTAGAAGAGAAATATCGCTTAGTAGACTATTGTAACATCAAAGAGCTCGAAATTCATACGATCTTTTGAAAGGGTTACCGTCGCAGAAATAAGTTGAAACATTGTAGAGTGTTCGTTATAACTGCAAAAAATTATGAAAACTAGAAAATGGGACCACATATGTTGTTCGGTATAAAAAAATTTGCTATAATAGTATACATTTATATTAAGAAAAGAAGCAAAACCGTTGGCACCAGAGAAAGTGCTCGTTATAACCGGTGTTCGTTATAGACGAACTCGACTGTATATCTTTTTTATTAGCGCTCTGACTTCAGCCATATTTTGCGATAGATGTACACTTATGAAAATTTGACTCAAGAATGAATACGGACTATGCCCATAATAATAGTTCCTATACAAATTAGTCAAATTCGCAAAAATCAATATTTTTCCAAAATTTTCTCAAAACATTGATATTAGTTTACCTCCACCCATTTTAAATTAGGGTTTTTATACCATCATCCTTAGGGATGAGGGTATATATCATTTTATAAGGGAAAAAGTGTAACGCATTAAGGGATATGAGTTGGACCAAGTATCTAAATACCAAGTTCGTTTCAGGACTTTTTGGCTCGCTGGTGAGCACTATAACTCGAGTTGGGAAATAAAGCCATATGGCTTTATAGCACGCCCATATGGCCATATGGCACGCCCCCTTATTACCTATGGCTTTATAGCACTGCGCCTACTGTTACTTCCCATATTAAAAAAAATTATTTCCCTTTACAACACATAAATGAGGTATGGGATAGCTTCTCACGTTGTTGCGAATTAACACGCTTTCTATTTAGATTCACAACAAAACGGCACCTACTAGTTTATCGACGAATGCGAACGTCACTGTTTGAAAAGCTTTTACTAGACATGCCGATCGAGTCGACAATAATACTGCGAAGTTGCTGTCGACGACAACATCGAGGGGGCCGGCAATGAAAGAAAAATGTTGATGACTGTAGCCAGGAGTCGAACCTGGGATCTCCAGCATGGTAGTCACGTGTTCTAACCACTATGCCACGGCCAGTCTTATACGGTACCTCCCATAGAAAATGACGTAATTTTGGAGGATATTTTAATTTGGTAAGTTTTATTATTTTCAAATACAGTCGACCCTCGGTTAACGAACATTTCGCACAACGAACACATTTAAAAAAAAAAACCAGTACAGAAATTTCAGTCAGGTAAACTGACTGATAAATACCATCACCCAATATAAGATATTGTTGAAGTCTTGAGTTATTGAAATGAATAGATTTTTAACTAAAATAAAATTACTTATGTACAATTTTCCCCTGCTTGTGGTGCACAATCGTCCAAAATTTTACTTATTTGTGTAGGGGGTATAGGTGCCGGTATGGTATTTATGTGAGAAATATTAATTTTTACAGTCCTTATTCATTCCTGACTCAAATTTTCATGCGTACAACTTACGAATAATTTGACTGAATTCAGTGCACTTACAAAAAAAGATATGTATGTAAGACTATGGGGGTGAGTTCGGTCCTTTGTATGGGAGGTACCAGAAGGGGTGTGTCAAATAGTTAGGTTTTCTGAGGTTTCGCCTCCTATCACAATATAAATTAACAGACTTATTTTCATTACCCCTCAAATGTGTGTTTGGAAGTTATGGAAGAATTATTAATTTTCCAAAAATAGGTCATTTTGTATGGGAGGTACCAGAAGGGGTGACCTGATATAGTTCATATTCACTCCTGATTCATATTTTCATAAGCGTACAAATTACTCATAATTTGACTGAATTCAGTGTACTTAGAAAAAAGATATGTTTGTAAGACTATGGAGGTGAGTTCGGTCATTTGTATGGGAGGTACCAGAAGGGGTGTGTCAAATAGTCAGGTTTTCTGGGGTTTTGCATCCTATAATAACATAAATTAATCGACCAATGTTCATTACCCCCCAAGAGTCCGTTTGGAAGTTATAGGAAAAATATTAATTTTCAAAAAATGGGTAATTTTGTATGGGAGGTACCAGAAGGCGTAAACTGATATAGTCCATATTCATTCCTGAGTCCTATTTTCATAAGCGAACAAACTTAAAAAAAATTAATTTCCCTTTGCACCCCATGAATGAGGTATGGGATAGCTTCTCCATTGTTGTGAACTAACACGCTTTCTATTTTTAGATTCACAACTAACGGCAAATACTTGTTTATCGACGAATGCGAACGTCAATGTTTGAGAAGCTCTTACTAGACACGACGATTGAATCGACGCTTAATACTGCGAAGTTGCTGTCAACAACATTCGAGGGGAGCCGACAATGAAAGAACATTATATTTATTTTTTTTCTTTTAAGATGACTGGAGCCAGGTTTGAACCTGTGATCTTCCGCATGGTAGTCGCGTGTTCTAACCACTATGCCACGGCCGGTCCCTTCATAAGCGAACATCATACTCAAAATTTGAGTAAATTAAGTTTACTTACAAAAAAGATATGTATGTAAAACTATAATGGTCAATTAGGTCATTTGTATGGGAGGTACCAGAAGGGGTATGGCAATGGTTTTGGTTTTTTGTCTACTTTTGCAAGATAAATAAACTGACCAAATTTAAATATCCTACGATCGTCCGTTTGGAAGTTATGAAAGAAATATAAATTATCCAAAAATAGGTAATTTTGTATGGGAGGTACCAGAAGGGGTGGGGGTATTTTGCCCATTTACAATCCCATAAGTTCGTTTTGAAAAATATTAATACTGGTAAATTTTCATACCGATCCGTTAAGGTTTACTCAAGTTATCCTGCTGACCAGCCATCCAGCCAGCCAGCCAGACAGTCGGACATAGCTCAATCGTCTTAAAAAGTCCTGAAACGAATTTGGTCTTAAGATACTTGGGGTCTAACTCGTCTCCTTTAATGCGTTACACTTTTTTTCGTATCAAATGATATTTACCCTCATCCCTAAGGGTGATGGTATAAAAATATTAGTTAAGTCTTTCTTATATTAAGGTAACGATATATAAATACCACCACCTAGATTGCGACAACAGTTCACAATATGGGGATACGATTATGATTTTACAGGCTGCCTTATTCCCCATTGTAATGGAAAATATTATGATTTCATATTATTAAAATTGACATAAATAACTAGTAAGTAATGTTAGGCACGTGCCTACCTAGACTGGTGGAATTTAAATGGTAGCATTTGAGATTAAAATTACTTTCTGTCAACGATTTATGCTTTAATTTTATTGTGGCACATTTACAAAATCTCAGTTAAGTTTTGCATTATCACATAATGACACCGACAGCAAGTTTTTTTCGTGATACATAATGAATATGTGGCCCAATGAGTAATCTAATAGATTTAGCATAATTTTTGCTTCTTGAGATTTTTGTTGACATGACAAAATACATTCGAAGAACTTTTGAATGAATTCATTGCTACAAATTATGGGACACTGGTAACAATGACATCGAGAAAATTGCATGACACCAGATGAACACTAACGGGCATAGCTGTGCTACAATGTGTGTAAGTAAATACTTTACATTTGATGAAAATGGTTTTGTTAAAAAGAATTAACCTTAATGTCTAGTAATAGACATTTAACAATATATTGTGAAACAGCATAGGTTGTGTTGAATTAAGGTACTAAGAGTTCCCCACAAAAAAAAATAAAAAATCGCACCTCACATGTAGATTGTAGGGGAAGTGAGTCTTAAATTTCAAATTTAAATTCCCTTGGATCTATGTATATAAACATGTGCACCAAGTTTTATTCAGTAAATTTTTCTATTATCTGGCCACGGAGAACACTTTGGTTGTCAGGTTACCTCTCAGCTCCAATTGTGAATCATAACCACGGACAAAGGTAGAACTAAATTAAAGAAAGCAAAACACTTTTGTCATACCCTCTTCCACTGATCGGAAATGAATATTTCGTATAAAGGATGGGGTACATTACTCGGCTTCTAAAATTTTACCTATAAATTCAAAGTATTAAAAGTTGTTTTGTCCAATAAGGACCCGGACTTTTGCACTCCCTCCACAAATTGATACAGTAACTGCGTTGGTGGCACCTTATTTAGCTAAAAATCTGTCACTTCTTATTAAAATTACAGATGTACACAATTTTTGTAGGGATTTCCAAATATATGCATAAATCTTTCCGAGATTGCCAGCCAATATCAAAAATTAACTTTCTCACCACTTAAGATATATTTAACTCACTTCATCTCACTGAAATTTTGCATTGGTTTAGTTTGTTAAGCAGTTGTACAATACTTGTCAAATAAGGAGTCTCAAAGGGTAGTCAATAAGTTTCCGTTAAATAAAATACATAAACATTTTCATCCACATCTACATACATTTACATCAATTATGTCATAGCTATTTATAATTCATTTAGCTGTAAAAGTTTATCACTTTTTATCTCCACTGTAAAACTACATGCGCAGACGAAGACGAAGTCATTGGTAGAAGACACAAAGCCTGTGACGACAATTACGTTGCGAAATCATTGCAACATTTCGTTCAAGTCGAGTTGCACTCGAGTTCAGTGGGCCACACCAAAAGGACTCCAAATTGCTGTAGAATGCTAAAATTAATTTTTTTGTCATGCACTGTTGACATTATGATGACATAGGCATGGAGAACAATGGAAGCTTCTTGCTTTGGATGCCATTATGATCTATTCTGTGGGCGTTAGTGCGATTTAAGACTTTGTTCATCAGAAAATGTATTTAGCAATGGCTGTGTTAGTCACGACATAACATAACAGATGAGATATACTACATACATTTTGTGGGAAAGTAGTTACTTATCACATAACATAACAAAACATATTAAACGAATCTTTAGAAAGCAAGTTACGAATGTTTTCTTATGTTTGGGGAATCAGCTGATTAATTGGAACTTGTTGTTTTGTTATTTGAAAAGTTTAGTGGTAATATGAAGTCTATTGAAAAATTAGAAAATTAACTAAGGCTAAATCATTTATTTCTTTATGATTCCTACCGATTAATGTCTTTATGTCCTTTATGTTTTCACTAATAACTACTATTGCACTATGTTATGTATTGTATTGTTATGTAATGCTATGTTATGTCATGTAGTGACTACCACTGCCATTAATGTATCTTACATAGTAAAATAGAATTGAAAATTCTGAACTCTAAAATTCTGACACAAAATAAGCTGCACGTGTTTCAAAATTGTTACAAGATTCCACACAGTAAGAAATGCAACCAAGAGGTTACGAACAACCAACATCCTTGGTATCATTTTCAATTCATCAGATTAGTATTTTCTGTTAAAAGAGTTAGGCTCAAACAAAACAAATATTGAAATTGCAAAACTATTTTATTTCCCATTTATATTACAGCTTACAATAGCAAATTTTTGTCAACATTCTCTTAAGATCTTTAAGAGCTTTTAGTATATCTTGTCCTTATAGAACAGTTTTAATTATGGTAATGTTTTACAGTCTTGTTGCTTTGTTTGGTTGTGTCATTGTGTTCAATGTTTTAGAATTAAATTTAGTTTGAGTTCACAATTCTTTTAATGCAATTTGTGGTAAAGTATTATTACAACAGCCAATGGCAACGCGAGCTGTTCGTGATTTAAGACTTTGTTCATCAGAAAATGTATTTAGCAATGGCTGTGTTAGTCACGACATAACATAACAGATGAGATCAGCTCATTGAATCTACTACATACATTTTGTAGGAAAGTAGTTACTTATCACATTACATAACAAAACATATTAAACAAACCTTTAGAAAACAAGTTACGAATGTTTTCTTATGTTTGGAGAATCAGCTGATTAATTGGAACTTGTTGTTTTGTTATTTGAAAAGTTTAATGGTAATATGAAGTCTATTGAAAAATTGGAAAATTAACGAAGGCTAAATAATTTATTTCTTTATGATTCCTTACGATTTCCTGATTTAATTCCTTATGCCTTTTATGTTTTCAATAATAACAGGGAGAAGAGACGAGAGGCAACTCGTCTTTTTAGAAGAAAAAAGAAGGAGCTGAAGAAGAGGCAGGATGAGTGCACTGAGTTGCTCCGAAGTAGAGGGAAAGCCCGAAAATTCCACAAGAGAGTTAAAGCGAGAATGTGTGGAACAGGGTTGCGCTACTGCAAAAACAGCGATGGTCAGCTAGTGACGGACCCGAATAACGTTCTAAAGATATGGAGAGATCACTGTAGAAATTTACTGGATACTGACACCACTCCAGAAGACCCCGCTCCAATCCATGACGATGGTATTAACTGTCCACCTCCGAGCCAGAGCGAGATACGGCAGGGCGATAGCCTGTCCTGTACACTATTTAATATAGTTATGGAGAAGGTGATGAGAAAGGCTGGTGTCAACCTGTCTGGCACCATATTCCACAAAAGCCACATGCCACTAGCCAATATATGTTTTTACGGACTTCGGCAGCGCTTTAGTAATACCACCTTGTCTCGGAATACTAAGAAACAGCTTCACCAGGTGCTAATCTCACCCGTTCTTTTGTATTCTGCCGAATCATGGGTGCTTACGACAACGGACATACAAAACCTGGGAGTATTCGAGAGAAAAGTACTCCGAAAAATGTATGGACCTATCTGGGTCGACGGCGAGTTTCGCCATCGGATGAACCATGAGCTGTATGAGCTTTACCACGACATCGACGTAGCTACAAGAGTCAGAATGCAACGACTACGATGGCTGGGTCATGTTGCCAGGATGGATGTAAATGCTCCAGCGAAAAAGGTGTTTGAAGGCGAACCTGAAGGACGGCGCAGAGCAGGGAGACCCAAACTCCATTGGAAGGACCAAGTGGTAGGCGACGTGCCACCATCTGGTAGGACTAACTGGAGAACACACGCACAAGACCGAAGCGTTTAGTACTTCAGGCCTCAAACTTATGAACCACGTTCGTAAGTTGTAATGGGCCACTTAAGTAAGTAAGTTAGTAAGTATTATTACAACCAGTACAGAAAATTCAGTCAAGTGAACTGACTGAAAAATACCATCACTAGTGTTTTTGATTTCCCGGCATTTTTCATTTCCCGGGAAATCGGGATTTTTATATGGTAACATGATCCAGGCAAAAGTTGTCATCATCGAAATGTACATGAGGAACCTTCTTAAAGAACAATAGGGCTGCTAGTAGGTTTTTTTCCTAAATTCTTACTTTTTGGGGTAAAAAGGCCAAAAAGAGATAAAACCGGTACCATTGAGCAATATCCTTATAGAATTAGAGAGCTGCACGAAGTGATTTTTCCCAATCCAAACGACTAAAGCTATTATCGCACAAATCCATATTCGAAGACATTTTTCAAAATTTGTTTTAAGTGCTAAAAATGTCCCAAAAAAGGGTAAAAGTTATTCCATCGCCCAGACCAACGGCTAAAGGTAGCATCGCAAAAATCTATATGGGAATGCTTCTTATAAAATAAGAGATCTGCATGAGGAGATTTTTTAAAATTGTTACCCCTTAAAGAAAAACATAATCAAACCTAGAATAACGGCTTATAGTAGAATAGAGTATTTATTTTAGTGAGTAGTTGTGCGCTGTGAATTCATATCAAATTGGTACCATCACCCAGACCAAATGCGGATATTGGGGCGAATATTTATTTTATGGAGCAATTGCGCGATATGAAAGAATGAATGGGATGAAACTGTTACCATCACCCAGACTAAACGGCTAAAGGTGGAATCGCGACAATTTGATTTAACACTTATTTTACATAGTAATTGAAGGGATTTTGGAGATTCGTACTCCTTGGGATAAAGAGGGGAAAAGTGTTATCATCGCTCAGACCAAACACCTATAGGTACAATCACCCAGTACACCAACAAAGAATGTTATATGTCAGTCAATTGGCTTAAAAATATTGTTTTAGAATATATGTTTGCCTATCAATAAGTAAGTTCTCATTAACTCATGCACATGGTATTGCTGATCCATTTTAGCATTTTAATACGTTCGAATTTTTCTATATATGTTAAACAAGATTTGAAACATAAACAACACAACGAGAGACGGAAGACAATAGTGATGGCCAAGAAAATAGTCAACAATTTGGTAATTTTATGGTTAAAATTTGGAACACTAAATAACTTATGGTCTTAGTGGATTTTAACTTATTAATCTGATTAAATAAGCGTAATGAAATCCCGGGAAATCCCGGTCGCATTCCCGGGATTCCGGGACAAAAAATTGGCCGGTATTCCCGGGAATTTTGTCCCGGGAATTCTCGGAACAAAAACACTAACCATCACCCTAATAATACCATACGACTATCGATCGTATGACCAGACGATATGTATAGTAAAACTGTAGAAAAGGTTACAGCCCACAATTTTAAATTTAAATTGCATATCTCTGGGTATATGGTAACTTTTTATGGGGTTACCGAAAGGGTCCTACTGAGAATCAAAGAAAAATTCTCTAATTAATTCGCACATAAATCTCAAATAAATCATAATTTCTAATGGGTAGGGTAAACCCGATTTCTTAGGTTTCACCTGTAAAAACAAAATATTAAACGTAGAACTATGGGGGTGATTTCGGTAATTTGTATGAGAGATTTCAGAATATGTGTGGCAAATTTTTTGGTTCTCTACGGTTCTGCCTACTGTTAACAGGTTATTTAACTGACAAAACTCAAATATACTGCAGTTCGAAAGTTTTGGGGGGAAATATGAATTTTCCGAAAATATGTTATTTTGTATGGGAGGTACGTACGAAAAGGGGTCGGAAATATTACAAGCTACTAACCAAAAAAATTTAAGTGAAATTATGAGGGTGAATTCGGTCATTTGTATAGGAGACATTAAGAGGGGTGGGGCAAATGTTTTGGTTTCTTAAGTATTTGTCTTCTTTTCAAACTTACTTACTTACTTAAGTGGGTTCATAAATTTGAGGCCTAAAGTATTAAAGAATTCTACACGCTTCGGTCTTCTGCGTGTGCTCTCCAGTTAGTCAAATATAACCATGTTTTGTATGTCCGTTGTCATAAGCACCCATGATTCGGCAGCATACAACAGAACGGGTAAAATAAGCACCTGGTATAGCTGTTTGTTAGTATTCCGAGATAAGGTGGTGTTACTAAAGTGCTGCCGAAGTCCGTAAAAACATCCTCCGCTTGCTTTCTTGGCTGACATTATTTTTCTTTTCTTAAGATCCGAGGTAGGTAAATTCATCTACTACCTCAAAACAATAATTGAAGGTTCGTCCCCATCGCGAGGACTCTTTGTTCGTCGAAATTATTATTTTCGTTTTGTCCTCGTTGACAGCTAAACCCATTTTTGCTGACTCCTTTTCTAGCGATGAGAAAACTGCAGTAACATCCCGCAGATTTCGGCCAATGATGTCTATATCCTCGGCATAGGCTAGTGGCATGTGGCTCTTGTGGATTTTCGTGCCAGTCATGTTGACACCAGCCTTTCTCATCACCTTCTCCACAACTATAATAAATAGTGTACAGGACAAGCTATCGCCCTGCCTGAGGCCTCTTTCCGTGTTGAATGGTTCAGACTGATCTTTACCAATCTTAACCGAGGTTTTGGTGTTTTCCAAGGTACATCTGCAAAGTCGAATTAGCTTTGTAGGAATACCAAATTCAAACAGAGCGAGACAGTCCTAATCGGAGAGTCGAAGGCAGCTTTGTAGTCGACAAAGAGGTGGTAAGTGTCGATGTGTTTTTCATGAGTTTTTTTCGTGAATTTTTTCGTAAGTTGAATATTTTATCCGTCGTAGATTTACTAGATCTAAAGCCGCACTGATATGGTCCCATTAGTTTTTCTACAATTGGCTTTAGACGTTCACACAATATGCTTGAAAGGACCTTGTACACAATTGTTAATAGGCTTATTCCACAGTAGTTCTTACATTCACTACGATCTTCTTTCTTGTATATGGGACGTAACAGACTGAGACTCCAATCCCCGGGCATGCTCTCCTCTAACCAGATGTTCACCATGAGCTGATGCATGCTCCTAATCAGCTCCTCCCCGGCTGGCTTAAACAATTAAGCGGGGAGACCATCGGCTCCAGCCGCTTTTTTGTTTTTTAGGCGGGATATTGCTACACGTATCTCGCTCTGGCTCGGAGGTGGACAGTTAATTCCATCTTCATGGATTGGAGCGGTGTCTTCTGGTGTGGTGTCCGTATCCAGTAAATTTCTGAAATGAACTCTCCATATCTTCAGAAGGTTATCCTGGTCCGTCACTAGCTGGCCATCGTTGTCCTTGCAGGAGGGCAACCCTGTTCCACGCATTCTCGCCTTAACTCTCTGGTAGAATTTTCGGGATTCCCCTCTACTTCGAAGCAACTCTGTGCACTCATACTGCCTCTTCTTCAGCTCCTTTTTCTCCGTCTAAAAAGACGAGTTGCCTCTCGTATCTTCTCCCTGTCCCGTTCACGAACAGCTCGCGTTGCCATTGGCTGCAGTTTCGCCCTGTATGCAGCAACCGTCTCTCTCGTGGCATTGCGACATTCATCATCGTACCTGACATCTTCTTGAGATGGCTTTGAGTTCCCAAGTACGCTTCTCGCAGTCCGTTCTATGGAGTCAGCTATATATTGTCATTGCGAGGTTATATCATCAAGGGTTGGAGCATTCCGTAGCAGTTGAGTTAGGTTGTTGGAGTAGGCGTCCGCAACCTCTGTGGTCTGCTGTTTACCAATGTCCAGCTTTCGTTGTGCCTAGTTACGTACGTTTTTCGTCATGCTTAGCCTTGTGCGTACCTTAACTGCCGTAAGGAAGCGATGCGTGTCTTTCATCGACTTTGATTTGGAGATAATCATATTGCCTTAAGAATATTTGTATGGTCAAATCTAGTGCTGCTAACTACCATATTTCTTGCCGCAGAGAAATCAATCAGTCTGATGCTCTTTTTTGACGTTTCGTTGTGCAGACTGAATTTTCCGTTGGTAGGCTCAAATGTTGTCTCCCTGCCTATTTTAGCATTAAAATCGCCTCTGCCAAAGACATTTCCTGGCGTCACCACGTGGAGGTACTCCGTCCGCATTAGTACCACGAATACGGAGCTCTGTGAGTAGACTTGAAGTGCAATTGGCAAGGATCACTGTGGGTTTGCCAAGTTGAACCGATCAGAGGCTTTACTTGCATCACACTCCCGATTACCTTTTATTGAACTTACTAAACTCAAAAATCTTCCAGTTCTACGTTTGGAAGTTATGGAAGAAATAATAGTCGATGTGACTGAATTCAGTGTACTTACAAAAAATATACGTATAAAAAATCATGATGGTGAATTCGGTCATTTGAAGGGGCGTGGCAAAGGTTTCGGTTTTTTAAAAATTTGTCTACAGTTACAAGATTATAAAACTTACCAAATTAAAATATACTCCACTGGGTCGATTGGAAGTTATGGAAGATATATTAGATATCAAAAAATATGTAATTTTGTATGGGACGTACCAGAACGGGTCAGTCGATATAGTCCCTATAAATTCCTGAGTCAAATTTCATAAGCTAACATCTTTCGCAAAATATGGCTTAATTAAGGGTACTTACAGAAAAGATATGTATGTAAAGCTTTGAGGGTCAAATCGATCATTTGTATGCGAGGTACCAGAAGGGGCGTGGCAAAAGCTTCGTTTTTTTTGGGGGGGATTGTCTACTATTATAAGGTAATTAAACTGACAAAACTCAAATATCCTCCAGTTGTCCGTTTTATAGAAGAAATATAAGTTTTCCAAAATGATGTCATTTTGTATGGGAGGTACCGGATGGGGTGGAGCTAGTCTGCCCATTTACAATACCATTAGTTCGTTTTGAAAAATATTTATACTGGTAAATGTTCATACGGATCAGTTAAGGTTTACTCGAGTTATAGTGCCCACCAGCCAGACAGACGGACATAACTCAATCGTCTTAAAAGTCCTGAAACGAATTTGGTCTTGTGATATCTGGGGTCTAACTCGTCTCCTTTAATGCGTTACACTTTTTCTCGTATCAAATGATATATACCCTCATCCCTAAGGGTAATGATATAAAAATGGGATTCAAAGTTGCCGCACCTTAATGCTAAGTAGGTAAATAACATCTAAACTCAGATGCAAAATTAACTGGGGTCCGCAAACTTCCCTTAAAACTCAAAAGTGGCAAGCCAACAAAACTAATTAGGAAGCCATGGTCTAAAAGAATTACATCTAAATACCCTCGTGCCTAGTGTCATGAATTTTTGTTCAGCACATTCGTCAATTGGATCACTGCAACTGCTCTGTTCTTTTGTGGGGGTGGTTTATAACTCCAAAGCTAACACAACATGTATGCTTTTTCATAATGGCTTAACCTACTTAATTTCCCTTTACACCCCATGAATGAGGTATGGGATAGCTTCACGCGTTGTGGTAAATTAACACGCAATCTATTTTTAGATTCACAACTAATGGCATCTACTTGTTTATCGACGAATGCAAACGTCACGGTTTGAGAAGCTCTTACTAGACACGCCGATTGACTCGACACTAACACTGGGCAGTTGCTGTCGACAACATTCGAGGGGAGCCGACAATGAAAGAAAAATTTATTGTTTTTTTTCTTTTAAGATGACTGGAGCCAGGAGTTGAACCTGTGATCTCCCGCATGGTAGTCGCGTGTTCTAACCACTATGCCACGGCCGGTCCTTTTCATAATGGCAACAAAATTATTTTTTATGCGCTTTTACTCGTATCTCATAGATAAACAATTCTTTGCATTGGCAGCTTAATATCATTTTGGGAAAACAAAAAAAATCTCATATATTCTAGAACATTTGTACAGATGAAACTTTCGTGCAACAAAGCAGTGATAACTCCTAGGCACTCAAGGATGCCTTTAAATGATTTATTGACCAGCTATCAAAAAAAAAAACAATAATTACACAGACATTTCTGTATCCAGACGAATTATTTTCTTTCTTCTTGAACTGCAGCTTCTGCAACTAGTTATAAAATTTACCACGGCATTAACATTTCTTTGATCCTTAGTTAATTTTCAAATAAAAATTTACATATTTTCTCCCTAAACAGCCGCCGGCACAAAGAAAACAAAGAAAATATGCGACAGTTTGATTAATATTTCATGCAAAGGGAATATCCATCAAAACATTTGCAATCATTTGCAATTCTATTAAATGGGCTCAATAGTAATGAGTGAAAAAGAAAATAAGCCAGATAACAAATGATTGAAGACAAATATGGTATTACGAAACTAACTTCCAATTGAAGAGGAATGTACTTTAGAGTGATTAATTTTCACTGATGTAACTTGTTGTTGTTACTCAAATTTTAAATAAAAATATCAGAAGAACTAGATTTTAAGCAAAGTTTGAAAAGTCAGGGAAAAACTGATACACATTTGTCATATGTAAGAGCGAAGTCGCCCCGTACTTAGATATAGTCACAAACAAATGGGTCCTAAATATAGCAATAATAATAATATTTTTAGTACAAATATAATTTGGAAATTGTCGATTTTTTAATATTTGTCTTACACTTAGTTCAAAACTGAAAGGAATGGACATGACCACTATAAACAATTTGAAAAAATTTTGCCATTATAACCAATAATTTTTTAATAAACCTATTTAAAATGGCCACCATAAACAAAAAATATATTACCACCAAAAATGTGTAACGATTACTTTCAACCAAAAGGGTATATTCTCTCGTATTGGCTATCACCACGTATGCCCTAATACTGTTTATTCAAACAGATTTGTTGGACCCAAAGGATATGTAACTATTTTTTTTTTTTTCTAAAACAAAACAGCGCAAATTTTTACTGTACAAGTTACTAATTCCGTCACTCTACTGAATAGCGCTTACACCACACACTTTGTTTGAAATTACATATTAAAGATGTATGCAAGGCAATTGTAGAAGACATGAAAATAACAACCGACATCAATATTCGTAACATATGCATACACACTCATATATACGTACATGAAGACTTGAACACATGGACAACCGTATAGTCTGTCATATATATACATATGTATACATGCATAAGTATATAAGTAACACAAAAAGTCAGAGGATGGCCGTGATTGTTGAAACGTGACTCAATTTACATCATTTTTCTCACTTAACCTCTGCCAAAGGATCATAAAAACACACGCACACTTACATACACATAGGCTGACAGAAGCATAACACAGCCACGCACATACATTGGATATTATGCACAATGCACAATAGTAAAGATTATTTAAGAAACAGATTTTCTCTAGAGTTTTTCTGACTTATTCTTATTACAAAGGCGTACAAAAATGAAACTGTTGGTCATTTATTATACCATACACACGCACACACTCCACACTTCGTAAGGACTCAGACTTTCATGTCCTGATGTGTGCCCTGAGTTGTGTACTTATGTGTGTGTTTGTATGTGTGGCCGAGTGTGTTGTGGAGAAAGGGTATAGGTTTTGATAATGGACAGCTAACCATATGTGCAAGGATTACTATTGCGTGAGGTCACAAATAAGTCTCATTTATCAATTTATTACTTTCCAAAATGGCAAAGGGGTGGAGGTGGAGAGAAGCTGCTTTTTATCCCAATTTATTATAGTTTAGGCATCTTTGATTTGAATACAACAGTAAGGAGTTGTGGTGTGGGTAGAAACATTTAATAATATTGCTGAGATTTGGAAAATCCTTCAAGATGTTGCTGTTGTTTGCTTAAGCAAAAATTTATCCAGAGGTCAGATCTTTAAAATGTGTTAAAGAGTTCTGTTTGTATATGCTTTTATGCTCAATGGAATGTATCAAAAGTTTGTGCTGATGACTGTGAAATGATAGTTAGAACACGCGAAGCGGAAGACCAGAGTTCGTCTTCTGTGTCAGTCATCTACGTTTCTTTCATCAGCGATCTCTTGATGTTGTCGACAGCAACTTCGGAGTATTTCTAGTAAAATTCTTCTCATAGGTGTTAAGTCACGACTGCATAAAGGCCAGTTTATGTCGCCATTCCTGGATATCAATTTGACAGGGAATTTTCCTTTTTGGAATAAATTCCCAAAAGCCTGGCTTCCCACTGGTATATTTTTCATGGTTAGCTAAACAAAAAAAAACTTGCTTTTGAGACACCTGAGTTTTTATCTTCAGCATTGTTTAAAGCGAACGCTTCGCTGGGTTTATTTGAATGCGCTTGACTATGTCGTTGTACATCAAACGGTACAATGAAGGTAATCTTCGTAAACGATGATGGATCCAAATTATTTTTCGGTGTAAGTTGGTCTATTTCACAACTATTGTAAGGTGATCACAAGTTAAGCTCTTTTTGAAATTGGACGCATAGTTTAGAAGATAACGGCAATTGTCACCCATTTCAAGATGAGAGGAAACAGTCCTCTAGCAGCATTTACCACACTAACTTTCGTTATGCATAAGGGATTTTAAAATAAAGCATCCTTTGAGATTGCCCAACGAATATCATGTAAGCATAAACAACCTTTTGTGCAAATGTGCATAGAACTTACGTGGCAATGTTCTGTAGAAATGCTCCTTTTTGAAAAACAGGGTAAACCAACATCGAAGAACCGGGTATACGAAATTTACATTTTTGAAGAAACCGGTATACGGTTTCGGGATGCGAATATTGACTCCGATCACAACCTTACCCCAGTTAAGGTACGCACAAGGCTTAACATGGCGCAACGAAAGCTGAACATCGGTAAACTGCGGACCACAGAGGTAGCGGCCGCCTACTTAAACCACCTAACTAAGCTGTTACGGAATGCTCCAACCCCTTATACTATTACCTCGCAGTGGCAATATATAGCCGACTCCATAGAACGGACTGCGAGAAGAGTACGTGGGTACTCAAATCCGTCTCAAGAAAATGCCTGGTACAATGATGAATGTCGCAATGCCACGAAAAAGACGTATGCTGTTCGTAAACGGCACAAGGAGAAGAGACGAGGGGCAACATGTCTTTTTAGACGGAAAAAGGACGAGCTGCAGAAGAAACAGGATGAGTGCAAAGAGTTGCTTCGAAGTAGAGGGAAAGCCCGAAAATTCTACTAGAGAGTTAAGGCGAGAATGCGTGGAACAGGGTTGCATTCCTGCGAGGACAGCGATGGCCAGCTAGTGACGGACCCGTATAATGTTTTGAAGATATGGAGCGAACATTTCAGAAAGCTGCTGGATACGGATACCACTCCAGAAGACTCCTCTCCTATCCATGACAATGGTATTAACTGTCCACCTCCGAACCAGATTGAGATACGTGTGGCAATAACTTGCCTTAAAAATAACAAAGCAGTTGGAGCCGATGGTCTCCCGGCTGAATTGTTTAAGGCAGTTGGAGAGGAACTTATTAGGAGCATGCATCAGCTCATGGAGAACATCTGGCTGGAGGAGAGCATGGCCGGGGATTGGAGTCTCAGTCTGTTATGTCCCATATACAAGAAAGGTGATCGTTGTGTGTGTAAGAACTACCGTGGAGTAAGCCTATTACCAAGTGCGTACAAGGTCCTTTCGAGCGTATTGTGTGAACGTCTAAAGCCGATTGTAGAAAAACTAAGTGGACCTTATCAGTGCTGCTTAAAACCTGATAAATATACAACGGATCAAATATTCACTTTACGAAAAATCCTGGAAAAAATTCATGAAAAGCAGATCGACACCTACCAGCTGCTTTCGACTCTCCGATAAGGTATAGGATATATGAAAACATGTCTGAGTTTGGTATTCCCGCAAAACTAATTTGACTTTGCAGATGTACCTTGGAAACACCAAATCCTCCATTAAGATTAGTAAGGATCACTCTGAACCATATAACACGGTAGGAGGCCTCAGGCAGAGCGATAGCTTGTCCTTTACACTATTAATATAGTTATGGAGAAGGTTATGAGAACAGCTGGTTCTCAGCTGACCACATGACACTATCATATGCCGATGATAAAATCATCATTGGCCGAAATCTTCAGGATGTTACTGCAGTTTTCTCATCGCTAGTCAGCAAAAATGGGTTTAGCAGTCAACGAAGACAAAACAGAAATAATGATTTCGACGAACAAAGAATCCTGTCGATGGGGATGCATTGTCAAAAGAGTTAGAATCCAACATGTTGCCAGGTGTTTGAAGGCGAACCTGAATGACGGCGCAGAGCATGGAGACCCAAACTTCGTTGGAAGGACCAAGTGGTAGGCGACGTGCCACTATCTGGTAGGACTAACTGGAGAACGCACGCAGAAGACCGAAGCGTGTGGAATTCTTTAATACTTCAAGCCTTTAATTTATGAACCACGTTCGTAAGTTGTAATGTCAAAACTTCCAAATGAAAATTGAAGAATATTTGAAATTGATCGGTTTAATTATACTGAAATAGCAGGCAGATTCTCAGAAAACCAAAACATTTGTCGTACCCCTTCTGGTACCGGGTAAACAAATGACTGAATCGTAGTCATTTGATTACTTAACGTTAACTTACGAATAAATAAGGACCTCGTTGTGACATCCCTACTAGTACCTCCAAGACAAAGCTTATTTCCCGATAATTAAATTTTTCCCATTAATTTTAAAAAGAAAACTTTCATTTGTTGTTGATTTGATTCTGATGATGTCTAGTCATAAGACAGAAAGTCCAATCTGCAACCATTTGCGCTCCACAAGCAGGAAAATATAATATGTACATAAGATATTTCACTAAGAAAAACTTCAAATTTCATTTACTTAGAATTCAACAATATAATTTTGAAGAAAGGATTGAGGTTCACCTGTAATGTCTTAATATATAACTGATGTAAAATTAACTTTAAGTCTGCCTAAATCGGAATCAAAAGTCAAAAAATATTCTTATTTGTACAGTTATTGGTATTTTTTAACGTTACCTTCTGGGTATTAGATTTTTACCACTTTCAAATTGCAACAAATTGTTTGATACAATATTATCTACACCGGAAACTATTCGCAAACAGATAGCAGAAGATCTTTAGTAGTTTTATTTTCGTATTATATGTTCTTCCTTAACTTCTTTATGCAATCAACACGTTACCATTTACAATCACTTCTGTAAGCATCTCTATACTTCATTCCCTTTGTCCACACTTTCGACAACGAAACACTACATTGATTTTATCTTTTCAATTAGAGGGACTTTATCGAATGACAAATACCACCGGACATCCTGTGGGACATGGCATTCTCATCAATCAACCAATATTGTGTTCATTCGCATGTGAATGAAGTCTTAGAGGGCTTCACTTACAAATATCAAAGGGAATCCCTTTTTGTTAATCTTATTAAAATTGGCAACGTATCGAAATAAATGATTTTTCTTCACATTGCTGTAGATTTCTTCAATACCAAAATTCAGCTTAGAAACGAAAAGAGGCGAACAAAGGTTTTGTTAGTAACCATTTGGACATAAGACGACAAAGATAAGGCATTGTTATGCGAATGAGATAGTGTGTGTTGTGAAAGTATGGGAAACAAACATAGAGACCAGGTGTATACAAGAGGGCTATCATGTAAGGGGACTTATACATTTTGTCGTAGCCATCACTATTATAGGGCTGAAACATGTACAAATATTAAGATGCATCTGTTATAAAGTTTAAAGTATATTAACAGTCCGAATATCTATATATATTAAAATGGTGGCAAAAATGTATAGTAATTCATCAATTGAGAACTGCTGGGCCGATTTTGCTCAAACTTTTTTTCAGTTGTTCATTATTGCCAGGAGAAGGTTTATGTGAAAGAAAATTTTGGGAAATTCTTCCGGAAAAGTCGGAAAATTGCCTTTTTGTATGGAATTTTGTGTGCAATTGTTACAGAATGGCTTTTCGAATACAAAAATGGAAAATTTTTGTTGAAAAATTCGGAAAATTCCGGAAAAATTCAAAAAGTTTGAATTTTTTTCGACGATATTCAGCATTTTATAGTATGATTTAATAAATTTGGACGATGGAACTGTGAAAAATTTCGGATGATTATTCCAAAATAATTCTTGAATGGAAAAATAGAAAAAAATTTGGTGGAAAACTCGGAAAATTTCTAAAAAAAATTCGAAAACTCGAAAAATTTGCATTTTTTGACGAACTTTTGCATTGTATCGCTTGATTTAATGATTTTAGTCGACGTAAAGTTGGAAAATTCGTTATGATGCTTGGAAAATTTCGGATCATTGTGAACTTTATTGTGTTAAAAGATTAAACGCGAAATGATCAAACGATTGCAAAATCTTTTGCATGAGCATAACTAGCTATGAGCACCACTTCATTGAAAGCCTTGCATGTGTTCGTGCTTCAATGTTTTATTTATTGTTTTTTGTTGTAACTTCTTCGTATCGAATTCTTATGCTCTTGAAGCTCCGAGAGAGCTCCCTGCCCATAGCTGAGGATAACGCATTAGTCCTATTGTTCAAAACCGCATTGGATACAATGCATTCTGACTACTTTAAAATAATTATCAGAGCAGACAAATGACCCTCTGGATACCATGCAAATTATTTTTCATTTTCTATTTAAGTTTGAATTCGTATTTCAGAAGAAACGAATAAAATGGTTAGCTCAATGAATTGTTATGCGTATCGATTGATGATTCGGCAAGATGTTGGCAATCATATATTAAAATATCGGCGGTTATTTCAACAGTTTGTACGTCAATGTCGAAACGGAGCGTCTCAATTTTATTCGTTTCAATCAGTCGCCACATTTCGATAAGTTCACCAACGTTTGCATTTGCTCGAAAACGATACGCATTGGGCTCAACGCTCGCCAAGCAACTGATTCTGCTCAGCGATTTAAATTCGTATATTTTTTTGATCATTATAGCCACGTGTCAGCTGCCGAACCCGAGCGCATTGTGGGACAAATACTAGAGATGGCTGACGACATTTTGCACAGAGTTCGCCCGACAACATCGAATTTCGATCTTGAAATGATCGATGACATTTGTGTACTCATGTGCGGTAGTGTACTGTCGAAATTGGGAATACCAGCCAAATCGATCGATGCACGATGCATTCAATCGCGAATTGCAACGAGATTAAGACTTTGATCGAGATGAGCTGACTAAAAGAGTCCGAAAAAATGTGCCGCCGTTGAATGCCGAGCAAACGAACGTGAGCGATTCGGTGTTGAAGGTTGTTGACGATGGAACGGGAGGCATTTACTTTATCGATGCTACCGGTGGTATTGGAAAGACATTCTTCATTTCTTTGAATTTGGCAACAATTCGGTCAAGATCGCAAATTGCGTTAGCTGTTGCATCCTCTGGTTTTGCTGCCACATTGTTGAAAGACTTTGAAGCTGCCGATGAATCTTCTCACGGTTGACAAGCCAACGTGCAGCGAAATTGTTATGATATTGCTGCCCGGAGGTTTTCGTCAAACGCTTCCCCTTAACCCAAAATCTACTACTGCTTATGAAATTAATGCATGCCTGAAATCGTCGTCTTCGTGGCGATATGTCAAGAAGTTGAAATTGACTTCGAACATGAGAGTCACGTTGCAAAACGACCCATCGGCTACTGAATTTTCAAGCCACCTACTGGCGCTGTTGATGATTCTAATGGATTGATGACGTTTCCAGCTTATTTTTGCGAGTTTACATCTTCGAAGGAGGAACTCATCACTAAAGTTTTCCCCGGCATTGCACAAAACTATAAAACTAAACTAACTATAAAATCGGGCCATACTAGCAGCGAAGAATAAGGACGTATATAGCTTGAATGTTATTATTCAAAGTCGAATCGAGAAGTGTCAGGAACTCCGCCGCATAATTTTCAGCTAATAGTAGGATCGATCAAAAGCATGTTGCGGAATCTGAATCATCCGAAATTGTGCAACGGTACGCGGTTGTCCGTCAAGAAACTGATGATCAATGTGATTAAAGCGACGTTCATCAAGGACAAATTAAAAGGTGAGGAAGTCTTCGATTGGCTTTTGCGATGACAATCATTAAATCGCAAGGCCAATCGTTGGAAGTTTGTAGGATCAATCTCGAGTTTCCCTGCTTTTCACAAGGACAGCTGTACGTTACCTGTTCGCGTGTTGGCAAACCGTCTGCATTGTTTGTTTTTACGCCGGAAAACAAATAGAAAAACATTGTTTATCAGATCGCTCTTCACTGATTTCGATTAAATTCAAATAAATCACATTAAAACTTGAACTACTTTTTTTACTGTTGCCCTGGAGCTTATATGAAGGCGTTACCTTAGGAGCGAGACGAAGTTTGCCGGGACCGAAATTGTATGGCAGAACAACGTTTGCCGGGTCAGCTAGTAGGGTATGCATTAAGAGATATTAAAGTATAACAGAGTCTATGTCAGCCTCATGTATTTCGACATTTACTTTCTGTAAATTTTTTAAATTTTTTTCAATGACGTCAACAAAAAAACTTACACCTGTTACAGTTACTGTTTTGTAATAAAGCTGACAGAGTTAATATTATTAAATCATGTTAAACTAGCTACAGAAATGTCAAATGTTTACATCTATTCACAGTAACGCCATACTCACTCCTCTTACCTTGGCCATTTTCTACAAATTCTATTCTGCAAATAATTAAGCTATTCACTTGAAAATAAACAATATGTACTACCTCAATCACTTAATCCAAAACATAGAAAAAAAAAACCCTCTTTCTCTAAAACCACTCAAAAACACTATGGCATGCGAATAGTATCTGTGTTACCGCATCCCGAAATAAAAGAGGATTACCCTGTCCTCTAATAAATACTTGCCAAATGGACAAGCATTTAGTTATATCAACTAAAGACACACATAAAATAAATAGTTTCTAGCTTGCCATTATCCCCGCCATCAGTGGACGTAATGACAATTTAATACATTAGTTAAAAAAACACAAGTAAACGAAAACATTTGAGGGGATTTTTTGGCTCTGCAAAAATAACATGGCAAAAAGATCAGTTGGCAAATAGTTAAACTGTAGAAGTAATCCAACATTGCAAACATAACAAGTGGAGCCTTAAGCCTGGTGGGACATGTGCATGTATGCAGCCAACATCCTGTCAAATAATACTCAATATTAAGTCTTGTTTCCATATTTTGTGTATATGGACTTAACGTTTTTCTGTCTTGTGCGAGAAAGCCTAAAACTTACAAGGTTTAAAACATCAGTTTTTGGTGTGTGTGTGTGTGTGTGTGTGTGTGTGTGTGTGTGTATGTATTTGTATGTGTGGGAATTAATTGAAATGAAAAATAAGACTGAAGTGTACAGTGGGTTAAAAACAAGCACCTCTGAGATCTAAAGGCTTGTTTCAAGGTTAATCAGAAAAGATGGAATATTTATAAAAGTAGGCCGTAGGGGTCAATTGAACCCCCCGTTATTTCGAAGCGGATGACAAATTTTATAAATATGAAGTATAAGTAGGTTGCATCTCGAGAAAACGGTGGGTGATGGGGAAAATGGGGGTGATATTTAGGTTTAAGAGGTAATTTTTTAATAAAAATCAGCCAATCGAGAAACCGCCCTTTCCGGTACCTTCTGTACTTAATTACCTATCACATCCTGTGACAAAATTTATATAATTTGATGGGTCATGGGAATGTCTACATAATTGTGAAAGCTTTATATTTCTGGCCGAGTTGGCGTTCTGCTCGTCCTAGAAAGATTATATGGCTACCAAATAAAAAGATATCTAAATATTGCCTTTTTAAAAGAAGTAGAACACAAAACTTGGAAAAGGACCTTTGAAATTTGTATCCTTCATTATCCTTTAAGACACACGGTAGACAATTTTACTGTATTTCTATTCATATCCAAATTTTAGCATACTACGTTCGTTTTTATGACCATATTAAATTGTTATTGATGGTGCCTAAGGTGGTTTTTGGGGTCGCAGATTTCGAATCCGGAGTCAAATTTTGAATAAACAAAATGGCGGATACAGAATAGCTGACATTATTTTCCAAAAAATGCTGTAATTCACCTGGACAAAATGTCCGTAAATTTGTATCCGCCATTCTGTTTATTTAAAATTTGACTCCGGATTCGAAAAAGCGACCCCAAAAAACACCCTTAGGCACAATTTTAGTTAAATGCAAGCATTAATTGCAAAAATGACCTCAATTTAGTATCCGCCATTCTGTTTTTTCAAATTTTGACTCCAGATTCGAAATCAACGACTTCAAAAACCCCCATAGGCACAATATCGGTAAAATTCCAGTATTTTCTATCTGCCTTTTTGTATTTTCAAAAATTTACTGCTAATTCAAAATCGGCGCCTCTGAAAACCCCTTAGGCACAAAATCAGTTAAATGCAAGCATTATTTTTTTTAAATGTCCGCTAAATGTTATCCGCCATTTTATTTTTCCAAAATGTAGATGTCTCCATCATGTTAAGACCAACTTTTTCAGAGATCCCATACCTCATTCATGGGGGGTAAAGGGAAATTAAGTTTAAGTTTTCATAGATCCGACCAATGTGCTGTATACACGGTTATTCATTGTTTAAGCTTATCTTCGTTTAAATGGACTTTAGATTTTTCAAGGATGTGAATCCTGAAAAACTTTCGTAGAGTTGTTTGTAATTAATTCTACTAACAATAGATTTATATACTACAAGACTGAATCTGGTCGAAAAAAACGTGGTCATCGTACAACAGAATCGAAATTTACGATGAATTCTGAGAAAACTTCACCAAGAAACTATGTGTCTAAAATCAAGACCTAGCTCCAGCTGAGAAGCATGAAGATTTCAGGTTGAGATATTTTTTTAGTTTATAAATCAGGAAGAATCCAAAAATTGAGATACATTTTGAAACCTACTGCGTAAAGCCAACACGTCAACAAATAATATGAGGTATTGCAGAAGAGAGTCTACCGATTGGTTAAATAGTTGGTATACAGAAATTAATATATAAATTGTTGAATTTTGTCTTTGTTGTTTAGTCTCCGGCCCCATATTATGTACTGCAGCCAAAGGTAAAAACTCAATGCTTAGTATAAACTTAATTTCTGTATGCCAACTTAAGTTCAGGTTGAGGACATGTAATGATATAGTGCAATGCTATGTCATTACAACACTCAGAGACCATTATGGTCCATTGCGATTGTCCAGATTTAAGAAGGGTAAATATGAAGAAAAATTTATAGTTTAAGAAAAATAAAAGTACAGGGGAAGAGAGAAGAAGTGTTTAAATAGTTACTTTGTGTTCTCTCCTTTAACTTCACATACACAAAGTAGTAAGATTACGTGGGGACACTATGGTCGTCTGCCCTTAAGCCAGCTCAAACCATCAGTGAACTTCACTAGACTCTCCATATTACATGAATTCGGTGAAACTATTAAAGAACCATTTCCTGAGAAATTGCTTCCATCTTCTGTGAAGAGCTGGGCAATGATAAAGCAAATGCCCAATGGTCTCAATTTCCTCCTCATCTTCACAAAGTCTGCAATAGTCATTATGTGTTGTCTCCCAGTTGGAGTAAAATGCTCTGACATTACAGTGTCCTGTAATTATTCCGATTAGTCGTCTGACGTAGTGATGTAAATTTGGGTCGAAACTTCGATGTCGATGTTCATCGATGTTTGTAAAATGATAAATCGATGTTATGTGAAACATCGGCTAGAAACTTCGATACATCGATTTTTTCAACCCATTCCGTTATTATTTGTTAAATCAATTCTTAGAAGCCTTTTAAATTTGTTATTGAGATTTTTTGATAAATTAAATAAAATGGAATTAAGACTACAAAAATAAATGCTTTCTTAGTTTTTTTCTTTTTTATTTCTTCATTGAGTGGTTTAATTCAGTGTGTCACGCACTGGGATGACGCTTTTCGAACTCCATGACGAGTTCATCTTCGGACCCCTTTGTGACGAACTGATGCACAATGGTACATCATCACCCGTATATATATCTACGATTATGTCAAACATGTACATGCGAAGTAGATATCAGCCGAAAATGTCCAGCACCAATTATAGTTTGAATTTGACCGTTAATATTCAAACATCTCTTTTTACCTCGTCATGGAGTTCGAAACGCGTGACAAACTAAATTAAAATTTTGGCGCAAATGTTGCATTTTGCGCTACTTCCGTCAATTTTAGTGAAGTGCCCGATGTTTTGTTAAACATCGATGCATCGATAAACATCGGTATGGCACAAAACATCGGAAAACATCAAAAAACATCGCCCAAAAATCATCGATGCTCGATGCATCGATGTTTTTTTACATCACTAGTCTGACGCACTTAGTATCTAGTTCCAATTGTGATCTGGTTCGTCTTCCATCCAGTCCTGAACAAATATCCCGTGATACCACACCTAATAGCCGTTCGATTTGACGGGTCACAATTCCGTATATGTAACACATTGACGGTCTCACTAATCCATCTGATTGGCCGGGTCCCAGTGCTGAGCCTTTCCGGGCCAGTTCATCCGCTATCTCGTTCTATAAAATGTCACTTTGTCCGGGGACCTAGCAGAGTCGAACATTATTTTCCGGCAGTTTTGAGTGTGCCGTCCTATATCTGTGCTCTAATCTTGACTTTATGACCTTTGATACCAAAGCCTTTAAGAGCGCTTGACTGTCCACATAGATTGTGACGATTTCCTTCAAATTCCTTGCCAGTATTTCATCCACAGATTATATAATAGCGAAGATCTTCGCCTGAAACACACTGTAATCGTCATCCAATCGAAAATGTTTGCATGTAGTTGAGATCCTCACTGGAGATACCTGATCCTGTTCCAATCTCCATTTTTGAGCCATCAATGAAGATGGACAGCCCCCTAGAGGACAAGTAAGCTTTACAATCTTCTCTTTCAGGGATCACAATATCCGGGCATGGTGTAAAATCCAACAACAGGACCATATACTCCATTCCTTTGTGGAGTCCTCCATTGCATCCATGTCTGCTCATGTCTATTCCGAAATGTGGGGGAGCTTCCCCTGATTCCCCAGATTTTAAGTTTGGTTAGTAATATGTACTCTAATGATCGATTACCTCTTTTTCCCCATTTCGTGTGATGTTAGTTTGCATCACATTCTTTCACCAGATTCGCCCTATTTATTACGGCGTAGACAACCAACTCATTGGTGACAGCATGAAATATTGTATACTTTTAGACCAAGACCTAGGCAGAACAACGTTTTTCGTGATTGACCTTCACGGGTTAACCAATGAAGCTATCTCTTTTGTTTGTGTTAGGTGAATTCACCGATTTGAGTTTCGGTTATTAATATGGGAGGTACCAGAAGGAGTACATCAAATATAAAGGTTTTCTGAGGTTTTGCCTTCTATTACAAGATAAATTAACAGAACCAAATTTCATTATTCCGCAGGTGCCGGTTTGGAAGTTATGGAAGAAATATTAATTTACCAAAAATATTTAAATTTATATGGGACGTACCAGAAGGGGTCAACGGATATAGTTTATATTCATTCCTGAGTCAAATTTTCATAAGCGTGTATCTTATGTACAATTTGACTGAATTCAGTGTGCTGTCAAAAAAGATATGTATGTACAACTATGAGGTTACATTCGTTCATTTTTATTGGAGGTACCACAAGGGAGGTTGCAAAGGTTTCGATTTTTTTTAGGGTTTGTCTACTTTTGCAAAATAAATGACCTGACCAAATTCAAATATCCTTCGGTCGTCAGGTTGAAAGTTATGAAAGAAATATTAATTGTCCAAAAATAGGTAATTTTGTGTTGGAGGCCTCAGACGAGGTGGGACTATTCTGCCCATTTAGAATCCTATTAGTTCGTTTTGAAATATTAATTGGTAAATTTTCATACCGACCCTAAGGGTGATGGTATAAATATATTATATAATCTAAGACAGAGTTCTATATATTTTAGAACACTGCCATTAAATCGCTTCCTATACAACTTAATATAATACCTAATCAATTCATATCCTTTATGTAATCGTAAACCAAGATTTCAAAGAAGCTCAAGGAATTTTCAAGTTGTCAATAATTTTCACATTCCATTCCACTGTCCATATGTTGAAATCAACATTAACATCCATTCAAACTTACAAAAAAATTAAACTCTTTTCACATTTGGACATTTTTATGTCGACCTTCGGCACGATGGATGAATTGTAGGATGCTGATGAAGAATGTTGGCTGTAAGCAATAACAACATGTAGAAAAAATAAACAGAAAATTTTTTTGTATAATTTTGATAGCAGCCCGACCGAACAACAACAACGAAATATAATAAAAATGTGAAAAAAATATTTAAAATAAAAGTAAAATAGGAAAAAAAAATACCAGCATCACCATCATATACAAGTCGAGTTACGAAATGACATAATCCGCTTATGTTATTTTTCCTTTAGGGAACTTCAGCTCTCAAACGATGATGACCAAATGGTCAACACCCGGCCACCGAACACAAGCGTCGCAGCGTATGACATAGAGTCAGACAGAGTTGAAAATGTCCGCCGGTTGGACCAACTGCTACAAGCTTACCATTGGGGACATACACGGATATATTGTCACGGGAATATTTATCAGTCCGTTCGTGTTCGTCTATCAAAACACATTCTCACACACACACACTCAGAAACGGGGCTATGAACATTTAAACAGTTTATGCTCATGGCGCTTGTATTGACTTAAGTCCCCGTGTGTTCATTTTGTGGCGGAAATGGCTTTTTATAGCCTTATGTTTTGGCCACACATGCACCGGCCACCGCTGCCATCTCCGCCGCTTACCAACCATACCGACCAAATGACATCCTTTGCTTTTGTTGCTCAGCCGGATATTCCCGTTCCCTCACTGTGACATATGGCAGATGGAAAATCCACAGCATCAGGGATGTCATTCGCCCCCACACAAGAAAAGGATTCCTCTTAGTAAACACAACAAATGTGGTTTCCACAGTTGCAATGAATGGGGAAAAAGGCTTTTAGCTTAGTTTTCATTCATTCATCTCTTTTCAATATTCATAGTGGACTAAAGGTAAACATATTCATTTTACAATATACTCGTATTTTACATTCGTGGTAAATGAAAACAAAAACCAACAATTTTATCTAAATGCATATGAATCCTTTTTGTTATAAAGGGACTGAAATGAACTACTGTTACTCTTATAATTATTAACATTTCAATAAAGTGTTTGCTCAACATCATCAACATGATGATCAGCGTCCAGTCTTTCATGCAGAACTGCTAATGGGGGAACTTAACAAGTTGTGGCTTTGCTCCATTATGGTCTTTGTCGGCGCCATCTCTCAAAAGCCACTTCGTACGTTATTATTTTGTTGCAGTTTTTAGTACATTTCTGTTTTGTAATCCTTGTGAACTCTTTGAGGTCTATTAATCCTGTAAGTTGTTTGCTTGTTGATCCCTTTTCAACCGAAGTATAGTTGAGAGCAGAGATACATTTTCATTTGATGCCCCGCAGCAAGTAAATATTTTGCATTACTAAAGGAACAAATGTAGCAAAGCATAGTAAAAAACATTATACAATATCTAAGAATGAACAAATCAAGTATACGGCGCACAATAAACGTCTACAAAACATAAAGGTGCTAAGTAACTTTTTAACCGCAGACGCAAGCAATGATTGCAATTAGTTTAATATACAACAGCGATACAAGATGGACCGCATCTGGGGTACGAAATAAAATTAAAACATGCTCGAATAGTAGTTTTGTGGCTCAAGTTTTGAAAACAACTCCACAACCTGGTTTATGCAACGAAATTTTTATCACCCCACCCTACGTCGCCCAATTCACCGATTTGGCTTATTTTTACCAGACGACTTTCTTAAAACTTTTCCAGGCTATATGTTAGGTTTTGTTCTAATCGGACAATAATTATGAGCAGGACACCGAGTTAAGGTGTGAAAATAGTACCTCCACATATTTACTTGCAGTTGAGCCAGATAAAAATGCTGTCTAATTTTTCCACTGAGTTTAATTCGTAACATATGTTCACATTAATTGAGGTCAGTTCGTAATTTTTAGGACACGTAGTCCAAAAAAAAATTTGAGGTTAAAGTCAAAAATTATTTTTGCATCGACTTTGATAAATTTTAAAAAATAACAAAAATACAAAAAAAAGAATTTTGAAAATCGGTCAAGAATTGCGACCTAAAATTTCAAATGTCCAAAAAATTGCGCAGTATCGTTATACAGCTCATGGTTCACTCGACTTCGAAACTTGCCGTTAATAATGACGGGTCCAAATATGTTGCGAAATATCTTCCTCTCGAAGACATCCAGAATAGATTGATCCGCGAGTGTCATTACCCAGGATTCTGCGCTGCTCAGCAAGACAAGTAGGATCAGTGTCTTGTATAGACAGTGTCTTGTATAGACAGGATCATCGTCGCTCACAAAAAAAATAATTTTAGAAAAAACATTTATAAATTTAGTTTAAAGTATGCAAATAAATATTGATAGTATCTTACTACATTTCTGTTTGTTATGGGCCAATGCACGGTTAGTTAAATCCAAGAAAGCCATTTTCCAAAACGTTAAAAAAGCTATGAGATTTTTAATCCTTCAACAAAATCTATGAAAATTTGACTATTTTTACCTAGTAAGCTCTCTTGAGCTCATTTATGCGCAGGATTTATTTCTTTTTTGTCGTGTAATTAAGAACATATCAGCCTACAATAAAAACCAGTACAAAACTTTCAGTCGGGTAAACTGACTGATAAATACCATCACCCAATATAAGTTATTGTTGAAGTCTTGAGTTATTGAAATTAACAGATTTTTTTTAATTACGTATTTTCTATTATTATATGTCTGCTTGTGGAGCATAATCGGTTGTAGATAGAACTTTCGGTCAGTTATTTATATGGGAGGTACCAGAAGGGGTGTGTCAAAAAGTTTGGAAGGATTCAACATATATGATATATTCATTCCGGAGCCAAAATTTGACTGAATTCCTATTCCTAAACCTATTAGGGTCAATTCGGTCATTTGTATGGAGGTACCAGAATGGATGTGTCAAATAGTTATGTTTTCTGAGGTTTTGACTCCTATCACAAGATAAATTCAATGACCAAATTTCATTATCCCCCACTTGCCCGTTAGGAAGTAATGGGAGAAATATAAATTTTCCAAAAATAGGTCATTTTGTATGGGATGTACCAGAAGGGTTCAACCGATATAGTCCATATTCATTCCTGAGTCAAAGTTTTATAAGTGTACATCTTACGCAAAAATTGACTGAATTCAGTGGACTTACAAAAAAGATATGTATGAAACTATGAGGGTGAAATAGGTCATTTGTATGGGAGGTACCAGAATGGATGTCTCAAACAGTAAGAATTTCTAAGGTTTTGCCTCCTATTACAAGTTAAATTTAATGACCAAATTGCATTACTCCCAGGTGAACGTTTGAAAGTTATGGAAGAAATATTGATTTTCCAAAAAAGGGTAACTTTGTATGGGAGGTACCAGAAAGAGTGCACCGATATAGCCCATATTCATTTCATAGTCAAATTTTCATAAGCGTACATGTTTCGCACAATTTGAAAGAATTCAGTGTTCTTACAAAAAATATATGTATGTAAAAATATGAGGGCCAATTAGGCCGTTTGTATAGGAGGTACCAGTAGGGGTGTGGCAATGGTATCGGTTTTCTTAGGGTTTGTTAACTATTACAAGATAATTAAACTGACCAAATTCGATACGGCAGAAATTACTTGGAGCCATGGCTGAGTTTGGTATTCCAGCGAAGCTGATACGTCTTTGCGGAATGACGCTGACTGACACGAAGTCTTCGATGAAGATTGGCAAGGACCTTACGGAGCCATTCTATACCAGACGAGGCCTAAAACAAGGCGACGGCCTATCGTGCGATCTCTTCAACGTTGTGATGGAGATGATAATGAGAAAAGCTGCAGTAAACACGAGTGGCACTATATTCAACAAAAGCCACATGCTACTCGCGTACGCTGATGACGTAGACATCATCGGTCGAAAACTGCGGGATGTGAATGCAGCCTTCTCAGGTATACAGAAGGAATCAGCGAAAATGGGCCTTACGGTGAACGAGGACAAAACGAAGTTATTAGTTTCAACGAACAAAGAATCTACTCGTTTGGGAAACTGCGTGAACGTTAACAACTGTAATTTCGAGGTGGTAGATAATTTTGTCTACCTATGCTCCGCCATCAACAAAGCAAATAATGTCAGCCTAGAAATCCGGAGAAGAATCCTGCTTGCAAATAAATGCTACTACGGACTAAGCAAGCTGTTCAATGACAGAGCCCTCTCTCGACGAACAAAACTCCAGCTATGCCAGATACTGGTTCTACCTGTCTTAATGTATGGCTCAGAAACCTGGGTTATGACTCAAGCGGATGAATCGGTTCTGGCGGTATTCGAGAGAAAAATACTCCGTAAAATATATGGGCCCATCACCGTTAACGGAGAGTATCGGCGTCGTATGAATCATGAGCTGTACACTGACATTGACGTGGTCAAACGCATTAAAGTGCAACGGTTGCGTTAACTAGGTCATGTTGTACGCATGGACAAAAATGCTCCAGCTCGAAAAGTCTTCGACAATGAACTCGATGGACGGCGCAGAAGAGGGCGACCAAAACTCCGTTGGAAAGACCAGGTTACTGAGAACCTTACAGAACTCGGTGTGACTAACTGGAGAAGAAGCGCAGAAGGTCGAAGCGCTTATAATATTTTTTTACGTGCGGTATTTAATCCACTGGGATTACATAGAAGTACCAGCTAAGTAAGTAAGTAAGTAAAAATGTATTAATTTTAATAACTCAAGATTGGAACAATATATTTTATTGGGTGATGGTATTTATCAGTGAGTTTCCCTGACTGAAATTTCTGTACCTGTTTTTAAGTGACGTCAGTCTTGTATTTGTCGGCGATATTCGCCAATTGAATAGAGGCGCTATCTACGTAGGAAGTTCGGACATTCCATGAGCATATTCTTAAATCTGGTCCTTATAACGTTTGCGAGGTTCGTCAGCATTTGGGGGAGATCTTATGTTTGTTTTTTTCGTGTTTTTACAGCAGTTCTTAAGAACAGTGGCTTATTAGGCCAACACGCCTTATCCTACTTGCTCCTTAAGATACATTGCACCTTCTCGCATTTTCTACTACTGATCGAATATTAAGTGACATGGCCCGGGACAACGAGATCTATCGAAAGTTGAGAGCTACTTGCACTTATCTCAGACATATCATATTTTACCAACTAGCTCTAAAAGTCATTTAACAATTATCACGTAAAAGCCCATTTTTATAAAAAGGACTTTTTCCATATCGGTATTGATTTATTGTCATTGATTTATATAATAGCAATTCTTATACATACTTGTGTGTCAATCATTTACTGTCTAATCCCAGAGTGTGAACACTTATATTTTTAAGAAAATTAATTATTAACATTTTTTAATATTAAATAATAAGTAGGATTCTGCTACACATTTAAAAAGAAAGTGTATTTAAAAAGTACTGATTTTGTATATTACTATAAGCTTTTTCATAACAATTTTTTTTAACGTTATCTCAGCTTTGGTGTATATTCTGTTCTTACACAATTAGGTTACCTTTATCAACTCCCATGCATTTTCTACAAGTACCATAATTCTGCGCGGAAAATGTCCTTAAAACAATTCGAATTTATTTGTTACCGCTATTGTAAACATTTTCACTCGTGCTAAGAGCTGACAATACAAATTATTTCACGTGGAAAATTATTTTATTTTAGTTAACATTTCTTAGAAAATGTTTCACAGCATTTTACATTATAATGTCAACTGTTTGATTAACTCCTATTCAATGAAATACAAAAATACCTTGGTACATCCTTTTAATTCAATTCCAAATAACAACTCGTATTTGTTCTCGTATTATTTGTTTGTTCCTTATAATTTTAAATTTCCATTTTATTGTTTTTTTCCTCTCTCTTTTATTATTTTTAGCTTTGTAATGGTCACATCACACTGTTGCTCCTTTCATGCTGCTACCAATATTAGTTTCCTTTGTAAAACATCATTACTAAGCAACATTATTTAATGCCATATAAACGATGGTGGTGTGGTAGGTATGGAACGGTATTGTTTTCAGTACTGGCATTCATATGTGTATGTTTTTTAATCGAAAGCGGCTATAGAAATATAAGTTCTAAATTTGAATATTGTAATATTTACATATTTCTTCCTTGAATGACATATTCGTTTGGAATATAGTTTGTTTTTGATGCACATACACTTAGATACATTTGACATCTGTTCAGTGGTAGCAAAAGTGACAAGATGCCTTGTTGAGCAAACTTAATGAAACTAAGATAGGTGGCGCAATAAGCTGCTTTCATTAAATAAACAAATTATTATGATAACACATAAAAAAGAACCCCCAAATGTTGACGACCCTGGAAAACATGATAAGGACCAGGAATTTCCGGACTATCTACGAGATGGTGACTATCTAATTTGGATAATATATATGGAAATATAATGGACGGGACATGAAATCGGATTTAAATTCATAGTTGGTAGGAGAATTAGACATCTGGTCATTTTTATAGTACTGTAAGTTTCCGAAAAACCACTTCCTCACGGATGTGTACAAAACTTCCTTCCCTGAAGAAAATAAACGACCGCTGCCCTGGCCTTAACATTAAATTGAATGCTCAAATAGGAGGGAAAGATGACCTTGACTCAAAAGACGGAATATTCAGTCTACAATACATCAGATCCGAAAGCGTATTCAGACTGGTAGTGAGTGCTACCAGATGTCCACACTAAGATATATCCAGGGCAACCTCCAATAGAAAAGAAACCAAATTCACCATGTGCTAATCGACGGAAGGTATGTCTCAAGCGTTATAAAAGTCAGCGTTATGCGTGGCGCAAACATAGACTCGACTCGTTAATTATTTGAAGCTAACGTATTCACGAGATTAAGCAGTGCCAAATACGATCGTAACAAAACACAAAAGAAGAAAGATGACAGGGCTGCATACCCCCGGTATAGCCAATGCCTATTCCGACCGACTATCTCAATTACTTTAAAGAAACATCACAATTTTATTTGTTCCTGACACACAGTGGCAGCATATTATTCATAATTGGTAACGAAAAAAACAAGTTCAGACGGGTCCTAATACAATAAAGAATATCCTTTACAATCCGAAGAAAATTATGCGGCTTACGAGGTAACACTGCAGCCAATGGATACCAGTGATATAAGAAAACGTCGTAAATAGAAGAGAAATTAGACGAAGCTAACAAGTAATAGGTTTGGATCAGGTGTATACCCACCTGGAAATCAGGTCACGGACATGCAGAGTTTGCATGAAGGCAGCGCAAGTAACGCCATTCTTTAATGACGGAGTAAATCATCCGGCGACCCCAAACGAAACCGGTATGGCAATTAAACTTAACCAGTAAGAAAGTTTCAGTCGGGCAACCAGACTTACATATACCCTTACCCTCAGTAAAACATGCTATTTTCTATTATATTGATATTATTACTCGATTTCTAAAGTAGGCGAAGTAGTACATTTGTATAGGAGGTTCCAGATGGGGCGTGGCTAGACTTACAGTTTTTTCCCCAAAATTGTATCCTGATTAAGCTTTACTAAATACAGAATTTGGCCAAGATCACATTGGGTGAATTGATATTACTACTTCATCTATAAAGTAGGCGGAATAGTACATTTGTATGGGAGGTACCAGAAGAGGCGTGGTTAGACTTCCAATTTGTTCTTCAAAACTGTACCCTGCTTGAGTTTTACTAAATACAAAATTTGCTCTCGATCGTGTTAGATCTATTAATAATATTAAAAGATTTCTACAGTGGGCGGTACCTGATGAGTATACGAGGTACCAGATGGGGCGTGGTTAGAGTTCCAGCTTAGGTTTACTAAATATAGGATTTGGGCACGACCGCGTTGGATGTATTGATATTATCACTCGATTTCTAACGAGGGCCGAATGGTACATTTGTATGGGAGGTACCAATTGGTTGCATCTTTCGAAAGTTACCGTGCGTACCAGCCGGACAGACTGACGGACATGGCTCAAACGACTTAAAAACTCATGAATCGAATTTGGTTCAAAGAAACCTAAGGTATAAAGTGACTCCTTCTATCAAACGATATATTCCCTCCTACCCGTAGGTTGAGGGTATACAAATAATAAACCTGAATATGCCCATGGGCTGCCGATAGAGTTTTTTAAGGCCTGCTGCAATAAGCTGTTAATAAGCATGCACCAGCCCATAAATAAGAATTGAACTTAATGAGTACATACCCAATTATTTAATTCTGAGTGTTTTATGTCCTATGCTTAAGAAAGACAGTACATCTAAATACCAAGATATCTGAATTTTACGCATTGCATGCAAGTTTCTATCGAGTGTGTTATGTGAAAGACTAAAGCCCTTCTTCGCAAACCTGATTGAATCTTATAAGTATGGCTATTCAACTGGCAAATCCACGACCGTCCAGTAATCCAGATAAAGACACTTTCGGCAGTGCGATACTACTACAAATTTTAGATGACATGACTGAGTTTGATATAACTGCATAGATGACAGAGCCATATTCTAACAAGCGAAGTTTCAGATATGGTGAGTCTATCATGCGAAACCTTTAACTTTCTAATGGAGATGATCATGCGGAAGGCTGCATTAAATACAACTGGTTTCATTTTTAACAAATGTCACATGCTGCTCGCCTTTGCCGATGATATATATATGATTAGTCGAGGACTGAGAGATGTTACTGCGGCCTTTTCTAGCATTGAGAAGCTGCCGGCAGAAGAGGTTCTGGTGATAAATGAGGACAAAACTAAGTTATTAGTTTTAACGAACAGTCTGCTTATTTCGGACACTGTGTGAATGTTGATAACTTTATATTTGAAATAATAGATGATTTTACATACTTAGCTCCGCCGTAAACCGTGCAAGCGGTGGAAATCGGCACGGAGTCAGCAGAATTGTCGCCATTTCAAATGTTAACGACACAAGTAGCGTCCCGTCTGAATCTAGAGTTGTTTAAGCAACCACCCCCGTAAATGTTTGTATTAATTACTTTAAATGACATTCATGTGCACATGTAGACCTCTTCTCCCAAGCGATTGACATTTCACGGAAACTTCTGAAAATATAGGTTTTTTAAACTTTTTCTGCCTCAAGTGGCCAAATTATTGGTTTAAATGGCACAATAGTCTCACCGTCTAATGAGATATAACTCTTAGTTCCGATGTAGAACTTTATTTTAGTCCTAACACAAAGGTGTACTTGGTCAATAATATTACCCACTGTTTGCCTACTTGCGTCCCCATTCGACGTATCATTGGAAGTGGACTGAAATCGAAACATCTGACATGTAACGTTCGGATTTCGAATGGCTCTTGAGTGTCAACACATATTCTAAAATTTAGCTCTCTGGTGTTTAGAAAAAAGCTGTTGCTGAGTATATTGTCCAAAATAGAGTGCTCAGCTGAATTATAGCCGGAAAAGTCTCCCAATCATAGGTTCATGTCAACCCGGAAACCAAGAGCCGATTATTGATCTCAAACCGATTCTACTTTGCGCTATGCAAGCGTTTTAATGCAAAGCCCTCTCTCGACGAACGAAAATCTAACTGTACAAGATTTTGGACCCACTTGTCTGGGAGTCTTCAAAAAAGCTATACTCCGCAGAATTATTTGGACCCATCATCTTTAATTGCGAGTATTATCGTCGTACGAACCAGTACCTGTAGAACGATATCGACATGTTGGAAAAGACTTCGACAATGAAATGTATAGGCGGCACAGAAAAGGGCGACAAAAACATCGTTAGATGGACCAATTTAAGGAGCTTGTATTCAAACTTGGGGTAACGAACTATCTACGAAGCGTAATTGAAGTTTAGATGTCTTCTTTCATTTGTTAAAAATAAGATAAATTCCCTTTACACCCCATGAATTAGGTATGGGATAGCTTATTGCGTTGTTGTACATTAACACGCTTTCTAGTTTTAGACTCACAACTAACGGCACCTACTTGTTTATCAACGAATACGAAGGTAACAGTTTGAGAAGCTTTTACTAGACATGCCGATTGACTCGACTCCATACTGTGAAGTTGCTGTTAACAACATCGAGGAGGCCGGCATTGAAAGAAATATGTAGATGACTTTAGGCGGGAATCGAACCCGGGATCTCCCGCATGGCAGTCAAGTGTTCTAGCCATCATGCCACGACAAGTCCCATTGATGTATCACATGACTAAAATAAATATGAATTTTTTAGAGCATTACCTATAAAGACGGATGGCAGAGTGTGGTCATCATTTTCATAAAGTTTTCATTTCTTTGAAAATGCTATGAAAAAAAATATATTTATTTTATTATTTTAAATTGTAAACCGACATTGGCTTTTCTTTGTACTCATGCAAACCTAATACTGTGCACCAGCTCATCTAAATTCCCGTCTGATTTCTCAAAATTACTGCTCTAGCTTCGAATAATGCATAAATGTCTTGCCAGTTGGTATTTTGTGCGATTTACAAACGTAGGAAAAGCACGAAGTGCTGAGGAAGCAAACCATGAAATTAAAATGTGATGAAAAACTCATTGTGGCATTAATACTTTTCTGTGTTCCCGCCAGCCCTTGAACGCTTTAGGTAGCTGATGGCGGGGGGCACAGGATGATTGTACAGAACATCAAATAATTTCATATATATTTTATGAGCACTTGTTTTATAGACGTCATTGAAACTAAGAAACAAGCAATGCTCGCACCCGCATTGAGATTTTTTTCCCCACCATTCTGGGCTTTCATCCACATTTTGTTTTGTTCACCGAAGTTTAATTCCAGCACTCACGTAGAGGTAGGGGTCGTCGACGGTGTATGAGGGGATATGTTGTACTAGATATCCGTATTCTATGCAATTACTCGCTATAATTCTTCGACTCCATCATCTTCCACTGCAAAGTGATCCTTTGTTATTTATAATTTCATTTAACGCAGTGAGAAAGCAATCATTGGGCAAAGTGTGAATTTCATTTTCCAACCCCTAAAGGCATCGCTCACAATTGGTATTCCGTATTCAACAGCGCCAAAAATGGCTGGGATGGACAAAAGGGAAATGGTTCTCGTGCATGGAGGTGATGAAACCTGCAGAGCAGATGAAACCCGCGGGGAGGCAAAATAACAAAAAAAAAACAATCATCTTTTATATTGAAATTTCATTTTTTGGGACTATGGCCAAATAGCACCATTGGTTGTAGTCCTGTCGTGCATCCAACTAAAGTCAATTTTAACGAAGGCAAAGATCATCTTTGGCTTTAGATGTGGAAGCCAAAAAAAAAAAGAGAATGTAAAACATTTCATGCTATGCAGGGTTTGGTTGATACAGGAATGCGCTATATTTTACAGTATACCTTGTACTGCAAAGGGGTTTGTAATTGACATAAACACATGAAGTGATATACTTATTTTCCCTAAATGTGAGAAGGTACAATATTGAGCAACCAAATGGCCAGATAACACAAGAAACTACGATAGGATAATAAGCCACTCTCTTTCAATAAAAACTGTCATGAAAACACCAAGAAAAGCTAAAAAAAACCCACAAATGTTGACGATCCCCGAAAACGTTATAAGGACCATGACTTAAGGATATGTACCTAGAATGTCCTAACTCCCTACAGAGATGGTGTCTCTTTCCAATTGGCGGATGTCATCGACAAATACAAATGAGATGGTCGGGTTAGGGATGTACAGATGTACAAAGCGAAAGAACTGTGACATCTTTTAAAGCTGCCATGCAGACAGACACGAACTTCGATGTATATGCATAGTCGGCAAGAGACTTCGACATCTGGATTCGTGGATTAACACTGTAAGTTACCGAATAGCCTACATCCGCATCAATACGAACTATTTTTAAATCACGTTGACTTGTGTACAAGACCTCCAATAACAGATTCAGACTGTTAAGCTTGGAGTCGGCAAGACACATGATGTTGAGTGGAACCAGATTCCCGCATAAAGATGTCCACTAGGCGAGCAAGGATATCCACTGATCAAAAGAAAAGAAACCAGAGGCCTAATCACGGCATTCGTGATCGAATGATTTCGATCGAAATGTTGTCTTTATTGGTTACGCCAATCGTTATCGAATTAAAATTATGCGAAACTTCATTCGATAGCTCAGATGTCATCGAATAAGTGGGTTTTGTCAAAAAACAGGGAATTGAATAAAAAAATTTTTAGTTCCAATACTAAAAAAAAACATGAGAAAAAATATTTAATCTCTAGAAGGGCATATCAAAACAAAATGTGTATTCAGTGTTGGAAAAAACACTAACAGAAGATGTATGTCCACAGAAAATTCAAGGGCAAATTTCGATAGAGAGCTGTAATCCAAACAAATTAATAATACGAAATTTAACTCGCCGCCAAAACGTACTCCTTGACGAATGCCATGATTAGACCCCTGTTTGACCACGTGGGTATCGATGATAGGATGGTCTCAAGCGTTATGGACGTGAGTGAGACTCGTTGCAGACAGCGTACGCACGTGATTAAGTAAGGCTGAAAACGCTTATAACCAAACGCAAAGGAAGCTAGACATCACAAAGCTACACACCACCCTGATAGCCAATGCCTACTCCAACCAACTCTCTTAATTACTTCAAACAAACCCCCCTAGTTCTGATGTTCCCGACACATAATGGCAGGATATTAGGGCGATAAAATCGAGTAATGTCTGAGGAAAAGGATGCTGCATAATAGGTAAAACTACAGCCAATGATGACGCGTGCTGTGGGAGCCAGGATATCGAAAGTTGTACGTATAAGGGTTTAGCTCGAAAGTTCTGTTGGAACGGGGATCCCCTCCTGTAAGGACAGTGATAACAATTTGGTCACGGACACGCAGAGTGTGCTGCAAATATGAATGGAAGACTTTCGTACTCTGATAATTCCTGGAGACAGCATAAGTGTCGAAATCACTTCAATCATCGACGACATTTTCCACCACCGATCCAAAACGAGATCATCACAGCAATTGCGCGGCCTAAAAACAATAAAGATGCGGGATCGATGGTCAGCCGGGAGAGCTTTTTAAGCATGCATGCATAAGCTTATAAACCCTATTTGGCTAAAGAAACGCATGCCCGATTATTGGAATCTAAGTGTTATATGTCCACATCTTATAAACGGCGATCACAGTTTGTGTACCAACTATGTATTTGATGCTGTGACTTGCTTTTGCCCAAGACTGCGGGATGTTAATGCAGCCTATTCAACCATTAATAAACAGTTGGCAGAAGTGCTTCCGGTGATAAATTAGCACAAAACCAAGTTATTTGTTTCAACGAGCAAAGAGTCTACTCGTTTGGGTAACGGCGACACTGTCAGCCTGGAAATTAAAATACGAGTATTGACTGTTACTATACAGTATACATACTGATCCTACAGCGCAGAATCCTGGGTAATGACACTAGCCGATCAATCTTCTCGGAGTCTTCGAGAGAAAAATACTTCTTAAAGTATTTGGAACCATCATTGTTAACGGCGAGTACCGCCGTCAAATGAACCACGAGCTGTACAACGACACCGATGTAGTCAAGCGCGTTCAAATAGACCGAATGCGTTGGCTCAGAAACGTTGTACGAATCTAGAAAAGACTTCTGCAATAAACTCAATGGGCGGCGCTGGAGGGGGCGACCAAAACTTCATTGGATAGACCAGGTGAAAGAGCTGTTATCTAAATTTGGTGTGACAAACTATCTCCGGAGCGCAAAATACCAAAGCGATTGAAATTCTTTTCTACGTGCGGCTACGGATCGATGGATCTCTGTTGCTGCTACCAAATAAGAAGAAGAGTAGATTTTTTTTGAAAATATACGCTAATTTACAAAAAGTTTTTTAATTTTTAACTTTAAGACACTCCTAGAAAATGTATATAAGGACGCCGATATGAAAGGAAATGGGAACGCCATGACCTTTAATATTACATACATTGCAAATAAATAAGAGGTAATATCTGTAATGAATCTTCAATACGATGCTTGATATCCTAAATCGTGATAGTAGGCTCCTTAAGGTTATGTACAATATTACCTGTTGAAGAAAAAACGGAATTTTATTTCTATATACCGCGTTACAAAGTCGATATGAAACTTAAGGCACCGATTGTTCTCATTGTCTGGGGCAAAGTTCATAAAAAGCCTTTCAGTATTCAAGCTGTCATATTGGCACAAAGTCAAAAAGGATTCAGTTTATAGATGTAGGTATCTCTATGTATGTGGCCAGATATATATAAGCATCCAAGTGTATATTTGCCCCATATGCTTCGAGTGCCAGCTACCGTCGCTTTTTCATTGAAATATATATAAAATTTATTATGAAATTGAACTTTTATCTTTTGCTTTTTGTCATCATATGTTAAGGTGTTTGATGTTCACATTTTATATCTTGTTTCCGCCCAGAATCCTGCTGTGTCAATTCAATTTGACAACAAAACGAAAATCATTTTATTTCCTTGTCATCTCTTTGGCTTTTTGTGACTTTGGGAGGCGGGGACAAAAGCGGCATACAAAATGTCGTCAAAATGTTTGAACCCCTTAAGCCATCAGAGATCATAGAGATAATATTTGATTTAATTATTGTGTTGTGCCAAAATGATTTGCAGCTTTATTAATTCAATTGAGGCAAAATGTAATTGCTTCAAATGTGTTCCAAATAAAAATGTTGGGCAAATTTTATTAGCACAATGGAAATTTAATAGTCTGTTCATAATGACTGGTACTTAAACTAAATAAGGGACTATGTATGGCATTAAGAATATACTGTATTGATGATAAGTTGGCACAGAAGTGATATAGCATATGTTTGAGTTGAGGTAAATGTGTATTCATGAAGAATGTTCTTAGGCCAAGTTCGAGGATTGTTCCTTCCTTAATAGTTATTTAAAAAAATAGAAATGGAAGTTACTGTAAATAAAAAGAACTAAATTGATTGCAGGGAAGCACGGTTATACATATGATATATGTCGTACAAATGATGGCAGCCATGAATAGTGAGCAATTCTAAAAATAGAAAAAAACTCTTAAACAGAACTATCATTGAAGTGTGTAAATAGTTGCAAGAAAGTACACTTTCTTACAGAAAACAACATTTAAAGCTGTTTTTTATTTAGATTTATATTATATCTTCCACAAGATAGATACTTTTGTTCAACTTGCACAACAGGATAACTTAACAGACATATCAACAGACATATTAAATACGTAAAAACTTTAGGTTTTTATCCATATTCTTCTAAAATCTTTAAAAAGTTATCACAAAATTTAAAATTAAATATCAAACCAAATAATTTTGCCAGCAAATGTTTTTGATGATCAGCTGTTTAATTCTGGTAAATTTATCACACATGTTTACTACAGCTTTTTGCGTGATTTTTTAACCACGGCGTAGTAAATTTTAGTGTAGTACATTTTGTTGTTGCAGTGTTGTAAATGTTAGTATATTAACTGCATTAACAAGATTAACAAGGTCTACAAGCGTACTTTACTACCAAGGGTGAAAACCGCTAAAATTAAAAACCAGTACAGAAATTTCAGTCAGATAAACTGACTGATAAATACCATCACCCAATATAATATATTGTTGAACTCATGGGTCATAGAAATTAACCGATGTTTACTTAAAATTCCTTATGCATTATATGGGAGGTGCCAAAAGGGGTATGTCAAATAGTTAGGTCTACTGAGGTTTTGCCTCATATTACAAGATAAACTAACTGACCAAATTTTATTATATAGTCCATATTCATTCCTGACTCATATTTTCATAATCGTACAACTTACGCATAATTTGACTGAATTCAGTGTACTTGCAACAAAGATGTGTATGTAAGAATATGGGGGTGAGTTCGGTCATTTGTATGGGAGGTACTAGAAGGGGTGTGTCAAATAGTTAGGTTTTCTGGGGTTTTGCCTCCTATAACAATATAAACTAATCGACCAATTTTCATTACCCCCCAAGAGTCCGTTTGGAAGTTATGGGAGATATATTATTTTTCAAAAATAGGTCATTTTGTATCGTAGGTGCCAGAAGGCGTGAACCTATATAGTCCATATTCATTCGTGAGTCCCATTTTTATAAGCGAACATCATACTCAAAATTTAGTGAATTCAGTTTACTTACAAAAAAAACATGTATGTAAAACAATGAGGGTCAATTAGGTCATTTGTATGGGAGGTACCAGAAGGGGTATGGCAAAGGTTTCGGGTTTCTTAGGGTATGTCTACTTTTGCAAGATAAATAAACTGACTAAATTTAAATATCTTACGATCGTCCGTTTTGAAGTTATAAAAGAAATATAAATTATCCAAAAATAGGTAATTTTGTATGGAAGGTACCCGAAGGGGTGGAGCTATTTTGCCCATTTACAATCCCATAAGTTCGTTTTGAAAAATATTAATACTGGTAAATTATCATACCGATCCGTTAAGGTTTACTCGAGTTATCCTGCTGACCAGCCAGCCAGCCAGCCAGACAGACGGACATAGCTCAATCGTCTTAAAAAGTCCTGAAACGAATTTGGTCTTAAGATACTTGAGGTCTAACTCGTCTCCTTTAATGCGTTACACATTTTTTCGTATCAAATGATATATACCCTCATCCCTAAGGGCGATGGTATAAAAATAATCTCGATATTTTGATTTGTCATAATGGTACAGATGATAACAAAGATTTATCATACGTCTGAGGACAGTTCTAATGGTAGTGTTTTTATAGCACCTATGCCTCTTTTGAAAGACACAGAAATAAATCCCAAACCTATAACATATTATATGCGAGCGCAGCTTCCTATCCTAGCATACATTTGTGATAGAACGGGTGTTTCTGCTTAAAAGGCGGCAACTAATGCGTATGCGGCTCTATAGGACTGATTTATAAATCGGACAACAGTAGGATAATATGTGGGAGTAAAGTAAGATGGAAGTAATTATATTAATACACTCGACACGATCTTTCCCAAATTCTGTATTTTGTTTAGCTATAACAGGATAAAGTTTTGGAGAAAAAATTGGAAGTCTAGCGACTCACGTTATGGTGCCTTCAATACAAATGTACCATTTCGCCCACTTTAAATATGAAGTAATAATATCAATACAACCATCGCGGTCGTGCCCAAATTTTGTATTTTGTTAAGCTATATCAGGACAAAGTTTTGGAGAAAAAACTGGAAATCTAGCCGCGCCCCTTCTGGTACCTCCCATACAAATGTAACACTCCGCCCAGTTTAGAAATCGAGTAACAATAACAATATAATAGAATATTTTATCTTTTTCTGAGGGTGAGGGTATATGTAAGTCGGGTTGCCCGACTAAAAATTTCTTACTGGTTTCTAATAGAAAAACCTGTGTCAAAATACTTAGACTATGTGAGTGCTAAAACTGTTTCTGGTCAAAATATTTCAGTAGAAATTGTTCGGTTTTTTTATTCGTGCTAGAAAAGTATCTCAAAAAATGTTACCTGTTATTGAAATAAAATAAAATATTAAAATTTCACAATACACATTTCAAATGTTTATTTTTATCAAAATGCTAAAAATACGAATCAATACAGAATTAATTTATTTCCATTAAACGGTTTTCAAAGAAAAAACACCAATATGTTGCATTCAATATAAACTTACAATTCAATAAAATTTAAAAAAGAAAAAATTAACAGTCAACAAGATTATGATAACAAAAAAAATATAATTAAAGAGTTCTTTTTTATATTGCCGCTTGCGGAACTTTAAGACATTTTATAATCATTTTCAAATATTGACATATCATATAGTATTAAATGAATAATGAACTGCTTCTTTGCTTTAAAATGAAGAAATTTAAAAACTTTCGTTATACACTGCGTATCATAACTATAGACGCATTGACTATTTAGTTGATACTCTACACACCGGCAAAAAAAATATTTTTTTTTTATAAAAGCCTAAAATTATATTGAAAACATCAATTCGGAAAGAAGTGTCTTAAAGCTGAAGTCCGTACGCATCCAATGAGATATAACACGATATATTATCTCTATGATTATCTCTAAAAAAAAGCGCAAAACGGAGTAAAAAACGAAAAATCCTTTTATTTTAAAAAAAGGATCAGCTAGGATTTTGATTCAAGTGGATTTTTAATGTACAATTGACCCCTAACAAAACCCCATTTACCGATTTTGTTGCCATTTCAGGTCAACCCATTCGTCATTTAGCAAAAAAAAGGAAATTCGACCTATACAGCTTTCATACGATATAACAAAAATAGTTTATTTATTATTTATGTTTTGGTTTTATTAGTTACTAGTGGACCCGGGCATGCTTCGATATTGCTTACTTGACGAATACTTATAAAATGTTTGGCGCGACAACTTAAAAGGCCAAGCTTATGCGTCGTTTCTGTTCGCCCTTCAAACAATTCGTTACCCCTTAACCTGATCAAACTAACCACATCTCACTAACCGATAATAAAACATGCGTCTGCAAATTCATATCTATAGCACCAAATACTATCTGTATACAAATATTACCTTATATAGTCCTAAAAACATTAAAATGTTCATCTTCATAATCCTGCAGGATGAAAATAAATATCTTGACGGTATATTCATATCTGGATAAAGATTAATTTACAATACTGACATCATTGTTAGTATTTCTCTTTAAAATGTTTTGTTTTATCACAATTTTTACTACTTGATGCCAAAATTCGTGATAAAACCAACTGAGGAAGTATAAAAAGTTCTTAAACGTTACTGACACAACCCTGAAAAACATGTTGTCAAAAGTGTCAGCAAATAAAATTTATAAATATTATGAATTTAAGAAAAAAAACTCTTCTATTCCTTGCTCTTTGCTTTAACAACAGTACTTTTTGATAAAAATAAAAGTACTTTTTGATACAGTACAAATAAAATTTTGGCACAATTAAAGAAGTGTTTGGTACAATAAAAGTACTTATTAATACATTTAGAGTACTTTTTTTTTTACAATAATTTTTTGGTACAATAAAGGTACTCTGTGGTAAAATTTATTGTTCTTTTTGTGTACAAAAAAAGTGGTTTTCAATACAATAAATTCTACGTTTTAGTACCAATTAGGGTAACCATTCGATTAATCGTTATTCGATTAATCGTGCCAAAAAATTAACCGAACATTTTAATAATCTATTTTTTCGAATAACGATTAACTCAAACAAATCAGAGCGATTAATCGATTAATCCATCTTGAAACATTCCTGCAATGTGGCAACTAATTTGGCAACGATTTGCGATCTGTTTTGTTTTGTTGTAATAAATGTACCTAGTACAATTTGTAAACAATGCTTTCTTTTTTCTTATTTAATTTTATTTGATTAATCGAATAGTCGAATAATTTGATTGGGTTTTGTTCGATTAATTGTTAGATTGAAATTTACGATTAACCGAATAATCAAAAAACCCGAATAAATGGGTACCCAAGTACCAAGAAAGTACTCTTTAATACCATAAATTTTCTTTTTGGTACAATAAATGTACTTTTTGTATAATAAAAGCACTTTTTTGTACTTTTTATTACAATAAATGTACTTTTTGATATTGTCATAGTTCGGTTTAAGATCAGTTCTATTGACAATTATTTATTATTGCCAATATGTTTTTATTATACTATACCAGATACTAATTCTACCTGTCTTAATGTATGGCTCAGAATCCTGGGTTATGACACAAGCGGATGAATCGGTTCTGGCAGTATTCGAGAGAAAAATACTCCGTAAAATATATGGGCCCATCATCGTTAACGGAGAGTATCGGCGTCGTATGAATCATGAGCTGTACGAGCTGTACACTGACATTGACGTGGTCAAACGCATTAAGGTGCAACGGTTGCGTTGGCTAGGTGATGTTGTACGCATGGACGAAAATGCTCCAGCTCGAAAAGTCTTCGACAATGAACTCGATGGACGGCGCAGAAGAGGGCGACCTAAACTCCGTTGGAAAGACCAGGTTACTGAGAACCTTACGGAACTCGGTGTGACTAACTGGAGAAGAAGCGCAGAAGATCGAGGCGCTTATAATATTTTTCTACGTGCGGTATATAATCCACTGGGATTGCATAGAAGTACCAGCTAAGTTAGTAAGTAAGTATGTTTTTATTCAAGAGTGTGAAATGTATTATGTTGATAGCAGGCTAGGCGTATGTATTATTTCGACATTAACCACAATGTCTACTTTTTGATAAAAATATATTGTACGTTTTTGGTATTGGTATTATCTGTATATCAAGTAGTTATAATTTAACAAAGTACAGAATTTGGGCACGATCGTGTCAAGTGTATTGATATTATAACTCCATCTCTAAAGTGGGTGGAAAGGTACATTTGTATGGGAGGTACCAGAAGAGGCGTGGCTATACTACCAATTTTTTTTTCCAAAGCTTTATCCTGTTATAGCTTCACTAAGTACAGAATTTGGATATGATCCCGTTGGGTGTATTCATATTATTACTCGATTTCTAAAGTGGGCGGAATGATGTATTTGTATGGGAGGTATCAGAAGGGACGGTTCCATGTAGCCCACTTGCGATACCGTAAGTGGTTTAGGGAAAATATTAACTTGAGCTAAATTTCAAAACATTTGGTTGCGTCTTTCGAAAGTTATCGTGCGCACCAGCCGGACAGCCAGACAGACAGACGGACATGGCTAAAACGACTTAAAAAGTCATGAATCGAATTTTGTTCAAAGAAACTTAGGGTCTAAAGTGACTGCTTCTCTGTGTTACACTCTTAAGTCGTACCCGTGGTGTGAGAGTATAAACATATGTATTAATACTGTAAGCTAATATTTTCATACGTACCATTTTCGTTTTTGAATTAAACTGTATACTTCTAATGGAATTGTCCTTTCTTTCTTGGTTTTAATAGGTGTTATTCCCAGCAAAAAATATTTTTAGATTTTAGAGGTAGAAACTGTATTGAAGGGGAAATCATTAGAAAATTATGTCGTACGTCAGCGACATCTATAGATTGAATTTAGTACTTAGTAGAAACAGGTGGCAACATCAGCAACATGCCTTTTCGGCTGCAATTATCGCCCTATTCTATTTTATAACCACCTTATTCTCTTTTTAATATTCTAAGTAAAATTGCAAACATGTCCTTGAAAGTGTGTTTTTTCCATCTTATTTGGATTTCTTTTATTTAAATTCAAATAACTAAAAAACTGTGCCTGATAAAAAAAATCTGAAAACATATTTAAAATCATGATATTAATAAGCACACAATTCATCACAATTCAGATACACAGAAAAACATTAGCTGACTGCTTTGGAACATTTTAGGACACTGCAAGGATATTCAGCATAAAATAAATAAAAAACTTTTTTAACTAATAGAAAATACATATTTTTTGTTCTAATTTTTCATGTTTTAAGCACTACTAGTTTCGGTTATTGTATTTAGAAAAGATTCTGTTGGATCAAATAGAGCTTTCATTACATTTATGTAAAATTTATTTTAATGCAACATGAAGAATGCTGAAAAAATTTAAATGCAAATAACTAAAAAACTGTGTCTGATGAAAAAAATCTGAAAACATATTTGAAATCATGATATTAATAACCATAGGAATCACAATTCAAACACCCAGAAAAATGAAAAATATTTTTTTTGTATAACAGTGTAATTGTAAACCTGCATTCCCATTGATGAGGACATAGACAAGATTTAAACTGGGAAACCTAACTGAGTAAATATGCCTACAAAATTATGTACCCCAAAGGACAAAAACCACAACAGCAAAATATTAGTTTGTTAGTATTTCAAATTCATCCTTCATTTTAAATACGAGTACAAAGTTTTTTTTTACTACATTGCATTAGCGAACAGATTGATAAATCATTGAACATTGCTTGGTTTTAGATCTTTTTAAAACAGTTAACAAATTTCCGTCAGCAGTTGCTAATCATTCAATTGCCATTACTGCCGAATATCTTAATTTATCACATAACTTGTGCCCTTATCCCTTGTGCTGGTTGACATTCAAAGTTAATAACTGACAGCGGTTGGAAAGGAAAATTGTATAGTTTCGATAAAAAGATGTCGAAAATATGTTGAGAAAACTTTTTGTCACTTTTGTCAAAAAGTTTGTGTAACGTAAAAATAAAGTTTATCGTAACTTTGAACTTCTTAATTGTGTATTGAATTGATGGTTTAATAACTCAAATTTAATTTGTGCACTAAAAACTTTGCTTCGAATAACGTTCGCCTCACACCACAACTCCACTCTCACCAAAACAAAAAGCCCGGTGACAATTGCCGTTTGCTAGTTGGGACGGTTGGAAAACTTGTATGGATTGGGTACGAGTTGAAAGACTTGCGAACTTATAATATCCCCCCGTATAAAAGAACACGAAGATGTTGTTGGCAAGCAGCAAATGAGAAAAAAGTCATATGTGTTCTATGAGAATAGTTCTAAGGAGCAAAGAAACCTTTATCACAGCAAAAGATGACACGAAACTTTATGCACCTTCGCAAAAGTTTGCTTAATTGAAATGATTTCGTAAAAATCGGCAACACAACGTTTTCTTGGCCTGACAATTTTTCCCATAAGACAAAGCATAAAACTTTTAAGAATATTCTTCTTTATATTCGAGTTAACTGCAGGGAAGACATTCGACGACTGATTTTAAAGGAGGCAAAGTTACTTGAATTCTGGTATCATCTTTAAACATTGAAGACTTTCCATACGAAACTTTAGGAGAAAGCAGCTTAAGTGTGTTACAAACTAGATGCACTAGCAAAAGTTGCAATATAATTTAGGGTGGCAAATATTTATGATGACAAGGAGAATTTTTTATAAACAAAAAGGACGAGTATACTTCTTTGTACAGTGAGGGAGTAGGAATCCGAAAAGGTAAAAAGTAAAGGACTTCCTTGCAGTATCAAGATAATGCAAAGATATGTATTTACTTTTTCAATTTTTATAAAATTTGGGAAGCTTGAAGTATGTAACTTTTTCGAGTTAAAAAAACAATAATACATAAAATTTTATCATTTTATAGTAGTTATTCATTGCATCTTTGGCTGTTGCACTGTGTAAATAGTGTCAGGAGTTTAGTCTAATCGAAACTCATATACATGTTACATATGGTTAATATAAATGCCCTAAGGTATGCTATAAAAAATTAACTCATTAAGTTATCTTTATTCTTGAAGCACCCCGTCTACGTCATAGCCAAACAAATCTACAATTCTACAGGGTGGTCACGCAAGGTTCATAAATAAGCTAATTGATAAAGAGGCTAACAACACTTGCGAGGCTTGAAATTGGCATTTACTATAGGGCAAAACATTTGCAAGCCAAAAAAGAAAGATAAATGGGAACGTAAAAAATGTTTAAACAACATGACTAGAAACATCAGAACTAAAACTTCTGGTCATGTGGTGGTCGATCATAGGTGCAAACTTCCTATGTTAAATTTCATGAACAAAATAAACAAATCATGAACTGCACCATTTTCTATTAAAGAAAATAATAAATATTAAATTTACGTTAGGAGTATCAAAGTGTGAGCGTCGGGAGTGTGATGCAAGGTAAAGCTTCTGATCGGTTTAACTTGGCAAACCCAGAGTGATCCTTGCCAATTGCACTTCAAGTCTACTCACAGAGCTCCGTATTCGTAGTACTACTGCGGACGGAGTACCTCCACGTGGTGACGCCTGGAAGCGTGCCTCTGACACCCGTCAGAGCACGACTAACTGTGAGGGGCGAAACCTAAAACCCAGGCACGTCTGCTCAGAGTGAGCGGTTCCCTGGTCAGCGTCTGACCCAGAATGGGCGGCTGTAATAAAATCCTGGCAGGAGGAGAAAACTGCGACGTGGTGCGCTGGGCTTGCAACCCGCCACTGACGTATAAACTATTGCAATGAAAAGAAGTAAGAAAACAATAAAATGGACCCCCCAAAATGTTGACGACCACCGCAAACGAATTAAGGACCATGATTTAAGGATATGCACCTGGAATGTTAGAACACTGTATAGACCAGGTGCCTCTATCCAACTGGCGGAAGTCCTCGAAGAATACAAGGCTGACATAACCGCTTTACAGGAAATCCGGTGGACGGGACACGGGTGCTCGCGCATGAAGACGTGCGACATCTACTATAGTGGCCATGCGGACAAGCACGAGTTTGGATGTGGATTTGTGGTTGGCAAGAGACTGCGACACCTAGTCTCAAGGTTCAACCCGGTGTGTGAACGTATAGCCACCATAAGAGTCAAAACAAAGTTTTTCCACATAACACTTATATGTGCCCATGCTCCGACAGAAGAGAAAAGCGATGAGGACAAAGACGAGTTCTACGAGAGCCTAGAAAATGTATGTGACCGTAGCCCGAGCCATGACATTAAAATTGTACTAGGCGATTTTAATGCTAAAATAGGCAGGGAAACCGCATTTGAGCCTACCATCGGAAAATTCAGTCTGCACACCGAAACGTCGAACAATGGCATCAGACTGATTGATTTCTCTGCGGCAAGAAATATGGTAGTTTGCAGCACTAGATTTGACCATAAAAATATTCATAAGGCAACATGGTTATCTCCAGATCAATTGACGAGGAATCAGATTGATCATGTGGTAGTCGATGAAAGGCACGCATCGAGTGTTCTGGACGTACGAGTGATTAGGGGTTCGAACATTGACTCCGATCACTTCCTTACCGCAGTTAAGGTACGCACAAGGCTAAGCATGGCGAAAAACGTACGTAACCAGGCACAACGAAAGCTGGACATCGGTAAACTGCAGACCACAGAGGTAGCAAACGCCTACTCCAACCACCTAACTCAACTGCTGCGGAATGCTCCAACCCCTGACAATATAACCTCGCAGTGGCAAAATATAGCCGACTCCTTAGAACGGGCTGCGAGAAGCGTACTTGGGTACTCAAAGCCGTCTCAAGAAGATGCCTGGTACGATGATGAATGTCGCAATGCCACGAGAGAGACGGTTGCTGCATACAGGGCGAAACTGCAGCCAATGGCAACGCGAGCTGTTCGTGAACGGCACAGGGAGAAGAGACGACAGGCAACGCGTCTTTTTAGAAGAAAAAAGAAGGAGCTGAAGAAGAGGCAGGACGAGTGCACTGAGTTGCTCTGAAGTAGAGGGGAAGCCCGAAAATTCTACAAGAGAGTGAAAGCGAGAATGCGTGGAACAGGGTTGCCCTCCTGCAAGGACAGCGATGGTCAGCTAGTGACGGACCCGGATAACGTTCTGAAGATATGGAGAGATCACTTTAGAAATTTACTGGGTACTGACACCACTCCAGAAGACCCCGCTCCAATCCATGACGATGGTATTAACTGCCACCTCCGAGCCAGAGCCATCTCCCGCCTTAAAAACAACAAAGCTGCTGGAGCCGATGGTCTCCCTGCTGAATTGTTTAAGGCTGGCGGGGAGGAGCTAATTAGGAGCATGCATCAGCTCATGGAGAACATCTGGCAAGAGGAGAGCATGCCCGTGGATTGGAGTCTCAGTCTGTTATGTCCCATATACAAGAAAGGAGATCGTAGTGAATGTAAGAACTACCGTGGAATAAGCCTATTACCAATTGCGTACAAGGTCCTTTCAAGCATATTGTGTGAACGTCTAAAGCCAATTGTAGAAAAACTAATTGGACCATATCAGTGCGGCTTTAGACCTGGCAAATCTACGACGGATCAAATATTCACCTTACGACAAATCCTGGAAAAAACCCATGAAAAGCAGATCTACAAAGCTGCCTTCGACTCTCCGATAAGGAATAGGCTTTATGAGGCCATGTCTGAGTTTGGTATTCCTGCAAAGCTGATTCGACTTTGCAAATGTACCTTAGACAACACCAAATCCTCGGTTAAGATTGGTAAGGATCAGTCTGAACCATTCAACACGGAAAGAGGTCTCAGGCAGGGCGATAGCCTGTTCTGTACACTATTTAACATAGTTATGGAGAAGGTGATGAGAAAGGCTGGTATCAACATGTCTGGCACCATATTCCACAAAAGCCACATGCCACTAGCCTACGCCGATGATATAGATATCATTGGCCGAAATCTGCGGGATGTTACTGCAGTTTTCTCATCGCTAGAAAAGGAGTCAGCAAAAATGGGTTTAGCGGTCAACGAGGACAAAACAAAAATAATGATTTCGACGAACAAAGAGTCCTCTCGATGGGGACGCACCGTGAACGTTGACAATTATTGTTTTGAGGTAGTCGACGAATTTACCTACCTCGGATCTTCCGTCAACAAGATGAATAATGTCAGCCAAGAAATTAAACGGAGAATAGTGCTAGCCAATAGATGTTTCTACGGACTTCGGCAGCACTTTAGTAACACCACCTTCTCTCGGAATACTAAGAAACAGCTATACCAGGTGCTTATCTTACCTGTTCTGTTGTATGCTGCCGAAACATGGGTGCTTACTACAACGGACATACAAAACCTGGGAGTATTCGAGAGAAAAGTACTCCGAAAAATATATGGACCTATCTGTGTCGAAGGCCAGTTTTGCCATCGGATGAACCATGAGCTGTATGAGCTTTACCACGACATCGACGTAGCTAAAAGAGTCAGAATCCAACGACTTCGATGGCTGGGACATGTTGCCAGGATGGATGTAAATGCTCCAGCGAGAAAGGTGTTTGAAGGCGAACCTGAAGGACGGCGCAGAGCAGGGAGACCAAACTCCGTTGGAAGGACCAAGTGGTAGGCGATGTGCCATCATCTGGTAGGACTAACTGGAGAACACACGCAGAAGACCGAAGCGTGTGGAATTCTTTATTACTTCAGGCCTCAAATTTATGAACTACGTTTCGTAAATTGTAATTGGCCACTTAAGTAAGTAAGTAAGTATCAAATGATACATCAAATTCGGCTTACGATCAGAAAAGTGTTTTTTATTGTTTGATATTTTTGGTCAAATTCAGTGTGTGTATATCGTCGGCTAGCCTGCAAGTAGTGTCATGTGTAATTTTGGCTTTTTTTTTTATTGTACCATTGTGAAGCTCTACTGATCATACATAAGCCTACCAAGACGTTTTGCGATATCTTAATGGGTTTAGAAGATAGCAAAAAGTGATATGTGTAACCCATATACGAAATATTCCTGCAATAGGTGTTATGTGTTTTTTTATATGGTAATTATTATTTTTTTCTATAGTAATTTTTTAAGGAGTTACAAAAAGGTTATGCTTATATCGGATGGATGTACATACTAAAATAAAAATAAGGTACTATGTAGCGCTTTATCAAACATTTCTGTAGCTACTGGACAAGAGTTGGAGCAAATTATATTAGAAAGAGGCCATACAATGATGGAAGTCGACAGGGTTCATTCAACGTTAGAAAATTTGTTTACAGCTCCAATATATTCGCCACTAGATTATGTTAGTCGCATGAGACAGGCAAGACCAACACATCCATACACAGTAAAATACTAAGAGTATACTTTTTTAAGGATTACGAACACGTTCCTGGCAACTTTACCTCAAACAGACCTGGTGAACGTACAGGTGATGCAAAAGTAAACAACATCCGTGGATTGCTTATGAAAGACAATTAAGTTTATTTCAAGCTGCGCCACACCGATAATTGGGAATTGATGAGCCAAAAAAAGCGAACAAGGGTTCTTAAAATAAATGAACCAAGAAACTTATATGAATCTCCATTAAAAATTGATGAATCCAAATACAAGATCCTCCAGTCATTAAAGCAATATATGCACAAAGATTACCATTCCTTTTATGATAATCTTCAACATTAAAAATGTATTTGTTAAAGCTTTCTTTGTTTAATTATCTGTTTCTAAAATTTTTTTTTTAATAAAATGTTAATGATTTTCATCATACGTATTGTACCACCAATTTTGCTAGCGATTTTGCAAAAATACTTAAATATAATAAAATAAAAAATCTAAACAAAAAGTGTTATGTGTACGCATTCATATGAATATATTTTGAACAAAGTTCCTACAAAAAGTGTTATGTGTAGTTTTTCTTAAAAAACCTATAGCACTCCGTAACAGAGATCAATATCGGATATCTTTTAATGCAGTACTCTGGTATTTGTGGTAGATATTCAGTTAAGCCTATGGTTAACAAAAAATATCTTTAATGGACAAAATAAATCAGTTTTTTGCCTCTCCTGAAAACCTGTTCAAAAACACATAACACTACTTGCAGGCTAGCCGACGATATATATCTACAAAAAAAAAAAATAATAAAATTTCAAAAATTATGTTTGAAATTTAAACATTCCATACAAAATATAAATCGAAACTCGTTTAATAGCATTTATCAATTCCATTTGATATCAAAAAGTTAACTAGAAAGGTAATTAATTGTCTTCGGCAATGCCGAAGCCCAGATACCAGATACAAATGGTGATACGATTTGTTATTTGCACTACAACTGTATTTTATTCAACTTTGTACCGCAAGAAGGGGAGTTGTTGAGATTTGGACGTTAACTCTGTCACATCCATTTTTTGTCAACAATCTTTTACTGAGATGTCAAATACTAAGCCTGAATTGTTAAAATGAGCTGAGAATATTTCAGCTCAATAGCTCTTAAAGTACTGCTGTAACTGTGGGGACAGACAGAAGGACATCCCCTAAAAGAGGGAGTTTGTATGGGAGGAGCAGTTTTTTTCTGATCTGGCTCATCTTCGAAATTTACCTTGGTTTGAGGGGTAGAAGTTTGCATATTAAATTTAAGCTCGACCTTTCTTAAACAACGGCTGTAATAGTGGGAGTAGACAGAAGGACACACCCAAAAGGGGGGGTTTGTATGGGAGGTGGCAGTAGTTTTTGTCCGATCTTGCTCGTCTTGAAACTTACCCTCCGATTAGAGGGTATAATTTCAGCCCAACATTTCTTAAACTACGGCTGTAATCGCGGGTCCAGATAGAAGTTAACCCCCAACTAGTACAAAAATTTCAGTCAGGTATAAGATATTGTTTATGGCTTGGTATGTAGCAGAATAGGTGTGCCAAATACTTAGGTTTTCTGAGGTTTTGCCTCAGTACAAAATAAATTAACCAGAGACCGTAACTCTTATAACTTTAATTTATAAAAGTCCCTCTGTAAGGGTTATTTTCTGATTTTTATTATATCTCTCCGAACATAAGACTTATTTTTGATTTATATTTTAAAAGTTCCAAAATAACAATTATTTCTGATTTATATTTTATCGCTCAGAAATAAGAGTTATTTTTGATTTATATTTTAAAAGTCCCACAATAATAATTATTGAAGACTTTTTGAAATAGAAATCAAAAATAAAAATCATTCAATGAGTTTTTCAAAATCAGCCTGAGACTTATATTTTTTCTGATGAAATATAAAACTCACTTGAAGACTTTTAATTTTTATTTGTTCAAATAAAAGTCTTTTGGTTCAATCGATATGCAAACAATATTTATATTCTGGCCAAAATAATTACAATTGTGGGACGTTCAGACCATATTTAACTCATAGCTACACAATGCAACGAAAAAATTATGGTTTTTACCATCACCCTTAGGGATGAAGGTATATGTATATCATTTGTTACATATACAAGTTTTACGCATTAAAGGAAACGTGTTAGACCCCAAGTATCTTAAGATCAAATTCTTTCAGGACTTCTTAAGACCAATTGAGCCATGTCGGTCTATTTGGCTGGCTGGATGGGTCGTGCCAGCATTTTTAAGTTAAGTAGACAAACCCATAGATAACCGAATCATTTGACACACTCCTTCTTGTACCTCCCATATGAATGACCAAATTTGTTCCTTAGTTCTACAGGCATATCTTTTCTGTAATTAGAGTGAATTGTGTCAAATTTTGGACAAGATAGTTGAATAATTGTTGAATATAAACCTATTTTGAATTTTTCTGTGTATTTGGAAAGGAGAGACAATGGCCTTTCCAAATCTATATATATGTAGGTAACTTGTCATAAACTTTTAGGATTTTTTTTTTAATTTTGAAGAAAGATACCTGATACCTGTGATATCATTTAAGATTTTTCTTTAAATTAATAAGAATCCAATTCAAAATGACCCAATTCCCAGAAATAGTTAATTTCTATGCATGAAGACTTTTTGAAAGTATATCTAGCTCACTAGCAATTTCTTCACTTGACTGCAACTTCACCACCGATTAATTTTATATATAAAATCCATTCTATAAATCAACAAACACAATCGGATGGAAACGGTATGTGCATGGATATAGCTTCTTATAACGTAATGTACTAAGTATGTTTGTATTAACCCTTATCCTGTATTAATGGGTCAAAATTGCCCAAACCGTTTTTGAGTTCTTATAACTTTGGACGTTTTGAAAACTGATTCGTGAGATTTTCTGACAATTATTTTTTTGGCCTAAATTTGGTCTTAAAAGTTAAATTAAGTTAAATACTCTTTTTGGATGTGGCCTATGAACAAAGTTACGGATACTGCATTTATGGGTCAATATTGCCCAATACAAATATCAACGAAATTGTTAACATGTATTACTTTTATAGCGATTTAGGCATATCTAAGTCAAATATATTTGCTTCAACAGTTATTATAAAATTCAAATAAATTTCAACAAAAGCATATTTGGGAGTTCTTCTCTTAGCTCGTATGTATTTCGATCTCGTGGTGTGGCTAGCAATCTTGTGAGATGATAAGAAGGGCAGGCCAATATCGAAGGCAACGATTTCAGAATTTACTCCGAGTTCTCCTTTCGATAACAAGAAATTAAGACAAGCGCGAGATAAACTATCTCTTATAAGTGACTTTTGGTATTGCTGGGAAGGAAATTTTAGAATAATGTGTTATTCCTGGCGAATGTACGACCGTAGGTGATCACTTAGTTACATACCGTGAACGTAGCCCTTTTACGGAATATATACCCTCTTAGCCAGGCAAATATGGGATAAGAATCCGGACTCAATGTGACATTCAGTTAAATTATACATGGTTTTTGCAAGCAAACACATACACATAAGGCTGTAAACTGAAAGCCGGAACAAGCTATTTGCATTGTTTTGGATTTAGTTAAAGATTTGAAATGTCGAAAAGTTATATGCAACAATTTGCTTACATCCTAAGGATTTCGAAATTAACTACTCAAACGAAACCTTACTATGGTTCTCCAGTCCGAAAATATAAAACGTACCTTCTGCTAATAAAATTGGACATGACTTTTCTCGATAAAGAAAAAAAGAAAACAACCATTTTCGCATTTGTTCTCGTACACAAGCAAATTACGTTTGTTATTTTAGTAAGCACATTATATCATACTAACGCCATAACACGAAGTCAGGAATTGATTAATTAATTGACCAGAAATTGCACTTGCTGGCGCAGATCTAATCGATGGCTCTCAACCCTATTCCACAACATGTTGGACATTACAAAATATAACGCGTATTATTTATTTACATCAATAAATCATAACTGGAATAAGAAAACTAATTTCTGACGTCTTATATTTTTGAAAGAATTAGGCAGGCCTCTTATTTAACAGGAAATATCTCGGCGAGATCATATTTCTTCCAGCAATTCAGCTAAAGCAATCGTACGCAGTTTAAATCCTGCTGCAACAAGTTAACTGCAAAAGACAAACCTTACAAGCGATCGTTGCTATGTATACCCCAAATGTTCAAAAAGTACAAAATGTTCCAAATGTGCAAAGTTTGTGTGCAAAAATCATTGTAATAGCATTGATTCTTCTAAAAACCGTCGAACTATTTCAAAAAATTTAAATATTCAAACAAATATGTATTGGGCAAAATTGACCCATAAATACAGTATACGTAATTTTTTTTAAGTACAGGAAAAGGGTTAAAGCGCTGTATTGGAACAAAAGACAATATTATGCAATACAAATGATTCTTGGTTGAATAAAGAATCAGCTTCAAAGGATAAGAGTTCTATAAAGATTTCTACAGTACCTCTGAGCATCTGAGCATCCCAATGAAGCTATGATGCTCTTGTGAAACGATCCTTTGGAATTAACACGAATAACGTCTTCAAGCTGAAATACCGGCAAATACTTAGGATTGATAAAGCATACATTTGGTTGCATTTTCGAACTTGTATAACAGTGTTCCGTGAGATGGTACACACCCACCAATTAGATAATTTTTTTTCGAGGTTATACAATTTTGCACCCTTTTTTGCCAAGTTCAACTCACAGTTCGCGAACTATAAGTGAACACTTAGTCCAATTATTTTTAGCTAAACTTGCTCATCTCGTTGAGCTGATCAAAATCATATACAGTAGACTACGGATAAGTGCACATCGGTTTTTGCGCGACTTTTTGTGCACTTATGCGGTTTTTGCATTTATACAACACTCGGATAAGTGCACAACTATTGCATATAAACAAACATTGCATTAGTGCACGATTATTGCATTTATACAAACATTATTGTATTTTTATTAATCTTTTACACCAGTTCAGTTTGGACGGAACTTTAAGAAAATAATTAATATATAAAGCTGTTTAATGTTTTTGTTTATATTTGATTTACATTACATAACAGGTTTTTAATAAAAACTTATAAAAATCAGTTCAGTTTAAGGTAAAAAAAAAATCATTGTTTTAGCGTTATTTATATTTCATACGAAAAAATTAAAAATATTCAGTTCTGTGCCAAAATAAGAACTGTTATTGAATCATTGCAATCATATTTTACACCATTGTTTTTTTGCAAAATACTTATTAAATTGCACTCAATTCGATTCACCTAAACCACATGTGCTGAAAAAGTCTGATATCTTTTTATGAACCGTGTTTTCTGTTCCAACCTTATATATTTTTTCTCCAGTTTCTCTAAATCATAATCTACATTTATGTAGTATGAGAGATTTGCATTTATGCATGCAAAGTTGTACCAAATAAGAACTTTCATGTTAGCAAAAGTTGTGCATTTATCCGGTTTTTGCATTTATGCGTGTTGCACTTATCCGTGTATTTTTGTATGTAAACGCATAAAAAAGGCTAATGGATTCAAGTTCCAGTGCACTTATGCGGTTTTTGCATTTATGCGATGTGCACTTATCCGTAGTTTACTGTATACATTTCTTTTATTACAATAGACAATAATGCCGATATCAGCAAAATACTTTTATTTCAGGCCTGAAGAAATAAAAATCATTAGGTGAGTTTTAAAGTTTGTTTTGAAAAATATAAGTCTTTGATTGATTTTTATTTTAAGTTTGGCAAAATAAAACTCACTTCGTAATTTTTATTTCAAAAAGTTTTCAATAACTCTTATTCAAAGACTCAAAAAATTAAAATCAACAATAACTATTATTTATTGAGGGATAGAATATAAATCAAAAATAACTCTTATTTGATGAGCGAAATAATAAAAATTAAAAATAAGTATTATTTGGGACTTTTATAATAAAAATCACAATATAAAAGTTTATTGCAAAATTCTACAGAGGGAGTAAAAACCATTGTATTGGTGTATTTAAAATAATTTTAGCACATTTCCTTCACATTGATTTTTTTAGTTGTAAAATCGATCAATAACAGTTATTTTCGGTCCCTGATTTTAAAAAATTCAATGTACTTTAAATGAATATGTGAATGCAACGGATATAAGTAAAATCTATTATTTAAGAGGATTACATGAATATAAATGTAATTGTATGCGAAGTAAATCGCCTTTGCTAACAATTTACAATAAAACTATCAAAATTTTTAATTTTGATTAGAAAAATTATCATTTAAGAAGATCGATTTACCCAATGGGCCATTCGGTTCTGATGGTCAACAAATTATGCAAGGCTATAAACCAATTTGTTCGTATCTAGGAAAGTTTTAGTTCAACAGACTTAAAAAGTCATGCGACATAAATATTTATTTTGCAGCGTCCCTCTGGATGTCTTATTATCCCATCCCCTAGACGACCTTGTCTGATTACTACTCCCCCTTATACTAGAATACTCGTATAAACACATTCATTTGTTTTTTTGTCCTAAATGATCAGCAAGTGGATTTCTTTTGTTTGTTTTATTAACATTATTCGCTTCATTGTTGAAATCTTTTGAGATTTTCTATAATAAAATAATTTTGTTATTTCTTATCCCCACCAACCAGAAAGCCAACACGGAGAACACATGTGAGAAAGCACAGCCACAGCAGTGGGTGAATGAAACCAACAACAGATAATTAATTGAATTCGGTTGACATCTGTTAAGGCCCAAAATAATATCGATGTTTGTGCGAAAGTACCATACGAGTCCATAGGGAAAAACGGTATTTGATGTCCCAGTGAGTGAACTGAGATGTGATAGTAAACTAAAGACTTTTTTTTGATATCGTGTAATACAATTGAGCCGCATTGATTGAAAAGAATGAAAGAATAGTATACGCCCTACTTCAAAATGGCACTGACCAAATTTTATACAAGTGGTTGAGGGCACTTTTCTATTTTATAAGGCTTGAAAAAACAAACATCTTTAATAGCAATTTAAATAGATATGTGCAAAAGTCTAGATTATAGTCGACTAGTACCTTCCACCAAGGCATAACTAACGCTTTTTGGAGAATAAAACCGGGTTAATCGATTTTTTTTCGGGATTTCAAAGTCTACAAAAATGCGAAGTAGGCTATTATTAGCAATTGTATTTAGGGACCATCCGTGGCATGATGGTTAGAACCGACTACCATGCGGGAGATCACAGGTTCAACTCCTGGCTCCAGTCATCTAAAAAATAAAAAAATTAATTTTTCGAGTGTCGAGTCAATCGGCATGTCTAGTAAAAGCTTCTCAAACAGTGACGTTCGCATTCGTCGATAAACAAGTTGGTGCCGTTAGTTGTGAATCCTTATATAGATGACCGTGTTAATTCACAACAACGCGAGAAGCTATCCCATACCTCATTCATGGGGTGTAAAGGGAAGTAAGTAAGTATTTAGAAATGTTAAAAATAACAGGGAAAATAAAAATATATAAAATCTATTACACATTCTCCATCTTCTATGGTTAATCTGTTTAAAGGCTTCTAAAGTATTAGTTAAATTTTTTTGATGTCAAATTGCATAAAATCTTTGGGAATTTGGTAGATATCATATTAATTCAACAAATTAGCAAAAAAAAATAAAAATTTAATGTTGAACATAAATTCACGTTTATGACAAAAATATACATAAAAACCAGTACAAAAAACTCCAGTCAGGTACAAAAACTTCAGTTAGGTAATCTGACTAATAACTTTCCTCAGCCTACAATATTGTTTAACTATTGAGTTATTCAAATTAGCCAATTTGCTTGCTTGTGAAGCGGTATTTGTCAAGCAGCGTCCCAAACGAGCTGTCTCGTTCGGTGTAACTAATAACTTTGTTATGTCCTCATTCACAATAAGACCCATTTTTATACCATCACCCTTAGGGATGAGGATATATATCATTTGATACGACCCAAAAGTGTAACACATAGAAGGAGTCCCTTTAGACCCTAGGTTTCTTTGAACCAAATTCGATTCATGACTTTTTAAGTCGTTTGAGCCATGTCCGTCTGTATGTCTGTTCGGCTGGTACGCATGATAACTTTCGAAAGACGCATTCAAATGTTTTAAAATTTTGCACGTAGTAATATTTTCCCAAAACTACTTACGGTATTGCAAATGGGCTACATGGGTCGCGCCCCTTCTGGTACCTCCCATACAAATACATCATTCGGCGCACTTTCGAAATCGAGTAATAATATCAATACACACAACGGGATCGTACCCAAATTCCTTATTTAGTAAAGCTATAGCAGGATACAGTTTCTGAGAAAAAACTGGAAGTCTAGCCACGCCCCATCTGGTACCTCCCATACACATCTGGTACTGCCCACTTTAGTAGTATATTAATATTATTAATAGACATAACGCGATCGTGCCCAAATTCTGTATTTAGTAAAGTTTAGGCAGGATAGAGTTTTTGAGAAAACATCTGCAAGTATAGACACGCCCCTTGTGGTACCTCCCATATAAATGTACCACTCCGCCCATTTTAGAGATGGAGTAATAATATCAATACACTCGACACGATCGTGCCAAATTCTGTATTTTGTTAAGCTATAACAAGGTAAAGTTTTGGGGTTAAAATTTAGTAGTCTAGTCACACCCCTTATGGTATCTCCCATACAAATGCACTACTGCGCCCACTTAAGAAATCCAGTAATAATATCAATAAAATATAATTTTTTTTTGTTTTACTGAGGGTGATCGGTCGAGTTGCCCATCTGAAACTTTCTTACTGGTTGATTAATCCTTGTGTATACCTGTTAATCCCGCAGTTCACGGTCGATGATGTGTACGTCATTTGCGTACGCAAGTAGCATGTGACTTTTGTTGAATATCGTGCCACTCGTGTTTACTTCAGCTTTGCTAATTATCATCTCCATTACAATGTTGAATAGATCGCACTATAGCCTGTCGAATTGTCTGAGGCCTCGTCTGGTATACAATTACTGCTTACTTACTTTATTTACCAGGCACTTCTTTGCAATCTCGTTGGATTATATACCGCACGTAGAAACATATTATAACCGCTTCGATGTTCTGCGCTTCTTATGTAAGGTTCTCAGTAACCTGGTCTTTCCAACGGAGTTTTGGTCGCCCTCTTCCGCGCCGTCCATCGAGTTCATTGTCGAAAACTTTTCGAGCTGGAGCAGTTTCGTCCATGCGTACAACATGACCTAGCCAACGCAACCGCTGCACATTAATGCGTCTGACCACGTCAATGTCATTGGACAGCTCGTACAGCTCATGATTCATTCGATGCCGATACTCTCCGTTAACGATGATGGGCCCATATATTTTAGGGAGTATTTTTCTCTCGAATACTGCCAGAAACAATTCATCCGCTTGTGTCATAACCCAGGTATCTGAACCATACTTTAGGACAGGTGGAACCAGTATCTGGTATAGCAGGATTTTTTTTCATCGAGAGAGGGCTCTATTATTGAATCGCATGCTTAGTCCGTAGCAGCATTTATTAGCAAGCAGGATTCTTCTCCGGATTTCGAGGCGGACATTATTTGTTTTACTGATGGCGGAGCCTAGGGAGATAAAACTATTTACCACCTCGAAATTGTAGTTGTCAACGTTTACGCAGTTTCCCAAACGGGTAGATTCTTTGTTCGTTGAAACTAATAACTTCGTTTTGTCCTCGTTCACCGTTAGACCCATTTTCGCTGATTCCTTCTGTATACAGGAGAAGGCTGCAATCACATCCTTCAGTTTTCGACCTCAGTTTCGACGAAAAGATGGTACGTGTCAACCTGTTTCTCTTGGGTCTTTTCCAGGATTTGCCGAAGTGTGAATATCTGGGCTTATATTGATTTACCAGGTCTTAAGCCACACTGATAAGGCCCAATCAGGGTGGATAACACTTGCTAAAGTCTTTCAAATAGTACACTCGAAAGAACCTTATATGCGATGGGTAAAAGGCTGATCCCGCGGTAGTAGGAGCACACACCTGAATTACCTGTTTTCAGCACAGGACTTAATAGGCTTGGATTCAAATCATAGGACATGTACTAGTTAAGCCACATAGTGCCTAGGAGTTGGTGCATGCTCGTTAACAGCTCAACACCGCCGGACTTGAAGAGTTCTGCCGTAAGTCCGTCGGCACCGGCTTACCCCGTTTTGACTTGGTGGTGGGCAATTTAAGCCGTCGTCAACAATTGGCGTGATACATTCACATGCGCTACCTTCCGGAACCAGCAGTTGCTGGAAGTGTTCTCTCCATATATGCAGCACAGTCTGAGTATCTGTGAACAGATTCCCTTCTTGTCCTTACAGGAGGGGAGCCCAATACCGTAGAACTTTTCTTTTGCTTTCTAGGCAAAATTTTCGAGCTTCACCTGTATCGCTCTATATCCTCGTTCTCCCGTTCCTTCATCTACCGTTTTTTTCGCTTGAATAGCTGTCTCGCCTTGCCGGACGCTATGCGACATTCTTCATCGTACCAGCATTCGTCTGAGAACCGTTTTTTTTCATATAAAAGCACGTTTGTTGCTGCGGTTGCCATGGAATGTGGTCTATGCCGCCATGATGTTTCGGGAACGTCAGAAGAATAAGCGTTGTGACGTAGTAGTTGGGAAAGCTGGTTGAAGTAGTGTCTCTGGGGTTTGCAGCTTCGTGATTTCCAGTTTTTTTTTTGAGTTTGGTCACGTGCGTTTTTCGCTCTGCTCAATCTTGTCGTATCGGTCGTATGTTTCCTCTAGGCTCTCGTAAAATGCATCTTCAATCTCATCGTCTTTATCTTCCGTCGGGGCAGGAGCACAAATCAGCGAGATGTAGAAATATTTTGCCTTGATGTGGATTGCGGCTATTCGATCACTAACAGGATTGAATCGCGAGACAAGATGTCTCTGGGCAACTACAAACCACATCCAAATTCGTGCTTTTCGGCATGGCAGCTGTAATAAATGTCGTAATTTTTACGTCGCGAGCATCCTTGTCCTGTCCAACTCCTGGTCAGCCTTATATTTATTGAGAACATCCGCCTGTCGGATAATGGCACATTCTCTTTAGAGAGTCCAGACGTTCCAGGTGCATATCCTTAAAATATGGTTCTTATTAGGGTTTGTTACATTTTCTTTTTCGTGTTTTCATAACCAGCACAGTACAACATTTTTCAGCTCATTAATTTGGGATTCAATTCTGAGAACTGCACGAGAAAGTAGCCCAAATAGAATAAGTTCTGCATCATTCGTTTTGTTAAGTTACATGCCATAATAATTTAACCACTATTAAATTGGATTCACATACTACGTATCAACGCAAAGATCTTTAAAAAAATCATCGTTCTGCGGCAATTCCCTAGCAATTGTTCGCTGGGTTTAACCGAAATGCAAATCAAAAATTGTTGTCACTTGCTAAATACATGGGGTCCGTCTAGCCATCCCACCCGTCTGACTGTGGTTCTGTCTCACGCGCTGCTCATCATTTAATCAAAATGACTTCGTCACAGTTAATAGAAAAAGAATGAGAGATCTCCCACAAATGTTTGGAAATTCTTATAAGAAAGCTTCTCCACCCCCAACTGAATTTGAATTAAATAGGAGGAAACGCAACAATAACAAGAGCGACAGATTCCAAACCTACAAGAACAAGACGACAATTTCAGATGCTGCTGAGAAGAAAAAAAAAACACAACGCAAACAATAAAAACACAATCTGATTTATAAGAATAATGGAGAGGAAAATCAGATTTGAACAAATCTGAAAAAAAAAAATCAAATAAAAGAAAACGCAAGATCCCATTTAAAGATGAGCGTCGTGCGCAGCACTTTCGCTGGCGGCACCGAAGAATTGGGGGTGTGAGAATCGAATGATCGAGGATGTTGAGGGGGCGATGATGGTATTTGTGATTGCTTTATTTTTTTTTTTTTATTATGGAAAGTGTCATAATTTTTGATTGGAAATTCTTTTAGTGCGAGTATTTTAAAAGCGTCTTCTATTTTGGCGCGTAGTCGCAATTTGTTGCTGTTGAGCGGTTAAACGCAAAGAACGGAAATTTGCCGGTAGTTGTTGTAGTTGGGCGGACCACTTGTGATCGTAATGTGCGCGCTTGTTTTGGAGAATGTTGTTGTTTGTGCAGTCAGTCAGACGTATAGGTTGTAGCTCGATAGACGTGCGGGATTAAGGTGCTATAAATACCTACCTAAATAAAAACGCGCGCGTATCCGCTCCAATGTGTGTTTGAATTTTTGCAACGTTTATGAAAGTGGCAACGAGTGTGTAAACGTGACAGCGACCGAGTGACAAGCAAAGTGTCATCTTTACTAAAGAAGAAGCACAAAATTGTGCGCTGTTTTCCAAGCATTGTGCATTTAATGGCCAATGACATCTCTTCAAAGCAATAATATGCAAGAAAAAAATTAAAAACTCGGGAAAATCTTAAGAATTGTGTTTTTATTCTTCTTGTCGTTTACAAAAATAAAAATAATAATAATAAAAAATACAAATATACTGCACAGCAAGTGCAAAATACGGGACATTATTCCACATTTCACTTGCGTCTCTATACGGTTCAGTCATTCACTTGTAGCCGGCCAAGTGTTACTTTCGCGGTTCGTAACAATATTTTTTTTTTGTTTTGCCTTTTCGTACTTGCGGGTGAAACGCATTCCGGACAACGGAGTCAACACAGCGCGCTTAACCAAATGCCATCAGCAGCAGCAGCAACAACACCATCGCCATCATCATTATAATCACAAAGTAGGAAAAAAATAGTGAAAAGTGTTTGAGTGTAAAATGAATTTTCCATGTTCCTAGTGGTGGAAAATATGCTAAATGGAATAATTTTAAGCTAAAAATAATCAAAAATTTAAGTGGGTTTGAAAACGAATTACGGAAAGTTAATCTAGAAAAGCAAATGCATTAATTTTATTATAAAAAATAAGTTGAAAAAATAAAACCTCAAATACATACATAACAAACAAAATATTAAACTTGCGTGAATCACCGCAATAAATTATCACACATCTGTCAATAGTGTCAATCAAAGCAACTTAAAAAAAAAATCATCAACTCAGCCAACAAGTGGAAAAGTGAAATTGTCTCTCTGCTGTAGTTTGACCCATCGCGTCACAGGCCAATCACTGACGAAAGTTCAATTGATTGTTGTGCTTTTTTTAAATCCCAAGTATCCCATTAATATAGCATTGACACAACATTGTTGTCATATTCGCGTCGTCAGCGTCGTCGTTTTCCTTATAGTTGTGATTCAACATCACATTGCTTAAGTAGCAGCGCGTCAGCTTATGCGCTGCCCAGACAAATACTCCATTTGTATAGCATCGCATATACTAGAATCACCTCGAAATTTATTGTTGTTGTCACATCGCTGTGATTGTGTTTAAATTGTGCATTACGTATGGCAATTTGTCATTTTGTTGTCATACGAGTCGTGATAGTGTGTTCGTGTGACAAAATCAACCAATTCATATACAAAATCGAATGGATATGTAATTGAATGTTACAGCGTATATAGTATGTATGTGTGTATTAGTTTCCTTTTACATGCATCTCAGGCTCTTTTTGCTTGTTATCTATTTAGTGCGTTGTTCTTATGTGATTTACGTTTATTTCCCAGCGTGTTGCCATTGTATATGTCTTTGGTCGTTTAATTGTGTTGTACAAACTTTTAATGATCAAATCAATTAAGGTAAGTGTTACACAAACATATAAAATACACGTAAAATATAATTTGGTATAAGTATCTGTTATCTAATAATACGGATTAATTTGTATGATTTGAAGAAATAGTGTAAGATGGAAGATTGGAATTATATTTTTCTTGAACCTTTTGCTGAAAGCTCCAAATTTAACTGTTATGAAAAATATGGGCGTTCGAAAAAGTTAGGTTACAAATTATCGGTAGATGGCTCTAAACATTGATATCACAGTACAACATTTTTCAGCTCATTGACTTGGGACTCTATTCTGAGAACTGCACGTGAAAGTAGCCCCATAAACAAGAAGTTCTGCATCATTCGTTTTGTCAAATTACATGCCAGTGATCTACGGCGATATGAGTTTTCGCCACTACTGGTGTACTCGCTGTTTATGCGGCTGCGGTAACAAACTGCTTGGATATTTTTGTGCCTTTTGTTATATTGTTTTCTTTTACCGGGATAGTTTGCCACCGCATCAAAAAACCATGAACAAAAAAATGAATCTTTGTTGTGTGAGCTTTTTCTATGGTGGTGGTTAAGCACGACAACGAAGAAACACAAACAAAAATATAACGAAGAAGAATACGACGTCGGTGCCATCGCCACCAACATACTTACCGCCTCGCTGTCGATTTGTTACGTTTTTCTTTTTTGCTTATGTTTTGGCGACAAATGTTAAAACAAGTTCATTGGGCCGACAGATTTCCAACAGAAACAAAAGAGTTTTAAAATGTCAGAACATACATTTGTTTTAGACAAAACTATTGAACTTTTTCATTGCATTTTCCTGACCTATAAAGAATGTCTCCAAAAAATAAGCAAAAACGAAAACGGTACAAATCCACAGCGAGGTGGTTAGTTTGTTGGTGTTTTGTTTGTGTTTCTTCGTTGTCGTTCTAAACCACCACCATAAACAAGCACACACAACAAAGCGTTATATTTTTGTTTTTGTTTTCTTTTGATACGATGCTAAACTATTGCAACAAAAAAAGTAAACACAAGAAAGAGCTTTACTCCACCGCATCAGTTTTCGTTCGATATTTCGAACACTTGCGTATGAAAAATACTAAGTTCGGACGCGGTGCACCGGCAGTTGCGGTCTATCGGTTCTGATCTCTGTTACATGCCATAATAATTTAATATCGATTTGAAGTCAGTAAGTAACGTATAGGGGAATTTGTCACGTTTTAGGCTCTGTTTGACGTAACTGGAGAACCACTAGTCCGACTAAGCTGAAACAAATTTAAAAAAAAAAATTAAGAATTACAATTCCTTTAATCTGTTTATATCAAGCTTCCCTACATAAGCAACAGTTTCACTTTTCCATTCATCAAATGATATTGAAATGGGTTTATTTTGTAGCAGTTACAATAAAACTTTTGTACTCCGTGGCGTATGATTTACGTGGAATATTACTTAGAATAATAACCGCACCCATATAGTATTTATATTATGTCAAACAAAAGAGCTTCAAACGTGACAAATTTTCCTATACGATACTTACTAACTTCAAAATCGATATTATATTATTATGGCATGTAACTTGACAAAACGAATGATGCAGAACTTCTTCTTTTTGGGGCTACTTTCACGTGCAGTTTTTAGAATTGCGTCCCAAAATCATGAGTTTTACTGTGTATTTCTGGTACTATTAACTGCGTCTAAAAAAACTATAGCATGTTTGAAAAATTACATATAAGCTTTCCTTTGTTAGAAGACTTTGTTAAAACCAAGTTATTAACATATCGCTCATTTGGTGCAAAACCGGCATAACTCAAAAATCGTGATTTTTGAAAAAGTAATAGACGTTGAGGGTCAATGACATTGATGCAAGGTTAAGCTTCTTGCACGTGGTGATGCCTGGAAACGTGCTTATGACACCTGTCAGAACACGGCTAACTGTGAGCGGCGAAATCTAAGACACAGACACGCCGGCTCAGAGTGCACGTTACCATGGTCAGCCTCTGACCCAGAATGGGCGTCTGTGCGCTGGGTTTGCAACCTGCCACAGACGTTTAAACTATTGCAATAAAAAGAAGTCAGAAAAGAATAAAACAGTCTCCTCAAAATATTGACGACCACCGCAAACGAATTAAAGACCATGATTTGAGGATATGCACATAGAATGTTAGAGCACTGTATAGACCAGGTGCCTCCATTCAACCGGCGGAAATCCTCGAAGAATACAAGGCTGACATAACCGCTTTACAAGACGGGACACGGGTGCTCGCGAGTTTGTACCCGGTTTGTAAACGAATAGCCACCATACGAATCAAGACAAAGTTTTTCCACATAAATCTTATATGTCCCATGCTCTGACAGAAGAGAAAAGCGATGAGGACAAATGCCAGTTCTACGGGTGCTTAAAAAATGTATATGACCGTAGCCCGAGCCATGACATCGAAATTGTACTAGGCAATTTTGATGCTAAAATAGGCAGGGAGACCGCATTTGAGCCTACTATCGGAAAATTTAGTCTGCACCCCGAAGCGTCGTACAATAGCAGCAGACTGATTGATTTCTCTCCGTCAAAAATATGTTAGATAGCAACACTAGATTTAACCATAGAAATATTCATAAGGCAACATGTTTATCTCCGGATCAATTGACGAGGAATCAGGTGGATCATGTGGTACTCGATGGAAGGCACGCATCGAGTGTTCTGGACGTACGAGTAATCAGGAGTGCGAACATTGACTCCGATCTCTACCTTGCCGCAGTTAAGGTACGCACAAGGCTAAGCTTGGCGAAAAACGTACGTAACCAGGTACAACGAAAGCTGGGCATTGGTAAATTGCTGACCACAGAGGTAGCAGACGACTACTCCAACCACCTCACTGAACTTCAACGGAATGCTCCAACCCCTGTTAATATTACCACGCAGTGGCAATATATAGCCGACTCCATAGAACAGACTGAGATAACTATACTTGGGTACTCAAAGACGTCTGAAGAAGATGCCTTGTACGATGATGAATGTGGCAATGCCACGAGAGAAATGTATCCTGCTTACAAGGCGAAACTGCAACCATAGGCAACGCGAGCTGTTTGTGAACGGCACAGGGAGAAGAGACGGAAAAATAAAGAGCTAAAGAAGAGACGAGATGAGTGCACAGAGTTGCTCCGAAGTAGAGGGGAAGCCCGAAAATTCTATCATAAAGTTATGGCGAGAACGCGTGGAACACGGTTGCCCTTCTGCAAGGACAGCAAAGGCCAGCTTGTGACGGACCCGGACAACCTTTTGAAGATTTGGAGAGAAAATTTCAGAAATCTACTGGATACAGTTCTACTTCAATCCATGACGATGGTATTAGCTGTCGACCTCCGAGCCAGAGCGAGAAACGTGTGGCAATATCCCGCCCTAAAAATAACGAAGCGGCTGGAGCCGAGGAGCTGAGTAGGAGCATGCATCAGCTCTTGAAGAACATCTGGCTAGAGCAGAGCAGGCCGGGTGATTGAAGTCTCAGTCTGTTATGTCCCATATACAAGAAAGGAAATCGTAGTGAGTGTAAGAACTCCCGTGGAATAAGCCTATTGCCTATTGCGTAAAGCCAATTGTATAAAAACTAATTTAAACTTGGCAAATCTACTACGGATCAAATATTCACTTAACCACAAATCCTGGAAAAAACTCATGAAAAGCCGATCGACACCGACCACCACTTTATCGACACCAAAGCTGCCTTTGACTCTCCGATAAGGAATAGGTTAAATAAAAAAAATTTTAAGAAAAAATTTCATAATTAAAAAAAAAAATTTGCACCAAAATTTTTTTGTTTTTCATTTGATTCGTTTTTGTTTTGTTATTCTAGAAAAATTTTCCTTTTGACGAAAATTTTATTATTTTTTATGTTATTAATTTCGTTACGCTAATCCAGGCAAATGGACCACTGTGCACCGTCAACGTTGAAAATTATTGTTTTGATGAAGTAGTTGAGTTTACCTACCTTGGATCTTAAGTCAACAAGAAAATTAATGTCAGTCTAGATATCAAACGGAGAATAGTGCTCACCAATAAATATGGAACTATCTATGTCGACGGCAAGTTTCGCTATCGGATCAACCTTGAGCTGTATGAATTTTACCACGACATCGACGTAGCTAAAAGAGTCAGAATCCAACGACTACGATGGCTGGGACATGGTGCCAGGATGTATGTAAATGCAGCAAGAAAAGTTTTTGAAGGCGAACCTGCAGGAAGACCCAAACTTCGTTGGCAGGACCAAGTGGTAGGCGACGTGTGACCATCTAGTAAGACTAACTGGAGAACACACACATAAGACCAAAACGTGTGGAATTCTTTAATACTTTAGGCCTCTAATTTAAAAACCACCTTCGTAAGGTGTAATGGGCCATTTAAGTAAGTAAGTAAGTAAGTAAAATTGCCATCATCCTCCCTTATTTGCTGTCCCTCTATTCATTTCATTTCGCGGGTACCCTTTTTCTCTACGGGGATCCTAATAAGATGATAATGTTACTAGAAAATCAGCACCGAAATGGTTTGCTCGTTTTCGTTCTGATAATTTTGATGCAATAGATGCAAAAATTCAGAAAGAATTTCGATGTTTGGTGCCACATGAGATTAACTACTAAAACGGAAAGAAATCGCTGCTTTTCTGAAGCAAAAGATTACGGACGATAAAAAGTGGAACACATATGAGAATAATGTGCGAAAACATCATGGACGAAGCAAGGGGAAGCTTCGCAACGGTGGCAAAGTAGGTATTGACGCCCAGAAAAGTAATGCTGTGTGCTTGGTGGGATTGGGGGTATTTGTTCATTATGAGCTTCTCAAACCTGGTCAAACGATTGATTTTTATCTCTACTGTCAACAAAGATTGGAGCAAGCAATTCAATTTACCAGGGCAAGTAATTAACAATTAAGAGATAATATGACCAGGCCACACACGTCTTTGAAGACCCGGCAGAAGCTAAGAGAGCTTGGCTGGGATATTTTGATGCATCCACCATATAGCACAGGCCTTGCACCTTCAGACTATTATAGTATTATACTACTATGGTGTAAATTTATATTCCGTAGATGTCTGCAAAACGCAATTGGATAAGTTTTTCGATTAAATAAGCTTGAAGCTATATACTTATGGAATAATGGCTTTATCCCAAAAATTGCAAAGACTATTGCCCAAAGCTCGTTTCAATTCCAAAAATATTTTTTTTATTTACTTAAAATCATATTATTAAAGTGTTACATTTACATCGTTTTTTGGTTTTCGAACAATGTAAAGTAAAAACTAAGACTCCCAGATTAAATTGATCCACTCGTGTCATTACCCATGATTCTGCGCTGTAGAGCAAGACAGGTGGGATAAGTGTCTGGTAGAGTTGGATCTTTTTTCGTCGAGAAAGGACTTTGATATTAAACCGCTTCCTTAGCGCATAGTAGCAGCGGTTTGCGATCAACAATCGTCTCTTGATTTCCAGACTGACGCTATTATTTTTGTTTACGGCGGAGCCTCTTGTCGAAAAAAAACCTTTTACTTCCAGGCTATAGTTGTCAACATTCACGCAGCATTCCAAACGATACAAATAAATTGATTTTGTCCTCATATATCACCAGACCCACTTCTGCTGACAGCTTTTCAATGTTTGAAAAGGTTGCAGTAACATTCCGCAGTCCTCGTCTAATGATATCTATATCATCGCCATATGCGACTATCATGTGATTTCTATTAAAGGTTGTACTTGTCGTGTTTACTGCATCCTTCCGCATGATCATCTCCATTATGATGTTAAAGAGATCACATGACAGACTATGCTCATGTCTCAAGCCTCGATCTGCATTTTGTAGGTCTTTCCCAGGATTTGTTTTAGCGTGAATATCTGGTCGGTCGTGGTTTTACCAGTACTCTAACCACTGCCTGATAAGGTCCAACCAGGTTCAATAAGATGGGATTTAGCCATTCACATAACACACTAGACAGGACCTTGTTTACGATGGGTAAAATGCTAATTCCACGGTAGTTGACGCACACACTTAGATCGCCTTTCGTAAGCACAGGACATAGAAAACTCAGATTCCTATCATCGTGCATGCATTCCTTTAGCCAAATCGTGTTTATGAGCTGGTGCATGCAAGTTGTGAGCTCATTACCTCCAGCCTTAGAAATATCTGCCGGCAGTCCGTGCAATTGCCGTGCTGATCTAGTTTTGGCTCGGTGGTGGACTTATTCTAATCGGTCGTCAATGATTAGTCTGATTTCCTCACTTATGCTGTATTCGGGAACAAGCAGAGTACAAAAGTGTTCCCTCCATATTTGCATCACACTCTGCGTGTCCGTGACCAGATTTCCATCTCTGTCCTTGTAGGAAGGGATCCCAGTTTCAAAACTTTTACCTTATGGTATAACTGTCTAACCCTTCAATTGTCGCTATCTAGGATCTCTCTTTTCTTCCATAGATGCCTTTTCCGCCTGAAGAGGCCTTTTATATACCTCCTCTTCTCATTACATCGTTTCGACACTGCACGCGTTACTATTGGCTGTAGTTATGCATGTCCAAATGTGGTATTTCATAACACAATACGGTCGTTGCAGCAGTGGTCATAAAATTCGCAATATCCTGTCACTGTGCGTCGGAACTTCAGAATTGAGAGAGTTAATTGGAGTAGGCATTGGCCGGTGGTATGCAGGTTTGTGATGTTTAACTTCCTTTGCATTTGGCAACGAGCGTTGTTAGGACTACTTAATTGCAAGCGTACCCTGGATGTAATTTGTTGGTGCTCCGAGTCAATATAAGCAACGCGCATCACACGCACTTCCGTAAAGCTTGAGACATGCCTTCCATCTATTACCAAGTGATCAATCTGGGTTGTTTTTTGATCAGGAGATTTTCAGATTGCCTTGTGGATATCTTTATGCGGGAATTTGCTACCACTCACTACCATGTTTTTTGCCGACACGAAGCTAAACAATCTGAATCTTTTATTAGGTGTTGTTGCGTAGACTGAATTTTCCAACTGCTGCACTATTTTGGCATTAAATAGGCAGGGCAGTGACCATATATTTCCTCCTGACGCTCATAGAATGCACCTATAATGTCCTCGTCTTTGTCTTTCGCAAGGGCGTGTACACAAATCAGAGCGTTGTAAAAACAATTTGATAAGATGCGGATAGTGGCTATTCGGTCACTTACAGAATTAAACCGTGGGGTTACGTTCGTTACTTTTTATTTTTCATGTTGCCGCTGCTCGTGATAGAAAAATATTACGAAACAACCTAGCCCAAATGGAGGTTGAAAGTCGGCTTGATATGTAATTTGGAAGTGGCATCCGCAATGGCACCCGTAACATTACTTTAAATTTTTTCTTTCGGTGTACCAGTATGAGCAACTTGTTCCTATTTCAATGTTTTTAATGCTGATGATGTTTTAATGATTATGATGCATTTACTCCGAAAACATTTATGCAGTTTATTCTCTATACAAAAAAAATATAAAAAATGACATAACTCCGATTTTTTTGATTTTATTCACATGTTTGTTTGTTCCATTTAAGAGTGTCAGTTACTTCATTTAACAACAAATGTACTTTCAATTGTTATTACGTGGCATGTACCTTTAAATTCAACTAACATAGTCACTTCAAGCTACTTCAGTTCACATTAAATTAATTACTAGTATTTGAAACAGTTTCATGTTGAATTCCCTTCCTTCAAACATCATCACAATACATTGAAAACATCAAAATGTCTTCCATGTCTTTGCTACGCCATTTTCCACAAGTCACAGCAAATGAATAATTTATTAATTTTATTTGAAATTCACAATTTCAATTTATCTGATAATTAAATTAAACTTGAGTATTTTTCTAAAGTCTACTCCTTGCCTTTAACAAATCACACAAACACACAGAGAAGTCAAGTATTACGTGGGGACGGACGACGGCACGGAAGCGGTTGTGTGGGTTCCAGCAATAGAAGAAGGGGTAAGAGGTGTACAATAACACAAATAGCCAGAGAGCTGGCCTTACTAGAAGAACCACCGAAATGTGGTTAAAACGTTACAAAGTCGAAACACAATTTAGTGGTTTTTCCTAACCAACCACAATGACAAATAACACAATAACACTACACAACACCAACAACAGGAACAACAACACGACGACGACAACGATGGCAACAAAAGCAGCAACCAACGACAACTACAATAACAAGAATTACCAAAAAAAAAAAAAGAGTATCCTTCCCTTCATTTAAGTATGAATACAATGAATTTATAACGTGTACTAGTAGTGAATTTGTAGCAAATGAAGGCGCAAAGAGGGAGAGGAACTAAAATAAAACAAATTGTAAAAAAGGAGGGAATACCACAACAAGCAACTACAACACAAACACTCATACTATGTAGTACTCGTACAATATTCTAAGACGGACAACAAGGAAATAACCACTGAAAATAGCCAATGCTTCAACTGCTGCTGCTAACTTAAATATGTTTACACCCGAGAAAAGGGTTCTCAGAAAGATTCTAATATCGAAGAATTGTTTAAAGTCATTCCTATTACAAAATTGCGTTTCCGGTTATGTTACAAATGTTAATTACCTAAACGGAGGAAGGGTTGGGTGTTGGTGACAGACAGTAATCCAATCGCATAGACAATTTACTTCATTGTTATTGGTCTAACGAAATTATCCGTTAATCCTACCGAAATGCCATTTAGATCTCTCTAAAGCTCAGTATTTTTTGTATACTCAGTAAAGCTAAATCCTTCAGGTCCGTAAAAAAGGAGGATCCCATTCTGTCTCTTGCTCATCATAACAGATTTTACAGAAGTCCAAAAAAAGAAAAAAAATATTACATTACATCTCTTTATACTCTGAAAACAATCAATAAATCCAAAGAACTCATTATTTTTGTCTCACGTTTTTTTAAAATAATCGCCCAGTAGGAAGTATCGTCATACACGACTTTGTCGACAACGCTGTCCTCAAGACAAAATGTGAAAAATGTATTGTAGTTGTTGTAAGAATTGAAGAGAGGAAAGTCCTGAAGACAAAATGTGAAAAATGTATTGTAGTTGTTGTAAGAATTGAAGAGAGGAAAGTAGAAGTAAAAAATTGTCAGTTTGTTGGAAACAGCAGTGGGTGACGGTTCATGTATCGCACGTTTTCAATAAAACTACTTCAATTTGTTATTTTAAATTATTAAGCGCTGGTAACGACAATTTGACCGACATTATGTTGTGCATGATTGTGTGGGCGTTTTCAATAAAACTACTTCAATTTGTTATTTTAAATTAATAGTCACTGGTAACGACAATTTGACCGACATTGTCACCCATCATGTCGTGCATGATTGTGTGGGCGACATGTCGCTTATTTAGACATCAACGACAATTTGAGCGACATTGTCGCTCATCAGGTCGTGTGTGACAAAGCGGATACTTGTATGAAAATTTCGTCGACGATTTGTATGGACGGTCCCCTACGTGTCATCAACGATTTACTATGGTCGTGCACCTATCCTTGAGGATGTCTTGCAGACACTTCCTACTGGGCGAGTACGGAAATAATAGACTCAAAAATTTTAATTCTATACTCGGTTACTTTTTTCATGTTTTTTTTCTAGGCTACATTGACTGTTGGGCATATTTTACTCGCATGTATGTACATAATTGGAATATTGGCTCTGTTTTCGAATAGTATACATATGATGGGGTTTCAAAGTTTCCTTGTGCGTTGTTGGATAAACAATATACAGTGTAGCCTCTCTAGTCCAGACACTCGCTAGTCCGGACTATCAGTAATCCGGACAGCTCAATGTTTCGGACAGTTTATTAAATTTTCCTCAATTGTCCGGACATCAATTTGTTATACCATCACCCTTAGGGATGAGTGTATATATCATATGATACGACCCAAAAGTGTAACACATAAAAGGAGTCACTTAAGACCCGTCTGACTGTCTGGCTGTTTCGAAAGACGCAACCAAATGTTTTGAAATTTTCCAGGAGTTAATATTTTCCCAAAACTACTTACGGTATTGTAAATGGGCTACATGGCCCCGCCCCTTCTGGTACCTCCCATACAAATGCATCATTCCGCCCACTTAAAAATCGCTTAATATTATTAATATACCTAACGCGATCGTGCCCAAATTCTGTATTTAGTAAAGCTATAATAGGATAATGTTTTGGAAAAAATATTGGAAGTCTAGCCACGCCCCTTCTGGTACCTCCCATACAAATGTACCACTCCGCCTACTTTAGAAATCGAGTAATAATATTAGTATAATAGAAAATTTTTTGTTGTACTGAGGGTGATGTATATGTAAGTCGGGTTGCCCGACTGAAACTTTTTTACTGGTTCTTACAGCACAGCTACGATCTATCAGGATGTGAATTGAATATATTCAACGCTGTCCATTCTTAATCCTTCTGCCAATTTTTGCAATGTTGAAGATAATGCTTAGGCACGTGGCGAAAATGAATATGCATACGATTTCTCTGACGAGGGAATAGTTCAGCAAGTTATATCAAACGAAAATAATAACCAGTAAAAAAGTTTCATTCGGCCACTCTGACTTATATATACCTTCACCTTTAGTAAAACACAAAATGTTCTATAATATTGATATTATTACTCGATTTCTAAAGTGGGGGCAGTGGTACATTTGTATGGGAGGTACCAGAAGAGGCGCGGCTGGACTTCCAGTTTTTTTTCTCCAAAACTTTGTCTTGTTATAGCTTAACAAAATACATGATTTGTGCACGATCACGTCGAGTGTACTGATATTATTACTCCATCCATAAAGTGGGCGGAGTGGTACATTTGTATGGGGGATTCTAAGATAAGCAATGTGAGTCAAAAACTACTCCCACCTCCCATTCAAACTACCTTTTTTTGGGTGTCCGCGTAACTGCGCCCGCTAGGTTAAGAAATATTGAGCTGAAATTTGATATGCAATCTTTAATCATATAATAGGAGCTTACGTTGTAAGATGAGCAATATCGGAAGAATACTTCTCCCACCTTCCATTCAAACTCCATGAAATTTGGTATGTAAGCTTCTGTCCAGAAGCAGAGGTTAAGTTCTAAGTGAGTCTTTTGAAACAGCCAGACAGACAGACAGACGGACATGGCTCAAACGCCTTAAAAAGTCATGAATCGAATTTAGTACAAAGAAACTGAGGGTCTAAAGTGACTCCTTCTTTGTGTTACACTTATGGCCTCCTAGCCGTAGGGTGAGGGTATAAAGAGAAAACATACACTCTGACAGTAGTCTTGAGGAAATCCACGATGTTGAAGAGAAAGTTTCGAATGAAGATGCAATTGAACTCTTTGCAACAGGCCGAAACTATATCTGTCTGGATTAGAGATGATATACTGTATTGCTCTTTGTGACGGCTGCCTCAACCTTAACGAGGATGTGGAAACTATTTGCCTCATATCGGTGGGTGTAGTACATATAGCGACCGTCATCGATATTCTGCTTTATCATGCAGCAACCACCACATGATAACCTTATATAGCGTTATTGGTCTCACCACTGTCGTAAAGATCGTGCAAGTCAATTAAGGGGAAATCCCTCATTTACTACAAATAACACAGTGCCTTGTCTTCCTTCTTATCAGCCGATGCATGCCCATGTCAACCCATCGGCAAAAATTTTAAAGAACCCTGTCAACAGCAACCTCGCAGTATAGTTTCTAGGCAATCAGCATGTCTAGTAAAAAGCATCTCAAACAGTGTTGTTCGCATTCGTCGATGAACAAGTATGTGCCGTTTGTTGTTAATCTAAATAGAATGCGTGTTAATTCGCAACAAAGCGAGAAGCTTTTGAAAAACTTATTTTAAAATACAGCTTAAAGGTTAACTTTATCAAAATGTCTCATACGGGTGGGAGCTAGAGGATTCAAATGTTCTGAGGAAATAGAGGAATAATTTTAATATAAATCTCCGAAGATATGAACTATTGCAAATGTGATTTTACTTATGATTATTTATATTCTTTTATGCGACTTTTGACCAAAAATATCGAACTTCAAACTACTGCAATAAAATTATGACATAATGGAGCGAATTCAAGTTTAAGGTTTTATTACTGAGGTCAAATGCTACCGTTTAATATTGGTTTGGTTCACTCCCTAAAAATTGTGTTGCACTACTTGCTACTTGCTCAAAAGTAGACTACTTAATATTTCATTTTGATTTTATTTTATAACCTTTGACTCGTACAGGTTATTTGTCTTCGGTGACTCTTAGTGAAATTGTCCGGAGAATATTCTAACCTTTGACCTCCCTTCAAAGTTGTAATTTAAGTTTTTTTTTTCAAAAAAAGGAAATATTCCCCGGAAAATTTGAATATAGGTCTCCAAAGTAATGAGCTATTCCAATTGTATTTTTACACATGATTTTTCATATTTTTTAATTCGAATTTTGGCAAAAATATCAAAATTTCAAGTTTTTCGAGGAACGCAATTTTCATATCCTATTTTAAATACAAACAGTTGTGGAAAATTAACAACAACACTAAAACAAATATTTTCATTGACTGTTTGTTTTTCGAAAATTAGAATTTGTCGAATTGGTGGAAATTAAACTTCCATTACAAGGTGAATAGAATGTAATAGATTGATTTATCTGGAGTTATATTAATAAGAGCTTTGCAAGGTGGTGTGGGTTCGTTTTTCATGAAAATGGGCGTGACAGTGTAATTGTGAGAGTCTTAAACTTTGTATTAGTTAATTTTTTACTAATGTGCCTTATAATTGGGTGTGTTTCTCACGGTAGGTGCATACATTTTTATAACATTAAAAACCCCATGAATGAGGGATGTATGGGATAGCTTCTAGTGTCATTTTGAATATACTCGCATTCTATTTTTAGATACACAACAAACGACACCTACTTGTTAATAGAAAGAAATTATAGATAACTGGAGACAGGAATCGAACCAAGGATCTCCCGCATGGTAGTCGCGGGTATTGTCATCAGAAAGCTTAAAAACTGTGATGTATTGATAAGGATTAATTCGACTTTCACTTACAATGTCACTATTATTTAACAAATATTTGGAGTACGATAACAGTGACCAATGAAAAAACTTCACCGCACATTCCGATCCAGTTAGTCCAATTTATGGTTCATCTCCGTGGAGTCGGTAGTGAAAACAGTCATATGTCATAATATTAATTTACAAACAATATTATTAGTTGGCAACCAACTACTGTTTTTTTTCTCGAGTGTAAATATGAAGTATTAAGGTGTTGTAAGGTGCAAATAGAGGATATTGGAAAATTTATATATATTTCGTTTACAAATGAATATATTTTTCACAACTACGTACAGTGGCTTGTATGTATATTTAAGTCGAAAGAACTTCATACCCAAATGCTGTAGAACGAGGTTGATACTATTGCTTGGATATCCTAGACTGTTTAATTTTGGGTGAAATAAGTACCGATAACTTTCAGGATAACCAAGATTTTAAAGTACTACTTTATGCAATTTGTATTCTCCCACTCCCTGGTATTAGGGTATATATCATTTGGTGCCGTGACATAACCCCACACGGACATAATCCCCAACACGATTTTGGGGCTTATGTCCGGACAACTTGCCGATACTGATCTGCGGACATAAGCCCCAATGGGTATTATGACCGAATTTGTTGTTGTTTTAAATAATTCAATATATGAAGAGAACAATTATAAATATTTTTATTGTAGCGAGGGACGAATGCCGCATCCGCCGTAGTTAGTCTCGTTGGGTACTTAATTTGTCTCTCTGCAGCGCGAGACGGCGTCCGCCCACCCCCACTTCATCAACTTCATCAAGCGTTTTCATTACTTTCAGTCGCAAAATTAGTTTGGGTGTTATGTCCGTTATATTTGTTGGGGCTTATGTCCGTTATGCCCCGCGGACATAATCCCAAATGCAAATTAGGGGTTATTTCCGCAGAGCGTGGCGGACATAGGCCCCAAAATCGTTTTGGGGATTATGTCCGTGGGGGTTATGTCCGGGCACCATATCATTTAAAGGAGACAAGTTGGACCCAAAGTATGTTAAGACCAAATTTGTTTGATGACATTTTAAGGCAGACATGCCGATAAACTCGACACTTGATACTGCAAAGGGGGGCCGGCAATAAAAGAAAAATGTAGATGACTGGAATCAGGAATCGAACCCGGGATCTCCCGCATGGTAGTCGCGTGTTCTAACCACTATGCCACGGCCGGTCAGTTGCAGATTGTAAAAAGGCGGAATAGCTCCACCCCTTCTGGTACCACCCATTCAAAACTAGAAAAAAAAATATTTTACAACTTCTAGCGGAACTACAGGATTTTAATAGTTTGCTAAACCTCCGAAAACTAAAACATTTGCCACACGCCTTTGGATACCTTCCATACATACATATCACTTTTGTAAGTACACTGAATTTATTATATAATGAATATGGCTCGACCCTTTAAGGTATCATCTATGAAAGGAGCCTCTTTTTGAATAATTAGTATTACTCAAACCTCTAAATGTTGAAGACCCTGCCAAAGTTATATGAACCATGATTTAACGATATCGACCAGGAACGCCCGAACTCAATATAGATAAAGTGCCGCTATCCCACTGAAGGACAGGAATAGGATGCTCGGGACGTAAAAATTGCCACTTCTGTTACAGCTGTAATGCGGAAAAGCACGTATTTGAATGTGCATTTGGAATTGGCCAGAGACTCAGACATCTTGCCTCGCGGTTCAATCCTGTTAGTGATCGAATAGCCGCAAACTGCATCAAGGAGAAATATTTCCACATCACGCTGATTTAAAGATAAATACGCTAAGAATAAAGATGCATTCTACGAGCGCCTAAAATTATCCTAGGAGATTTTAATGCAAAAACAGAAAGGGAGAATGTTTTTGGTCACTTTATATTTTCACCGACTTCAAAGACCACTGTCCCCACAAAATCATCAAATAACCAGACTTAGCTCTCCGTCCCCCTTATGTGCCATACAATAGTCATGAAAGGACTTTAATAGAAATACTTTTCTGTAACCACTACTTGATGGTCAGAATTGAATTTCCGGTGGTAACAGAAAATGTAACCATGACTGTGTCCGAACTCTAGCGGAAAGTCTTCAACGTTGTGGATTTTCAAATCAAAAATTGGTAATGGTTTCCCTTTTTGGTCCGTTGGTTTATGGTAAATGAATGAAAACCCATTTAACAAGAATATCTACAAAAACAACTGAACACATACGTACAAAGACCTGATATGCATGTGTGTGTTAATGGATATCGAAGTCTGAACGAAAATCGAAGACAAGTAAATGGTAATGCGACAGCATTTCTTGGTTAACCAATAAAATTATATACAAGTCGGAAGGCAAGAAACACACGACATAAACCCGATTTAATATGTTTGCTGGTATGGTTAGGTATGGTTGGTCATAATTGTATTTGTTAACGAGGGAAATTAGAAAAATCATTTTATTATTTTCTATTAATAGAATGACAATTAAAAATAACATTTTTGGGAGTTCATTAAAAAAAAACAAGACAATCTTGTCACAAAAATTAAAAAAAAAATAAATAACGAATGACGTTCGCATTCGTCGATAAATAAGTAGGTGCCGTTAGTTTTGTATCTAAAATAGAAAGCGTGTTAATTCACCACAACGCGAGAAGCTAACCCATACCTGATTCATGGGGTGTAAAGGGAAATTATGTTTTTAAGTTTTTATTAAGTTAACTTACAGTTAATTTAAAATTAATTCTGGTACTGTCAATAATACTGTCAATCCTTAATAAAGCTAGTTCGTGTTTGGTAATTGTTAAAAGCTGAAAACCTTGTGAATTTTGACCAACATGGAAAAATGTAAATTTAGAATTAAAAAAACATCTTCACCGAAATCGAGAAGATGGTACTATGTCACCAACATAGATAATGGTTTGGAAGTGGTTTTCTGATTTTTGTTTCTTGTACCATCAGTATATATGGCGGCATATGTAAAAAGTCGGCGATAGAATTAATCGATTTCATTGCAGTATAAAATTAGGTGAGGTGACTAGGGCTGTCAGATATAATCTACTTTCTAATAAATATTCACTTACTTACTAACTTAGATGTATTTTCATTCATTTGTACAATGAGTTTAGCGGTTTAACCCTGTGAGTGACCACTATTAAGGCGTAGTTATTTTACATCACGCTGGTTTGTATGCACGATCCGACGGAAAACTAAGACCACGACATTTAAGATGAATATTAACACAGTCATTGCCGGGATAGTTTTTAGCAAATCGGATGTTTATGCTTATAATATTTTTTTTGGACAAATCTCTAAGAATGCTTTCATTAAAATTTCATTAAGCAATACGAAAAATTTGTCTGCCGTTTTCTCTCACCTTGTAATGAATGGAAGCCCATCGATATTTATAAGAAACACTTTAACTTCCGTTATATCTTGAACTATGTCTCCAATCGTAAAAAGGAGCTGAACTTGTGACATCAATACAATAGTTGTGGGATCACTCAGATATAGTATGGATATCACCTTGAAATGAGTGGAAAGCCTTCGATATTCATATGAAAACTTTAAGTGCAGTTATATCCTAAACTGTTTAATTTATGATCACCATAAATAGTTGGGAAATTACTGAGATACTGTTTGAATCTGATATTGCAATAGGTTCGGATCTCACTTCGAAATGAGTAGGATGTATCGATATTCATATGAAAACTTTAAGTGCAGTTATAACCATAAGTAAGTGTCCGGGGATTTTTCTAATTTGAGTCTTTCTGATTGTTATTAATTTGGGAATAATCAGAAGCTCTCTTTGGAGTTCCCCAAGCAACTCACAACGTTCGAGAGATCACGTATTCCACGGGCAATGCTACTGAACATCCGTTCAGTGGAAGCAAATGTAAGAAGGCGCAATGTTGAGTAACCTAATGGCATGCTACCACCAATGCGTCTTAGGAAATAGGTAACAGAAGTTACTGAAGCTCAACACAATGGCTCTCTTAGTGGCTTTAGCAGTCCCAAGACATAGGTTCGGGCGCGGTGGCCTAATAAGCCACTCTACTTAAATAAAACCAATTATTATGAAAACACGAAGAAAAGAAAAGCAAGAACACCACCACTATTCGCATCCGGGCGAAATATTTTTACATTACGCTGATTTGTGTACACGCCCCGACGGAAGCCAAAGAAGATGACATTAAAGATGCGTTCTTTAAACGCCTGGAGGTAATATATGGTCACTGCCCTGCCTATGGCATTCAAATTGTTCAGGGAAATGATAAAATAGGAGAAGAAAATGGTGTTGGTTCAGCAGTCGAAAAATTTAGTCTACATACCAACACCTACGATTACGGATACAGACTGGTATGCTTCTCGTCGCAAAGAACATGGAAGTGAGATATTAAAATTGTTCTGAAAGATTCTAATTGGTTTAGCAGTCGGAAAATTCAGTCTACACAACAACATCAGTTTCGCCTTTAGTTTCGCGTCGGCAAGAAACATAGTTGTGAGTGTAACCAGATTCGCGCATAAAGGTATCCACAAGGCAACCTGGATATCTTCCGATCAAAATACAAGAAATCAGATTGATCACGTGGCAATTGATGGAAGACATGTATCAAGCTTTATGGACATGCGTGTGATGCGCGGTGCAAATATTTCTACGGGCCACCACCTAGTTGCAGATAAGGTATGTATACGTTTAAGTAGTGCTAAAAACACTCTTAGCCAAACGCAAAGGAAGCTAGACATCTCAAAACTGCATACCACCGACATAGCAAATGCCTAATCCAACCAACTCTCTCAATTACTTCAAACAAACCCCCCTAGTTCTGATGTTCCCAACACACAGTGCCAGCATATTGCGAATTCTGTGACCATTGCCGCAACGACCGTACTGGGTTATGAAAAACCACGCTCAGACAAATCCTGGTATGATGATGAATATCGCGAAATGTCTGAGAAAATGGATGCTGCATACAAGGCAAAACTGCAAAGAGCGTTAGAATAAGAAGAGGAGGGAGATAAAACGCCTTTTCAGGCGTTCCCGAAGGCTGCACTTGTGACGAAATCACGTCAATCATAGACGACGGAGTAAATTGTCCACCACCAAGCCAAAACGAGATCAGCACGGCGATCGCAAGGCTTACAAATAATAAAGCTGCTGGAGCCGATGGACTACCGGTAGAGCTTTTTAAAGCCAGCGGTGATGAGCTAGCAACCTGCATGCACCAGGTCATAAACAGGATTTGGCTCAAGAAGTGGAATCTAAGTGTTCTATGTCCTATGCTTTAGAAATGCGATTTAAGTATGTGTAACAACTATCGTGGCATCAGTCTTTTACCCATCGCGTACATGATCCTGTCTAGCGAACCTGATTGGACCTTATCAATGTGGCTTTATACTATGTCAACCCACAACCGACCAGATATTCAGACTAAGGAATGCAACGACACTTACGATCTGTTTATCGATTACAAAGCCGCATTCGACAGTCCGATACGACAGACACTATGAGGTGCGATGGCTGAGTGTGGTATCCCGACGAAGCTGATACTGACCGACACAAAGTCTTCAGTGGAAATAGGCAAAAATTTGACAGAGGTACTTCCTGCCAATCTCGTGATTTATTTAGGAAAAACTTTTTATTATACCACCACCCTTAAGGATGGCGGTAAATATCATTTGATACGAGAAAAAGTGTAATGCATTAAAGGAGACAAGTTAGATCCTACGTATCTTAAAACCAAATTCGTTTCAGGACTTTTTAAGACGATTGAGCTATGTCCGTCTGTCTGTCTGGCTGGCTGGTGAACTCCACCCCTTCTGGTACCTCCTACAAAATTACAAAATCTTTCATCACTTCCAAAGGATAGTGAGTTTGGCCAGTTTTTATTTCACTTTGTAATAGTAGACAAACCCTAAGAAAACCGAAACCTTTGCCACACCCCTTCTGGTACCTCACGTACAAATGACCGAATTGACCATCATAGTTTTATATTCATATATTTTTTGTAAGACACTTAAATTAAATAGATGTACGCTTATAAAAGTTTGACCCAGGAATGAATATGGTCTATACCGGTATCTGGTCTATATCTGGTACCTCCCATACAAAATGACCTATTTTTGGAAAACTAATATTTCTTCCATAACATCCAAACGGACCAGTGGAGGTTATATTATTTTGGTACGTTTAATTATCTTATAACAGTAGATATATACTTAGAAAATCGAAACATTTGCCCTAACCCTTCAGGTACCTTCCATACAAAGTTACTTATTTTTTTAAATATTATTATATCTTCTGTAACTTCTAAAGGGACAACTGGAGGATTTTTGAGTTTGATCAGTTTAATTAATTTCGAATAGTAGACAAATACTTTAGAAACTGACTTACCCTTTCTGATACCTCCCATACAAATGACCCAATTCTCCCTAATACTTAAACACACTTTTTTTGTAAGTAGCTTGAAATACTTAATTGGCCCATTACAACTTACGAACGTGGTTCATAAATTTGAGGCCTCAAGTACTAAAGAATTCCACACGTTTCGGTCTTCTGTGTGTGTTCTCCAGTTAGTCCTACCAGATGGTGACACGTTCCGACGGAGTTTGGGTCTCCCTGCTCTGCGCCGTCCTTCAGGTTCGCCTTCAAACGCCTTTACACCATTTACATCCATTCTGGCAACATGTCACAGCAATCGTAGTCGTTGCATTCTGACTCTTTCAGCTACGTCGATATAGTGGTAAAGCTCATACAAATCATGGTTCATCCGATGGCGAAATTTGCCGTCGACACAGATAGGTCCATAAATTTTTCGGAGTACTTTTCTCTCGAATACTCCCAGGTTTTGTATGTCCGTTGTCGCAAGCACCAATGATTCGGCACCATACAAAAAACGGGTAAGATTAGTACCTGGTAAAGCTGTTTCTTAGTATTCCGAGATAAGGTGGTGTTACTAAAGTGCTGCCGAAGTCCGTAGAAACATATATGGAATATGGTGACAGACATGTTGACACCAGCCTTTCTCATCACCTTCTCAATAACTATATTAAATAGTGTACAGGACAGGCTATCACCCTGCCTGAGACCTCCTTCTGTGTAGAATATTAGAATGATCTTTACCAATCTTAACCGAGGATTTGGTGTTTTCCAAGGTAAATCTGCAAAGTCGAATTAGCTTTGCAGGGATAACAAACTCAGACATGGCCTCATATAGTCTATTCCTTATCGGAGAGTCGAAGGCAGCTTTGTAGTCGAAAAAGAGGTGGTAGGTGTCGATCTGCTTTTCATTAGTTTTTTCCAGGATTTATCGTAGAATGAATAGTTGATCCGTCGTAGATTTACCAGGTCTAAAGCCGCACTGATATGGTCCAATTAGTTTTTCTACAATTGGCTTTAGACGTTCACACAATATGCTTGAAAGGACCTTGTACGCAATTAGTAATAGGCTTATTCTACGGTAGGTGAATGTAAATTCACTACGATCAAAATATAAGCTTATTGAAATTTGACTCAGGAATGAAAGTTGGCCACATCGATGGCCACAAAATAACTTATTTTTGGAAAATTAATACTTTTCCTCCATATCTTTCGAACTGCGGGATATTTGAATTTTGTCAGTTAAATTATCTTGTAACAGTAGGCAAAACCTTAGAGAACCGAAATATATACCACATCTATTCTGGAACCTCTCATACAGATTACCGAAATCACCCCCATAGCTCTACCTGTATATATTTCGAAGAAAAATTGTGCGATAGAGAAACGTTTATTGAACATTGATTTTCGAATTAACATCGGAAACATTGTTCCTCTTCTGGCATCTTCTATACCCGTTGAAAATATTTCGTCTTTAATATTTTGTATTTACAGGGGAAACCTAAGAAATCTTGTTTACCCCACCAGTTAGAAATTATGATTTCTTCTGCGATTTTTGTGTGAAATAATTAGAGAATTTTTATTTGATTCTCAGTTGGACCTTTTCGGTACCCCCATAAAAAAATACTACATGCCCAGTGATATTAAATTTAACATTTTACATTTGTGGGCTGTTACCTTTTCTAAAGTTTTACTATACGTCTCGTCTGACCATACGGGCGAGAGCCGTCGGGGTGATGGTATTTATCAGTCAGTTCACCTGACTGAAATTTCTGTACTGATTTATTTGGCATTTAATTCAGTATGGTTTTTGTCAAAAAGTCAATCAAATTGTTCTACCCTCGTAACGTGAAGTAACTCATACAAAGTTTCCCACTAAGGTTGAGGAAAAAGGATATCATACAATTTTTCTTGAATGTGACAATATGACCAATATGTACAACCACATACATAGTAATTGTGTCCTTACGTACACCAACAAAATACAAGTACCGAAACGTGATTGTATTGGTAATTATTTATGGTTATTGTTGTATGGAAATGTGTATACATAAACGTTTATATATATACAAAATCGTACATATATACCAGATACTTGTTTGTATTCGTATAGGGCCAATATAATTTCGATTGACATGTTTGCGGTAATTATTGACCATTATGGAAAATAAATGAGACGAATTGTGAGGAACGAGACATGTGTCCGTTCAATAATTTAACTCACGGTCCGGCTGTTGTTGTTATTGCCCGGATTTTCTGTGTATTGCATTTTAAATGCCTACATTGTTGTTGCTGTTGTTTTTTTTTGGCTTTTTGGTCAGTTTATTGCATTTGTCGGCTGCTGTGTCAAAAACCGAAACAATAAATTAATTACATGTTGTACAACTTTTGCTGTTTAATGTAAATTTTTTGAGTGTTTTGGATTTTCAAGTCGTGAAGGACGTCGCATGGTTGCTCCGCCCTACAGGGAACATTATCGGCTGCAACGGAAAGAAATGATTTTTTAATGAGAAATTGTTCACATATGTTTCATTTCATATTAATGAAAATATTTCTTAATTAACACTACGTTTGGGGCGTGTATTCACAAAGTTGGAGGTCGATTTGGTTTTTTATTATGTCAGTAGTAAGAGGGGAAAAAGCAAGGTCACATGTATATTTTTTGCTGCAGATTAAAAGTCAAAGGTCATCGAACCTATATTAAATTACTAGTTACGACATAAAGAACAGTACTATTTTGCAAAATTTTAAGAATAACTGCTTAAGCTCAATTGTTAAGAAGTGGATAAACATCAACTTTTTTTAATGTCCTACCTTGTAGCAATATCCTGACAACAATTGTTGTAGAGTATTTATTCGTTTTTGGTATAATTGGTTAAAAAGTCGCTTATGTAAACCATTTAAACGATAATAATATTGGTATATTATTATTATATCTAAGACTATTTTCTAACATGCAGTTCGATTTTCCCTCGAATCACTTTTAAATCATCCCTCGTTCAGACAAAATAAAAGTTCTATCGCTTCGCCTAAATTATTAGAGAGTGTCAAAATTAATATTCCCGTATATAATATAAATTAAAATAATTTCAAATGGCCAGATACAAAATGCAATAACATCAAAAATATTGACATTATTTATCACCACTTTTCGATATCGTCAAATGAATACTTGAGACGCGCAACACAAGCAACAAACAACAACTACAAACGGCAACACCCACAATTTCAAAATTATATTAAATGCGAAAAATGAATATATTGCTAACACACAACACAACATTTTAATGATTCCACAAGTTATTAGATGCGATTGTTAATAATTGATTTTGAAAGTAGTGGTGCAAGATTCTTTGTGCCCTCCATCGAACAAGTTCGAAATTGGGACACCAATATATTTTGCCTTACAGTGACAGAAGATTTTTCATTGCTTTTTTCGCTGCTATGTTTTCAGATTGCGTTTAGTTTCTGTCAAACATTTTGTGTGAGCGTTCTGACGTTGGTACACATTTCTGTTTGATATTTTTATGTATTAACGTTGTTGTAAACCGAAAACATATGTTACTCAAATTGGCTTCCATTTTTTTGTTGCTATTATTTTCTTATATGTATGCTTTCCTATTAATATATATGAAAAAACAACTTGTCGACTATATTTAAAATCAATGTCAAGCTATTTTCACTTGACAATAGAAATGCTGAAAAAAAAGAAAATTATAATTCTTTTGAAACATAAATTGTTTGGTAAACAAACAAAAAACGAATGTATATTTGTTTGTGAATCTTATTTGCATCATTGTATTAAAATTGTTTCCTCATTCCGATACAGAAAATTGTGAGGTGGAAGAAAATTTTTATTTGTACTTGATTTTGCGAAAAGGGACATGAGTTATTGGCCAGAGTTTAGCATACGCTTATTTGGTACACATTTCGTCCACATTGGGTACTTTAATTCAAATATTTTAAAGGAATGAGATTGTGTCCACAGATATATCATTTGGTACGAGGAAAGTGCAACGCATTAATAGAGAAGAGTTGGACTCCAAGTAACCAAATTAGTTTATAGAATTTCTTAGACTGTCTGGCTGGCCGGCTGGTAGGCAGGATAACTTGAGTAAACGTGGATATGGGATTGTAAACAGGCAAAATGACATGTTAGATTACCTATTTTTGGAAATTAATATTTCTCTCATATTTTTCAAACCGAAAACTATTTGAATTTACTTAATTGTCCTCGTTGACCGCTACACCCATTTTTGCTGACTTCTTTTATAGTGATGAGTTGCAGTTACATCCCGCAGATTTCGGCCAATGATGTCTATATTATCAGCATAGGCTAGTGGCATATGGCTCTTGTGGAATATGGTGCCAGACATGTTGATATCAGCTTATGTCATCACCTATTCCATAACTATATTAAATAGTTTTACAAATAAAAGCCTACAACATCTGAGAATGCGAATACTGCTAAATATCTTGGTATGACACTCGACGCTAAACTTCGTTGGAGCGAGCATGTTAATATCAAAAGTAAAGAACTCCAGCTGAAACTAAGAAAAATGAATTGGCTCATAGGTAGAAAGTCAGAGCTAAGTATTGAAAATAAGCTGCTAATATACAAACAAATGATTAAACCCATATGGACATACGGAGCCCAACTATGAGGATGTACTGCGCCTAACAATATCGCCATCATCCAGCGTATACAGAACAAAATACTTAGAAGATGATTTCCAAGGTACATCTGAAAAGAAATACCAAACTCAGACATGACCTCATTTAGTCGACAAAGAGGTGGTAATTGTCGATATGCTTTTCATGAGTTTTTTCCAAGATTTGTCGTAAGTTAAATATTTCATCCATTGTAGATTTACCAGGTCTGAAGCCACTCTGATAAGGTCCAATAGGTTGTTCTACAATTGGCTTTAGTTGTTCACATAATACACTCGAAAGGACCAAGAACCCAATTGGTAATAGGATTATTCCACGGTAGCTCTTACATTCACTACGATATCCTTTCTTGTATATGGGACATAACAAGCTGATACTCCAATCCCCGGGTATGCTCTCCTCTAGCCAGATGTTCTCCATGAGCTGATAGATTCAGCTCTTCCCCACCTGCCTTAAACAACAGGGAGACCATCGGAAGACTTTATTGTTTTTAAAGCGGGATATTGCTCGCTCTGGCTCAGAAGTAGACAGTTAATACCATCGTCATGGATTGGAGCGGGTTCTTCTGGAGTGGTGTCCGTATCCAGTAGATTGCTGAAATGTTCACTCCATATCTTCGGAACGTTATCCTGGTCCGTCACTAGCTGACCATCGCTGTCCTTACAGAAGGGCAACGCTGCTCCACGCATTCTCGCCTTAACTCCCTGGTGGAATTTTCGATATCCCCTCTACTTTAGAGCAACTCTGTGCATTCATCTTGTCTCTTTTTCAGCTCTTTCTTTTTCCGTCTAAAAAGATGTGTGGCCACTTGTCCCTTCTCCCAGTGCCATTCACGTACAGCTTGCGTTGCCCTTGGCTGCAGTTTCGCCCTGAATGCAGCATCCGCCTCTCTTCTTGAGACGGCTTTGAGTACCCAAGTACGCTTCTCGCAGTCCGTTCTATGGAGTCGGCTATAGTATATTGCCACTGTGAAGTAATATTATCAGGGGTTGGAGTATTCCGTAGCAGTTGAGTTAGGTGCTTGGAGTAGGCGTCCGCCACCCTTTGTGGTCCGCAGTTCACCGATGTCCAGCTTTCGTTGTGCCTGATTACGCACGTTTTTTTTTACCATGCTTAGCCTTGTGCATACCTTAACTGCGGTAATGTAGTGATCGGAATCAATGTTCGCACCCCTGATCACTCGTACGTCCAGAACACTCGATGCGGGCCTTCCATCGACTACCACGTGATCTATCAGATTCCTCGTCAATTAATCTGGAGATAAGCATGTTGCCTTATGAATATTTTTATGGTCAAATCTAGTGCTGCTAACTACCATAATTCTTGCCGTAGAGAAATCAATCAGTCTTATGATCAATTGCGGTCTCCCTGCCTATTTTAGCATTAAAGTAAAATTTTGATGCCATGGCTCGGGCTACGGTCATATACATTTTCTAGGCTCTCGTAGAACTCGTTTTTGGCATCATCCGTTTTCTCTTCTGTCGGAGCATGGGCACATATAAGTGTTATGTAGAAAAACTTTGTCTTGGTGTCACAATCTCTTGTCAACCTCTCATCCAAATCAAAACTCGTGCTTGTCCGCATTGCCACTATAGTAGATGTCGCACGTCTTATTGCGCAAGCACCGGTATCCCGTCCACCGGATTTCCTGTTAAGCGGTTATGTCAGCCTTGTATTTTTCGAGGATTACCGCCAGGTTCATGAAGGCAACTGGCATATACAGTGTTCTAACATTGCAGGTGCATATTCTCAAATCATGGTCCTTAATTCGTTTGCGGTGGTCGTCAACATTTTCGGGGGTCCGTTTTATTATGTTATTACTTCTTTTCATTGTAATAGTTCAAACGTCATTGACGGGTTGCAAGCCTAGCGCACCAGGATTTTATACATCCGCCCGTTCTGGTTCGGACGCTGGGCTGATGTACCTGGGTTTTAGATTTCGCCGTGCTCTGACGGGTGTCAAAATCACGTTTCCATTTTTGAATTAGTTAAGTTGAATTGGTTATCTAAATTATGTTATAATAGCAGACAATTCCTCAGAAAACCTAAATATATGCCATTCCACTGTTGGTAATTGTCATAGAAACGTTGAACTACGAATAGAAATCGAACTCGTTTTGCTGCTCCATCTGGTGTCTTGTATTCAAATTATCCAATATTCCGAAAATGTATATATATCCAATAATTTGTAAAAGCAATATTTTGCATTTAGTATTCATACCTAAGAAACCAGGGGGTTTGGCCTACCCATTAGAAATAATTATTTCTTACTAGCTGACCCGGCAAACGTTGTTCTGCCATACAACTTTGGAACCGGCAAATAGAGATGGGCACGTGAGTGATTTTGACTCACGTTCATGCACGCTCACGTGATTGAAATGGTCACTCACGCACACTCACGTTCGAAAATTTTTTCGCTACTCACATTCACGCACGCTCACGTGAGTAAATTTTGTACTCACGCACATTCACGTGAGCGTGAATCACGACAATCACGCCAAATAAAAAGTAAAATTTTTTTTATTATTTCATTTTATAGTAAATGTAAATGGGCAGAATAGCCTCATGTTTACAAATTACATATTTTTAGATAATTAATATTTCTTTCATAACTCCCAAATGCATGACCAGAGTATATTTAAATTTGGTCAGTTTATTTATCTTACAATAGTAGACAAACCCTAAGAACACCGAAACCCTTGCCACACCCCTTCTGGTACCTCCCATACAAATGACCCAATTGACCCTCATAGATTTACATGCATATCTTTTTTGTAAGTAAACTGAATTCACTCGAATTTTGCGTATGATGATCGTTTATGAAACTTTGACTCAGGAATGAATATGGACTATATCGGTTCACGCCTTCTGGCACCTACCATACAAAATGACCTATTTTTGGAAAATTAATTTTTCTCACATAACTTCCAAACGGACACTTGGAGGGTAATGATAATTGGTCGATTAATTTATATTGCAATAGAAAGCGAAACCTCAGAAGCCCTAACTATTTGACACACCCCTTCTGGTATCTTCCATATAAATAATCGATATTGCCCCTTTTCATACATATCATTTTGTATATACACTGAATTCAGACAAGTTTTTCCAAGGTAAGCGGTCATTGAACGTTGATTTACGAAAACAAGCAGACACGTTGTGCTGGCCCTAATTGTACCTCCTATACAAGTAATTCAAAGACAAAAAGCAGACAAAAAACAATCTATAAGTAATTTTATTTTAATTAAAAGTATATTAATTCCAATAACCCCAAACAGAAACAATATCGTATATTGGGTGATGGTATTTATCAGTCAGTTTACCTGACTGAAATTTCTGTGCTGGTTTAATATCTCCTTTTATTTTTGGCCTCCGTTTGTATGAAAACACGACACTGCACAATGGTATCTCTGAGCAAATACGTGGCCAAATTAAATTTTTTTACTTTGTGTTTTACCATTTTTGTCTTTACACAAAACATGTATTTTTAATTTTATAATTTTTCACTTTTTTCAAATTGATTTAAAGTTTTAAAAAAAAGTCCAAGTTTGTCAAGCATAAAATTAACTTTCAAAAACAACATGTGATCTGCTCAACTATATTATTTAATTACATCTTGCGAACACTTGCGATTACACTGTGCTACACACAAAATATACAGTGGTTCTCATGTAGCATTTCTGTTAGACTGGAGTCCATAGAGTAAAGTGATACTTTTAGTTTTTCTCGGTCACTTCGTTAAGTAATGTTTTTATAGCAAAGTAAGTGAAATGGCGATATTCCTTAAATTACAAGTTCCAAAATTCATAAGTCTTCTCTTTGTAAACCGATCTTCAAAATCTTACATCTGTTGTAAAGCTATGACCTTCACCTTTTATTATTATTTATGCTATATTAAAGTAGCTTTCTAAAATAGGTAAGTTTATAAGAATCGGTGGAAAAATGAATGAGTTATGCTAATTTTTGTAATATATTTTTCGACATTCTTTGGAATATGTAGTCCGAATTACTTGTTGTGATACGTATACGTCATATGTATTTGTACAAAGTGGCACACACACTCTAAGGAAAAACCACAAAATAACGCGAACATGTTATTACAAAATTTAGCATAACTCAGTCATTTTTCAACCGTTTCTTATAAACTTACCTATTTTAGAAAGCTACTTTAATATAGCATAATACAAAAATAAAAAATATACATTACGCTTCTGCATGATCAACTGAGAGCGTTGGGAAAATGAGAATTCGCAATTTTTTTTCGAGGTTGTTTTGCTTAAACAGCCGCCGTTTCACTATTTTTTAACCGATTTTCAAAATTCTTTTTTTTAATAAAAGGTGAAAGTTATAGCTTTACAACAGATGTAAGATTTTGATGATCGGTTTACAAAGAGAAGACTTATGAATTTTGGAACTTGTAATTTAAGGAATATCGCCATTTCACTTACTTTGCTATAAAAACATTACTTAACGAAGTGACCGAGAAAAACTAAAAGTATCACTTTACTCTATGGACTCCAGTCTAACAGAAATGCTACATGAGAACCCCTGTATATTTTTTTTCTTCACATTTGTATCACTGTGTTATTAAATGTATATACATTTTTCTAGACAACCTTCGCTTCAAAAATATGAAGACGAATATGACGAAATATGAAGAATATGAAGACAAATTCGAAGATGGTAATATAATCTAAGAGAGCAAGCTAGACATAACTGACACTTAATGTTTAATTTTATTTTCACAGCATAATAAATAAGATTTTAATTGAATTAATATTTGTTTTTATTTCTTATATATAAGTTAGCAAAGCAAGAAGCAGAACTTTGGATCAATTATGAAGAAAAAGTTATACAATTGACAACATATAACAATATTAATATATTTCTAAACAAAAATTATAATTTCCTTAACTTAAATAATTTTGGCCAGAAAAAATTGATTTGAAACCATTGTGCACTGTGCGGAGTAGCTACCGCAATCATTAAAATGAAATAACCATTTCGTTATTACTTACTTTTATTAATTCTAAGAATCATACAAAGTGATCGACGTTTTTTCTAAAGAGTTTTGTAAATATCCTCAAATAATTTTTTTAAATTCATTCAGTACGATTGTCCATATACATTGTATCAAAAAATCAAAATTTTTGTCAAATAAGATACCTTCACTTAGTTGTGAATTAAAGTGAAACGCATTCATCGATTTTCGTGATCTATTTTTTCATTTTGTTCATTGGTTATGTGCATTACGGTAATGTAGTAGGACTTGAAAATTTATTATTTTTTAAATATAAAAAAATTTAATTTTTTAGACAATTTTTTATATTTTTAAAAAACTTTTTATATCTACGAAACTGTTCAATATGCAGAGAAATTACTTATGAAAAGGAATATTAATTCCTTAATTTCGGACATTTGTTTTATCAAAATTGGACTAGTCGTTCTTGAGATATGCCCACCAAACGTGGCTGTAGGAGCTTAAATACTTCACATGTTCACATACTCGAATCGTGCTGGCTATCCTAAAATCTGCAAAGACATCATTCTTGGGGGATGGCACTGACAAAAAATCCAACACCGATTTTTACGACCACCCTAACATACATATTTATATATACTTTATTTCGTTGTTAAATTCATTGAAAAAGGTTTCCAACAGTTCATATGAAAATTAATTAATTACTTAATTATATGCTGTAAATTCTATGAACCATAACTATTTTTTTTCTTTGCGTGAGTGGCGTGAGTAGCGTGATTCACGCAAAGTATGCACTCACGCACGCTCATGCACGAAGATTTTTTTGGCACTCACGTTCATGCACGCTCACGTGAGCGAATTTCCAATTTACTCACATTCACGCGTGAATCACGCATGATTCACGTGATTCACGCCAATCACGTAACGAGTGCCCATCTCTACCGGCAAACTTCGTCTCGCTCCTAAGGTAACGCCTTCATATAATAGTAAAACACAGATAGTTCAAGTTTTAATCTGATTTACTTGAATTTAATCGAAATCTGTGAAGAGCGATCTGATATACAATGTTTTTTGATTTGTTTCGGCGTAAAAACAAACAATAAAGACTGTTTGCCAACACGAAAACCGACGACGCACAGCTGACAGTGTGGAAAGCAGGGATTTTCGAGGTTGATTCCACAAATTTCCAACGATTAACCTTACGATTTTTTATTGTTATCGCAAATACCAATCGAATGGGGAGTTGAATTCTCTTGAATTGGAAGGGAAGATCGATTGGAATAATAGAAATTCGAGGGATAAGAACTTCCTCTCCTTTGAATTTTTCCTTGATGATCGTCGCTTTTATTACAATTTCGGATGATTCAGATTCTGCAAAATGATCATGGTTGATCCCACCTTCAGCTGCAAATTATGCGTCGAACTTTCTGGAACATCTAGAGAGTTCAAAAATTCTGTTGCCTCATTCTCGTTAAATCACCTCGAAAATTATTCATCGTTCGATCACCTGGCTTCAAAGCTCGTTTATGCGCCATCGTGCATTGATTTAGCATTCTCGCAACAATTTCGCTACACGTTGGCTTGTCAACTGTGAGAAGACAGCGGAATGTGCAGTTCGATCGCCTTTCAACAATATGGAAGCAATACCAGAGGATGCAACAGCTAACTCAATTGCGATCTTGACAGAATTGTTGCCAGAATCAAAGAAATTACGAATGTCTTGCCTGTCCCAGCGGGAGTATCCAGAAAGTAAATGCCTCCCGTTCCATCGTCAACAACCTTCATCAGCGAATTATATACGTTCGTTTGCTCGGCATTTAATGACGGCAGATTTGTTCGGACTATTTCAGTCAGCTTAACTCGATCAAAGTCTTGCAACTCGCGATTGAATGCCTCATACATCGAACGATTTGGCGCTGGTATTCCCAATTTCGACAGTAGACTGCCACACATTCCCAGGAAAATTTTTCAGAACTTGTTGCGAATGGTATTGATACTAGAATCGTTTCTTTTTTAATCGACTTTCTATTCTGTTTCTGGTTCTATATAACCGATTATGTACAACATGTTGCACCACAGATTCCGTAGAACAGAAAATGAATATTCGTATTCGAAATAAGTATTTTTTAGAGGGTATTTATTAAGAAAAACTCAAAAATCTGAGTTAAAATATATTTCGAACTAGCACCCAATTGAAAATCAATGAAATTTCAAAAAACAGCATATATAATTCAGTTATGTACCAACTCATTTCATAACAGGTTCCATGAGAACATGTTGGTTTTGGGACAATTTCAAACAAAAATAATATATTGTGCAACCGAAAGTGGAACTTGTTACTTATCAGTAAAAGCTGTTCTGTAATTGTTTCTTTGCAACAAAATATTTTGCTGGGATTAGCACGCACATGTCTTTGATCAGAAGATAATGTCAAGATCGGAATTGGATGTTGTCGTGCGAACTCTGTGCAAATGTCGTCAGCCATCTCGTCCATTAATTTGTCCCACAATGCGCTCGGGTTCGGCAGATGCAACGTGGCTATGATGATCGAAAACAATGTACAAATTTGATTCGCTGGAGCAGAAACAGTTGTTGGCGAGATTCGCGAAGTGTGGCGACTGATTGAAACTAATAAAATTGAGACGCTCCATTTCGACCTTGACGTTCATGTGAACGCAGTACTGTTGAAATAAACGGCGATATCTTAACAGATGGTTGTCATCATCTTGTGAGCTAAACATTTTATCCGTTTCTTCTCCTGGAATACGAATTCGAACATAGAGGGATAATGAAAGAGAATTGATGACTTGTAACAAACCTTCCGTTCTATTGACCATCTTTAAATTGAGGTGATAGCCATCCTTTACACAAGGAACATCAACGGGTATTGAAGTGAATAATATGACTGATGAGTCTCGTACACGTGCCTAACTTGTCCACCATCCCGAACAATCACCACTGCGACTTCATTTATAGTGGGAGCATTGAATTGTCTTACACGGCATCCAGAGGGTCTTTTGTCTGCTCTTATAATGATTCTGTGGACGTCATAATGCATTGTATTCAATGTGGTTTTGAACAATCGGACCAATGCATTATGCTTATGCAGAAGATTTTGAAATTGTTCGACTATTTCGCGTTTAATTTTTAACATAAATAATTTCAAGCATCATAACGAATTTTCCATCCTTACGTCGTCTAAAATCATCAAATCAAGCGATATAATGAAAAATTTCGTCGAAAAAATCCAAAATTTTCAAATTAACATCATTTAAATTTATCAAAACGCAATAAAATGTAGAATTTCGTCGAAAACAAAAATTCAATTTGCTGTGCAAAATGTTTCCGAAAAATCAAAATTTTTCGAGTTTTTCCTGAATTTTCCGAGTTTTCCACTGAGAATTTTTCTATTTTTCCATTCGGAAAGCCATTTTGGAATAATTTCACGAAATTTTACACTGTTACATCGTCCAAAATTATCAAATCATAAGATAATATGCAAAATTTCGTAAAAAAAATGTAACATTTTCAAAATTTTTTTCCACATCCCAAAAACATCAATACAGCCAACGCGATAGTGTCCAAATTCTGTATTTTATTAAGTCGGTTTACCTGACTAAAACTTTCTCACTTGTTATGCCAACTAATTACCGTGCTTATATTGTGTTAGCTCCGTTGTCTATGATTGGCGTGATTTCGTCACTTATGATGCCTTCTGGAACCAGCAGAGTACAAAAGTGTTCCCTCCATATTTCTAGCACACTCTGCGTGTTCGTGACCAGATTATCATCTTTGTCCTTACTGGATCCCTGTTTCATAACATTTGCTTTTTAACTTTTGGTAGATCTTTCGAGTTTCAGCCCTATTCTTTTCATGTTTTATATCCAGGCTCTGACTTTTCGTCGATTTAAGCCTGAAGCCCTGCCCCAGCCTATTTCATTTCCTGTATGGCTGTGATTACAGCATTGTATTTGTCGAGGACACCCGCCAATTAGATAGAGGCACCATCTCTGTAGGGAGTTCGGACATTCCAGGTACATATCCATAAATCATAGCTTTATAACGTTTGCGGTGGTCGTCATCATTTGGGGGGTTCTTGTCTTTTGTTTGTGTTTTCATAATAGTGTTTTATTTAAGGAGAGTGGCTTATTAGGCCATCTCGCCCGATGCTATAGGGCCGATGTGCTAAGACGCATCGGTGATTAGCATGTCATGCATCATTTAATAAGTTTTTCAAAAATCAACAGATTACCCTTAAAAACTAAACCACATTTAGGCTGTAATGACAAAAAAAGTAGACAAAGAGATGAACAAACTATAAATACAAAGTCCTCTCAAATCTCAAACAAAGCCAACACTGATAAAAAGAAACGGTGTACAGCCGACCATCTATGATAGCGACAAAAGACTGCATTAGTTACGAATATTGTGTGCCACGGCGAACTGTTCGCGACTAGGGAGTGAAATCCTGCTTCGAAAGATAAATTAATAAATACAAAATGACGCGTCGCACACTTTGGCCAAATATGCGTTGTTGCACAATATTATCGAATGTTGAGGCATTGAGTCAGTTCATCGAGTTGAAAGGAATCGAGTTTAACAATAATCGAGTGGAGTTGAACACAAAAGGATTACAAAATGCACTTTTTACTTTTTGTCTGGACTTGCGTACGTACATACGTACGGGTGGATGAGTGACTGTCTGTGATTGTATGCGGACAAAGTAAATGAAAGCGAAATGTGATTACATGGTCATAGCATGTTATCCAGGACAATGCATAGAACAGTACAGAACAATGTGTGTCCTCTGGATATACATGTGTTTTTTCTGTATTGGTTGGTGTGAATGATGCGCTGTATAACAACATGTCGTTTTTTTGTATTATGCTTCCTTTACTATACTTCCTTTCGGAGAAAGGTCGTTCATCCATATATATGTATGTATTCAGATTGCAGCGTACGTGTATTTGTGTTTTACAGATATACATGTAAAAGATTGTGTGTGCGTTTGGTGAAATGCAACTTCCAGAGGACATTTAAAACTAACAATACTATAACGGGAGGAATTGCTTGATTCTGATAAGAAGAAGAGGTCTATGCTGATAATATTTTAAATATCTACTTGTCTTATAGGGATTTGGTTCAAGTTTATTTTTCTTAAGTCCAACAGTTTAAAGATTTAAGGTTTAATTTAAAAGTCATAAAATTGTGCACACTCCTCATGTATAGACTGTAAATATTTGTTAGTTTTTTCAAGTTGTAAAGAATTTGTTTAAATACCCCCCATTGAGTATTTTTGATGTCACTTTTCTATTAACCCTTAAGCCACTGAAATTGAAATCCGATTCATTTTGTTATAAGAATTTTGGTTCTAGCATGATTTTGGGCTCAAAAACACGAATCTGAGGTCCATTTTCAAAAAAAATGTTTTCTGAAAGCGCCAGTGGAGAATGTTGAAAGACCGTCTGTAGACGGTCTTAGTGGTTTAGACGAAAAAAAATATAAAACATGTAATGCAAATATATTCTTGCACATAGTGCTTTATGAAGGAGTTTTATATAGAAAATAAGTTATTCTTGTACATGGTACTTTATGAAACAGTTTTTTGCGTTTGAAAAACACAGATAGATGTTGCATTTGTTACAAAACGTGTGCGTTTCTGACTTTTTGCACAATTTATACGATTTTTTCGATCCCCATTCCGGAAAATGATTTGTTTTGTTTAATCTCACACTAGCCACTGGATGAGCTGTATTTTATCCGATACCACTGCTTGTGGTTGGATCATCAGCGGATGATGGCCGGCTTACCGAATCGCTTTCCAACAGAAGCACAGAGTTCTTTCGCAATGCTCAATCGAAATTCATGTATTAAGTCTTCGATATAGAACGAATGCATTTGTTGTAGCCATGTCGAGAAGATGATAGAAAATTCTGGTAGCTATATCCTGAGTTTTAATTTGCAGTCGGCTGCGACCCATATAGGAGTCCATAAGATCGACTCCCCCTTGTGTCCGTTGTGTTCACGAATAATTTGTGGAAGTCAATTTCAACATATGATTTTTATTTGCGATTATAACGAGCTATTTTTTATGGCTGACTCTCTGAATTGGTTCTCAGGAAAGTCTTTGTTCCAACATATGTTGAGCACAGCCCGACATTCTTACTGTCCCTCCACAAAGCTGTGGTAAAATCGACACCATAAGCCGATCCAAAGAATTCTGTGGATTAACCTCTAGGTGCTTTTTTCAGTTCTTCGCTTTTGTCGGTTGGTAGTTTGCAATTAGGACTAAATAATAACAGGACTAACAAAAATAATATACAAATATAATAAGATAATAGATTTTCAAATCTTATATTTTTTTGTTCTGATTACAACATTTCCAGTTGCTTGGAGCATCAGCCAAAATTATATCATCATTTTTGGCTCCAGTGTATATTTCAAATCTGTAAGAGTGTAAGAGTAACCATTGTTGTCGCACAAAACAAAAAAACTTTACGCCCCAAGGGTGCGGTTTGTCATGTAAGTCCTGGCGCAAATTATGAGCTATTTTGAATGAGCTCGTCGATACATAGAGAGCATTTTTAGGAATTGAATCAAAACGCTCTACTAAATATGTCACAACTTTTCGGATTCGAAAGATGGGGTCATAGCCAACATGACCTTTTTTGAACCGTTGCGTTTCATCGTTGAACAAAATATATTTTTTTATTTGTTCAAATTTATTTTTGACATGCAGTCTGGTATGTGTCGAAAGCCGTATTCGATCCAATGTGCTTCAATGTTTTAGTATCGAAAAATCGACATACAAATCAAAACTCCAATGTATCTACGAATTCCTTATTTATCAATTTTGAATTGAGTATTTACGTTATCCAAAATTATCATTTCGAAAAGATCTTGGTAAAATAAAATAAGAGAAGAAATCCAAAGGTATTTGCAATGTTTTTACTTCAGGCGGCAATATGATTTTTCTCTGAATGCAACTTCGTTGACATGTAACTGCATGCACTCAGTTACACATTCATTCTGTGGGGCGTTGTCATCTATAGTTGGTATTTGCTGTGGTCCAGTAGTTTTGTTCAAACAATCGGTAATCATTGAATTATCTTCATGCTCGATCTCATATTAATGATAATCTGGATCTTCAATGATGTCATCCAAGTCCTGGAGTTCATCATCATAGTCAATTTAATCCATTAATTCTTCAATTTATTTATCGCTCAATGCTGAAAGATTGATTTTTTTTCTTCATTTCCCAGTCTTTGTTTATTCCACTTCGCAGTGACATTTTCAAAGATCGCTTTAGTTAACAATTAACTCTTTTAATTATAACAATGATTAAAACAGACCAGCAAAAAAAAAATTATAACACACATGTCAAAAAACGCCTTAGCCACTAAGACCGTCTACAGACGGTCATCACAAAATCATTGATTTTGATAAAAATTATCTTTCACATAACAAACTAGTTACAAATTATCAAAGCAAAACATCAAATTACTTACTAAAAAAATTCCTGAGTTGATTGACTTATTGAAAACCTTAATTTTATCACTTTAGATTTGTACAAAAATCACTAACAATTTTCGCGTCTGTTTTCACAAAATTTTTATTAGAAATGACAATATATGTCAAACTACTCAACTGAGCATATTCAGATTGGTGCCGTTATGTGAGTAAATTCATAATAAACAAGAACTTCATTGGTTGTTAATGCGAGATAATAATCAGTTTGGCTAGAAATGGATTTTAGTGAAGACCTTCTGTAGACGGTCTTAGTGGTTAAAGGGTTAATATTGAGTTCCCTTTGCAATATGTGAAAATCTGTAGTACTGTGAAATTTAACATAATTGGTTGACATGTTGTTTGCCCTCCGCCGTGTGTAAAATGATGAATGACTAAAGAGTTTGTTCCGCCACTTTTTATCATATGAAAACCCAATTAAAAATTATCAAAAGATAAATAGGAAAAGAAAAACTTTTATTGACACGCAAAAAGTTAAAACGGAAAGAAAAAAACTTTTCCAAGCAAAGGATACTTAATAAATGAGTATTAGGATTTTCCCACAAATGTATACAAATAGACTTTGTATACTAAGTGCAATCAAAATATAGCATGGTTAGGGTAAATGTGTTGTTATACACTAACCATTTTCAATATATCGTTGTTACACTGTGGTTTGAATTTATAATTTATGTGTTATATTGTATATTAAATTATTAAATATTGATGGTAACAAAAAGTATCTTTGCAAAAGATCGTGTAAATTGAGGAAAAGCAAGTTCGAAATAATGCGCATAAATATCAATCGATCATAAAATAGTTGTCAGTTTAATCGAAGCTGGCACAGGCAACTTTTAAGAACATCACCCCTCAGTGACTCAGTAAGTTGATTACTGTGTAAGCTTTTTTTAAAACTCACTAATTGACAGTTTTACAGAAGATATTACGCAACAATGGGGGGTTTTCTAATTTGAGTATTTTGATTGTTATTCACCTGTGAATAATCAGAATCTCTCTTTGGAGGTCCCCAAGCAACTCACAACGTCCGAGAGTATTCCTCGGGCAATGCCAGGCAGTAGGTAACAGAAGTTACTGAAGCTCAATACAACGGATATGCACCTGGATTGTCCGAACTCTCTACTGAGATGGTACGTCTATTCAACTGGCGGATGTCCTCGACGAATACAAGGCTTACATCACACCTATACGGAAAATGCAGTAGACGGGACAGGGATGCACACGTAGAAAGAACTGGGACATCTTTTATACCTGCCATGCAGAAAGACACAAATTTGGATTTGCATTCATAGTCGACAAGAGACTTCGACATCTGGTCTCGCGTTTTAACTCTGTTAGTGACGGAATAGCCACTATTCGCATCCAGGCGAAATATTTTTACAATACGCTGATTTGTGTACACGCCCCGACGGATGACAAAGATGATGACATTAAAGGTGCAGTCTATGAGCGCCTGGAGGAAATATATGACCGCTGCCCTGCACATGACATTAAAATTGTTCTGGGAGATTTTAATGCTAAAATAGGAAAGGAAGTATGCTCTTGGTTCAGCAGTCGGAAAATTCAGTCTGCACAACAACACCTTCCATAACGGATTCAGAATGGTGAGTTTCGCGTCGGCAAGAAACATGGTTGTGAGTGGAACCAGATTCCTGCATAAAGATATCCACAAGGCAACCTGGATATCTCCCGATCAAAATACAAGAATTGATCACGTGGTAATTGATGGAAGGCATGTCTCAAGAGTTACGGACGTGCGTCTGATGCGAGGTGCAAATATTGACTCGGATCACCACCTAGTTGCATCCAAGGTACGCACACGATTAAGTAGTGCTCAAAACACTCGTAACTAAACGCAAAGGAAGCTAGACATCACAAAGCTGCATACCACCGAGATAGCCAATGCCTACTCCAACCAACTCTCTCAATTAATCCAAACAAACCCCTCTAGTTCTGATGTTCCCGACATACAGTGGCAGCATATTGCGAATTCTATGACCACCGCCGCAACGACCGTACTGGGTTATGAAAAACCACTCCCAGGCAAGCACTGGTACGATGATGAATGTCGCTAAATGTCTGAGGAAAAGGATGCTGCATACAAGACAAAACTGCAGCCAATGGTGACGAGTGCGGTGACGGAGCGTATTAAAGAGAAAAGGAGGGAGATAAAACGCCTGTTCAGACGGAAAAAGCGTCTGTGGAAGAAAAGAGAGAGCCAGGATATTGAAGACTACAGGGATAGAGGTGAGGGCCGAAAGTTCTACCAAAAGATAAAAAGAAAAGGGTTTGGAACAGGGGTCCCCACTTGTAAAAACAGATACGGAAATCTGGTCACGGACACTCAGTGTGCTGCAAATATGGAGGGAACACTTGCGATCTCTACTCGTTCCCAAAGGCGGCATATGTGACGAAATCGCACCAATCATCGACGATGGAGTAGACTGTCCACCACCGAGCCAAAACGAGATCAGCACGGCTTAAAAATAATAATGCTGCGGGAGCCGATGGACTTTCGGCAGAGCTTTTTAAAGCCGGCGGCGATGAGCTGGTAACATGCATGCACCAGCTCATAAACACGATTTGGCTCAGGGAGTGCATGCCGATGATTGGAAACTGAGAGTCCTATGCCCCGTGCTTAAGAAAGGCTATCCAAGTGTGTGTACCAACTATCGCGGATTAGCGTTTTTCTCTTCGCATACAAGGTCCTGTCTATTTTGTTATGTGAAAGACTTAAGCACATTTTAGCGAACATGACTGGGCCTTATCAGTATGGCTTTAGATCTGGTAAATCCACGACCGAAGAAATATTCACAATACGACAAATCCTGCAGTAAACCCAAAAAATAGAGATCGACACATACCTTTTGTTTATAGACTACAAAGCTGCGTTCGACAGTTCGATAGGACAAAAACAATAAGATAGTATGACTGAGCTTGGTATCCCTGCGAAGCTGATACTACTTTGCGGGATGACACTCACTGACACGAAGGCTGCAGTGAAAATAGGCAGAAATCTAACAGAGCCATTTTCTACCAAGCGAGGCTTCAGACCAAACATGTTAAATTCCAATTAGAATTAGCAATTGATGCAATTGGTTTATATTCTCTAATTCATCAAACAATTAGAATTAGTTCAACTAATTCCCATTAGATAATTGAAATTTTTATTCCAATGGTAAAACTATTTGCAATTAGTTGCCATTAGCAAAAAAAATTGGTCTACCTTTACAATTAGGAATCTAATTGAATTCTGCTAATGCAATTAGATATTCAATTAGCTCGAATTTGATTTTGATTCTAATCAGAGCTAATTGAATATCTAATTGCATTTTTTGCTAATGGCAACTAATTGCAATTTGTTTTACCATTGGAATAAAAATTTCAATTATCTAATGGAAATTAGTTGAACTAATTCTAATTGTTTAATAAACTAGAGAATTTCACAAAAGAAGGTTAATTAGCAATCATTACCATTATCTAATCATTTTTTAACATCTTTGCATCAGACAAGGTGATAGTCTGTCATGCGATCTTTTTAATATCATAATGGATATGATCATGCGGAAGGCTGCAGTAAACACGACTGGCACCATCTTTAACAAAAGCCAGATTTTGCTCGCTTATGCCAATTTAGATATCATTGGCCGAGAACTGCGGGTTGTTACTGCGACCTTCTCGACCATTGAGAAGCAGTCGGCAGAAGTGGGTCTGGTAATTAATGAGTACAAATCCAAGTTATTTGTTTCAACGAACAAAGAGTTTACTCGTTTAGGAAACTGCGTGAACGATGACAACTACAACTTTGAACTGGCAGATGGTTTTGTCTACCCTGGCTGCGCCGTAAACAAAAATAATAAGGAGACGAGTATTGATCACAAACCGCTGCTACTATGCGCTGAGCAAGCGTTTAAATGATAAAGCCCTCTCTCGACGAACGAAGATCCAAGTCTATCAGACACTGATTCTACCTGCCTTGCTCTGCAGCACAGAATCCTGGGTAAAAACGCAGGCGGATCTATTTTGGTAGTTGCCGAGAGAAAAATACTTCGCAAATTATTTAAACCTATCATCGTTAATGGCAAGTACCGTCGTCGAATGAATAACGACAGCGACGTAGTCAAGCGAGTTCAAGTAGACCGAATACGTCAGTTTGCATGCGTTGCATGAATGGATGACAATGCTACAGCTTGGAAAGTCTTCTTTTCTTTGATGTATGGAACAAGTGAAGAGCCGTTATATAAATTTGGAATTCATCTCTACTTGCGGTTACTGATGGATGAATTTCTGAAGATTCTGCCAAGAAGAAGATAATATAAAATCTCAAAAATAAAACGACAAATTATTTAAAAACAACCGTGAGATTGTTGTTTTTTGTTTCCGCTAACAATTTACATTACACTGTTCTCCGTAAATCTTCTCAGTTTTTTTTAAAAGGACGAACGACTCAACGGGACTTAGAGCTTATAAAAAACCAGATATAAACTTTTATTGCACAAGTTACATGGAAATGATCAATATGAATGACATAAATGACGTTTTTGAACCACCATTCACGCGAAGCATTCCATACGATACTTTGAAAGAATATTAAAATCAAGATGGTCCACCGTTTAATGATCCAAAAATTCCATCACACATACAAGGAACAGAACGACACGTTCAATTGCTAGCTAGCGTTTCCAAACGAGTTATGCCGGAAAATGTAGAGGCTGTTATGGCGACGACATTAGAGAGCCGTGCGAAATTGCCCAGACTTGAAAGCAAAAAAGACTTCAAACAGTAATTTTTTTTATTTTCTTTTCTATTACTAAGTTAAATTAATTTTTTCATTAAATAAATAAAATAAATAAAAAATAATAAAATATAGTGCCAAAAATGGTGATTTTTATAAATTTTTGTATGGGGAACCCCCCAGTGGAGTTCCAGGGGGTGTGCCACTCGATGGACTCGATTGGGGCACTCTAAATGGGTTAAATTCTCTAAATGGTCGATTTTTCAAAACTTGACCCTACGGGCAAAAGTCAACAGTTTGGGGGTAGTAGAATTCGTTTTAGAATTCAAAAGTCAAAAGTGAACATAATTTTTTCAACATTTTTGCCCGTTAAATATAGAAACAACAAAGGAGGCAAGCGCTTAAATTTATAACTGTACTTTCGCCGCAATGTGTTAATTTGATTTCACTTTGTTTTCACTTGTACAAGTTTTTATTGGCTAAAGTAGAATAACAAAAAAAGCAAATATGTCGCAAGAACCTCATTGTAAGTACTTAACAAAAAATGTATTTCATATCTATATATATAAAAATGGTGGCAAAAATGTATAGTAATTCATCAATTGAGATCGGCTGGACCGATTTTGCTGAAATTTTTTTTCAGTTGTTCGTAATTGCTAGGAGAAGGTTTATGTAAAAGAAAATTTTGAGAAAATCCTTCGGAAAAGCCGGAAAATTGGAAAAACCGAAAAATGCTTTTTTGTATGGAATTTTGTGTGCAATTGTTACGAATGGTTTTTCGAATGGAAAAATAAAAAAATGTAGTTGAAAAATTCGGAAAATTCCGGAAAATTCTAAAAATTTTAATATTATTTGTCGACGAAATTTTGCTTTTTGTCGTACGATTTGATAGTTTTAAACGATGGTACTTGCGTAAAATTTCAGATTATTATTCCAAAATGACTTTCCGAATGGAAAAATAGATAAATTGTCGGTGGAAATCTCGGAAAATTCCGAAAAAATCGGAAAATTTGAATTTTTTCGGCAAAATTTTGCATTTCATCGCCTGATTTGAGGTAATCGAAAATTAAATTTTTGTCGGTTTTCGAATGGAAAAATAGAAATTTTAATTGAAAAATTATGGAAAATGCCAAAAAATTATTTTTTTTTCGAAAAAATTTTGCATCTTATTGTATGTATTGGTAATTTTGGGCGATGTAAATGTGAACAATTTCGAACAATTATGACTTTTCGAATGTAAAAATAGAAAAATTCTTGGTGGAAAACTCGGAAAATTCCAGAAAAAAATCGATAGATTTGGATGCCTTCGACGAAATCTTCCATTGTAGCGCTAGATTTGATGATTTCAGAGAGAACGTTGGCCCAGTTTGCTCTATTTTTTTCAATTGTTCGTTATTGGCAGAAATTTTTATGCCAGAAAATTTTGGGAAAATCCTTAGGAAAAGATGGGAAATTTGAGTGCAATTGTTACGAAATGGCTTTTCGAATGCAAAAAAAGAAAATTATTAGCGAAAAACTGAAAATTCCGGAAAAGCGCAAAAAAGTTGATTTTTTTATCGACCAAATTTTGCAGTTTTCGCATGATTCGATGATTTTGATGTTGGTTGGAAAATTTAACGAGATAAATAATATCTATATATATATAAATGGTGTAATAGTAATTCATCAATTGAGCACGGCTGGACCAATTTTGCTGAAATTTTTTTCAGTTGTTCGCAATTGCCAGGGGAATGTTTATGTGAGATAAAATTTTAGGAAAATCCTTCGGAAAAGCCGGGGAATTGGAATAACGGAAAATTGCTTTTTTGTATGGAATTTTGTGTACAATAATTGCGAATGATTTTTCAAATGGAAAAATAGAAAAATTTTGTTGGCAAATTCCGGAAAAATTCGAAAATTTTTAATTTTTTATTCGACGAAATTTAGCTTTTTGTCGTATGATTTGATAGTTTTGGACGATGTAACTGCGAACAATTTTGGATAATTATTCCGTCATGACTTTCCAAATGGAAAAAAAGACAAATTCTTGGTGGAAAACTCGAAAAATTTGGATTTTTCGAATAGGACATGGTTGTTTTTAGGGAGAGTTATTTATAGACTAATGCCTCCTATTATAAAATCAAACTTTGGACGACGTATGTATGCGTCGTGCTATAATTAGTCAGAACTTCGGTAATAATCAAACGCAAAAGGAACGTGCCAAAAAAATGAATGGAGAAGTGCCCCACCTCAAATTCGTCAAAATGTTACTAGGAGAAGACCAGTCGTAAATATAGACTTGAATCAAGGTGGCTTTGAATACGATTCCACAATCGCCTACAAAGATCTTCGCTTCGTTGATATCGGTTCATTGTCTGTCGTTTGCCAGCATTGCAATGCATTGAAGTTACAACCGGAAACTTCCGGCTTTTGCTGCTACTCATTTCGAGGTGAGATCCCAATCTATTTTAAAATGAGATAACAACTGTATCCTTTTTGCGATCGAACATTTTTGTTAGGAGATAACTGCATTTAAAGTTGTTTATGTGAATATATACGGCTTTACAGCTATTGCAGAGTGAGAATGTGGAATCACACGATATTGTTCTCAAGCGTCGGGAGACTCATCGGTCATATGATGCACTTCAATACCCGTTGATGTTCTGCCGTGGAGAGAGTGAATATCACCACAATTTAAAGATGGTCAATACAACGACAAGTTTGTTTACAAGTCATCAGGAAAAGAAACGAATAAAAAGGTTAGCTCAAATAATTTTTATGCGTATCGATCGCAAATTGCGTTAGCTGTTGCACCATCCGCTGCCACTTTGTTGAAAGGCGGTCGAACTGCACACTCCGCTTTGAAGTTGCCGATGAATCTTCTCACAGTTGACAAGCCATTGGGCACAATATCCAGAAGTTCGACGAGAAGTTTGCGAGAATGCAAAATCATCATTTGGGATGAATGCACGATAGCGCATCAACGAGTTTTGGAGGCTGTTGACCGAAAGATAAAAGTTTTATGAGGTGATTCGAAACGATTTGGTGGGGCTATAATATTTCTGTCGGAAGATTTTCGTCAAACGCCTCCCGCAATCCCAAAATCTACTGATGCTGATGAAATTAATGTCTTTATGGCGGAATTAACTACGAACATGAGAGTCACGTTGCAAAACGACCCATCGGCTACTGCATTTTCAAAATATCTACTGGCGCTTTGTAATGGCCAAATTCCTGTTGATGTTTCAATTGGATTGATGACATACCCGTCAAATTTTTTCAAAGGTGAGGAAGTCCTTATCCCTCGAATTTCTATTATTCCAACTGATTTTTCCGTCCAATTTTAGCGAATTTAATTCCCCATTCAATCAAATTTGTGGGATAAACATCGAATTTCTCAGTTTTTCGCGTGTTGGCAAACTGTCTTCATTGTTGGTTTTAGCGCCGGAAAACAAATCGAAAAACATTGTTTATCAGACCGCTCTTCACTTATTTCGATTAAATTCAAATAAGTCACATTAAAATTTGTCCTATATGTGTTTTAATATTACTCTGGAGCTTATATGAAGGCGTTAACTTGGAGCGAGACGAAGTTCGCCGAGTCAGAAGTTGTATGGCAGAACAACGTTTGCCGGGTCAGCTAGTTTATATTATAAAAATTATGGAACGAAAATGCAGTCTATATGTCTGATCATGAAAGTAATTTTTTTTTATAAAATTTCAATCATTTACTGTAATAAACAATTAAATGCGCCATAAAATACAATGTTTAGGTAACAATGCTCTTCAAACGGAGAGGCCGAGTCGGATTAGAGTTCTGACTCAAAATAATAATAATAACTTAATACGTCTAAAAAATAAAAAACACATTTAAAAAAATTTAAGTAGAAAAATTTAAAAAAAAATATTTTTCGTTTTGTTCCTTATTGCGGTATTGCGAAATATTTATTTTTTAGTTATTAATAAAATGCCGCTAGCGAGGCCAAATCGGCCACTGTGCGTTGGCTCTAAACATTCTTAGCTTACTTAAATATATGCAAATAAAAATATAAAAACAAATCCAAAAAGCTTTAACAATCCTTTTTTTAGAATGTCAATCAATATGCTGCTAACAAAATTTGAAGACAAATATTGACCAATTTGATTTGCTTGTCGGAAGGCTTTGGGCCTCCAATTCCTTTTACAGCATTTTTTCTAATAAAATTGATTTAATTTAATTAATAAATCTTGTATCGTTGAATAATACTCCTTCCGAACTATGTAATTATTGTCAATTAAAAAAAATATGCCAATTTTCAATTGTTGATACAAATTTTCAAATTAAATTATTTAATAAATATCCGAAACTATTTCATAGAAAATTGCACCTATTATTCTTTTTAAATTTTCTAACCCCACTACATTCTGACCTCGAATTTTTTTACATACATCCATTATTATTTTTATGCATCTTCTTAGACTATCTAAATTTCCAATTTCTTACCTTATCCTATAGCGTTCGTAACACTGTGCACCGCCAATTCGTTTATCATAAACAATTGTTTGTGATCCTCCCTAAGTTTAGAATTATTTGGTTTTTAATTTTTTCTTGTTGTTATATTACACAAATTTTCCTAATATATGAAATTTACCAACACATTGATAGTTGTGCAGAGGACACCCGAACAAATGTTCATTCGCCTAACCACACGTGCGTGTCTCTATAAACATTGGAAAAATGTCGAGAAAGTGGCCAGCGCATTGTAAACTATCGGCTGTTCATATTAAACCTATAAAACTGCCTGCGGTGGGCGGTTGTGGTTGTACGTCGGGAGAGTGGATTTAGTTTGCAGCAAAGGTACCCATGTTGTGGGTCAAGCCATTGGTAGTCCTATGTGTATGTGTGTGGCCACATTAATTTGGTTTTGTTATTAGGCCATATATGCGATAGTTGTAGTCCTTTATTTATAACCTCATTTTTTTTTGTAAATAGTTTATGACGTTGAATAAATAAAACTTTGTTATAGGGTTCTTTATATACTTAACTAGCGATACGAACGCCGCTGACAATCATCGTCTGGCTTATGGCGGTACTCGGTCATAGGTAAACACTTTTCCCTTGTACGTATGTGGACATGCGCCTCATTCCGTAGTATTAGGGTCTTCATATCTGTATGCATGCATATTAGTATATCTGAATGGACATGTATTTAGTTATTGACATAAAACATTTGATGGCGTTGGAAAACAGTCAGTTTGAAACATTTATGCATAGGATTGTGATTGAATTGCGCTAGAATTTTGTGCGGGGAGTAACAACTGCAAATTAGTCTGCAGCAAATATATTTATTTTGTTTGAGGATTTTTGTTCCTTCAAAGTTTTACCTATAGTTTCAACATCTACAGAGTGTAATACTAAAAAGCTTGTGATTGAACTTTTTTCATTAAATGTAACTACAGTGTCGTCTTAGTGAACATTTTTATCGTTGATATGGCAATAAACCCAATGGGCTTAAGTTGTTGTTCCGCAAGAATAATATAGAAATACAATTATTAGGCCAGTTTGGCGCTTTACTTAAGAGGAGGGCATAATAAGTACATTACGTGGAAATGAAGGTAATTTATTTAATAATTGAAGCCTTGTCAGTGCGTTTCCTAGCGATATGTGCAGAAACCTTTAAACGAAGCATACTCTTATAATTAACCTCTGTAGGTCGCCCACATTATATATTTTAACAAAAAAAAATACACAATACATTAGAGAATTTGTTGCGGCAATATTATTTCTTCTCTTTTTTTCTTCCCAAATCAACCCATAAGTAATACCAACACTTTGTTGATATTACATTACTTTTTCTTAACTATCGAAAACATTTAGAATTTTATTTTACGATAAATAATAATTTGAATTACTTTTCAGGAGAGTCAAAAACCTTGTTTATTTTGGAAAATTTTTCATACATTTAACACTTTACTGATCTTGATAACTTCGAAACCAATCAAGATATCGCAAAAGAGATTTTAGGGTCGATGGACGACAACAAGAGTATTAAAAATTGTAATTCGAAAAATTACACATAACTGATTTGGTCGGCGCAGCGACGATTTGCGAATGAATTGTACGCGATTTGTTCAGAAATTTGTTTACTCTTCATATTTCATCACGTAAATTTCTTTTTATCGATCGCATTCATGTTGGAATCCAGCAATCTGCACACCCCGTACGATTTCATAGATGCAAGTATTGATCTCTGGTGAACCCTTAGCCGCCACGAACGCCCGTTTCAATATTTTGTGAATGGCATTGGAGCAGATTCTCCGTATGCGGTTTGATCTCTTTGTTCCGCACAACGTTTCCAAATCGTGGAAATTTATTTCTAAAATTCGCGATCTGTTCGTCATACTCCATCTTTGACATCATCTTCGGCGATGAGGCTTATTTCTAGCTTAGCGGGTGGTTTTGGACAGAGTGTAATCCTCATGAGCATCCATTACATACCGCAATAAAATCACTCTTAGGTGCAGCTAACATTCCGACGGCGCCAACTTCCAATTTGTCTTTAAGTCCGAAACCGGTGCCAACATTATAAAGAATGGTCATTGCAAATCAGTTGGAGAAGAAATGGTTCCAATAAGACGGCACAAAATGATATACAGCGTCATAACAAAACGTGGACCTGTGAATTGGTCGCCTTGTTCAGGTGATTTGACATTCGTCTGGCGTAAGTCCTCGAAGAATACAAGGCTGACATAACCGCTTTATAGGAAATCAGGTAGACGGGTGCTCGCGCATGAAGACGTGCGACATCTAACTACTATAGTGGCCATGGGGACAAGCACGAGTTTGGTTGTGGATTTGTGGTTGGCAAGAGACTGCGACACCTAGTCTCAAACACAGTTTTTCCACGTACCACTTATATGTGCCCATGCTCCGACAGAAGAAAAAAGCGATGAGGATTAAGACGAGTCCTACGAGAGCCTAGAAAATGTAGCCCTAGCCATGACATCAAAATTGTACTAGACGATTTTAATGCAAAAATAGGCAGGGAGACCGCATTTGAGCCTACCATCGGAAAATTCAGTCTGCACACCGAAACGTCGAACAATGGCATCAGCCTGGTTGATTTCTCTGCGACAAGAAATATAGTAGTTAGCAGCACTAGATTTGACCATAGTAATATTCATATGGCAACATGGTTATCTCCAGATCAATTGACGAGGAATCAGATAGATCACGTGGTAGTCGATGGAAGGCACGCATCGAGTGTTTTGGACGTACGAGTGATTAGGGGTGCGAACATTGACAACGATCACTTCCTTACTGCAGTTAAGGTACGCACAAGGCTAAGCATGGCGAAAAACGTACGTAACCAGGCACAACGAAAGCTGGACATCGGTAAACTGCGGACCACAGAGGTAGCGGACGCCTACTCCAACCACCTCAACTGCTACGGAATGCCCCAACCCCTGATAATACAACCTCGCGGTGGCAAAATATAGCCGACTCCTTAGAACGGGCTGCGAGAAGCGTAATTGGGTACTCAAAGCCGTCCCAAAAATTCTACAAGAGAGTTAAAAATGCGTGAACCAGAGTTGCCCTCTTGCATGGACAGCGATGGTCAGAAAGTGACGGACCCGGATAACGTTCCGAATATATGGAGAGATCATTTTAAAAATTTACTGGATGCGGACACCACTCCAGAAGACTTCTGCTCCAGAGCGAGACACGTGTGGCAATCTTCCGCCTTAAAAACAACAAAGCTCATGGAGAACATGTGGCTAGAGGAGAATATGCCCGGGGATTGGAGTCTCAGCCTGTTATGTCCCATATACAAGAAAGGTGATCCATATACAAGAGGTAGTGAATGTAAGATCTACCGTGGAATAAGCCTATTACCAATTGCGTACAAGCTCCCTTCAAGCATATAGTGTGAATGTCTAAAGCCAATTGTAGAAAAACTAATGGGACCATATCAATGAGGCTTTAGACCTGGCAAATCTACGACGGGTCAAATATTCACCTTTCGACAAATCCTGGAGAAAACCCATGAAAAGCAGGTCGATACCTACCACCTCTTTGTCGACTACAAAGCTGCCTTCGACTCTCCGATAAGGAATAGGCTATATGAGGCCATGTCTGAGTTTGGTATTCCTGCCAAACTAATTCGTCTTTGCTCATGTACCTTGGAAAACACCACATCCTCGATTAAGATTGGTAAAGATCAGTCTGAACCATTCAACACGGAAAGAGGTCTCAGGCAGGGCGATAGCTTGTCCTGTTCACTATTTAATATAGTTATGGAGAAGGTGATGAGAAAAGCTGGTGTAAACATGTCTGGCACCATATTCCACAAGAGCCACATGCCACTAGCCTATGCCGATGATATAGACATCATTGGCCGAAATCTGCGGGATGTTACTGCAGTTTTCTCATCACTAGAAATGGAGTCAGCAAAAATGGCTTTAGCGGTCAACGAGGACAAAACAAAAATAATGATTTCAACGAACAAAGAGTTCTCTCGATGGGGACGCACCGTGAACGTTGACAATTATTGTTTTGAGGTAGTCGATGAGTTTACCTACCTCGGATTTTCCGTCAACAAGAAAAATAATGTCAGCAAGAAATTAAGCGGAGAATTGTGCTAGCCAGCCAATATATGTTTCTATGGACTTCGGCAGCACTTTAGTAACACCACCCTATCTCGAAATACTAAGAAACAGCTATACCAGGTGCTAATCTTACCAGTTCTGTTGTATGCTGCCGAATCATAGGTGCTTACTACAACGGACATACAAAACCTGGGAGTATTCGAGAGAAAAGTACTCCGCAAAATATATGGACCTATCTGTGTCGACGGCAAGTTTCGCAATCGGATGTACCATGAGCTGTATGAGCTTTACCACGACATCGACGTAGCTAAAAGAGTCAGAATCCAACGACTTCGATGGCTGGGACATGTTGCCGGGATGGATGTAAATGCTCCGGCGAGAAACGTGTTTGAAGGCGAACCTTAAGGACGTTGCAAAGCAAGGAGACCCAAACTCCGTTTGAAGGACCAAGTGGTAGGCGACGTGCCATCATCTGGTAGGACTAACTGGAGAACACACGCAGAAGACCGAAGCGTGTGGAATTCTTTATTACTTCAGGCCTCAAATTTTTGTACCACGTTCGTAAGTTGTAATTGGCCACTTAAGTAACATAAGTAAGTACGTAACATTCGACGCATTAAAAACATAAATAATTTTGGATAAATGTGGTGCAAAGTGTGTGTCTAGAAGACGGTGTTACGTCTTCTTTCTTCTTAATAAATGAACATCTAATTTAATGATAAAATAGTAATAAAAACAAGTTGGAAAGTTTCTGTCGTTTAAACCGACTTACATATATCCTCACCCTCAGTAAAAACATAAAATTTGCTTAACAAAATACAAAATTTGGGCACTGTTTGATATTATTACTCGATTTCGAAAGTGGGCGGAATGGTAGATTTGTATGGGAGGTACCAGAGGGGTTTTAGTTGGACTTCAAATTTTTTCTCCGAAAGTTTATCCTATTATAGCTTTACAAAATACTGAATTCAGGCACGATTGTTTCGGATGTATTTATATTACTTTACGTTTTCTAAATTGGGCGGAATGATGCATTTGTATGGAAGATACCAGAAGGGGCGTGACTAGACTTCCAATTTTTTCCCCACAACTTTATCCTGTTATAGCTTAACAAAATACTTCATTTGGGTAAGATCGCGTTGGGTGTATTGATATTACTACTCCATCTCTTAGGTGGACGGAATGGTACATTTGGGAGGTACCAGAAGGAGTATGGCTAGACTTTCAGTTTATTCTCCAAAACTTTATCCTGCTTTACCTTTACTAAATACAGAATGTGGGCACGATGGCGTTGGGTGTTTTAATAATATTATTCGAATTCTAAAATGGGCCGTACCAAATGGGTATGGGGTGTACCGTTGCTAGACTTCCACATTTTTCTTCACCTTTATCCTGCTAAAGCTTTACTAAATACAGAATGTGGGTGCGATCGCGTTGGGTGTGTTGATATTACTACTCGATTTTTTTTAAAGTGGTCGGAGTGGTACAATTGTATGGGAGGTACCAGAAGGGGCATTGCTAGACTATCAGGTTTTTTTTCAAAAATTTATCCTGATATAGCATTACTTAGTACAGAATTACCCTCCTACCGTAGGGTGAGGGTATACAAATTGGTATAAATTTCCGTTTAATACAAAAAAGTTCAATTTTGTTCCCTTGTGTTATCTAAGCGATCTTAGATGTGTTAAGATCTAAGATGAGCAAGAACGGACAAAAACTACTCCCACCTCCTATGCAAACTCCCCTTTTTGGGGACTAGACTGTCACTGCTTCTTATTTAAATTTGAAAGTAGGCTAAACTTTGAACTTAGGTCAGTTCCCTCCTACCAATTTGCCTTTTCTATGAATTTTATGATCAATCCTACTTGTATTTCGTACAGGATTTAGGTGTTTGCTTTTGCTTTCTGAAAACCCTAGTTCTTAGACCCGCTAATGCTGGGCAATACAAGAGAAGGTATTTCATTGTTTCTCCACCCCCCTCCATGCCACTTCTACAGGGTGTCCAACAAATACAAAGTGCCGTTAATACTCCTCTAACTTCGGCAGATAGTATCGGTGTACCAACACTTTATTTTTCCTGTAGAATCTTTGCCGTAGTTACCTGCCTAGCTAGCTCGTCCGCTAAGCAACTAAGCCTGAAAATTAGCTCCGTACCGTTGTCCAGATTAGCCTGATATTAACATTTATTGATGAATGCAATTCTTTCATAGTCAGGGGTGCATCAAACATATCTTCCAGAAATTGAATAGCAGCCATACTGTCTGTATAGATGCGAATTCGCGGAGAGAGAGAGACAATTTTTCTGTAGTTCAGCAACCTCAAATATAGCCGTGGAATTTTTTTATATTAATGTCCTTGTATCCATCCGTGAAAAATCGGAGACTACTTATTTTACATAAAAGTTCAAGATTAGTTACTGGTAATAGTCACGGAAAGCAGTAGTCCGTTTTTACGGGAATTGAGTTGAGTCGTAATAGTTTAACATGGCTAGAATGTTCTGATAGGGTATTCTGAACACCACATTCTCTGATTCTCACTTAAGATGCAGCGGCTGCCCATTGAACCCCACCACTAACCTATAGCCCCTTTGCAACAGTAAAGAGCAACATATGTATGTCTTTTTGGCCCTTGCCTGCATATTGAATTTCAAAGACAGTTTCCCTAGTTTCCCTATTAAGTGTCAGTGATTCAGACTTTGTTTTTTATATTTCCGAGAACATTAGATAAGCTCGGGTGTAAGTGGTTTTAGGGATAGTCCGCTATTAGCGGTCCACTTTAATAGTATATTATGTAGGTTACTACATTAAGTTGCCTACGCCGACAACCGACATTTGGCTATCTCTAATTTGAGAAGCAAACCATTGACTGGGTTTAACCATAGAAGTAGAGACAGAACTCCGCCTTGAGGTATCCCTCTGTTAACGTTTCTAGCAATTGTGACCCCTCCCCATACGTGAGTCTGTCAACGCCCAGATCATGTAGTGATTTTAAGATTGCTATAGGTAAAATATTATTGACGGCTCCCTCGTTGACTAGGAAAGTTTTACAGAACGTAGATTTTATTCTGGAACGAGTTCTCGCTTGTACTGACTATAGAGTAAAGAGCTGCCTCAGTTGACCATCCTTTAGTGTATGCATGCTGAGATTTTGATAGTAAATTCTGTGGAAATTACTTCGAACATGGGTTTCTAATAGCCTCTCAAATGGTTATGATTTCATATGAGTTAAAAGCAAAAGATAAGAGATTGATCGGTCGAAATGCTTTTTGTTTGACATGAGAGCATTTTCCAGATTTCGGTATGAAAATCACTTTGGCTTGCTCTTAAATGTTAGAAATGATTACCAGCATGAGGCAGCCCTTGAGAAATACTTCTACCCATCTGCAAGACAGGTATAAGGACTCCTGTAATTGCGTTTAAGTCATTGTTGGGAAAGTGGGTGTCCAGGACAATCCCGAAAGATTCTTCGCACGAAAAGGTCTACTTTGCATCATCTTTCATCAAAAATGCCAAACACGGCGAGTTTTTAGAAGGTATATACCTAAAGCGTGCAGTCAGGATGTTGCCCGCTATTGATTCACGGTAGCTTTGCAATGACTGTCCTTTAGGATGGCTGGAGACATGAAATAATACTCAGATTTATACTAGCTACATATTACGGTAGAAATGCTTTTTACACAAGATTTGTGTTCTTTATGGCAAATCCATCACATACACGACACACGAGTTAAACGTTAAAAAAGTCCAACCAAATAAATAACTACGCCAACAAAATCACATAATGTAGCAATTCTACTCTCTCCGGCTTAACAGTAATATATTAAATATCGGACATTGAACATTTTTTCCACTCAAAAGAGGGCTGCTAAGAATTCTTCACAAGGGCAACCGGAAAAAAATAAAACTATAATTGCTTACTATGAAGGCATTTGAAATCTTTTGATGTGGTCAGTCCTTGATGTACTAATGGTCGACTGTTCCTTGTTACATCGTTAGTTAAATAATTCCCCTCGACCAATAATTTTACGTTGGTTTACTGAGCCCTTCAGTTGTCCGCTGCCCGAACGTGTGCATACTTAACTGAGTGACCGATTAAATTTTTCTTGTTCTATTTATTCCTCGCGCTTTCCGGTAAATGTGTAGCAGGGGTGTGAGTCACAGTGTCAGAACGCTGGTCATTGAATTGTTAAAGGTAGTCATGTTTTATATCCTTCCGTCTGGCGATGTATTTAACATTCATCGCTGGCCATCGCATGAACGACAACGGACGATAGATATCCTTTTTTTCCATACGCTTCGTGTGTAGACATGTATGTAAATGGTTGTGGGTGTGCGAGTGTGTTACAAAGTGTATACGAGTGTGGGTATTGTCGTTGTATTTGACAGTTAGTAATGATTACTTATCGACAAACTGCATTTTTACTGTAGGTATTTCTTGATTTACGTGTGTATGGGTGAGTGTTAAACTGTATCTATGCGAGTGTATATGGCAACAACACCAGCAAAAGGAAAAACTTTGTTACAATTCATTTATGTATGTGTGTGAGTGTGTGTGTGTGTTAGAGCTTTGTTTTGGTTTTCCAAAGAGCTATCGTTCGATTTCGAGTGTTGCGAGAGTCAGTCGGTGATTTTGTTGCTCCTGTTGTATATCTAGTTGTACACACTTATGTATGTTCATACATATGTTTGTATGTATAATAATAATAACAAATAATAATGTGGTAGTGGTATACAGTACAACCAGATAGACAAACTGTCAGCCATGTGTATATGGGTATGTAAGTGTGGCTGCATGTCCACATATACAAATATACATACATTTGGTTGATATTGTATTTATTGAACTTATAAAGTTTAGTTTATATTTATTGTCATTATCGAGCGGATATCGTTATTTTTTTGGCCAGACGCGCTTCGTTGTCCGTTGTCCGCTGTACGTGATACTTTTTAATCAATTCTGTTATATTCGCTTCGGTTCGATTCTGTGCTCTTTTCGATTCAGTGCTATCCAAATGGCCATTTCATATCGGTATTGCAATTTTTCACAAAAAAAATCAAATATGAATATGTAAAGCAAAACAATCAATTCACACAAAGTAAATGTATACATGTGTATTTAAATTCATATAAATGCTGGTTGAATACAACAACAAAACGGAAAAAAAGAAAACAAAAAAGAATTGTAATAATTTTCAATTTGTATCTTATTCTACCCTACTACCACTACTTGTTTTATCAAATGATTTATGTAACAAAATAAAAACAACAATTCATATTTGACTTGCGATAAGAACAACATTTGAAATTGAACGAGAGTGAGCAAAGTTTACAAAATACACATCAAATTCATGAAAAAAATCAACCCAGTAGGAAATTATTGTTTGAATTACTGGATAATCTTATCAGATTGATATCTGTGTTTACACTCGTAATAACTCGGTGAGTAGGGAACTTTGGGTTATATTTTTTTTCATACATTTTCATACGCCATAGGGTAATTACACACAAGTGAAAAAATTTAAGTCAACAATGTGGCAAGCAAGAGGTGCACTAGTAGATTGAGTGTCCGGTAAAGAATATTAATAGAAATATTGTTAAAAAGTGGTACAAGAGTTGGAAACCATTTGTCTGTTATCCACCAGCACAGAAATTGATTTACACACACAATCACCACAGGTTTTAGGTAGATTGAGCTTAGGGTGTTAACATTTCGGTGGTGAAATGGAAAAAGTTCTTAAGTCGACTTAAGCAAAAACTGTATTATTTTCTTTGCCATAGCTTCTTAAATTAAACAATTTCTGAACTGGTATTACAACAATTTGTTCTTTAATAAGCACTGATTCGATGGATGACTTTCACTTATACAAGAATCAACATAAGTTTTTAAAAATAAGGTTTAAACTTGCTAAGTGCTCTCCTTCAAAATTAGACTTAAGCAGTTTTCCTTTTTGTAGTCAATATTAGACTAAAGATTACACAAGGGAACAAGGTATTTGTTGTTAAAGAACTGAATATTGTTTTAAAGGTAATTTGAGACGCTGAATCCAAATCTGCACTTGGTTTTTTCGCATCAGCTCGACTTTTCGCGATTTACCGTTATTTCCAAAACTAAGGTACTTCCACTACAAATATTTAAATAACTTGAAAACGGTTCACCATATTCAATTAAAAAAAAAACGTAAACTCGTCAACAAAATTATCTTTAACCCGTCCCGACATTGTTTTTAATTTGGCCTAGTAGTTTCAGAGATATCGTTGTAATTTAAAAAAAAAAAAAAAATTTAAAAAAAAAAACAAAATTGTTTTTTAAAAATTCATAAAAAAAATAATGCAACAAAAATCACAGTGTTGGTCTTAAAACATTTAGTTTAATATAGTTTGAATCAAATGAGCTTTATTTCATTGAAATCTGGGCACAACTTTTGATTTTGTCAACAATTTACTGAGATAACTAAATTTACAAAAATCGCGATTTCCATACAGAAATAACATTTATTAATATGTTTGTGAAAGTGTAACTCGAGCAAACCTTAACGGATCGTTATGAAAATTTATAAGTATTAATATTTTTCGAAACGAACTTATGGGATTGTAAATGGGCGGAATAGCCCCACCCCTTCTGGTACCTCCCATACAAAATTACCTATTTTTGGATAATTAATATTTCTTCGATAGCTGCCAAACAGACTACCGGAGGATATTTAAATTTGGTCACTTTATTTATCTTGCAAAAGTAGATAAACCCTAAAAAAACCGAAACCGCTGCCATAACCCTTCTGGTACCTCCCATACAAATGACCGAACTCACCCCAATAGTCATACATACATATCTTTTTTGTAAGTACACTGAATTCAGTCAAACTATGCAAATATGAATCAGGAATGAATTTGCACTATATCGGATCACGCCTTCTGGTACCTCCCATACAAAATGACCTATTTTTGGAAAATTAATATTTCTCCCTTAACTTCCAAATTAAAACCTGCCGACTAATTAAATTTGGTCAGTTAATTAATATTGTAATAGGAGGCAAAACTATAAATTAAACTATAAATAAATTTGCAAATTTGTCATGATTTTAAAAACACAAAATTTAAATTTTTTTTGGGTAGAAACAAAAAAATTCGAAAAATCTGTTATTACCAAATTTAGCATAACTCATTCAATTTTCAATCGAATATTACGTACATACATGTTTTAGAAAGCTACTTTAATATGATATTTAATAAAGCTAATAAAAAGAACAATTTGCCCCCAAGCGATTAACTTTCAGAGTGAAAAAAATTAAAATGTGTAATTTTTTTTTGTAATTTTTTTTTTTTTGAATAAAAGAGCCTTTACAGTCATTTTTTTTATGATATTAAAAATTTTGATTTTTTTCAAAGGTTACAACGATATCTTAAAAAAAAAACAAAATATTAAAATCCGGCATATGAAAAAAAAATTACGATTTTTTGAACTATAATTTTTTGGAAAATAGGCGAAAATACGATTAGTACCTGTAACTTGAAAATTCGAGCTGATGGAGAAAAATGGAGGTTAGATTTGAAATCAGCGACCTCAAATTAGTAAAAAAGAGCTATAGAATTCCAAAAAACACTCAAAAAGTTCAATTTTGTTCCCTTGTGTTATCATTGGCATAATAACCCAGTAGGAAGTGTCTGCAAGACATCCTCAAGGATAGGTGCATGAGCATAGTAAATCGTTGATGACATTTAGGGGACCGTCCATACAAATCGTCGACGAAATTTTCATACAAGTGTCCGCTTTGTCATGCACGACCTGATGAGCGACAATGTCGGTCAAATTTTCGTTGACGCCTATACAAAAGAAATGTCGCCCACACAATCATGCACGACTTGATGGGTGACAATGTCGTTTGAATTGTCGTTGATGACTATATAAGCGACACGTCGCCTAAACAATCATGCACGCCCTGATGGATGAAAATGTCGGTCAAATTGTCATTGATTCCTATGCATGTCTTGAATTGTCATTCAAGCCATATAAATAAAAAATTGATTTTTAGCTGTCTTTTTTAGATTTTTATTGGTGTGAATAATTGTAAATACTTTTGGGAAACTACTGACCAAGAGAGAAGTAAAGGATATAAACATTTATACGGCATTCACCTTCATTCGAGATTTCAAACTATAAAATTGCTGATGTTTACTCGACCTAAAATTTTTTACGTCAGATTCCATTTATTTTTCATTTGATTTTGTTGAATGTGTTTGATGCACGACAACATTAGTATTTTGTCGGTCAGCTTGTCGTCAAGACGACAAGAACATCAATATTTCACATTTTTCTTTCTTAGATTTTGTTGATTGTGTTTGATGCACTGTCGTGCATTAGTATTTTGTCGGTCAGCTTGTCGTCAACCGAGTATTTTGACGACAAGTACATACATTTTTCAAATTTTGTCTTGAGGATAGCATTGAAGACAAAGTCGTGTATGATGAAACTTCCTACTGGGAAAGTGTATACAAAAATTCAAAATTTTTTTAGTTCGGTCATGTATAACAAAATAAACCAGTACAAAAATTTGTGTCAAGTGAACTGATTGATAAACACCCTCACCCTATGTCATTTCCCCAACATATTAGTGCGTATTGTTCAACACTTAGTTATTGAAATTAAAAGATTTTTAATTAAGCTTCTCGCGTTGTTGTGAATTAACAAAATTTCGTTTTTGAGATACACAGCTAACGGCACCTGCTTGTTTAGCGACGAATGCGAACGTCACTGTTTGAGAAGCTTTTACTAGACATGCCGATTGACTCTCGACACTTATACTGCGAAGTTGCTGTCGACAACATCGAGGACGCCGCTAATGTAAGAAAAATATAGATGACTGGAGATGGGAATCGAACCCGGGATCTCCCGCATGGTAGTCGCCGTTTAATTTAGTATGGGATTTGAAAATTGCGTTCCTCGAAAAATATGAATGACTTAATTATTTGTTCAAACTAATATGATTTTTACTCGTGAGAACGTGCACTTTTTGAATAAAGTAAAAACTTCTTCAAATTTAAAAAAAATAGTGAAAAATCCAAAAGGTTTGCGATTTTAAGGCAAAAACTTATATATGTGACATTTTATCTATATAACTATAAACATTTGAGTGGGTCAATTTGTATGGAGTAAAACCAGTAAGAAAGTTTCAGTCGGGAAATCCGCCTTACATATACCCTCACTCTCAGTAAAACATTAAATTTTCTAGTATATTGATATTGATATTATTACTCGATTTCTAAAGTGGGCCCAGTGGTACATTTGTATGAGAGGTACCAGAAGGGACGTGGTTAAACTTAAAGTTTTTTTCTCCAAAACTTTATCCTGATTTAGCTTTACTAAATACAGAATTTGGGCACGATCACTGTGGGTGTATTGATATTACTTCTCCACCTCTAAAGTCTGCGGAATGGTACATTTCTGTTGGAGGTAGCAGAAGGGGCGTGGCTAGACTTACAGTTTTTTCCACAAAATGTTATTCTGATTTAGCTTTAATACAGAATTTGGGCACAGTCACGTTGGCTGTATTGATATTACTTCTTCATCTCTAAATTCTGCGGAATGGTACATTTGTGTTGGAGGTACCAGAATAGGCGTGGCTAAACTTCGAATTTGTTATCCAAAACTTTATCCTGGATGAACTTTACTAAATACAGAATTTGGTCACGATTGCCTTGGGTCTATTAATAATATTTATTGATTTCTAAAATGTATTTATTGATTTCTAATATGTATATATCCCGGAAATTTAAATGGCTCTATCTAGTAGAAACCTCAAAATAACATCGATGGATTCGTCTCGAAAATATCGTTCATTTGAGTACCCGCACATGAGGGGTCATCATAGAACCGAAAGGGGCCCCTTTTTTGACCCCCCGGGCCCCATGGGCCTGTGCGCCAACTTTGACCTACCATTCCGATGTTTGGGGACCAAGACGAAGACAATTTCATATTTTTTTTTAATCGGGCTCCCGCCCCATTTTCTGCACTTCAGCCTATTACACTTTTGGGTCGTATCAAATGGCATATACCCTCCTACCCGTATGGTGAGAGTATAAAAATGCACCAAGCGGTTATCAAAATCGTAATCTACGAAGAATTCTAAACCTCCATTTTCACCCCCTTAAGAGGCTCCTAGTATTTCCATCCTAACATCTTTCCCGAATAGGGGTCCCACACAAAATTCGCTTAAAACTACCAAACGATAAAAATTCTCCATAAAATCATATTTCCTTTAAAATGATTCGGAAATGTTTGTATGCTCTACATTTTTAAAATATGATACACATTATGTTTTTTGTTTTCCAATTTAATTCCTAATACTTAAAGGTAGCCTGTAGTAAAAAAAGCTGTATAATCGGATACCAAACATGTATTTCCACATATAATAACTATAAACATTATTGTAGCTCAATTTTTCATTGACTACGATTCTCATGACGATAAGAAAAACGTTAAAGTAAAAATTATATTAAAAAATTTCATTTTCTTTTCCTCATGTTGAAATAATAATCGGATACCGATTACATTGTTTCCTTGTTTTGATTGTTTATACATTACGAATATTATTTCATTACCCAGTAGGAAGTGTCTGCAAGACATCCTCAAGGATAGATGCATGACCATAGTAAATCGTTGATGACACTTAGGGGACCGTCCATACAAATCGTCGACGAAATTTTCATACAAGTGTCCGCTTTGTCATTCACGACCTGATGAGCGACAATGTCGGTCAAATTTTCGTTGACGCCTATACAAAAGACCTGTCGCCCACACAATAATGCACGACCTGATGGGTGAAAATGTCGGTCAAATTGTCATTGATTCCTTTGTATGCCTTGAATTGTCATTCAAGCCATATTTGTAAACGATGGAATTTTAGCTGTATTTTTTAGCTTTTTATAAGTATGACTTATTGTTAATACTTTTAGGAAACTACTGACCAAGAGAGAAGTGAAGGATATAAACTTTTATACGGCATTCATCTTCATTCGAGATTTCTAACTATAAAATTGCTGACGTTACTCGACCGTTTAATAAACTGAAAATTTTTTACGTCAGATTCCATTTATTTTTTCTTTGATTTTGTTGAATGTGTTTGATGGACGACAACATCAGTATTTTTCGGTGAGCTTGTCGTCAACCGAGTGTTTTGACTACAAGTATATCAATATTTCACATTTTTCTTCCTTAGATTTTGTTGATTGTGTTTGATGCACGACACCATTAGTATTTTGTCGGTCAGCTTGTCGTCCACCGAGTGTTTTGACGACAAGTACATACATTTTTCAAATTTTGTCTTGAGGACAGCGTTGACGACAAAGTCGTGTATGATGAAACTTCCTACTGGGTATTTATAAATTATTTTTGAAGAATTTTTGGAGAAATATTTTTCAAAATGGAATTCATGAATGAAAAGGGTCTATTTAGATACTTTTCTATGTGCGCAATGATTGCGAAGACAATTTCCTACACGATAAATACATGCAACAACTCTTTCCAATAGGAAAAATGCCGAAAAACTCAAAATAAAAATGTCAAATTCATAAATATACAACAAATTGTACAAACGTCAAGTTAAAGCACGCTTAAAGTAGAGACAGCCCTACTTTAACTTATTGAAGATGTGAATCGTTTATGAATATTGTTTTCTCGAAATTTGCTTAAAAATGGTTTAAAAACCTCTTATAAGTTTTTATGAATAAGGCCGATTGACTTCTAGTCCGCATCAAGGCTAAATATTTTTACAGTACACTGATTTGTGTACACGCCCCGACCGAAGACAAAGATGAGGACCTTAAGATGCATTTTATGAGCGCCTGAAGGAAATATATGAATGCTGCCCTGCACATCTTCTGGTAGATTTTAATGCTAAAATAGGAAGGAAAGATGCTCTTGGTTGAGCTGTGAGAAAATTTAGTCTGCACAACAACACTACCGATAACGGATTTAGATCTAAAGCTTTGCAAATTTGCCTATTGACATCTCAGGTATCCACAGAAACTTTGCTTCGTCTATAAACTGTAGGTCCCGTTGTGTGTGAATCTACAAAAAGAATCGTGTTAATTCACAATATTGGCAGAAACTTTTTCATAATACATTCAAAAAGATTTGTTTAAGTATCTCATGTAATAGTTCCATTTACAAAGGTTCGTGAACCTTCTGACTGTTTTTCTTTTCCTATCTTGAACTTTTAAACCAATGTGAACTTTTTTTAAGTGATTACTATTTCAGTTATTTTTTTGCAGTGTAAAGTGTAGCCTTTCCATTATATTATATAACAAAAAATGTGTTTACACCCATCAAATAAATGCGTTGAACTCAAATAGTTTAATTTTTTTGTACAATAAAAGAATACCACATTTATTGCGTGGAAATGTTTCCCAAAGTTTCAGACTCACTGTATAATCGTATTGCAATCAGTCATTCTCCTAACATTTCTTCTTCCCTCTTTTTCTGACTCCAATCATTAATTTACATTAAAAGTGATATTATTCATATTATCGATTATTAAATTGCTGTCGGTCGGTAGAGTTAAAACAAAATGCCGCAGTTGTTAAGATATAACAATGCCTAAAGAACTTTACTGCGCTTAAACGGAAACTATTTCACAAATAAACATCATGTTCCGGTTATGGTCTGCAAAAATATGGGTTAATTTTATGCAATGCAAATAAAAGATAAACTATTCGTATCATTATTATACAATTCTGGCCAAATAGAATGAGAGAGGAAGAGAGAGCGGGACACACAGATGTGAACGAGTGTGAAAATGTGTGCCACTCACTAGCCTGCACTTTAGTTTTTCGGGTTTTTCACAAAGAAAATTACTCAAAAGAATATTTACTAGAGACAACATAATAACAAGATTAGTCGATAGATGCCTTTGTGTACATGAAGGTTTGACAGAAAACACACAAATAAAAACTTGTGGTTGTATTTGAATATTTTGGTTTTGTAACCACAAAACAAAAAAATACTCATAAAAGGGAGTAAACAATAAAAACCAATACGAAAGTAAACAAAACAATTGTGAACTAGCATGTGTATGACACTATCTGTGTTTGATACATATGACACTGTAAATAATATTTAAAAGAAACAAGTATCTCCAAGCCTAATGCAGTGACCGAGAGCGACTGCGATGTGTGCTACAATCCATTTAATAAATGGAACCGAAAAGAATGAAACTGATTATTACGGCATATTCTAATTGGGATACATAAAAAGTGATAAAAAATAATTTATTTTCATCGTTCGGTAAAAGATTATTGCTAATATTGCTAACAGAGTTCATTTTACAAGAGTTGTGAAGTGATCTTTACCCGAATGATGTAAGCAGGTTCATATCCAGTGCGAATAAAAACCAATAAAGAATTTACAGTTAGGTGAACTGACGTATAAATATCCTCATGCTATGAATAATAATTATAGTGTACAAATACTAGAATTTTTCAGAAAACCGATTTCGGTTTTATTCGAAAAATACCTTCCCAGTAGGAAGTGTATGCAAGACATCCTCAAGGATAGGTGACCATAGTAAATCGTTGATAACATTTAGGGGACCGTTCGTACAAATCGTCGACGAAATTTTCATACAAGTGTCCGCAAGTTCGTTGATGCCTATACAAGCGACATGTCGCCCACACAATTATGCACGACCTGATGGTTGACAATGTCGGTCAAATTGTCGTTGATCACTATATATGCGACACGTCGCCTACACAATCATGCACGACCTGATGGGTGAAAATGTCGGTCAAATAATCGTCGATGACTACGTATGTCTTGAATTGTCAATCAAGCCATATTGGTATGACGTTGTATAGACATTGGTGTATGACTAATTGTTAATACTTTAGGAAAACTACTGACCAAGAGAGAAGTAAAGGATATAAACTTTTACACGGCAATTCACCTTCATTCGAGATTTCAAACTATAAAATTGGTGATGTTTACTCATCCGTTTAATAAACTAAAAATTTTTTACGTCAGATTTCATTTTTTTGTTCACACTATTGTTTGATGCACGACAACATTAGTATTATGTTATGTCGGTCAGCTTGTCGTCAACCGAGTGTTTTGACGACAAGTACATAAATATTTCACATTTTTCTTCCTTAGATTTTGTTGATTGTGTTTGATGCACGACAACATTAATATTTTGTCGGTCAGCTTGTCGTCAACCGTGTGTTTTGACGACAAGTATATACATTTTTCACACTTTGCCTTGAGGAAAGCGTTGACGACAAAGTCGTGTATGACGGAACTTCCTACTGGGGTTTTCCAACAAATCGGTTTTCGAATACATGACTTAGTGAAAAACCGGGTTATTGATTTCGTCACGTATGCTGCCTTTGGGAACGAGCAGAGAACGGAAGTGTTCCTTCCATATTTGCAGCACACTCTAAATGTTCCTACAGGTGGAGATCCCTATTCTAAAACTTTTGCTTTTTACCTTTTGGTAGAACTTTCGGGCTACACCCCTATCCCTGTAATTTTCAATATCCTCGCTTACTCTTTTCTTCCATAGAAGTCTGAATGGGCGTTTCATCTCTATCCTTTTCTCATTATAACCTCCGTCACAGCACGCGTTGCCATTCGCTGAAGTTTTGCCCTGTATGTAGCAGCATTTTCTTCAGACATTCCGTGACATTTCTCATCGTACCAGGGCTTATCTGAACGTGGGCTTATTTGACTGCTCAACCAAGAGCATCTTGGTTTTTCATAATCCAGTACAGTCGTTGCGGTAGTGGTTATAGATTTCGCAATATGCTGCCACTGGGTGATGGGGACATCAGAATTAGGGGGTTGGTTCGAAGTAATTAAGAGAAAGTTGGTTGGAGTAGGAATTGGCTATCTCGGCGGTATGCAGCTTTGTTATATTTAGATTCCTTTGCGTTAGGTTACGCGTGTTTTTAGCACTGATTAAACGCGTGCTTCCCTTGGCTGCAGGTAGGTGGTGATCCGAGTCAATATTTGCACCGCGTATTACACGCACGTCTATAACGCTTGAGACATGAATTCCATCAATTACCACTTAATCAATCTAGTTTCTTGTATTTTGATCAGGGATATCCAGGATGCTTTGTTGATATATTTATGCTGGAATCTGGTTCTACTCACTACCATGTTTATTGCCGACGCGAAGCTAACCAGTCTGAATCCGTGTTGTTGTGCAGGCCTAATTTTTTGACTGCTCAACCAAGAGCATCTTCCCTTCCTATTTTAGCATTAAAATCTACCAGAACAATTTTAATGTCATGTGCAGGGCAGCGGTCATATATTACCTTCAGGCGCTCATAGAATGCATCTTTAATGTCCTCATCTTTGTCTTCTGTCGGGGCGTGTACACAAATCAGCGCAGTGTAAAAAAAAATCACTTACAGGGTTAAACCGCGAGACCAGGTGTCGAAGTCTCTTGTCGACTATGACTTAAAAAAACTTACACCTAAGAGATACTTATATTGGAAAGGTTGAAATTTGTCATTTTACAATTTGCCGCATATGGGGTTCAGAGAACCCACACGTGACTATGGAGAAGCAAATGCCTCCAAAAAGAGTCACTGTTTAGTGTGGATTTTGGGCTGGCAGTATCATTGGGTAGTTTTTCTTCGAAAATATGCAAGGAGCCGCCGTTACCGTGCCATGCTGAACGAATTTTTGTTCTCAAAAATTCAAGAGAATGTCATGGACGACATTTGGTTTCAACCAGACGGGGTCGCATGTCACACAGCCAACGCAACCATCGATATTTTACGAACTGTTTCCAAAAATCGAATAATCACCAGAAATTGTGATGTCAATTGGCTGCCTCGGAGCTGTGATTTGAACCGTGTGGATTATTATCTGTGGGAACCCATTTAGGATAAATGTTACGCAGAGCATCCAGAGACAAATAAAGCATTAAAACATGAAATCAATGTTGCAATTGAAGAGATTCGACCTGAAACAATCGAAATTGTACTGAAAATTGGGTTGATCGGATGAGGTACTGCCGAGGCAGTTGTGATAGTCATATGAATGATATTGTGTTCAATTACTAAATGACAAAGTTAAACCTTTCCAATAAAACCTGAAATTTTAAAATATTATCAGTACTTTCTTTTTTAACGCCGATTCCACATTTTTTTTGATCAGTGCACCCTACAACCTTCCGAAATGACATTTATTGTTCTGTATCTTATCGTTATTCATGCTTATTGAAGGGCTACTTTTTGCCTTTTGGACATTTCTGTCTTAGACCTAAATTTTAGTTCTTGAGTTTTTGGCGGTGTCCAATATTCATGGATTTTTTTCGAATTCAATATTCATGTTGCCATCCATGTTAAACTAACATTGACACCTCATGTCTGTAGGGTACTGAATAAAGACCCAAACAAATATCAGCTGGCATATTACCTGTACAACGTCGACTAGAACATATAAATCGTATCGCTTCTTAACAAGCGGCGGTCAAACTAGTGCGTAGTGTAAATAGTTTCATTCAGCGTGGTTTAAGTTCCGCCTCATCTTCACCTTCCCCGTCTGCCATAAACGACGATCAAAGACAACAACAACGCTACTAAATACACAACGTGTGATAAGAACTCCAACGAGCTGTTATCACAGAAAAGATAACAAAAATCCTTATCGCGGTAGAGGCCAACAACAAATACTAATAGCAACGGTATCCCACAAAGATATGAATGCGTCGCGCACATAGAGAGGCGAAAAATAAGTGCATGAGACGGACGATATTGCTCGTTTTTGGAATTCCGTAGTTTTGTACGCGGTGCTGAGAGTGAACTCCGTAATTTACCTTTAATGAAGTGATAAGTTAGTTTCGATCGGAACGGCGTTAACGGTTATTGTCTCATTACGACGGTATTAAAGATTCTAACAATCGCGAATCATTTAAACACAATCAAGCAGTGATTACAAAATACATATCGCCATAACAAATTGGATTACGTTTCGGTAACAGTTTCGTGGAAATTCAAGAGAAATTGTGAAATTCAGCACGCAGTGTGTTTAGAAGTGAAGGTAACACAATGCAAAAGAACCGCAAACGTTAAAATGACAAACAAAAACGAGCCTCTCATGTGATATTGCGACAAGTTTTGGTTGTACACAACACTAATGGCTTTTATTTGCTCAGCGTCAATTGGCAAGAAGCAATATTCTCGGATTTACCAGATTTGCATATTCATGTATTAAAAACATTATTCTTATATTCCATTAAACAATATGCGAACGACGTTATTATTTTCTGAACATATCCATGCTGCACAGGTGTTGAAATTCACATTGCAAGGTGTAACGTTATCAAACTTTTTTTGCGATAGGTAGCAAATACACAGATAAACGATAAGCATTCTTACATTATATCAAAACAAAACCTTTGGAGTGAAAACAAATTCACCCGCACCTTTAAATTTGGAAAAAAAATTTAAAATATACACTTATTAGCTGCTAAGTTAAAAGACATATGCGGGAAGCTGCTTTTTTACTTCTAGTCACGTGACTTGTTTTCTGATACTAGTGATTGGTCCCTTAATCTGACAAATTAAGTACCTACCAAAATTGTAGATTAAAATGCAAAACACAATTTCCTTTTGTATTCCATGCGAAAGAAGTTTGAGCAAGATTCTCTCATTTGAGTGAGTCAACAAGTGTCGAATTTTGTCTAATCACTCTAATGAGGTCTACATTTAAACGACGATCCCAGACGATAGCTTTTTTTGGAAGAAGCTACTCTCCCCTACTCAGAAGTAGGATCGCAGATACCGCATGCCAAATACATGTATGTGGTTGTGTCGGAGTTTAAACCCGTTTATCCGCATGATTTGTAGTTGATTGCTGTTACCAAAAGGCCACAGTAGTTATTCCAGATTAACTTACACATAATATAAAAATGAAATCGAATTTGTAACATAACATGAGACCAAGGGCGTAGCCAGGTAGGGGCAGGGGGGCGCAGCTGCCCCCCCCCCCCCCCCCCCTACAGCTTGGAAAATCTACCAAAATCCCCGAAAATATGAAAATAATGCCCAATAAAACAGTACAGAAATTTCACTAAGGTGAACTGACTGATAAAAACTTTCACTCTATGTTCATTCTCCAAAATTCTTGTGGATATTTTTTAACTCGGAGTCAATGAAATTAATTGATTTTTAAGTAAAAGTACTTATGTTTTGTTACTGTCCTGCTAGTGCAGTGGTAACTGTTGGCCAGACGTTTGCAGGCATATATCAAAGCTGTAGAAATGGTTACAGTTTAGGAAGTGCTAATGAATTCACAAAATATTAAGAGTATCTCCCTAAAATTATTGGGAAAATTTAGACTGCCGTGTATTGGAAGTACTAGAATGCAGGACGGGAACCTTTTTTATTCGTAAGTTAACATTCAATAAGCGATAAGATTGTGCAAAATTTGAACTGTATTTAGTGCACTTGCAAATGTATATGGATGAATTTGGTCGGACTCGAAGGTATAAACCTAATTCGGACACAAGGAATCGAACTGCATCATTAGATTTTTGAGTTACAGTGTCGAATTTCGTACAAATAATTCGGATACGTGGAATCGATCTGCATCATTAGATTTTTGAGTTACAATGTCGGTTTCGTACAAATAATTCGCACTTTTATTGCACTTTTAAAAAGATATATAATAACATTCGTCAGATAATGCGTAAAGAATTAAATCCAAAAACGGATTTCAACATACAATAAAAAATATATTTTTTTTGATCGTCCTAGCATGCAAAACATAGACTGTAAAGCTTTACTTAAGTGCACTTTGTTGAGTTTAGACATGGTCGATTACACTGTGGTAGTCGTAAATATAACAAGTCCGGTCTTGTCTTCGGAGGTTTTATTGTAATTCACACACGAGTAATAGAACTGCATCATTAGTTTTTGAGTTACAATGACTTTTTCAAAGAAAGTTTTTGTTTTTACTAAAATGGTAGATTTTTGTTTTAATGTTGGATTTTGACTAAATTTTAACAACCATTAACCTTAATTCGGTTGGTTGCCCCGATGAAATGTTTTTAAGAAAGTAGCTTCTACTTTTGAATACAAACCTTTACTCTTTAATCAGGTTTGATTCAGAAAACCAGTAAAAACTAATATTCGTAATTGAAATCCTTTACCCAATACCAAGTAAATGACACCATGCGACACCAATTTTGACCCATGATCGAAACTATATACAAGTGATAATAGTGACCATGTATAGGAAAACGGCATACCCACTTTTATATCCGCGGTTTCGTTTACATTGTAAAGGACTTAAAATATTTTAAAGGAAATAGAAGTTTGAACAATTTATATCAAACTAGGTTTTTTACCTTAAATGTAAAATTTGGTTGGTTTTCGTTGTAGAAATGTCAAAATAATCAAAGACAAATATGAATAATAATTAAATCCCTGTTGTGTACTTTTATAATAAATAAGCAAATTTTATATCATTTGTCCATTTTTTTTACTGTCGTCTATTAAAAAGTAAAAAGATTTTTGGTCCAGTCTGCAGAAATGAAAAATATCGATATTTTCAAAAAAGGAATAGAATACAGTGGCATTTACACTTTTTATCATCATTTTCATGCAACCTAAAACTGTTTTAACCAAAAATTTAAAATATAAGCACCTTCCACAGTGGAAAAATTGTTTTTTGGACATATGAAATTTTATGCGCAAATCTTGACCGATTTTTTGTATTATTGGAAACAACGATGTGCACAGAGCGTTTTTTTATTCTAAATTCCTTACTGTTATTTTTTTAAAAATTGTCTAATTATGTGAAATAATAAATTTTTGACTTTAATTTCAAATATTTCTTGGAATTAGAAAATTTCATTATTTTCGGTCTTTTTAAATGAAAAGCACTACTTTGCGTACTTATTAACACAAAAAAAATATTTTATTGCAGTTTAAAACTGAATTTTTGGTATAGATGCAAAAAAAAAATTCAAGTGACTTTCACCAAGACTTTCTAAAAACTCAACATTTCTTTTCCATGTTATATATTAAGACTTGTACTAATCTGATAATAATTGTGAGAAGGACAATATAGTTTTTGCTTATATTTTAAATTATTTCAATTTGTAACGTATGCTAATTGCGGAAGTTCAAAATTAATCCAAAAAATATTTTATATTAAAGTCGAAAATTTTTTTTTACATCGACTTTGACAGTCAAAAAAAAAATAACGATAAGGAATTCAGGATAAAAAACCTTTCTTTCTGTACACAATTTTGTTTCCAATAACACAAGAAAAAATTTAAAATTCGCTCAAGAATTGCGGTCTAAAATTTCATATGTCCCAAAAACATAAAACAACTAAATTTTGGTAGTACCTTAAATTTTAAAAAAAAATTTAGTCTACCTTTGTTGAATAAAATATTCTCAAAACAATGAGTATTGATTTTTTGTTAGGTACTTAGTTTTGGTTTTTTTTCTTAACATACTTTTAAAATAAAATGTAAAACCGACTGCCCCCCCCCCCCTACGGTAGAACCTGGCTACGCCCTTGCATGAGACTAAGCTATGACAATTCATTATTGACGTAATTTGTATGGACATTAGGTCATCATTGATATTTGTAAGGATTGTGGTCTGAAATTACAACTTGTACAATTAGAGAGAATCCTATGTAAAATATTTAGAACAAAGGTTTCCGGTTGAGGATATAGAGTATAAGAAAGAGTTAAAAAAGTGCAACGAATTCGTTCGTAGACATAACACACACAAATTACGTAGTTTTTGGACCGTTCAGAACGCGCCCGCTTCGACCTTCCAAATGGTCAGCTATACGTTTAGTTTGAAAAGAGAGTTTGAAAATATTGTCCGATTAAAGCGAAATAGGGGAAATGGGTTTAGATCAAACAAATACAACTACATGGGTTTAGATCAAACTAAAACTACTAATACCAAATACCGCTATCCTTTTTATTGTAGGTTAGGTGTTTCGTGTCAAAATAAATTTCTGAGGAAATATTTCGGAGAATAAAAAACACAAAAAGTATTAGTATTTTCGTTAAACGTTATAAAACGTTTAGGTTTATTTATAAAAATAAATAAGGGATTTCGGTGGTTTAAGTTGCGGGTGACTTACGTTTCGCTCGGGGCTTACACAAGTAATAAACTAACTAATATTTATTTACATAACACTAACCGGGATGTTAAGTATCATTTCGAGATAATTGAGAGCGAGAGAATAAACAGAGAGAGAGAGAGAAAGAAGAGCGCAGATAACAAAGGGAGGTACGGGGAAACTTAACTATATAAAATATACGAGGGTAGATTGTAAATATCCCGCCCGCTTGCAGGATTGCAACAAAGAAGGATAGAAGCTATCGCGAGGAATTTGGGGAATGAATAAAAATTACAATTCATTTACTTAAAAACTACGGGATATTTTAGCTATAATTGATGTCCGACATGATACGGCTTAAAACGGGGTGCTGATCTTGTCCAAGACTCAAATAAAGATGTAGGTAAGTTAGGGCACACGTCGTCATGGGCTTGGCGAAGCTTGGTGAGCTCATCATCATCTGACGGGATAAAAAAAAACACAAAACCAGTACAGAAATTTCAGTCAGTTAAACTGACTGATAAATACCATCACCCAATATAAGATATTGTTTAAGTCTTGAGTTATTGAAATTAACCCTTACCCTCAGCAAAACAAATAATTTTCTATTATATTGATATTATTACTCGATTTCTAAAGTGGGCGGAGTGGTACATTTGTATGGGAGGTACGAGAAGGGGTGTGGTTAGGCTTTCAGATTTATTCTCCATTACTTTATCCTGTTATAGCTTTATTAATTACAGAATTTGGGCACGATTGCCTTGGGTGTACTGATATTATTAGTACATCCCTAAAATGGGTGGAAAGGTACATTTGTATGGGAGGTCCCATAAGGGGCGTCGCTAGACTTCCAATTTTTTTCTCCAAAACTTTGTCCTGTTATAACATAACAAAATACAGAATTTGGGCACGATCGTGTCTAGTGTATTGATATTATTACCCTATTTCTAAAGTGGGCGGAGTGGTACATTTGTATGGGAGGTACCAGAAGGGGCGTGTCTAGACTTCCAGATTTTTTCTCCAAAACTTTATCCTGCTTAAACTTTACCAAATACAGAATTTGGGCACGATCGCGTTAGGTCTTTTAATAATATTAATCGATTTCCAAAGTGGGCGGTACCAGATGTGTATGGGCGGTACCAGATGGGGCTAGAATAGACTTCCAATTTTTTTCTCCAAAACTTTATCCTGTTATAGCTTTACTAAAAATAGAATTTGGGTACGATCACGTTTAATTTATTGATATTAATTCTCCATCTCTATAGTGGGCGGAAAGGTAGAATTGTATGGGAGGTACCAGAAGGGGCGTGGCTAGGCTTTCAAAATTTTTTCCAAAACTTTATCCTGTTATAGCTTTACTAAATACAGAATTTGGGGACGATCCCGTAGGGTGTATTAATATTATTACTCAATTTCTAAAGTGGGCGGAATGATGTATTTGTATGGGAGGTACCAGAAGGGGCGGGGCCATGTAGCCCATTTGCAATACCGTAAGTAGTTTTGAGAAAATAATAACTCGTGCAAAATTTCAAAACATTTGGTTGCGTCCTTCGAAAGTTATCGTGCGAACCAGCCGGACAGCAACCAGACAGACAGACAGACAGACAGGCGGACATGGCTCAAACGACTTAAAAAGTCATGAATCGAATTTGGTTCAAAGAAACCTAGGGTCTAAAGTCACTGCTTCTATGTGTTACACTTTTGGGTCGTATCAGATGATATATACCCTCATCCCTAAGGGTGATGGTATAAAAAACTCAAAATAAAATATAAAAGAAAGAAAAAAGGGGAGAAAATATATTAATTCGTGTTATGGAATACGAAAACTTCCAAGGAAAACTTATTCGGCGAAAGACAATTCCAGAGTACTACGAAACATTCGAAAATTTGTAGTTTCTTATTCCGATGGTTCCATTTGGCACGCTGGATAAGTCCTTTTAGTGCATTGCATCCAACTGAGGTTAAATTTCCTTTGAGGCATTTTACTTTAGGTTAATTCTTCAGCCATAGCTCACATAGGTCCTAGTATGAGTCCCGTTGTGATACCATTTTCAAATTTTTGCACCAAATATTCCTAAGCCATTTCGTTGCTCTGATAAAGGCAGGGATGTTCTGCAAATCGCCTATTGATAGATAGGTTTTGTCTAGAAGTGTGCGATAACCAAGCTTTTCATATATCAGGTCACCAAAAGCAGGGCAGTGACATAGAAGATGCCCCGTGGTCTCCTCTTCTTCTTAATCAATGCAGCTTTTACAAAAATCGTTGTGGGGTAGTTTCAACCTCTTAGCGTGTTTACCAACCAACCAATGACCGGCTATTACAGCTATGATGTTTCTCAGGTGGACTATGGACAATTGTATGTCAGCGATGAAACTCTCCTTCTCTCTATGCACTGCAAAAAAAAAACTCCACTACTCGGAGTTTCTTTTTTTTCACACATTGAATAAGATAAAACAAAATCTATTCTCGCTTGATTTAAGTTTGTACTTCTACCACATGATGGGTATTTGTATTAGAAAATAAAAATCATTTGTCATTTATTTTTTCTTTTAGTGTAAAACAACCACCACGGTCGACTGCTAGAGCGAGATTAAATGATTTTGTTTGGTCTTCTTTAATATGTGTGCGCAATATGAGTGAGCAAAAACGCCGCGTAGTGCATTTGCCGGTCCCTGGATTAGATTGAGTTTAAGCTTCCCCTAAAAGCTGCAACATTTTTTATACCGTTAATCATAATGAGCTGTTAATCATACTGAGGTGACAAATACTTAGCTTGAATTGTTTATATGAACTGAGAATATTGCTTTGCTTTTTTTACTACAACAAGCTAAAGTTTTAACGAGTATGGGAGCTGAAAGTTGTTTTTGTGCGGTATTGTTCATCTCAGAATTTAGCTTAGAAAATAGAAGCTTGCATACCAAATTCCAGCTGGATAGCTCTATAACTACTGCTGTAACCAAGGGCGTAGCCAGGTAGGAGCAGCTTGGAAAATCTGTCAACATTCGGTAATATATGAAAATAAAAAAAAAAAACAGTACAGAAATTTCACTAACTGATAAGAAGAACTTTCACCCTATGTTCATTCTTCAAAATTCTAGTGGATATTTTAACAAAGAGTTCCTTGAAATAATAGGGAAAATTTAGACTACCTTGTATTAGAAGTAGTAGTAGTCAGAACGAGGCCCTTTTTTGTTCGTAAGTTAACGTTCAATAAGCGATAAGATTGCGGCAAATTTTTAATGTTTTTAGTGCACTTGCAATTTGTATTGAAGGTACTAAAAGGGTTGTAGAAAATATTTCGTTTTTCTGAGATTTTACCTATTGTTGTAAGATAATTAAACTGACCAAATTCAAATATCGTCTAGTTTTTCATTAGGAAGTTATGTTTTTCATGGAAGTTCAAACTAAATTTTGGAAAATAATAAAACTGTTAAATCTTTAAAAGGATCAGTAAAGTTTACTCGAGTTACGCTGCACACCAGCCAGACAGACGGACATGGCTCCAGAATTAAATTCGCTCTTCAGATACTTAAGAGCATACTTACAACATACTTACATACTTACATACTTACATACTTACAACATGTTAATACATTACACTTTTTCTCGTGTCAAATGATATAGAGGGTGGACCAAATACAAGTTAATTTTAAAATCATAGTTTAATTTAATCCAGAAGCGATTCAAACACTTAAGGCCAATATCATTAAAGCAATACGTGAGCTACAGCCCGAAAGCATTAACAAGGTCTTGGAAAATTGGTGTGACAGATTGAGTTACTTTAATTCAGACACGAGGAATCGAACTGCGTCATTAGTTTTTGACTTTTTCACAGAGAATTTTTGTTTTTACTAAAATGGTAGATTATTTTTATTTTCCGATATTGACTCAATTTTAACAGCCTATAACTTCAATTCGGTTGGTTGTCTCGATAAATTTTTTTTAAGAAAGTTGTTCCAAATTAAACTCTAAAACCAGGTTTGATTCAGAAAACAAGTAAAACCTAATGTTCGAAATTGAAAGGATAGGATAGGATAGGATAGGATAGGATAGGATAGGATAGGATAGGATAGGATAGGATAGGATAGGATAGGATAGGATAGGATAGGATAGGATAGGATAGGATAGGATAGGATAGGATAGGATAGGATAGGATAGGATAGGATAGGATAGGATAGGATAGGATAGGATAGGATAGGATAGGATAGGATAGGATAGGATAGGATAGGATAGGATAGGATAGGATAGGATAGGATAGGATAGGATAGGATAGGATAGGATAGGATAGGATAGGATAGGATAGGATAGGATAGGATAGGATAGGATAGGATAGGATAGGATAGGATAGGATAGGATAGGATAGGATAGGATAGGATAGGATAGGATAGGATAGGATAGGATAGGATAGGATAGGATAGGATAGGATAGGATAGGATAGGATAGGATAGGATAGGATAGGATAGGATAGGATAGGATAGGATAGGATAGGATAGGATAGGATAGGATAGGATAGGATAGGATAGGATAGGATAGGATAGGATAGGATAGGATAGGATAGGATAGGATAGGATAGGATAGGATAGGATAGGATAGGATAGGATAGGATAGGATAGGATAGGATAGGATAGGATAGGATAGGATAGGATAGGATAGGATAGGATAGGATAGGATAGGATAGGATAGGATAGGATAGGATAGGATAGGATAGGATAGGATAGGATAGGATAGGATAGGATAGGATAGGATAGGATAGGATAGGATAGGATAGGATAGGATAGGATAGGATAGGATAGGATAGGATAGGATAGGATAGGATAGGATAGGATAGGATAGGATAGGATAGGATAGGATAGGATAGGATAGGATAGGATAGGATAGGATAGGATAGGATAGGATAGGATAGGATAGGATAGGATAGGATAGGATAGGATAGGATAGGATAGGATAGGATAGGATAGGATAGGATAGGATAGGATAGGATAGGATAGGATAGGATAGGATAGGATAGGATAGGATAGGATAGGATAGGATAGGATAGGATAGGATAGGATAGGATAGGATAGGATAGGATAGGATAGGATAGGATAGGATAGGATAGGATAGGATAGGATAGGATAGGATAGGATAGGATAGGATAGGATAGGATAGGATAGGATAGGATAGGATAGGATAGGATAGGATAGGATAGGATAGGATAGGATAGGATAGGATAGGATAGGATAGGATAGGATAGGATAGGATAGGATAGGATAGGATAGGATAGGATAGGATAGGATAGGATAGGATAGGATAGGATAGGATAGGATAGGATAGGATAGGATAGGATAGGATAGGATAGGATAGGATAGGATAGGATAGGATAGGATAGGATAGGATAGGATAGGATAGGATAGGATAGGATAGGATAGGATAGGATAGGATAGGATAGGATAGGATAGGATAGGATAGGATAGGATAGGATAGGATAGGATAGGATAGGATAGGATAGGATAGGATAGGATAGGATAGGATAGGATAGGATAGGATAGGATAGGATAGGATAGGATAGGATAGGATAGGATAGGATAGGATAGGATAGGATAGGATAGGATAGGATAGGATAGGATAGGAAACTGCATACTTACTTTTTCATCCACGGTTTCGTTAATTTGTAAAGGACTTTAATATTTTAAAGGATTTAGAAGTTTGAACAATTTATTTCTGTATTTCTCCTACTTGGAGGCTATGGCATGCTAAATTTCTTCTTTTTATCTATCAAACTAGTTTTTTTTTACCTTAAATGTAAAATTGTAATGCATGGTAAGCCTCCAGGTTGCAGCAATGTCAAAATATCGAAGACAATATGATAATAATAATTAAATCCCTGTTTATGTACTTTTATAATAACTAAACAGTTTTACCAGATTTACATTTACTGATGTAGCAGATTGCATCAATTCGTCACAAAGGGGTCTGAAGATGAACTCGTCATGGAGTTCGAAACGCATCATCCTAGTGCTTGACAATGAATTGACCATTAATATCAACAATAATAAATCTTTTCTGATCGTTTAGCCAAAGTATCGAATGATACACTAACACAAAAAGATTTTATCTCATTTGTCCAGTTTTTGTACTGTCGTTGATTAAAAATTACAAAGATTTTTGGTCCAGTCTGAAGAAATGAAAAATATCGATATTTTCAAAAAAGGATCAGCTAGGATTTTAATTCAAACATTTTTTGATGTATGATCAACCCAACCCATTTACACTTTTCATCATCATTTTCATGCAACTTAAAACTGTTTTGAGCCTACCGTCCACAGTGAAAAAAAGGGTTTTTAGGACATATGAAATATTCTTGATCGATTTCTTGATCGATTTTCAAAATCTTTTATTGTATTATAACAAAGTTGTGCACAGAAAGATTTGTAATTCTAAATTTCTTATTATAATTTTTTTAAAAAATTTCTTTATTTTGACAGATGATGTAACATGTTATCGTATTGGTTTTTTTAAATGAAAAGAACACTACGTAGCCAGCTTGTAAACACAAAATATTATTTTATTTACAGTTTAAAACTGCATTTTTGGTATATAAGCAAAAAAAATTTACTTAGTTCAATTTGTAACATATGCTTACAATATGCTCAAAAATTATTTTTTCATGGACTTTAACACATTTAAAAAAAATTATGATGAGGAATTCAGAATAAAAAAAACGTTCAATTTTTTGGTTAAAATATTGTCAAAACCATGAGTATTGATTTTTGGTTAGGTTCTTAGTTTTATTTTTTTTTGTAAACATACTATTAACATGAAATGTAAAACCGACTGCCCCCCCCCCCCCCCTACATAAGATCCTGGCTCCGCCATTGGCTGTAACCGAGGGGAGGTGACACTAGTTTTTGTGCGATCTTGTTCATTATCGAACTTAACCTTGGTTTGAGGGATATAAGCTTTCATATTAAATTTAAGTTCGATTCCTCTTAAACTACGGCTGAAATAGTGAGGGTAGAATGCCGGACACTCCCTAAATTTCTTAAACTACGACTGTAATCGCGGGTGCAGATAGACGGAAACCCTCCAAAAGAGGAGTATGTATGGGAGGCGGCAATAGTTTTTGGCCGATTTTGTTTATCTTAGAACCTAACCTCCGCTTACAGAATAGAAGCTGCATGCCAAATGTTACCTTAACTACTGCTATAATCGCGGGAACAGCACCCAAAAATAGGAAGTTTGTATAGAAAAAGAGCAAGACCGGTGAAAGAATACTCCATCCCTAATACAAAACTTCCCTATATGAGCACTTTATTCAACTTAAATCTAGCGGTAATTTTGGAAAGGTCTATCTCACGAACGACAAATGGTATATGCGAAATATTTTTGGAATATACATTAAACAAAACAATATTTCATTAGAATCGGGAACATTGGGTCTCATGCATAAAAACGAGTAAAAGGGCTGAGTTGAGTCAGGTGAGCAATTGCTCGTAAGTCGAGTTCAATCAAACAGCAACAGCTTCTGCTCAATTTCGTATGCATAAAAATGAGTTCAAACCAATTGCAATTACTTGAGCAAAGGAAGATCAAACATGTAATTGTTATTGAAGTGCAACCATGTCGTCAAGTGAAAGTGAAGTAGAATCACATAATAATAATAATAAAATATAATAATAATAATAAACATTTCTAAATTTTTAGTAGAAAAATTAAAAAATAAAAATTATTTACTAGAAAAAAAAACAATTACCAAGCATGTCCAACAAGCAAAAATTTGGCATTGAATTAACGGGGAAAAATGTAATAAAAACCAGTGAGAAAGGTTTAGTCGGGCAACCCGACATACATATACCCTCACCTTTAGTAAAACATAAAATTTTCTATTATATTAATATTATTACTCGATTTCTAAAGTAGGCGGAGTGGAGTGGTACATTTGTATGGGAGGTACAAAATTTGTCCTGTTATAGCTTCACAAAATACAGAATTTGGGCACGATCGTGTCGAGTGTATTGATACTCCATTTCCAAAGTGCGCGGGGTTGTACATTTGTGTGGGGGTACCAGAAGGGGCGTGTCCAAACTTCCAGATTTTATCTCCAAAACTGTATCCTGTTATAGCATTACTAAATACAGAATTTGGATACGATCACGTTGGATTTATTGATATTATTACTTGATTTCTTAAGTGGGCGGAATGATGTATTTGTATGGGAGGTACCAGAAGGGGCGGGGCCAAGTAGCCCATTTGCAATGCCGTAAGTAGTTTTGGGAAATATGAACCCGTGCAAAATTTCAAAACATTTGGTTGCGTCTTTCGAAAGTTATCGTACGCACCAGCCGGACAGACAGACGAACATGGCTCAAACGACTAAAAAAGTCATGAATCGAATGTGGTTCAAAGAAACCAAGGGTCTAAAGTGACTCCTTCTATGTGTTACACTTTTGGGCCGAATCAAATGATATATACCCTCCTACCCGTATGGTGAGGGTAAAAAAAAATAATAATTAAGAATAAAAACCTGTATAATTTTTTTTCCTCACTTGCTAAATTTGTTTTTCGCTGTTGATAACATTTTGTATTTCTTTGTGGCACAAAATATTCGGCCATGATTCCTTTTTAGTATACGCGAGTCAACTATAAGGCATGCTCAACAAAATTTGAGCAAGAGCTCACTAAAGAAAGCAAATGCTTCTTTTTATGCATATGAAAATGAGCACAATCACATCTAACATAGTTCAAACTGAGCAAGACGAGATCAAACGTGAGCAGTGAGTAAAAGCAAATACATCAAATTTTATTATGCATACAACAAGCACCTTTTACTCAAAAAATCGAGTCCGAGCTCAAGCTCACATTTTATGCATGAGACCCATTATGTACATTTTTTTGGAACCGCCTTAATCTGCATAAGTAATTTTTATTTTAAAATCGAATAATTTCTAGAGGTAAACATTGGCATAGGGTATTTAGCATGAGGGTATTTATAAGTCAGTTTACCGACTGAAATTTCTGTGCTGTTGCGTGATTTCTTTGAATGATCGGTTTATTTTAGCACTGCGAATTCTGACTAATGCGTCCTCACGAAAATTATTGTCTACTCACGTTCACGCTCGATCTGGTAAGACAATTTTGATCTGACGGTAGTACGTGTGTATTGCCGAACGTGTTTGTGTAAACATAACGTAAAGCTTTTCACTATATTACACTAATGAGGAACAGTCAATTAAGAATGACACCCTTACCTTAATATGCCAGAAGTTTGCTAATGTTTCCAAATGTAATGGCGCTTGATTCAGTTTACAGAGTAACTCTTTGAACACTAAAAATTTCGAATTGACACAACTTATCATACCGTCACACAGTCTTTGATTCGCGAAGTGAAACTTTTTTTCACACTAGTTTTTGGATTTCTGTAATTCCGAATGGATAAAATGTTTCAAAATTGGTTCAAACACGAGTTTTGTAGTTTTATTATGGTAGTAGTAAAAGAGTAAGCAATTTACGATGATCTCACAACTTAAGCAGCAACCGTCCTTTTCGAAACGTACAAATATGTTGAATGTTAACTGTAATAGAAAATCAAAACTAAAATTACATAAAGTTGCCTTTACGTGCCGGAATACATGTCGCATTTAACAAGGAGACATATACGTATATTATAATATTCCTACATCGATCTAAAGTCTATGTACAGCTATTTGGAAAGCATCATTAGCATTAAGAGTAATTTATAATACCTTAAAACGCAGCATGTGGATTGAAACGACAGTGCCATGCATAAATAGCTTGACTGTTATCTTACAATTTAATCAAACGTACAACAAACAAGTTTCTACGCCTACCCGTCGAGACAATTAATTGATAACTGCCTACTACTAGGAATCCTACAACTTTAACGAATTTGTAACGTGGAGCAAAATTGGTAACTTAATTAAGGCTTAAGGACACCTGCTGCGTCGACGTCCAACAAACGAAGACCTACAACTAGCACACAACAATATATGCATGAGTTTGTATGTATGTGTGTGTGTGCGTGTGTGTATGGGTTAGTGTGCATATAACCTAATACACTACAAAATCCTAACATACGACGAAGCAGAAAATAAACAACCCGATGAACTTTTGGATAGCACCAGATAAAGCAACACAGTGAAAGCAGAAATGATAGATGCAAACCCCAAGAACCAATATCCATAAGATAAATACAATTTACAAGGTGACAACATACACAAACAATACAATTTTATTTTGTAAACAAAAGAGAAACTGAGCTAAACGCAAGAAAACAAAAAAAAAGCACCAACGCCAAGACTAAGGATATTGACGAAAGGATGAAGAGTAAAAACACTGTTACGCACACACACACACACACACTCAGCAACATTGCACATAAACATTGACACAGAAAAGCCCCATAACAAAAGCCTTCGCACACAAACACACGCGCATATACACAATTTTACAAATGCATCGCCTTGTCCTGTTGCTTTTGCTGCTGCCAGTTTTTTGCAATCTAGCTGCTGAATAGACGTGTGTGGATCGATAGGTAGTCCTTTTGTAATCATGTGACTATGTTCGTTAACCGTTATTGCCATGCCAAAAACATACAAGATATTCCATACACACATCAATACAAAATCATACGCATACATGCACATAGCCAGTGCCATAGGACAGGTGCAACAAGAGTATTTATTTCAATAACGTAATAAGGAAAGGATATCATGAGCAAAAGCTTAAGTTAAACACGGCATCAATACATTCATTTCTTGTTGGTACTTTCATGATGATGTTCATATCACACAATATCATTCAAGTTTTACCTACATAACAAAGAGGAACAGTGGTTTCAAATGTATTAAGTAAAATTATAGCAAGCTGTTGTACTTAGTACTTTAGATATACGCAGCATAATATTTAGGCTTTATACAATGTTAATATATTTTGTATCGGAAGTGCGAAGCATCAACGACGCTCCAACGAGCATTTTGTCTTAGAAATCGGACAAAACTCTATTAACATATTTTCTTATAGGAAAATAATCAAAATTCTTCATTAAATACAGTTAACATATTGTACCCTTATAGATGGGGGCATATAACATTTGCTACGAGATAATATGTAACACATCAAAAGAAATCTTGTTAGACCCCAAGTATTTAATGAATAAACTCGTCTCACTTTTAAGGCGATTGAGCCATGTCCGTTAATCTGGCTAGCTGGCTTGTGGGCAGGATAACTCGAGTGAAACTGATCCCTATGAAAATTTACCAGTATTAATAATTGTCAGCGTAATCGTTGCATTTTGAAACGGTTGGCCACATTCAGGTCGTGGTATAACTCGTACAGCTCATGGTTCATCCGAATCCTGAACTCGCCGTTTACACAAATGAGTCCATATATTTTGCAGACTATATTTCTCTCAAACACCGCCATATGAGCTGCATCCGCCTTTGAGCTGCATCCGCCAAGATTCGGAGGCATACAACAGGACCGGTAAAATTAGTACCTGGTACAGTTAGCCTTTGGTGGTTCGTGATGGGGCAGTGTTTATGAAGTGCTCACGTAGCCCAAAGAAACACCTGCTTGCGAGCACTGATATATATCCGTAATATATAAATTCATCCACTAGCTCAAAGCAATAGATCTCAACGTTCGCGCTGCGTCTCATATAGTAAATATCTGTTCCGTTGTGGATTTGCCTGGTCTAAAGCCGCACTGATAAGGTCCAATCAGGTTTTCCACAATTGGCTTTAGACCTTCACACGGTAAGAAGCTAACTTCACGGTAGTTTTTACACTCACTACGGTCACCTTTTTGTAGATAGGACATAGCACACTGAGATTCCAATCCTTTGGCATGCTCTCCTGGAGCCAAATATTCTCATCTCCACCCACTTTAAACAAGTCAGCTGGAAGAACATCAGCCCCAGCGGCTTTGTTGTTCTTTAGACGGGATATGGCAGTTGTTATCTTAGCTTGGCTCGGAGGGGGACACTCGATGTTATCGTCTCGGATTGTTACACAATCTTCGGCAGCCGAGTTTTCAGACATCAATTGCTGCAGAAGTGATCTTTCCATACTCTTAGTAACGAGATGACCGTCCTTGTCTTTACAGGAAGGAAGACCTTTTCCATGTACCCTACCATTTATCTTCTATAGTTGCCGTTATTAAAACAGTTAACTTCTTATTCTTTAATAGCAGCAACAACAGAAATTCATTCATCATAGATAGTTCGTCATACCAAGCTTACTTAACATATCCGTCACCTGGTCTATCCATCGAAGTTTTGGTCGCCCCCTCCTGCGCCGCCCATCGAGTTTATTGCCGAAGACTTTTCGAGCCGGAGCGTTATCGTCCATTCGTACAACGTGTCCAAGCCAGCGCATTCGGTCTATTTGAACGCGCTTGACCACGTCGATGTCGTTGTACAGCTCATACAGCTCATGATTCATTCGACGACGGTACTCGCCGTTCACGATGATGGGTCCAAATATTTTGCGGAGTATTTTTCTCTCGAAGACTCCCAGAATAGATTGATCCGCTTGTGTCATTACCCACGATTCTGCGCTGTAGAGCAAGACAGGTAGGATCAGAGTCCGGTAGAGCTGGATCTTTGTTTTTCGATTTGTCGTTAAATCGCTTGCTTAGCGCATAGTAGCAGCGGTTTGCGATCAATACTCGTCTTTTGATTTCGAGGCTGACATTATTTTTTTTGTTTATGGCGGAGCCAAGGTAGACAAAATCATCTACCACTTCAAAATTATAGTTGTCAACGTTCACGCAGCGTCCCAGACGAGTGGACTCTTTGTTCGTTGAAACAAATAACTTGGTTTTGTCCTCGTTTATCACCAGACCCACTTCAGCCGACTGCTTTTCAATGCTCGAAAAAGCCGAAGTAACATCTCGCAATCCACGTCCAATAATATCGATATCATCAGCATACGCGAGCAACATGTGGCTTTTGTTAAATATGGTGCCATTCCTGTTTACTGCTGCTTTCCGCATGATCATCTCCATTACGATGTTAAAGAGATCGCAGGACAGACTATCGCCTTGTCTAAAGCCTCGCTTGGTAGAAAATGGCTCTGACAGATTTTTGCCAATTTTCACTGAAGACTTCGTGTCAGTCAGTGTCATCCCGCAGAGTCGAATTAGTTTTGCGGGGATACCAAACTCAGCCATAGCATCCAACAATTTCTGTCGTATCGGACTGTCAAATGCAGCTTTGTAATCGATGAACAGATGGTAGGTATCGATCTGCATTTCTTGGGTCTTCTCCAGGATTTGTCGTAGCGTGAACACCTGGTCGGTGGTGGATTTACCAGGTCTAAAGCCACACTGATAAGGTCCAATCAGGTTCGCCAGGAGGGGCTTTAGTCTTTCACATAACACACTAGACAGGACCTTGTATGCGATGGGTAAAAGGCTAATCCCGCGATAGTTGGAACACACACTAGGGTCGCCTTTCTTAAGCACGGGACATAGGACACTCAGATTTCAATCACCGGGCATGCATTCCCTGAGCCAAATCGTGTTTATGAGCTGGTGCATGCATGTTACCAGGTCATCGCCGCGGGCTTTAAAAAGCTCTGCCGGCAGTCCATCGGCACCCGCAGCTTTATTATTTTTAAGCCTGGCAATTGCCGTGCTGATCTCGTTTTGGCTCGGTGGTGGACAATCTACTCCATCGTCGGTGATTGGTGCGATTCCGTCACTTATGCTGCCTTCGGGAACGAGAAGAGATTGAAAGTGTTCCCTCCATATTTGCAGCACACTCTGAGTGTCCGTGACCAGATTTCCGTCTCTGTCCTTACAGGTGGGGATCACTGTTCCAAAACCTTTACTTTTTACCTTTTGGTAGAACTTTCGGGCCTCACCTCTGCCCCTGTAGTTTTCGATATCCTGGCTCTCTCTTTTCTTCCACAGACGCTTTTTCCGTCTGAACAGGCGTTTCATCTCCCTCCTTTTCTCTTTATAACGCTCCGTCACCGCACGCGTCGCCATTGGCTGCAGTTTTGCCTTGTATGCAGCATCCATTTCCTCAGACATTTTGCGACATTCGTCATCGTACCAGGGCTTGTCTGAGCGTGGTTTTTCATAACCCAGTACGGTTGTTGCGGCAGTGGTCATAGAATTCGCAATATGCTGCCACTGCATGTCGGGAACATCAGAACTAGGGGGATTTGTTTGGAGTAATTGAGAGAGTTGGTTGGAGTAGGCATTGGCTATCTCAGTGGTCTGCAGCTTTGTGATGTCTAGCTTCCTTTGATTAAGTGTGTTTTTAGCTCTACTTAATCGTGTGCGTACCTTGGCTGCAACTAGGTGGTGATCCGAGTCGATATTTGCACAGCGCATCACACGCACGTCCATAACGCTTGAGACATGCCTTCCATCAATTACAACGTGATCAATCTGATTTCTTGTATTTTGATCGGGAGATATCCAGGTTGCCTTGTGGATATCTTTATGCGGGAATCTGGTTCCGCTCACAACCATGTTTCTTGCCGACGCGAAACTTACCAGTCTGAATCCGTTATCGGAGGTGTTGTTGTGTAGACTGAATTTTCCGACTGCTGAACCAAGAGCATCTTCCCTTCCTATTTTAGCATTAAAATCTCCCAGAACAATTTTAATGTCATGTGTAGGGCAGCGGTCATATATATCCTCCAGGCGCTCATAGAATGCATTTTTGATGTCATCGTCTTTGTCTTCCGTCGGGGCGTGTACACAAATCAGCGTAATATTAAAATATTTCGCCCGGATGCGAATGGTGGCTATACGGTCATTTACAGGGTTAAACCGCGAGACCAGGTGTCGAAGTCTCTTGCCGACTATGAAACCACATCCAAATTCGTGTCTTTCTGCATGGCAGCTGTAAAAGATGTCACAGTTCTTCCGTCGTGTGCATCCCTGTCCCGTCCATCTCATTTCCTGTATGGCGGTGATGTCAGCCTTGTATTTGTCGAGGACATCCGCCAGTTGGATAGAGGCACCATCTCTGTATAGAGTTCGGACATTCCAGGTGCATATCCTTAAATCATGGTCCTTATATCGTTTGCGGGGGTCGTCAACATTTGGGGGGGTTCTTGTTTTTCGTTTTCTTCGTGTTTTCATAATAAATTTTTGTTTAAGGAGAGTGGCTTATTAGGCCACCGCTCCCGATCTTAGTTTCTTGGGGCTGCCAAAGCCACTAAGAGAGCCTGTGTTGAGTTTCAGTAACTTCTGTTACCTAGTTCCTAAGACGCATCGGTGGTAGCATGCCGATTAGGTTACTCAACATTTCGCCTTCTAACTCTAGCTAACTTCAAAGCGGTTGCTTTAAAGTCATTGCCCAGGGAATACTTGGTCTAAGACCGGAAGTAGTTAGCTGCTTGGACAGTGCCGCAAAGGAATCGATTCTGGTCACTCCCAAGTGAGTGACAATCAGTAACTTTCAGCCTCTGGGCAAAGTCCCATTCCCCACTTATACTAACAACATAATGTTATTTCAAGTGTTGCAATTTTTCTACAGACATTTTCCCAAAAAAAGAAACACTTTTCGCCATCAAAATAAAATTTTTTATTTTAAATTCTTACTTTTGAATCACTTTGCAGGACATTTTAACAAAATAATCTTCCCATCAACCTCCTACCCTATGTATCTCTCGTGTCTATATAAAATACATTGAAATAAACTGAACATCAACATCAATAACAGTAGCAGCAGCAGCAGCTTGAGTTGTGTTGATATCGTAACAACTTGGTTTTTGTGTTGTTGTTACGGTGGCATCTAAACAATAAGGTTCTAAATACCCCATAATAACATTTCTAATTTTGAGCATCGTTTTAAGACGTTCAAAGCTTGTTGTGCCGTTTGCCTTTATTTTCGTAGTTTCTTTCCTTTATAAGGACCATGCTCATCATCATGAACATCATCGCCGTCGCCGTCGTCATCTTTACCGATACAAATACGGCTACACTCCACAGGATCCATCAAAAGTGCAATGAAGAGCAGCCACGACGTGGCGGGCGGATGAACAGAAACTATTTTCTCCATTGTATTGACAACGAGAGACGGGGTTTTAGTAGTCGTCATAGTGTTGTGATGGCAACACGCTATACATTGTAACATCAACACTCACAGCCACAAGATTTCATGGCAAAGAGTGAAAAGAGCATCTTTTGCAAATGCTCGTCCTGGGTCGAGACAACGAAGGCAGTTAGTTAGTTGCCAAGAACCATTGGCACAACACAAACAACGACACGACACAACACAACACAAAACACATCTCTGGCTTAGAGTAACTGAATGATATTAATAAATATTTAATATTTTCTTGCCAAGGTGTTGTTTGTCATAGTTTATGCCATCGATAGAAAGGAAACGGAAACGCAGTAGCATAACAAATGGTGGCAGTCAATGTAGCCCAGGCGCTGCAAAACCATTCCGCGTATACGTGTCGTAGCATCGTAGATGCAGTTTGGTTCTCGCAACAAATTACGAAAAAATTCTCCTTGTAATACCTAATAATGGGAAACGGCAGTCATACGTGAATAATAGTGTTGTTGTTCCTTAAATTACAAGAGAAAGTGTGAAAATTTATTGTGAAAATTGGAATAACATACATAATTAAAATTAATGGAGTTGTTAAAATAAAAAATGTTGGCAACGAGATTTTAATGTTAAAGTGTTAAAGCAAACAAAATTAATTAAAAGGAGAAAAACAACCAAAAAGATAAGAAAACGGAAATGGTAAAAAAATTATTGGATAAATTATAGAAATTGGTATATATTGTAAAAAAAAAATTAAAACAAATATTATATACAGAATTTGCATAACCATAATTTTTCCGTTGACAGTATCCTGTGACCTAGATCGATATAGTTAGCTTTGTCTTTGTGTCTGATTACTGTAAATCTTTACGAATGATCTTTATACCAGGTTCAGAAAAGTAATGTTATACAAGATTTGGTTAAAAAAACGATCGATGCAACCCGCTTGATCAATTCACCCCGATAGCGAAAAAACTCTGATATTTGTATACTAATATCTTTTTTAAGAGCGTCAAAAACTGGTAACAAATGGGTAAATCTTCCTCGGAGTGAAAAAAAGTATTACGAATGTAAATGAAACACAGAAATCGATGACAAATAATTCCGCTTACAAATTTCAAGGGAGCTGTACCACAAATATAAGCATTTAATAAGTAAATTTATTGTACCAATAACTACTTTTAGTGTGCCGCAAAGTACTTTCGTTGTACTAATAAGTTCTTTTGATACACTACAAAGTTATTTAATTATAAAACAGTAGGATCTTATTTTTTAATGACAGAAGTTTATTGCAATGCTTTTGATAATACGACGTGTATGGAAGAACCAAAAGAGTGTACATCAGGGGGTCTTTCTAGACGTGAACATGCAACACAAAATTGTTAATGCGAAAAACATGAATTTTTCAAATTCAAGCCGCAAACTTGAATAGACTGCCCTTCAGCTTTATTGATTGGGTATCAATGGTAACCGGGTATCAATGGTCCCCTTATATTTTCTAGTTAAATTAATGTAAAATCGTATATTGCTTTTTCAATCCCGTAATGCGCGATCAAGGGTTTACAAAAATATTAAGTGTGCCATAGTACACCTAAACCCTCACTATGATTTGACATTTTTGGAACTTATTTTATCTTTATATTACATGTGGGGTTCTCAGAAAATTGCAATTCATTACGCTATTCTGCAACGTTCAAAAGAGTTGCGTAATATAGGCGGATGAACGCGATATGATTTCTGATCGAACATTTGCAAAATCAATGATATCAAAACCGATGGGTACATCAATAAATTGAACCCTCCACACTCATTATATTACAGTGTTGTATACCGTCTGTTGCTCTACCTGTGATATATCGCGACCTAAAGTTGTGAAGGTTGTAAGTCCAAAATTCAAAATTTTCCAGGAGGGACAAAAAACTTAACTTTTTCCTTTCACGACTTATTTCTTCAAAACTTTTAATGCAATTATGTGTAACTTGTTGATATTTTGGAGCAATTTTTTGGACTTTGACCTTTTTCGATTTTTAACTTATCGATATGATTTGGACTTACCGCCTATTCCTATAAAAAAAATTTTAAGAATAAATAAAACTCAATTTTTTTTATTATATTTTTTTAATTTTTAATTATAATTTATTCATTATATTTGTATGCCCTCACCCTACGGGTAGGAGGTTATATATCATTTGTGTAATTTGTATTTACCAAAAGTGTAACACATAGAAGGAGTTTGAACAAAATTCGATTCATGACTTTTTAAGTCATTTGAGCCATGTCTGTCTGTCTGTCTATTTAGCTATCGAAAGTTATCGTGCGCACCAGCCAGATAGACAGACTGATGAACAGACGGACATGGCTCAAACGTCTTAGGAAAGTCATGAATCGAAGAAACATAGGGTCTAAAGTGACTCCTACCCGTAGGTTGAGGGTATAAATATGCCTAAATGCTTTCAAATTCCTCCGCTGAGACTCCGCCCTCATGCATTTGCATTGAAATGCTATGACTACTTGATTACTCCCAATATTAGGGAGTGATTAATATTAAAAGGCTGCACTTACAACTTTTTCGCTTTGTTTGTATATGTTATGGCGACTTAGAACATTTTCTTTTCAGTTATAAAAGGTGACAACGCGTAAATTTTTGGTGGTTTTTTTCAAGCCAGATGCGTTTTCAATTTATCTTGCGTTCTAGATCAAAAAATACATTTGGGGAAAAAGTGGACTTACAACCTTTACAACTTAAGGTCGCGATATGCAGATTTGAGAATTCGTAAGTATTTGAATTTTTTCCGTCGTAGACCTCGGTCTCTTGCTCCACTGGTCTCAAATAATTCCATACCAAATATCAATACGAATGGTGCTACAGTAATCCACCACTTGCGTTTGGAAGACGGAAGTGGACAGGACCTCCCATATTTGGCTTCATCACGCATATTGGTGTTTATTGCACACCAAATTTCAAATTCCGCCCTTTTTTCGAATGAATCGATACCAAATTTCATGACCATTCGCACAATTGTTATAGTTCTTCCATGCCTTCAGATACGGCCATTTAATAAATTAGCTCCTTTGGGCGGGGTCACGCCTAATAATCTAATCCCGCCAGTTTTTGACCTGATCATATTGCATTCACACCTATTTCAAAGTCACTTATTGTACTAGTAAGTCAGTTTGCATTTTTGTTAAGAGGGTGGAATGGGTGGACCACACCTCAAGAACATCGGTTGAATGCTGTAGCATCCTATAAGTTTCAAATTTTTTATACATATGTACTTAAAATTTATCATTTGTCGGTGCCATTTAATTTATCAATACATATTTAAATTTCCACAATTTAAAAATTTTGGATAATTTTTGTATGGGGAAAATCGACTCAATAAATGGACAAAATGGGTCTGTGCAATCTTACAATAGCCTATAACCATCCTCCGAAAATTGCCTTTCTAATGAAACAGGTTTTTTGCACATCGGTTGGATGGTTTCCAAGTCTATAGCGGCCATAGGTAGAAACAAATGTTCACTTTTATATATATAAAAGATTATTTGTTAAGTGGTTGTTGAACAATAACAAACTTTTTAAGTTGTTACTCTTTTTCTGAAGTTTTTGTATGTAAATAGTGGTATTATTTTGAGTTGTACCTGTAGGTATAACTAGAAATATTACTCTTTAGGTGATAAACCAACGTTCTTATTTGCTCAAACACAAATAAAAATTTGAGCCTAAAGAAGTTAATTTGAAAACACAGAAAGGGTAATTTTTATACCATCGCCCTTAGGGATGAGGGTATATATCATTTGATACGAGAAAAAGTGTAACGCATTAAAGGGGACGAGTTAGACCCCAAGTATCTTAAGACCAAATTCGTTTCAGAAAATTTTAAGACGACTGAACTTTCAAACTGCAGTATATTTAAATTTTGTTAGATAAATTATCTAGTAACAGTAGGCAAAACCGCAAAGAACCGAAATATTTGCCACACCTATTCTGGAACCTCTCATACAAATTACAGAATTCACTCTCAAAATACTACATGTATATCTTTTTTGTAAGTACGCTGAAGTCAGAAAAATTGTGCAGAAGGTAAACTTTTATTGAATGTTGATTTTCGAATTAAAATCGGACAAGTTGCGCTCCTACACCGCACACTGGGGAATTCCCGGAAAAAAGTCAAATTGTCAACATACTCTTCATGCAATATTCAGTGATATTTTTTTAATTAAAGACTAAATGGTACAATCGAATCAAAAAGAATTACTTGGATCTGTGCTAGTTTATTTTTTAAGCCGTTTCAAAGTCAGTACTTGTATGTTTTACCGAACTGACTTCATATAAATCTAAGATTTTAAAGACTAATATTATTTTACTATGTGAGTTATCGTTATTCTTTTTATTTTTTATTTAAAGTAGGATATTTCAATGTGACCGTCGGTGGTGTAATGGGTAGCGTTCGGGCTTGTTATTCATTAGATCGTGGGTTCGAATCCCGGTCAGACCACTTTACATTTCTTTCGACGACGGTCACCTCGCTTAGTGCCGGCGACACTATCGAGTATAATTAGCCATGAAAAAGCTTCTCAATTCCGTTCGGAACCGGTGTAAAACTGTAGGTCCCAATCAGTGTGTCCAAAAAATAGAAAGCGCACAGCTCATTTATTGCGAGAAGCTCTCCCCTATCCCTCCATGGGATGTAATGGGAAAAAAATTTTTTTTTTTTTTTTAGGATATTTCAATATACTAAAATTTAAAAAAATAAACTCTGCAGAGACTTACGTTTTTTTTTATTATTTTATTTTTATGAACATATAACAAAAATCCCTTTTTCTCCAAACATTTGGATCTGCAATTTCAGCTGTACGTGCCTACAGTTGGAAATCACTACTAATACATTGTCTCATATCTGTTTTTACATATTCAATCAAATTCAAGTGCATCCAGTTGCACCTTTCAATAAAAGTTTTATTTTTTATATTATATACTAGCTGACCCGGCAAACGTTGTTCTGCCATACAACTTTGGAACCGGCAAACTTCGTCTCGCTCCTAAGGTAACGCCTTCATATAATAGTAAAACACAAATAGTTTAAGTTTTAATCTGATTTACTTGAATTTAATCGAAATCTGTGAAGAGCGATCTAATATACAATGTTTTTTGATTTGTTTCCGGCGTAAAAACAAACAATAAAGATTGTTTGCCAACACGCAAACCGACGACGCACAGCTGACAGTGTGGAAAGCAGGGATTTTCGAGGTTGATCCCACAAATTTCCAACGATTGACCTTACGATTTTGAATTCGCTTGAATTGGAAGGGAAGATCGATTGGAATAATAGAAATTCGAGGGATAAGAACTTCCTCTCCTTTGAATTTTTCCTTGATGATCGTCGCTTTTATTACAATTTCGGGTGATTCAGATTCTGCAAAATGATCATGATTGATCCCACCTTCAGCTGCAAATTATGCGTCGAACTTTCTGGAAAAGCTAGAGAGTTCAAAAATTCTGTTGCCTCATTCTCGTTAAATCACCTCGAAAATTATTCATCGTTCGATCATCTGGCTCCTAAGCTCGTTTATGCGCCATCGTGCATTGATTTAGCATTCTCAGCGGAATGTGCAGTTCGACCGCCTTTCAACAATATGGAAGCAATACCAGAGGATGCAACAGCTAACTCAATTGCGATCTTGACAGAATTGTTGCCAGAATCAAAGAAATTACGTATGTTTTGCCTGTCCCACCTGGAGTATCCAGAAAGTAAATGCCTCCCGTTCCATCGTCAACAACCTTCATCAGCGAATCGTACACGTTCGTTTGCTCGGCATTTAAGGACGGCAGATTTGTTCGGACTATTTCAGTCAGCTTAACTCGATCAAAGTCTTGCAACTCGCGATTGAATGCCTCATACATCGAACGATTTGGCGCTGGTATTCCCAATTTCGACAGTAGACTGCCGCACATTAGCACGCACATGTCTTTGATCAGAAGATAATGTCAAGATCGGAATTGGATGTTGTCGTGCGAACTGTGTGCAAATGTCGTCAGCCGTTGCCGTTTCTTCTCCTGGAATACGAATTCGAACATAGAGGGATAATGAAAAAGAATTGATGACTTGTAAACAAACCTTCCGTTCTATTGACCACCTTTCAATTCAGGTGATAGCCATCTATATTTTGAAGTGAATCATATGACTGATGAGTCTCGTACACGTGCCTAACTTGTCCACCATCCCGAAGCTTGAGAACAATATCGCGTGATTCCACATTCTCTCCAACAATCACCACTGCGACTTCATTTATAGTGGGAGCATTGAATTGTCTTACACGGCATACAGAGGGTCTTTTGTCTGCTCTTTGTGGATGTCATAATGCATTGTATTCAATGCGGTTTGGAACAATCGGACCAATGCATTATGCTTATGCAGAAGATTTTGAAATTGTTCGAACATTTCGCGTTTAATCTTTTAACATAATTAATGTCAAGCATCATAACGAATTTTCCATCCTTACGTCGTCTAAAATCATCAAATCAAGCGATATAATGAAAAATTTCGTCGAAAAAATCCAAAATTTTTCAAATTAACATCATTTAAATTTATCAAAACGCAATAAAATGTAGAATTTCGTCGAAAAAAATTAAAATTTGTAGAATTTTTCCATAATTTTCCAACCAAAATTTTCTATTTTTCCAACCAAAAAGCCACACCGGTTCAATTACACACAAAATGTAATTCAAAAATTCAATTTGCTGTGCAAAATGTTTCCGAAAAATCAAAATTTTTCGAGTTTTCCACTGAGAATTTTACTATTTTTCCATTCGGAAAGCCATTTTGGAATAATTTCACGAAATTTTACACTCAATCAAATCCTAAGATAATATGCAAAATTTTGTAAAAAAAATTTAACATTTTCAAAATTTTTTTCCGGAATTTTCCAAAAAAAATTTTTTTCCATTCGCAAAGCCGTTCGGAGCAATTGCACACAAAATTCAATACAAAAAAGCAATTTTAAATTTTTCCAATTTCCCGACTTTTGCGGAGCATTTCCCCAAAATTTTCTTTCACATAAAGGAAGATTTCGTTCAAGGCATCCAAATCTTTAGATTTTTTTCTGGAATTTTCCGAGTTTTCCACCAAGAATTTTTCTATTTTTCCATTCGAAAAATCATAATTGTTCGAAATTGTTCACATTTACATCGCCCAAAATTACCAAAACATATGATAAGATGCAAAATTTTGTCGAAAAAAAAAGAAATTTTATTAGCATTTTCCATAATTTTCCAACTAAAATTTTCTATTTTTCCATTCGAAAACCGACAAAAATTTAATTTGCGATTTACCTCAAATCAGGCGATGAAATGCAAAATTTTCCCGAAAAAATTCGAATTTTTCGTAATTTTCCGAGTTTTCCACCGAGAATTTATCTATTTTTCCATTTGGAAAGTTATTTCGGAATAATTATCCAAAATTTTTCGCAAGTTACATCGTTCAAAACTATCAAATTGTACGACAAAAAGCAAAATTTCGTCGAAAAATAGTATTAAATTTTTTCGAATTTTTCCGGAATTTTCCGAATTTTCCAACAAATTTTTTTTATTTTTCCATTAGAAAAATCATTCGCAACAATTGCACATAAAATTCCATACAAAAAAGCAATTTTCCTGTAGGCTTACTATCCGAAGAGGTTGATGGAAATCACAACAAAGACTATAAAAAATATCGACTAAGACACTCCAGAAAATGCAATCGAATTGCCACGAACGGAGATATAATGCACCGAATGATGGTAACATCAGATCCCATGATCTCACCTTTGACACCTTCGTTTATACAGAAAAAGCATAGTGATATAAGTGACAAAGTCAAGGCTCTTTTAGAATAAAAATATACAATAATAATAACATTTTATATGAAAAATTCGTATGTAGTTATATGGGCGTGGCCGATTTTAATGAAACTTTCAGAAAATTTTCATTTCATTAATTGCAATGTCTGTGCTAAATTTCAACACATTCGGAATAAAAGAAAAAATTTCGGATGAAAAATTCGTTTTGAGTTATATGGGCGCTATGTGATAGGCGTATCCGATTTTAATGAAACTTTCAAAACATTATCATTTCGTTAATTGTCTGTGCTAAATTTCAACACATTCGAAATAAAAGAACAAATTTCGTATAAAAAATTCATTTTGAGTTATATGGGCGGTATATGATGGGCGTGGTCGATTTTGATGAAAATTTATATTTTTCCTAATAGCGTTAAGAAAGTGCTCGGTGCCAAGTTTCATCACTCTAGAAGCACTCCTTATAATTTTTTCAATCAAATGTATGAAAACATCCCCACTGTGCACAGTTGAAAATATTTAAGTTTTAATATTTTGTATTTATAGGTGAAACCTAAGAAACCGAGTTTACCGCATCTATTAGAAATTATGATTTCTTTTGAGATTTTTGTGCGAATTAATAAAATAATTTAACTTTGATTCTCAGTTGGACCCTTTCTGTACCCCCATACAAATGACAATATGCCCAGATATATTGAATTTAATATTTTACATTTGTGAGCTGTAAACGACCAAAAATCGTATGGGTGATGGTATTTATCAGTCAGTTCAACTGACTGATAATTCGGTACTGGTTTTGACGAAAGAGTAAAGGTGGGTAGAGGTGGCCACTGTTTGTTGTTTTTTTTTTGTAAATAATGAATTTTTTAATTGTCACCCCTTTGTTGAATAGGAGCGATATTATTCTCTTCATACTATCTAAGAATAACAAAGAGTAATATTCACACTTAATTACTATCTGTTGGTTTGAACTCATTCCTTTACTCACTTTTCACTCGATTTTCTCTCTAAGAAAACATTTTGATTAAAGTTGAAGAGAATTCCTTGAATATCAATAAAATCGGGCGCAGTGCGCCTCTACATGCTGAGCAACGGAATTTGGTGGCCTATCAAAAATATACATTCTGTAGGTCTTCTATTTGATTTTTTCCCCCAACAGAAGACTAACTTAAATGAGTAAGGCAAAAAACCATATCCCTTCCTTTGTTAAATACCTTTTTATAAATCCTTTTTCCTATGTTTTTAGATCAATCGACTCATTCGCAACTTTTAGGGGGGATCTAGTAGTTCTATAGAATTATATCAAGTAGGTAATCTATTGTCTGCAAGAGAGCAACTGCTACACAGTCTAATTTCTTCCTTTAAACGATATCTAGAAGTTATTCTTTTCAATTGTACGTAAGCATGAACTATTCGAAGCATTTGTAGGTATACTGTTTGAATGCAAAATAAAACCAAAGGGGCATTTGTAATACATTTCTTTCGCAGCCAGTGGAAGATCTAAAGAATGAAAAAGCACAAACGCAGGCAAGGTTTTCAATGCTGCTTATGCTTTTCACTTTAAACAACTTAACACCGAAAGTTAAGTTAATAAACTAATTAATTTAAGAAATAATGTACTTTACTTATTTCATGAGTTAAATTGTGAAATTCTAAAAAAAGAAATATCAAAATCGGTTCACCATTTATTGAGTTCACCCGTTACAAACTTATTCATATAACCAATTTAATAAATAGTAAAAGATAATAGAATTGCTATTAGAAGGGTAGATTGATCGGAATTCTAATTCATAATTTTAATTCTTTCACACATTAGACCACAGAGATTTACATTAAATTGTTAACTACATAAAATACCGCAGCTTGTTCAAAGGCACCTAGAAAAAATGTAGTTTTTTAGAGAAGCAAACACTGAGTTAATTTACTAAATTTAAACTCTGGCCTACATTTTATAAGATTTATAGCTTGTATTTACACAGTGTTGTTACATTTGTAACACTGTGTAGTTACTTGATGATATTAAATAGATATAACTTTCAAGACAGTTTTGAACTTCACCTTAGCAAACGTTTGAATATGTATCGATTAAATGTGCATACATCAAATTGAAAATGTAGTAACCACAGCCGCTATCAACACTAATCATTTTACCACTTATCATGCGAATATATGTCAAGAATGAGAAATGTTTATGCTATATTGAGTGCATTATTAAATGAATACCTTTAAATACTGACTGATTGTTGATAACCATGTGTTAAATAGCAGATATGTACTATTGCCAAGAATAATCGAACCGCTTTGGATTAACCGAGTTTTGTTGATATAAAGTGCACTTAAAAGATTAAATAAATGTAAATGTATGACACTGTTTAACTCTAGTGCTATTAAAATATTAATATTAAATATTGATATTGTCCTCATTTATTACAAGACCCACACCTGGCGACTGTTTCTCAATACTTGAGAAGGCAGCAGTAACATCCCGCAGTCCTCAGCCAATGATATCTATATCATCGACATACGCGAGCAGCATATGACTTTTATTAAAGATGGTACCAGTGGTGTTTACTGCAGTCTGCAGCCTTCCGCATGACCATCTTCACTATGATGTTAAAGAGGTCGCATGACAGACTATGGCCTTGTCTAAAGTATATTTTAACTGAAGACTTCGTGTCAGTCAGTGTCATCCCAAAAAAGTTGTGTTAGCTTAGCGGGGATACCACTAAGACATAGAATCTAATAATTTGTTATAGATAAACAGATGTTAAGAGTAGATCCGCATTTATTGGATTTTCTTAAGGATTTGTCATAGTGTGAACATCTGGTCAGTCGTGAACTTACCAGTTCTAAAGCCACACTGATCGGGATCGCTAAGATGGGGTTTAGTCTTTCACATTACACACTGGACAGGACCTTGTATGCAATGGGTAAAAGGCTAATCCCGCGATAGTTGGTACAACACATTTGGATCGCCTTTATTAAGCACTGGACATAGAACTCTCAGATTCCAATCATCGGGCGTGCAGTCCTGTAACCAAATCGTGTTTATGTGCTGGTGCATGCACGTTGCCAGCTCATTACCGCCGGCCTTTAAAATCTCTGCTGGCAGTCCTACAGCTCCCGCAGCTTTATTGTTTTTAAGTCGTTCAATTGCCTTGCTGATCTCATTTTGGCTCGTGATTTCTTTACTCACGCTGCCTTCGGGAATGAGCAGAGTACGGCCATTAACTTTGCTTTTACGAGCTTCTATTCTATGCCTGTAGTTTTCGATACCCTGACTCTCTATTATTTTTTTTATGTATGCCTCTTCTCATTATATCGTTCCCTCACTTTAGTCACTTACACAGTTCAGGCATTTTAGGTACATCTCCTTAAATCATGGTACTTATAACCTTTGCGGGGATCGTCAACATTTGGAAGTTCTTGTTTTTATTATCTTCGTGTTTTCAGAATAGTTTTATTATTTGAGGAAAGTGCCTTATTACGCTTCCGCTCCTGATCCTAGTTTCTGGGGTCTGTCATAGCCCCAAAGAGAGCCTTTGTGTTGAGCTTAATTAACTTCTGTTAACTACTTCATAAGACGCATCGGTGGTAGCATGCCCTTAAGGTTGTTCAACATTTGCTACCATTGAACGGATGTTCAGTGGCAGTTCGCGTGATCTATCGGGCATTGTGAGCTGATTGAGGGCCTACAAAAGGAGATTCTGGTAATTTTCAAGTTTTTTAGCTTCATCTGTTTTTGAGTACCAAGAGGTAAATCACTCCACTTCTGTAATGATAGTTGGCAATGTATAAGAAAAGAACATTGCACCAGAACAACAACCAACAGAAATTGTAGTTACACCACCTCTGCGCTGAGGGCCTCATATGTCTTTAGAAATTGTTACATTGTATATTTAAGAACCCGGTTATTGATGCAATGGTTCAAGGATTTGTTTAAGGATATGTTAATAAACCACTAAATTCCCTATTGTTATACTCCAATGAGGGCATACCAAAAGCCATACACACATAATTATATATACGTTTATACAAACCTTCGTTTATACTTATATGCATATATGTATGTCGTACATAACTCGTTGTCAACTAATTAGTTAAATTGAAATCGAATTATTTGTTGTCGCACTTGAATTAACCGCATCCAGCACACAACACTCGTTCAGCATAATTATCGGCCAGTTGATATTTACGGCTCTATGTTCCGGACATTACTCTCGTTTTGTGGTATATTTATGTCTCTGCTGTAGCGGTAGATGGCAGACGATACTGCGTGTGTTTATAAGTGTTGTTACGTGTGTGTTGGCGTATTTGTGTTAATGGTATAATAAAAAGAGCACAATTAAACCTGCATTGCATAAAAGTGGGTGGCTTGTATGGGTTGTGTTTGTGTGCGCACTTTAGGTGTTTCCTTGTTACCATCTTCGCCAGAGCATATACTCTGGTATGTATATTATATATGTATATTTATGTGCATGCTGAGCATGTTGGTATTGATGGCAACCTTAATTAATTATAATTACACTTGAAATATATTATTTGTTAATTACAGTTATTGCAACAACAACAACGCCAATAGTCAAAACGTGCGACCACGGTGTGAATGTGCGTTTAAATAAGTTTAAAAACAAACATGCACACACACACACACACACACACAAACAAAAAACAAAACTGATATGATTAATATTAATTTGACATTTAATCGCTGGCGACCAGTCAATGGTTGAGTTTTTTGTTTTGTAATAAAATCACATTAATTTACATGCGCAAATATACAAGATTTTGTTTTGATGCATTCAACAATAAACTAACGTTAATCTGTAGTGTTTATACAAGTAAAGGAAATGGTATTACACAGAGTCATAAGCGTTGCTCATAAGGGTACAGTGGCCAAGTATATACACAAATTATGTTTAGTGTGTTGTTTTGACTTGAGGTCCAAAGTGAAACCAATTCTGTTAATTTTGACTTTAACTGTTTCATTTTTATTTATACACAATGTTTCGCATAACTATACTCATGATGTTCTTTTTGAGTTTTTTTTTTTGCTCAAAATAATTATTATGGGCTGATTTATTTTAATTTTACTCAAAATTAGTCATCATAAAGAAAATTGTAAAAATCATGGCGGAAATGCAAAGATTGTCAAAAAAAAGTTCATTGTGATGAAATTATTTTTCTTTAATGTATGTTCTAAGTGATTGATTCTTTGATTTAAAAAAAAATGAAGAATCATCATTACTAACGGTCCCTGATAGCAACAAAATCAATGTTTTTATCTTTATTCCGAAATGAAATAATTTATTTATTAAAATACATACTTAGTACTAAACAACATATTTAAATGCCTTTTCATTAAAATTAAAGATTTTAAAAATATCTCAATAGTCCGGATTGGGGTCTGCAATCTGGATTATAGAATTTATACAGTATATCTAAAATTCCTATTTACACTAAGGTGGACTATAAACATTTATTCTATTTTTTACTATATAGGAATGATAGACTACATATTTGGTTTAAAGTTTGATCCAATGCACACTGATCCCAAAGCCAGATTTTTTGGTAGAAAGTCCACTACTTAAAAATGAGAATTTGAAGAAAGTATATATTTTCAAAAAATTAAGGTGGCAACTCTGGCAGTTTTTCAAGCATTTAAAGTTGGAAGTTTAAACATGAGTAATTAATTCGGAATGAAAACAGTGGTACATTAAAATTAAATTTTATTAAAAGCAAAGTATGGAAAGAAAAATTATAAAGTGGACACATAGTTAAAACTGAAGTCTAATTTTGCATTAGGTCCAATTTAATTTATTGTCGATATTTTTGGGTGTTGTGATTATGTTGTAATTTGCCAATATAATCTATAAGTTTCAAGGACAAAAAGTTGTACTTGGGCATAAACTTGCATGAAGTTAAAAATGTTATAGTGTTCGACAAAGAGTGTAATTTAAGTATAAATGTATATCTGGCCAGCATTCTTCAGGAAACTCGAAAAATTTCCATTTGTTTGGAGCACCATCTTCGGTGATTTATTTGTGATTCTTATCAAACAAAATGGACGAAAGTTGTAGTTGTAACATAGTAGCCAGTTCTGGGAATTGATCAAAATTTGATTTACAATAAAATAAATCAGTTGATTGCAACAAATAAATAAAAAATAAATAATACGACATCAATGTTTGATATAATCTAAATCAGCGGAACATGCTGATGCAGCCGAAATAAAAGCTGAAGCGTTTCCTTAGAAATTAATGTTGCAAAGTTACAACACTGTATTTAAATTTTTGGAGTTTATGCTAACAAAAATCGATTTGAGACCAGTGTGCAATGGTCGGAGTGGGCGTGGCAAAACTTTTTTAGAGCTAGAAAGATAAAATTCGGTACACAAACAGTACTCAGCGCTTTGGGTTTTAAATTTGAAGCCGAAATTTTTATTTTCAATTAGCTGACCCGGCAAACGTTGTTCTGCCATACAACTTTTGACTCGGCGAACTTCGTCTCGCCTTCATATAAGCTCCAGAGTTATATTAAAACACATATAGTTCAAATTTTAATTTAATCGAAATCAGTGAAGAGCGGTCTGATAAACAATGTTTTTCGATTTGTTTTCCCGCGCTAAAATAAACAATGAAGACAGTTTGCCAACACGCGAAAAACTGAGAAATTCGAGGTTGATCCCACAAACTTCCAATGATTGGCCTTGCGGTTTATTTATTGTGAACCATTCGATTGGCTTGAATGGAGAATTGAATTCGCTAAAATTGGAAGGGAAAATTGCTTGGAATAATAGAAATTCGAGGGTTAAGGACTTCCTCTCCTTTGTCATCAATAAAGTTGAAACATCAACAGGAATTTGGCCATTACAAAGCGCCAGTAGATATTTTGAAAATGCAGTAGCCGATGGGTCTTTTTGCAACGTGACTCTTATTTTCGTAGTTAATTTCAACACCTTGCCATTCCGCTACAAAGACATTAATTTCATCAGCAGCAGTAGATTTTGAGATGGCGGGAGGCGTTTGACGAAAATTTTCCGACAGAAATATTATAGCCCCACCAAATCGTTTCGAATCACCTCATAAATCCTTCATCTTTCGGTCAACTGCCTCCAAAGCTCGTTGATGCGCTATCGTGCATTCATCCCCAATGATGATTTAGTATTCTCGCAAAAATTTCGCTGTCGCCGAACTTCTGGATATTGTGCCCAATGGCTTGTCAACTGTGAGAAGATTCATCGGCAACTTTAAAACAGAGTGTGCAGTTCGACCGCCTTTCAACAAAGTGGCAGCAGATGGTGCAACAGCTAACGGAATTTGCGATCGATACGCATAAAAATTATTTGAGCTAACCTTTTTATTCGTTTCTTTTCCTGATGACTTGTAAACAAACCTGTCGTTGTATTGACCATCTTTAAATTGTGATGATATTCACCCTTTCCACGGCAGAACATCGACGGGTATTGAAGTGCACCATATGACCGATGAGTCTCAAGACGCCTGAGAACAATATCGTGTGATTCCACATTCTCACCTTGCAATATCTGTAAAGCCGTCGATATTCATATGAACGACTTTAAATGCAGTTATCTCTTAACAAAAATGTTCGATCCCAAAAAGGATACAGTTGGGATCTCATCTTAAAATAGATTGGGATCTCACCTAGAAATGAGTCGATATTCATATGGAATGGTGAAAATGTGGTTTACATGCATGAGATCAAATCGATACCTTAATTCTAAACCAAGGTATGTGTAAAATGAAAATTTTACTGAAAACGCCTTTAAAGTTTATGAGTACATCATATAGATTGCACTTATATGTTAAGTTAAAATATCCTTAATCTACTAAATCATGTATTCGAAAACCGAATTGTTAGAAAAAGGTATTTTTCGAATATACCGGAAACCGGTTTTCTGAAAAATTCAAGTATTTGAACACTATATCCAATGCGGAAAATTTTGCAATTGTTCGATTTTATCGAAGTAAAAATTGCACAATGTTGATCTAGTTCTATTGCCGAATCAGCAAACGAAATAGATCTGAAGGAACTTGTGATCATCGTTTGGTGGTCGTAACAAAGCGCCAGCTCCATGATGTATTTGCCCTTGAATCTGAATGTGTGGAAGCAATTTCGAGCAAAATGGGAGGAATTGTTTTTAATAATAACACTGACACAAAATCAAACTTTTTCGGAAACACTCGAACGTTGAATAAAACCTTACCTGAGTTTACACTTTGCTTAAGATATTCCTAGAATATTTAATTTCATTAAATATTATGTCTTCGTTTCTTTTTTTTAAGCAACGCAATGAAATAAAATGTTTTTAAAACTTATTCTAAAAAAGTAAAAAAAAAAATAGTTTTCACTGAGTTAGGGGATTACTCAGCTCCAGTAATACTATCTGAACTGCATAACTACGTTCGTGTGTTTTTTTCCCCTGTTCCACTGTGCAATGAGACGCCATTACCTTTTAACTCGGATTGATGCCGGGTTGATCAACAACTTCGGCTCCGAATGACGGCATTTGAAAGCATCCTTCATATTTTTGTGTATTTGCCAGGATATGTTTTGGTTAGATTGTATTTCCATAGAGAAAGGAATATGTTACAATGGCACTGGCGGATGAGTCAAAACGGCAATTTCAACTTGCCACCAGCGCAGCGTAAGCCGGGAGTATCCGATAGTAACTTCAATGCATTGCAATGCTGGCATACGACAGACAATGAACCGATATCAACGCAGCGAAGATCTTTGTAGGCGATTGTGGAATCGTATTCAAAAGCAGCGCGATTCATGTCTATATTTACGACTGGTCTTCTTCTAGTAACATTTTGTCTAATTTGAGATGGTGATTTTGCAGCGCGAAACTGTGCAATATGGACACGTCTCCATTAATTTTTTGGCACGTTCCTTTTGCTTTTGATTAGTACGGACATTCTGACTAATTATAGCACGTCGCGTACGTCGTCCAAAGTTTGATTGTCTAATAGAAGGCATTAGTCTAGTAAATAACTCTCCCTAAAAACAACCATATCCTATTCGAAAAATCCAAATTTTTCGAGTTTTTTCGAGTTTTCCACCAAAAATTTTCCTTTTTTTCCATTCGAAAAGTCAGAATTGTTCGAAATTATTCACATTTACATCGCCGAAAATTTCCAAAACATACTATAAGATGCAAAATTTTTTTGGCATTTTCCATAATTTTCCAACTAAAATTTTCTATTTTTCCATTCGAAAACCGACAAAAATTTTATTTTCGATTTACCTCAAATCAGGCGATGAAATGCAAAATTTTACCAAAAAATTAAAATTTTTCGGAATTTTTCGAGTTTTCCACCGAGAATTTATCTATTTTTCCATTCGGAAAGTAATTTCAGAACAATTATCCGAAATTTTTCGCAAGTTACATCGTTCAAAACTATCAAATCGTACGACAAAAAGCTAAATTTCGTCGAATTTTTCGAATTTTTCCGGAATTTTCCATATTTTCCAACAAAATTTTTTTTATTTTTCCATTCGAAAAATCATTCGTAACAATGGCACACAAAATTCCATACAAAAAAGCAATTTTCGGTTTTTCCAATTTTCTGGCTTTTCCGGAGGATTTTCCCAAAATGTTCTTTTACATAAACCTTCTAGAGGCAATTACGAACAACTGAAAAAAAATTTCAGCAAAATCGGTCCAGCTGTTCTCAATTGATGAATTAATATACATTTTTGCCACCATTTATATATATACAGTCGAAACTCTCTATAATGAACTCCTATATAACGAAGTTGTCTTTATTGCGAAGCAATTATAAAAACACTGTGTTTTGGGTCTACTTTGAGTGTACTATAATCTCCATATAACGAATTTCCCTATAGCGAATATTTTCTTATAACGAAGCATTTTTGCGACCGTAATTTCAAAATTGATGCGTTTTCAATCTCCATAAACGAATTTAGGCAAAACCGAACGCACACAAAAAAGAAATCGACGTCGCTTTGTTATTATTGTTGCTATGTGTGTACTTTGGTGCTTTCACAACGCACAAGCGTTGTATTTTGGGGAACCACCGAACTATGCAAGTGACAACTGGAATCATTACTATCTCTCACATTTCTTGTAGTCGCTATCAGTTTGCCTTTGCATATCGCGATATGTACTGTGTTTACTTCTCTAAATGTATTAGAAAATTATATTGAAGAAGAAAAGTGGAAAAATATATATAACAATATAACTGACTACTACGAATAAAAATTTTAAAAGGAACAACATTGTTTTTCTTTTCTGTATTGCGAATTTTCTTTATAGCGAAGTAAATATCCAGTCCCTTGGAATTCGTTATAGACAGTTTTCACTGTATAGATTATTGGGCGGAGAGGGCGTGTAAAAACTGAAGGTAGATCATAGAAAGAAAAATTTGATATCCTGATAGTACTCTGCAAAACAGTTATAAATATGCAGACGAAATAATAATTATCAATCAGTGGGCAGGGGAGGCGTGGTAAAACCATATTTAAGCCCTAGAGAGATACATTTAATACTCAGATTGCACTCGACTTGACTGGTTGAAGTTTGAAGCAGAAGTTTTTATTTGGGCGTGGAAAAAACTATTTTTATATCCTAATGAGATTAAACTTGATAGACAAAAATTACTCGCCACAACAATTACGAATTTTTGATCAGGGGGCGGGGTGGATATGGCCAAACTGTATTTTATCCCTAGGAAGATACAAATACAGACAGCACTTTTATGACCACAGAGGAAAATATCATGTTTAAGGGTTATATTATGCACTATAGATATGAATTTACGAAAGTCAACTTTTTGGAAAGTGAGCGGAGTGTGCGTGTGGAATGTAAGCAAACCCAACATATTGTTATCGAGCCTAGAAACCGTTCCCTAAATATACTTAAAAGAGGCATATGTCAAAACACATAATATTATAACTGTGAAGCAATTCCGTGAGATAGTTAATTATGTAATATTTGTCAGCAATAGCGAAGCATTGCCGGGGCCACCAGTTGTAAATATTTACAAATGTTATAAATTATAGATAACTATAAGAATTATGAAAATTTTTGTACTGCTACTTAAACAAATTACACTATGCAACAATAAAAAACATCAGCAATCCCACTTTATTTGTATACTATCATTCTTAGGGCTGAGGGTATATAGAATAGCATTTGAAATGAGAACCAGTACAGAAATTTCAGTCAGGTAAACTGACCGATAAATACCATCACCCAATACAAGATAATGTTTAAGTCTTGAGTTATTGAAATTAATAGATTTTTAATTAAAATTAAATTACTTACGCAAAATTTGACTGAATTCAGTGTAATTACCAAACATATATGCATGTAAGACTATGTGGTGAGTTCGGTCATTTTAATGGGAGGTACCAGAAGAGTGTTAAATAGTTAGGTTTTCTGAGCTTTTGCCTCCTATTACAATATAAATTTATCGGTAATGAAATTACCCCCCAAGTGTCCGTTTGGAAATTATGGGAGAAATATTAATTTTGCAAAAATAGGCCATTTTGTATGGGAGGTACCAGAAGGCGTGAACCGATATAGTCCATATTTATTTCTGATTAAAATTTACATTACCGTACAACTTACTCAAAATTTGACTGAATTCAGTGTACTTACAAAGAAGATATGTGTGTAAACTATGGGGGTGGGTTCGGTCATTTGTATGGGAGGTACCAGAAGGGGTGTGTCAAATAGATAGGTTTTCTGATATTTTTCCTCCTATCACAATATAAATTTATCGGGGTAATTTTCATTACCCCCCAAATGTCCGTTTGGAAGTTATGGGAGAAATATAAATTTTCAAAAATAGGTAATTTTGTATGGGAGGTACCAGAAGGCGTGAACCGATATAGTCCATATTCAGTCCTTATCAACTTTTCATAAGCGAACATCATACGCAAAACACCAGAAGGGGTGTGGCAAAGGTTTCGGTTTTCTTACGGTTTGTCTACTTTTAATTTATTAATAAAACTCAAAACTTAAATTCAAATATCCCCCCGTCGGCTCTATGAAAAATGCCCCAAAAAAACGAAAAATGACCCAAAAAATTTCCATACAAAATTGGGGAATTTTTCATATGAAAAGTCCCCCATAAATTTTGGGGAACTTTTCATTTATTTTAGGTAAAATTTCGTTTTTAATTTTGGGTCGTTTTTCGTATGCAAAATGACCCAAATTTGCAGGTATGAAAAATACCCCAATTTTTTCCATAAAATAAAAAATAAAAAAGCATGGTGCAGATGATAAAGACATGGGGGGGGGGCGTCCGCCTTTACTTTATTTTTCGACTTAGAAATATGACAGAGATAGTTACGATACTGATTTCGACGTATGCGGCGGGGGGCGTATAGAAACTGATAACGACGTAACGGCAGGGGGTGTGATCCCCCCCCCCCCCCCCGCTTTCGTCTTTTAATAACGCTAGATTTGTTTAGAAGAATATTTTTTTGGGGTATTTTTCATAATTTTTGGGGAAAATTTCGTTCTTGAGTTTTGGGTAATTTTTCATTTTTTCGCCCAATTTTATTTTGGGTAATTTTTCGTTTTTTTTTGGGGCATTTTGCATTTGGGGAATTTTTCATAGAGCGCCCCCGGTCATCATTTTGGAAGTTATGAAAGAAATATTTTTTTCCAAAAATAGGTAATTTTGTATGGGAGGTACCAGAAGAGGTGGGACTATTCCGCCCATTTACAATCCCATTAGTTCGTTTAGAAAAATATTAATAATGGTAAATTTTCATACCGATTCGTTAAGGTTTACTCGAGTTACCCTGCTGACCAGCCAGCCAGACAGAAGGACATATCTCAATCGTCTTAAAAAGTTCTGAAACGAAATTGGTCTTAAGATACTTGGGGTATAACTTGTCTCCTTTAATGCGTTACATTGTTTTCATATCAAATGATATAGACCCTCATCCCAAAGGATGATGGTCCTCACAGGCCCTCACCGTACAAAGTTAAACATTTAAAAATGGATATATCTTTCATAATTTCCAAACGCGAAACTACAGGATATTTAAACAATTTCATACTAATTCCTAAACTATACTATACTATATCCTTCTGGTGCCTCCTATAATAATCTAATATCACAGACAAATTTCTGCACGCGTATCTTTTTTTGTAAATACACTAAATTCATTCAAATTTTACCCAAGCTAAACGCCTTTGGAAATCTGACTTAGGAATGAATATGGCCAATAATGTATTACACCTTTTGGTACCTCCTACATAAAATTACCTATTTTTAGAAATTTAATATTTCTCCCGTAGTTTTCAAACAACAACAACTAAAAGGTATTTGAAATAATAGATAAATCCTCCGAAAACCGAAATGAAGAATTTGTCTGACACCTTCTGCTACCTCCCATAATTGAGTCCCAAATTAACGTGCTGAAAATGCTGTTATTCTTCTACACTATACTACAATTTTTCCAAAAAAATTTCACAAAATATATATTTACTTATTAAATCACAACGTCTGTTATTGAAAGTATGAAAAGACTTTTTGCTTAATTTACTCTGAAATCTTAAAATAATATGTACGCATAAAGGTTCCAATTATATATTTAAGTAATTTACTTTTTACTTAACCTCATACTAAAATTTGTTGTATTATCCTAAATATCTCACTAATCGAAACTTTTCTTCTTTCTTATCGTTTCAGTTAAATACAACTAAAGAATAAATATATGCACGTCTAAAGTAATTAAATCGCTTTTTTTATCCCATAAAGCGTTTGTGGTGGTTTTATAACACATGTAGTGTGAAAATAATCAAATTCTAAAACTGTGATAATTTAAGAAATCAAAAAATTATCTACATAAATTAAAACAACAATTTTAGACAAAATTGTTTGCAATTTATACGTGTGGGAGTGTGTGTGTGCGTATAGCTAGCTGTGTTTATGTATGTGGTTATCAGAATATGTAATTAAACCCAATTTTGTGAACCCCCATTTAAATAAATAAAGCAAACAGCAATTCAAAACTCTAATAAAATAGCAATCAAATAATTTGAAAAAGTTCTACTCACTTAACACAATAGACTATTACTGCTACTGAACTCCGCCAAAATAAACAAACACCAAACGTTAGAAGGGAACATGTTGCAGTCTATGAAATTGCGTACGGACCAACTTACAGATGCAGCCACCAACAATGGCATGGATGGTCATTCCTCTAACACCACGACCGTGGCTACATTAAACCCGGTTCTTTATACAAACAGCAACACAGTGGCATTGCCGGCACCTGTTGCTGTTGCTAATGGACTTAGTGTTGCTGTTTATGGTAATAACAATATCAACAACGGCAGCAACGGCAGCAACAACAGCAATAGCAGCATTAGCATTGTCGACAGTAATGCCATCATCGGCCATAGCAGTAACAACAATAATAATAAACATATGGTAAACAATAATCATTTAAATAATAGACATCAACAGCTACAACAATATCAAGCCAAGTATTTAGAGACTGCCATTGCTGCTGAAACGGCTGCGGCAACAACGCTGGCTGCTGCCAAAGTTGCAACAGCGAAAACTTTTCATCCCTATTCGCGTCCACCCGCAATGGCTGCGGCAACAACTTTAGCATTGGCATCCCCCACCGTCGCCATTACCCCCAGCTTAAATTCGTCCTTCTATCCAGTGCAAATAAATTCCACGAATGTGAAAACAAGTGTTGCTAATACAGATACCGCAACAGCATCAAGTGGATTATTAACTTTGCCAACGACAACAGCAGCAGCAGCAGGAGCCTCAACAACATCAACGCCCCCCTCGGCAGTTTTATTAGCCAACATGGAACAGCAGCAGCAGCAGCAACACCAATCCCCACCACAAACTAATCCGTAAGTTGGACATGAATACTTTTAAAACATTTATTTAAAAATACAATGCCCGCTAAGTTATCTAGCCATTGTTGCTGTCATAGGATTTTAAAATACTAAGTGTGAAAATGGAAAGTTTGTGTTTTGCCTATGCAAGATGAGGGAGGAAGTGGTCGGAAAAATATCAGAGAGAGGAAATTTGTTTAATAAATGTAAATATTGTGTTGGATTGCGAGAAGCAAATTGGTTTTGTATACCGTTTTAATTTAATAACGAATGTTGCGTCATCTGATACTCGTAATAACTCCTAGACTCGTAGATTTGTATGTAGCAAAGACAATTCTTATTCGGAGCTGTATTTTGTGTTTACACCATCATTCATTCACCAAGACTAGATCTATTCCCGAAAAGGCTTCCAATGAAAATTGTCCCTAGCTTATATTCTCCCGCGTTTCTCACCATTTTACCCAACATTCGCTCGCACTCATCTTCCAAAGCGAATTTCGGACATAATGACTATATGTGTAAATCCCTGCTAATTTTTCGCTCACAAACCTATGAATGTACCATAGATGGATGCACCAGAAAGGATATAAAAAATGCTTTGATTTTCTGAGGGTTTGTCTGTTATAACATGTTTATAAAATGCTCCAAATTTAAATCTCCACCAGCTGTCCGTTTGGAAGTTATTGTATAAATATTACTTACTTACTTAGCGGGCACTTCATTGCAACCCTATTGGTTTATACACCTCATGTAGAAATATACTGTAAGCGCTTCGATCTTCTGCGCTTCTTCTCCAGTTACCTGGTAACTGGTATTTCTAACGGAGTTTTGGTCGCCCTATTCTGCGCCGTCCATCGAGTTCATCATCAAAGACTTTTCGAGCTAGAGCATTTCGTCCATACATACAACATAACCTAGTCAACGTAACCGCTGCACCTTTAAGCGTCTGACCATGTCAATGTCAGTGTACAGCTCGTACATCTTATGGTTCATTCGACGTCGCTATTCTCCGTCAACGATGATGGGCCCATATATTTTACAAAGTATTTTTTTCTCGAATACTGCCAGAACCGTTTCATCCGCTTGTGTCATAACTATAGTGTTCAAATACTTGAATTTTTCGGATAACCGGTTTCCGGTTTATTCGAAAAATACCTTTTTTCAACAATTCGGTTTTCGAATACATGATTTAGTAAAAAACCGAGTTAACCGGTTAACCGATTTTTCGGAAATTGTAAACCAAATATTAAATTAAATACCCAGTAGGAAGTGTCAGCAAGACATCCTCAAGGATAGGTGCATGACCATAGTAAATCGCTGGTGACATTTAGAGGACCGTCCATACAAATCCTCGACGATATTTTCATACAAGTGTCCGATTTGTCATGCACGACCTGATGAGCTACAATGTCGGTCAAATTTTCATTGATGCCTATACAAGCGACCTGTCGCCCACACAATCATGTACGACCTGATGGGTGACAATGTAGGTCAAATTGTCGTTGATGCCTATATAAGTGACTCGTCGCCTAAATAATCCTGCACGACTTGATGGGTGAAAATGTCGGTCAAATTGTCGTTTCTGCCTATGTATGCCTTGAATTGTTATTCAAGCCATATTAGTATAACTTCGTATATTCATTGGTGCCATTTTAAAATATGGATTTTTAGTTGTTTTTTAGCTTTTTATGAGTATGACTTAATTGTTAACACTTTGGAAAACTACTGACCAAGAGAGAAGTGAAGGATATAAAGTTTTATATGGCATTCACATTTATTCAACTTTTCAAACTATGAAATTGCTGATGTATTCTTGTGCGTTTAATAAACTAAAATTTTTTACGTCAGATTCAATTTTTTTGTTCCTTTCTTTCCTTTGATTTGTTTAATGTGTTTGATGCACGACAACATTAGTATTTTGTCGGTCAGCTTGTCCTCAACCAAATGTTTTGATGACAAGTACATACATTTTCCACATTTTGTCTTGAGGACAGCGTTGACGACAATGTCGTGTATGACGGAACTTCATTCTGTGTATTAAAAAATATGAATATCAAAACATAAATCAATTGAATTTCCGGTTCATCAAAACAATCACAAATAAACATCCTTTTTACCATTGAATGCTTAGTATAGGAAATAAAGGCGCAAAGTTTTTCATATGAATATCGACGACTTCCCACACATTTCGAGATGAGATACCAATCTATTACAAGATGAGATACCAACTGTATATTGGTGAGTTCCCAATTATTGTATGGTGATCATAAATTAAGCTCCTTTTTGCGATCGGACACTTAGTTTGGGGGATAAAGCCGTTGCAAGGTGATATCCCAAGTATATCTTAATGATTTCACAAATATTGTATGGGGATCACAAATTAAGCCCTCTTTCGGCGATTGGATGTTTAGTTCAGAAGATAGCGACAATTGAAAGTTTTGGAACTTTCTATGCAACGTCAACATTTGTTTGGAAAATGCTGCTAGATGTAATGGGTGGGATGCTATCCGTGTTCATATAAAAACTTTCCATTTTCGCCTTCTTCAAACTAAGCATCCAATCGCGAAAACGGGCTTAATTTGCGATCCCCATACAATATTTGTGAAATCACTAAGATATAGTTGGAATATCACCTTGCAATGGCTGGGAAGCCGTCGATAACTTTAAATGCAGATATGAATACGGACGGCATCACACACATTTCATGATAAGAGAAAAAGTCATCTAGCAACATTTTTCAAACTTTATCGTATTGGATAAGAAAATTTCAATGAAAGCATCATCTATACCAATTTGCCAATAATTAACCTGGTCATGTTCTGTGAAAAGGCTCCTTTTTGAAAAACCGGTTAACCGAATTCAAAACCCGGTTAAACCGAGTATTCTAAATTGGGATTTTTGATGAAACCGGCATACGGTTTCGAAGAAAAAACCGGTTGGACGGTTTTCGGTTTCGGTTTTGAACCCTCTAGTCATAACCCAGGATTCTGAACCATACATCAAGACAGGAAGAACCAGTATCTGGTATAGCTGGATTTTTGTTCGGCAAGAGAGAGTTCTGTCATTATATCGCTTGATTAATCTGTAGTAGCAGTTATTAGCAAGCAGAATTCTTCTCCGAATTTCGAGGCTGACATTTGTTTTGTTGATGGCGGAGCCTAGGTAGATGAAATTATCTATCACCTTAAAGTTATAGTTGTCAGCGTTCAAGCAGTTTCCCAAACGAGTAGATTCTTTGTTCGTTGAAACTAATACCTTCGTTTTGTCCTCGTTCACCATTAGGCCCATTTTTGCTGTTTCCTTCTGTATACTTGTCACATCACGCAGTTTTCGACCGATGATGTCATCAGCGTCGCGAGTAGAATGTGGCTTTTGTTGAATATGGGACACGTCTGGTATAGAATGGCTCCATAAGGTCCTTGCCAATCTTCACTGAAGACTGCGTGTCAGTCAGCGTCATTCCGCAAAGGCGTGTCAGCTTCGCTGGAACACCAAACTCAGCCAAGGCTTCGAGCTTTATAGTCGACGAAAAGATGGTACGTGTCGATCTGTTTCTCTTGTGTCTTTACCAGGACTTGCCGAAGTGTGAATATCTTGTCAGTTGTTGATTTACCTAGTTGGCAATCTAAGCCGTCGTCGACAATTGGCATGCCACCTTCACGTGTGCTGCCTTCTGGAACCAGCAGTTGATGGAAGTGTTCTCCCAATATGTGCAGCACACTCTGCGTATCTGTAACCAGATTTCCATCCTTGTGCTTACATGAGGCGAGCCCATTACCGTAGTGTTTTGCTTTTACTTTCTGGCAATATTTTCGCTCAATATCCTCGTTCTCCCGTTCATTCATCTGATGTTTTTCTCTCTTAAATAGCTGTCTCGCCTGTTTTACTGTCTCCTTGTGCCGTTCCCTAACAGCCCGGGTTACAATTGGCTGTAGCGTTCCTCAGACTAGCGTGTGACATTATTTATCGTTCAAGGATTCGTCTGAGCGCCGCACGATTGTTACGGCAGTTGCTATGGAATGCTCAAAATGCTTCCAGTGTATATCGGGAACGTCAGAAGTAGAGGCGTTGTGTCGTAAAAGTTGGGAGAGCTGGTTGGAGTAGGCAGTGGCTATCTCTGGGGTTTGCAGCTTGGCTTTGTTCACCTTTCTTTGTGGTTGGTTAAGTGCGTTTTTCGCTCTGCTCAATCTTTTGCGCACCTTGGCTCAAGATGTATTAATACAGGTGGCGTTAACAGCTGGCTGGTTTACACAAAATAAATTGCCTGTTGTTGTTGCAATGCCAAATTTGTTGTACCAATGACTCCATCTTTATAAATACATCTTGCCTTGGCAGCAATCAGGTAATGATCCGAGCAAATATTAGCAGCACGGATCACACGCACGTCCATGGCCCTAGATACATGCCTGTCATAAATTACCACATAATCAATTTGATTTTTGGTGTTTTGATCGGGGGATAGCCAAGTTGCTTTGTGTATATCTTTGTGCTGGAATCTGATTCCACTCACTACCATGTTCCTTCCCGCTGCACAGTGGTCGATCTTGTATGGAGCGAGCGGCCAAAAATACTTCTAGTGGAGATATTATTGTGAAATTTTTTCCAAAATTCTATAAAAATATAATTAGTAATAAATCGAACAGACATTGGTCGTACCTAAGCCCCTCCCGAAACCCCACAATTATTAGCGCACACCGTTTGATATTTTATTATAGTATGTAATATAGTAGTATATAATACATCATTTTAACAGGCCAAAAACAGATTTATTTAAAACTGACTTATGATAAGATGATAAATTTTTAACTTCCGTTATCCCTTAATTATTCATCTGTCCCTTAAAGGGACTTCAAAGTTTCAAAAGATATCATTTCTAAAAATGCTATTTTTTTTATTTTCAACGGAAAAAAAATAGTGTAGCCCCACTTTTCCCTATTTATTATATAAAAAAAATAAACTGAAATAAAAAAATTATTAGAAATTTTCAGAACAGAAACAATTTTGGGCATAAACCCATATTGGGTTGTATGGGCTATTTGGATAAAACTTAGCACGCATCTTTTGTTTATTCTAGGATTTTTTTTTAAATTCTACACTTTTCCTTGGATTAGATAAATTGTGTGCCAAAAATTTTATTTTATGCACAAATTCTATTTGAATTGTTTAAGCGGTGGGCGTGGCTGCTTTTTATGAAATTTGTTTTTTTTTATTATTTTAGTCGATATAATACCCGGTGCAAAATTTTAATGATCTTGAACCAACACTATTTAATGATAAAATGGGAGTGGTTAATGACTCATACCCCCCTCCTCTCCTACCGTACCCAGGCACCCACATTCACCCCATGTTAGCAAAAACTTGAGAAAATGTACGAAACTTGTTTTTAGTTTATATGTTAACGATTTGTTTACAAGATTACTTTTAAACAATAAAAATATTGAATAATTTCATATAAAATAATATGTAATACAAAATTATAAAAAGGTTAAGGGGGGTTGTTTAAAAATATAACGGTAGATACTCTTTGAAATAAAAAAAAGCTAAAAACTTTGCGTATTCGTTTTTTTTATAGCAGTTTTAAAATTATTAATATTAAGGCAGTTTTTTAGTCACAATACCCTTTAAATGATAATCGACTTCAAAATTAATCTAGCAATTCAAAACCAGATTTAAATAAAATTTGGACATAAAAACAACGAGGCCGCTTTGGTCTGAGAGAGATAACACAAAGACGAGCAAAAGTGGGCAGCTGACATTACCAATTTTAGAATCTTGAAATATTAACTAATAAACCAAAAAAAGTCCCATTGGAGACTTCAGGGGGGAACACAACTAAAACTCTAGTTAAAATTTACATATATGGACGAAAGAACACTAACAATGCAACTGGAAAAATATTAATTTTATAACAAATCTACAACAAGCTTAACACATTGCTATTTTTTAAAATATAGTTAATACCATGTAATTCAATATTCATTTCGATTTATTTCGACAGAAGTTTTTTTTCTTTTGTTTTAATTAATTTAAAGTTGTACTTAATTTTCCACTTTTTCACACTGCAAAAACCAACTGTTTAATCGCTCTCTTTTTTGAAGCTGTTCTTAAAGGGTACAGATGGAACAAAACAAAAACAACTATAAATTTTTAAACCTTGTTTTTATAAGAAACAGTGATGCCACACTTGGTGACAAACTTCTGACTTTGATTTTTTATTTTTGGCCAATGGAATCGACCACTGTGCGCTGCGAAGCTAACCAGCCTAAACCCGATGTCTGACGTCTCGGTATACAGTCTGAGTTTACCAATCGATGGACCAAGAACTTCTTTCATCCTATTTGTGCATTACAGTCTCCCAAAAAAATTTTAATGTCATAGCAAGGGCAGCGGTCATATCATCGTCTTTTTTTCCGTCGGGGCATGAACACAAATCAGCGTCACATAGAAAGTTTTCGCCTTGGTGCGAATTGCAGCTATTCGATCATTAACGGGATTGAACCGCGAGACAAGATGCCTGAGTCTCTCGCCAACTACAAATCCACATCCAAATTTGTGCTTTTCGGCATGACAGCTATAGATGTCGCATTTTTTACGTCGCGAACATCCTTGTTCTGTCCATCTCATCTCCTGGATGGCGGTGATGTCAGCCTTATATTTTTTAAGGACATCCGGCACGGAGAAGGTTTTGAGTCGGCTTGAGATGCAAGATTCACTTTACATAAAGGTCATTTTGTATGGAAGATACCAAAAGGGGTGGAGCTATTCTGCCCATTTACAATCCCATTATTTTATTATGGAAAATATAAATGCTGATCAATATGCAATTGCAATTTGAGTTCTCTTGCCCACCAGCCAGCTAGTCATATGGACGGACATTGCTCAATCGTCTTAAAAAAGCCTAAAACCAATTTTTTTAAGGTACTGGGGGCTTAAACATCACCTTTAATGCGTTACACTTTTTCGGTATTTTTGTTTGGTATAATAATAGTAATTTCCCTTTGCAACCCGAGAATGAGGAAAGGAACAGTTTCTCGCATTATTGTGAATTAGCATGCTTCTATATTTAGACTCATACCACCTGACTTATAATTTTATAGAACATCGGCTGATTAAGAAGCTTTTACTAGACTTCTCTGCGAAGTGGGTGTCGACAACATCGAGGGGTCCGTCGATGGAAGAAATGTAGATGGTTGAGACAGGTATCCAAATCTGGTCTTCTGCATGGCAGTAGCGTGTTTAAGTCAACATTACAGCAAAAATATTCTCCTCACTTAAAGTTTGCGAGAGCGAATCCTTCAAAGCCGTGCTTTACATTAATTGGTAAATTTTTTATAGTTTTCTAATGTTGCCAAGAGCCGTGTAAGTATTGGACATCTGTTGCTCCCACCTATATGCGTTCTTTCACCGCTTTCATACTTTATGGAAAGTAGGCGTATCGAGTCTTTTTTTCTCTCTATGTCTCACCTTCTGCAGGCATTAAATTTGTCTTGACGACTCCTATACACTTTGGCTATGTATTGAAAACTAAGCACCTGTAATACCTTTAAGAGACGCTTCCTCTCAACAGGCTTATAATCCAGCCTATTGTATTTTTCACTCATTTAGTGCCCTCATAGCATCACCGACATTGGGAGTAAAGAACATACAGTCGAACTTCTCTATAGCGAATTTCTCTCTAAAACAATTTTTTTTTCAAAAACACATTTTCCTTTTTTTCACACACTTATACCTCCCTATAACGAATTTCACTTTAACGTAGTTTTCTCTATAACGAAGCTTATACACAACACAGCTGGTGTTTTATGTACCAAAGCAGTCGCAAAATTCCAATGAATTTCTGCATATACAAAGACCATTTATAGAATCCAGAAATAATGTCCCGGATAAAATTTGTTCCTTCCTCAGTAGATGTGAAGATTCTGTCGATGAAATAAGTTCAAATTTTTATAAAAATTTATATGTATCGAAATAATATCTAAATTAAATAAAAAGCTAGTGTTTACATATAAATCCAAATAATCCGTAGTTTCTCTATAACGAATTTCCTCTATAACGTAGAAATCGGCGATCCCCTGTGACTACTTTATAGAGAAGTTTGACTGTACTTGTGACCCATTATACACAATATTTCTGTGATTAATTATGTTAAACTTCTTGGTAGAGGATATGCCCATTTCCGCAGCTATCGCAGTGCATTTTTCTACACAGTCTGAGAGAACCTGACCACTTCTGTTTAAGAACAAAATAAGTTTAATCTTACCCAAGTAAATGAACGACACATGTGTGTAGCTATCAAACGTGTCTCTCATTCCGCTTAGGTTTTATCAACATCACTCACACTTCTTTTTTGCCAAATAACGTGCAACTATTATATTTTTCTTTTCTTCATATATGAATATTATTGTAGTTTATAATCAGGTAATTTGTATGATAATCATCGTAGTGTTCTTGGCGTGCATAGTAATTATAATTTCGAAACTCACAAATGGTTTAAATAAAACAATTTCCCTTCAACACAAATTTCATTTAAATTAAATGCACGAAATGTGAATAAATGTATTTGTGGCCATATTTTGATATTGTCATCATATAAAATGTGAAATTATGCAAAAAATACAACCAGAAAGAAATCCCCCCAGGAACACACCTGGATGGCGGTGGTTAACAGTTACTTACCAAAACATCATATTCACACTTTGAATAAACCATCAGCGGAAGAACGTAAAAAAACGCACTCGAACCTTTTCGAGCCAAACAGTTTTTCATACTTATGCCAACATTATCCCGTCTAAATTCACAATTTATATCCTTCGAGCTGTGTTTGGTGAAGTTTCTCACCTTATACCGGAGATTTTATAGCACCCGCGGCAGGAGAAAGGGCGACGAAAAAAAGGCAACAAAGTCGCACACTAAAAAAGCACGAAATGATCCCCTCTGGCCGCTTAATAAAAAGGAATACGAAGAAAACTGCCACAGCCGTCAGTAACTTGCTTTGACAAAAGAAGACGAAAATTGAATTTTTATGTTTTACATAAAACAATTTTTATGCAAATTATTAATCCATTCATAAGTGCGGCATGGGAGTAATGCCACACCACCTCCAAAAATACAAAACAAAAGAAAAAGCGTTGAGAAAATAAAACGCAGTTTTCGATTTAACCTTAACTTTGACTATCTTAATAGTCAAGAACAAAAAAAAAGTTGATACGATGCTGGGTTTTAACACATGCGTTCAAACTTCTTTCACGAAAAAGGTGAACGTCTTGCCGGTTGAATATAAAGTGTTATAAAAACAGCGGGAAAGCTGATAATGGAAAAAGGACTACTAGATCTAACAAAATATGCAAGTTATAGACGATAGTTAAAAGGATTTAGTCACAAAAACACTGTTTGCGTTTATGGACTGGGAAATAACAATGACGGTAATATTGACAGTCGTATGTTTAAAATTTCATTGAAAAACTATTACAAGGGGTATGGGGGTGAGATGAGTTTACCGCTCAGGTATTTATTTGCATTGAAATACAGATAAGTTTGAAAACCAAATAATGGTTCATGGCACCCGGATTCAAATAAAGTTGTAATTAGTTGCAGGATGATTGATTTCAAAAATTGTCTCCTACAAATTCGATTCATTGTTGCGATGCAGGTCTTTGCATGATGTAATCATTAATGGTTGTATTTTGGATAATGGTATATGATGCCAACAAAACGCTTATCGGTTAGGGAAAATCAACTTGGTAACACTCGTATATGTGTCAAACAATCAATTATTTACATCTCATGGTTCGGAATTAAACATCTTATTAAATGAAATTAATTCCCTCATCTATTGGCTAGCACTATTCTCCGCTCAATTTCTTGGCTGACATTAAACATCAATAATTGTCAACGTTGACGGTCCGTCCCCATCGAGCGGACTCTTTGTTTGTCGAAATCATTATTTTTGTGAATATTTAATCCATCGTAGATTTGCCTGGTCTAAAGCCGAACTGATAAGGTCAAATTATTTTTTCTACAATTGGCTTTAAACGTTCACACAATATGCTTGAAAAGAGCTTGTACGCAATTGATAATAGGCTTATTACACGGTAGTTAACTCTCTGGTAGAATTTTCGAGCTTACCATCTGCTTCGTAGTAACTCAGTACACTCATCCTGTCTCTTTCTCATACTCCTTCTTTTACGTCTAAAGAGACGAGTTGGCTCTCATCTCTTCTCCCTGTGCCGTTCACGAACAGCTCGCATTGCCATTGACTGCAGTTTCGCCCTGTATGCAGCATCCATCTCTCGTGGCATTGCGACGTACGACATCGTACCAGGCATCATCATGAGACGTTCTATGTAGTCGGCTATATATTGTCACTGCGAGATAATATTATCAGGGGTTGGAGCATTCCGTAGCAGTTGAGTTAGTTGGTTGGAGTAGGCGTCCGCTACCTCTGTGGTCCGCAGTTTACCGATGTTCAGCTTTCGCTGTGCTCGGTTAAGTACGTATGCTTAGCCTTGTGCGTACCTTAACTTCGGTAAGATAGTGATCGGAACCAATGTTCGCCCCCTGATCACTCGTACGTCCAGAACACTCAATGCGTGCCTTCCATCGACTACCACGTGAACTATCTGATTCCTCTTCAATAGATCTGGAGATAACCGCGTTTCCTTATGAATATTTTTATGGTGAAATCTAGTGGTAGGCTCAAATGCGTTTTCCCTGCCTATTTTAGCATTAAAATCGCTTAGTACAAATTTGATGTCCTGGCTCGGGCTACGGCCATATACATTTTCTAGGCTGTTGTCGAACTCGTCTTTGTCCTCATCGCTTTTCTCTTCAGTCAGAGCATGGGCACATATGAGTGTTGTGTGAAAAAACTTTGTTTTGACTCTTATGGTGGCTATTCGTGCACATACCGGGTTGAACCGTGTTGCAATCATTTTCCAACCACAAATCCACATCCAATCTCGTGCTTGTCCGCATGGCCACTATCGTAGATGTCACACGCTTTCATGCGCGAGCAGCCTTGTATTCTTCGAGGACTTCCGCCAGTTGGATGGAGGCACCTGACCTATACTGTGTTCTAACATTGCAGGTGCCTATCCTCAAATAATGGTCCTTAAATCGTTTGCGGCGGTCGTCAACATTTAAGGGGGTCCGTTTTATTATTTTCTTACTTCTTTCATTGCAATAGTTCTCCTCCTGCCAGGATTTTATTTCAGCCGCCCATCCTGGGTCGGACGCTGATCAGGGTACCATTCACTCTGAGCCGCCGTGCCTGGGTTTAAGGTTTCGCCTCTCACAGTTAGCCGTGCTCTGACGGGCGTCAAAAACACGTTTCCAGGCGTCACAACGTGGAGGTAATCCGTCCACAGTAGTACCACGAATACGGAGCTCTGTGAGTATACTTGAAGTGTAATTGCCAAGGATCACTCTGGGTTTACCAAGTTAAACCGATCAGTAGCTTTACCTTGCATCACACTCCCAAAGCCCTTTTTACGTACATCTTTAAAAATTGGTTGGTTACTGTTTTTTATTTGGTTACTGTTTTTTATCGCGATATTTGATACAAAGTAAATTTTGCCTTATCTGCAGTTGTCATTGTTAGTAACTACAGATATATTGAGCATCTTACTAATCACCTGGTAAAATATTATAACGATATTTCTATATCTCTACAGGATATGTAAGTAAAACGATCATACAAAACTGTTTGCCAGTAGACTTTTTGCTAAATGTAAGAAGCTCCAATATGTTTTTTTTCCAATTACAACCCATCCACCCATCGTACACATGGTTAAACCTGTCATGCACCGCTACTCACCAACAAAAATAAAATATATTGAAGCTTGCAAAAAGGATACAAGCAATCCGAACATGATATGGGATACATAAACCTTATAAGCAGTATAATATTAACAGGAAAAACCAACTTAATGCTCAAATTATCTTCAATTTCCACTGATGTGGGTTAACAAGAGCAACTCGTATTTCCTGTCAACCTTCCTGCTTCGAAGTGGATCACTTGGCCTACTTCTAACCACCACCGCAAGAATTGACTTAGTTAACGAACAAATTTTCAATGTTCCATCGTCCGTCGTACTAGCTAAACGGATGGCCAAGCAGTCAGCTACTTGAGGGTGGCCAATTATAATGACATTTCTCATTAACATTATTAATTATGAATGACACTTTTGTAAAATGCTTAATAATTGTTATTGTTGTCAAGTAAACCACTTAGCAACACTTCAAGAGAATAATACTGAGAAAAACTCAAGATTGTGTCCTTTTTAAGGGAGACAAAACAAAAAACCCAACCCGGCAACTGACTAATTTGTAGGACGTGGTTGAAAAAAAGGGAAGATGGTCTCTAGACAACAATCAAACATATAAAACAGACAAAAAGGTAACAACAACAGTCACAGTGACAGCATTTACACAAATGGCTTTTGCAGCCTATACATGAAATCCCTGTATGTAGTTTACAAACTCCCCTTGGACATTTAATTCATATACTCATATGCTGCACTTTAGCAGTGGACAAAGTAGAATGTACTCCTCGCGGCTCACAATTGTGTGACATGTCCCACTTATCACAGACCCCAACTACAGGGACCAAGACAATGACTGAAGTGTAAGTGGCACCAAAAACAGCGCCACTATGGCCACTTCCCGGACAACGTGAATGATGACAATGACAACAACAGCGACGAAAAAAGGTCCTGTCTCCTTCACTTAACAAAAAAGTGGAAACAAAAATCAACACCCATGACATGGTTTACACCCACAAGCCTCAGCATGACCTAAGGTGGTACAAGGGAGAGAATATCTCTTCTACTAAATGCGTTACAATAGCTCTACGCCTCCAACTCGACCCAAGCGATTTCGTTGCCGCTGTTGCTATATTTATGTCGACCACGGAGACTAAAAGTGAATAGATTATAAATAAAATAGGAGAATAAATATATAAAATGTCACATTTGCGAACATTTTACATTAAACACTCGCAGCAAGAGGCGTTGTTTCTTTTCATTGACCGGCCCCTACACACACATTGGCAACATCTTGGAGTGGAAGGAGATATAATGAGGGCAGCTAAACAGGAGCGTAGATTTACTTACAACGATGTTTACAACATTAACAAATAATACAGTTCAAGCACTTGAATTTTCTCTAAATTGACGAAGTTACAGTCTCGATTGAAACCGAAAATAGGGATCTCAATGATACATTCTTTGTGCAATGCTTTCAGAATCGGCTTATATGTTTACCCACCTCATAACGGTGCATCAACTCTGGGTAGTGCTGCCAGACACCAACTGCAGAGCATTGTACCGCTAGCACGATTCGTGCGCCGAATAATTAATAATTAAACCTCACAAAAAGTAGTTCAAAGGTGTCAAGTCACGAGGGAGCCAATTCAAAAGTCAATTTCTTGAGATTATTCGTTCACCAAACGTTTGGCTCAACAAAGTGATGTGAAGTGGAAAAATTTGTCCTCACAATGATTTGCAATGGCATGTAGAATAAACCAGTATAGAAATTTTAGTCAGGTAAACTGACTGATAAATACCCTCACCCAATGTATGCTATTGTTAAAGTCTTGACAGGATTTGCCTGTCATTAAATAATAAATAAACTGATCAAATCTAAATATTTCCAATTTTCCGTTTGGAAGTTATGGGAATAAATTTTTAAAAAAAATAGGTAATTTTGTATGGTAGGTACCAGAAGGGATCAGCCGACGTAATCCATATTTATTACTGACTTAATATTTATTATGCGTATGTCCTGCGCAAAATATGACTGATTTCACTGCACTATACCTTTTGTATTTTATAAATTTATTTATAAAATACGTATTCATTTGTATGGGAGGTACAAAAAGGGCCAGCCGCTATAGGTTATATTCAATCCAGAGTCAAATATTCATAAAAGTACATCTTATGAAAAATATGACTGAATTCAGCATACTTACAAAAAAGAGAATGTGTGTGAAGATATAAACGTTTATAACTAGCGAAGATACCAACCAAGGTGTCTCCACTACTCTCTATTGTGAATGGTTATGTAACCAATTTTCTCAGGATATAAAGAAAATTCCAATTATCTTCCACAATATTGGAGCAACATACACAAAATTTACCCCAGACGTAGTCAAGGACCCAGGCTACAGGTCTATCCTATAATTTAATCAAATTCTTTCCCCAGAAATTACATATACGATAGTAAAAAGCTACATGGGGATATGACCATATCCGGGAAACCGGATAGAGTGCATCAATGTCCACCATACCACAGAGGCTCCAGGGGGTGTGGAATACAAAAATATGTCCAGATTTTCCAGGACCGATTTCAGAGCTGGGAAATCCTTGACCAAAAAAGTACATTTTCATATGATGAAATCTGGCCAGGATTATTGGCCATATTTGGGAAACTGGAGGGAGTGCATCAATCCCCATTATACCATAGAGGCTCCAGGGCGTGTGCAATTCAAAAATATGTCCAGATTTTCCAGGACCGATTTCAGAGCTGGGAAATCCTTTACCAAAAAAGTACATTTTCATATGATGAAATCTGGCCAGGATGATTGGCCATATTTGGATAACTGGAGGGAGTGCATCAATCCCCATTATACCATAGAGGCTCCAGGCTGTGTGCAATTCAAAAATATGTCCAGATTTTCCAGGACCGATTTCAGAGCTGGGAAATCCTTTACTAAAAAGTACATTTTCATATGATGAAATCTGGCCAGGATGATTGGCCATATTTGGATAACTGGAGGGAGTGCATTAATCCCTATCATACCATAGAGGCTCCAGGGCGTGTGCAATTCAAAAATATGTCCAGATTTTTCAGGACCGATTTCAGAGCTGGGAAATCCTTGACCAAAAAAGTACATTTTCATATGATGAAATCTGGCCAGGATGATTGGCCATATTTGGAAAACTGGAGGGAGTGCATCAATCCCCATTATACCATAGAGGCTCCAGGTTGTGTGCAATTCACAAATATATCCAGTTTTTTCAGGACCGATTTCAGAGCTGGGAAATCCTTTACCAAATAAGTACATTTTCATATGATGAAATCTGGCCAGGATGATTGGCCATATTTGGATAACTGGAGGGAGTGCATTAATCCCTATCATACCATAGAGGCTCCAGGGCGTGTGCAATTCAAAAATATGTCCAGATTTTTCAGGACCGATTTCAGAGCTGGGAAATCCTTTACCAAAAAAGTACATTTTCATATGATGAAATCTGGCCAGGATGATTGGCCATATTTGGAAAACTGGAGGGAGTGCATCAATCCCCATTATACCATAGAGGCTCCAAGGCGTGTGCAATACAAAAATATGTCCAGATTTTCCAGGACCGATTTCAGAGCTGGGAAATCCGTGACCAAAAAATAAATTTTCATATGATGAAATCTGGCCAGATGATTGGCCATATTTGGAAAACTGGAGGGAGTGCATCAATCCCCATTATACCATAGAGGCTCCAGGTTGTGTGCAATTCACAAATATATCCAGTTTTTTCAGGACCGATTTCAGAGCTGGGAAATCCTTTACCAAAAAAGTATATTTTCATATGATGAAATCTGGCCAGGATGATTGGCCATATTTGGAAAACTGGAGGGAGTGCATCAATCCCCATTATACCATAGAGGCTCCAGGGCGTGTGCAATACAAAAATATGTCCAGATTTTCCATGACCGATTTCAGAGCTGGGAAATCCGTGACCAAAAAATAAATTTTCATATGATGAAATCTGGCCAGGATGATTGGCCATATTTGGATAACTGGAGGGAGTGTATCAATCCCCATTATACCATAGAGGCTCCAGGTTATGTGCAATTAAAAAATATGTCCAGATTTTCCAGGACCGATTTCAGAGCTGGGAAATCCTTTACTAAAAAGTACATTTTCATATGATGAAATCTGGCCAGGATGATTGGCCATATTTGGATAACTGGAGGGAGTGCATCAATCCCCATTATACCATAGAGGCTCCAGGGCGTGTGCAATTCAAAAATATGTCCAGTTTTTCCAGGACCGATTTCAGAGCTGGGAAATCCTTTACTAAAAAGTACATTTTCATATGATGAAATCTGGCCAGGATTATTGGCCATATTTGGGAAACTGGAGGGAGTGCATCAATCCCCATTATACCATAGAGGCTCCAGGGCGTGTGCAATTCAAAAATATGTCCAGATTTTCCAGGACCGATTTCAGAGCTGGGAAATCCTTTACCAAAAAAGTAAATTTTCATATGATGAAATCTGGCCAGGATGATTGGCCATATTTGGATAACTGGAGGGAGTGCATCAATCCCCATTATACCATAGAGGCTCCAGGCTGTGTGCAATTCAAAAATATGTCCAGATTTTCCAGGACCGATTTCAGAGCTGGGAAATTCCTTTACCAAAAAAGTACATTTTCATATGATGAAATCTGGCCAGGATGATTGGCCATATTTGGATAACTGGAGGGAGTGCATTAATCCCTATCATACCATAGAGGCTCCAGGGCGTGTGCAATTCAAAAATATGTCCAGATTTTCCAGGACCGATTTCAGAGCTGGGAAATCCTTTACCAAAAAAAGTACATTTTCATATGATGAAATCTGGCCAGGATGATTGGCCATATTTGGAAAACTGGAGAGAGTGCATCAATCCCCATTATACCATAGAGGCTCCAGGGCGTGTGCAATTCAAAAATATGTCCAGATTTTCCAGGACCGATTTCAGAGCTGGGAAATCCTTTACTAAAAAGTACATTTTCATATGATGAAATCTGGCCAGGATGATTGGCCATATTTGGATAACTGGAGGGAGTGCATTAATCCCTATCATACCATAGAGGCTCCAGGGCGTGTGCAATTCAAAAATATGTCCAGATTTTTCAGGACCGATTTCAGAGCTGGGAAATCCTTGACCAAAAAAGTACATTTTCATATGATGAAATCTGGCCAGGATGATTGGCCATATTTGGAAAACTGGAGGGAGTGCATCAATCCCCATTATACCATAGAGGCTCCAGGTTGTGTGCAATTCACAAATATATCCAGTTTTTTCAGGACCGATTTCAGAGCTGGGAAATCCTTTACCAAATAAGTACATTTTCATATGATGAAATCTGGCCAGGATGATTGGCCATATTTGGATAACTGGAGGGAGTGCATTAATCCCTATCATACCATAGAGGCTCCAGGGCGTGTGCAATTCAAAAATATGTCCAGATTTTTCAGGACCGATTTCAGAGCTGGGAAATCCTTTACCAAAAAAGTACATTTTCATATGATGAAATCTGGCCAGGATGATTGGCCATATTTGGAAAACTGGAGGGAGTGCATCAATCCCCATTATACCATAGAGGCTCCAAGGCGTGTGCAATACAAAAATATGTCCAGATTTTCCAGGACCGATTTCAGAGCTGGGAAATCCGTGACCAAAAAATAAATTTTCATATGATGAAATCTGGCCAGATGATTGGCCATATTTGGAAAACTGGAGGGAGTGCATCAATCCCCATTATACCATAGAGGCTCCAGGTTGTGTGCAATTCACAAATATATCCAGTTTTTTCAGGACCGATTTCAGAGCTGGGAAATCCTTTACCAAAAAAGTATATTTTCATATGATGAAATCTGGCCAGGATGATTGGCCATATTTGGAAAACTGGAGGGAGTGCATCAATCCCCATTATACCATAGAGGCTCCAGGGCGTGTGCAATACAAAAATATGTCCAGATTTTCCATGACCGATTTCAGAGCTGGGAAATCCGTGACCAAAAAATAAATTTTCATATGATGAAATCTGGCCAGGATGATTGGCCATATTTGGATAACTGGAGGGAGTGTATCAATCCCCATTATACCATAGAGGCTCCAGGTTATGTGCAATTAAAAAATATGTCCAGATTTTCCAGGACCGATTTCAGAGCTGGGAAATCCTTTACTAAAAAGTACATTTTCATATGATGAAATCTGGCCAGGATGATTGGCCATATTTGGATAACTGGAGGGAGTGCATCAATCCCCATTATACCATAGAGGCTCCAGGGCGTGTGCAATTCAAAAATATGTCCAGTTTTTCCAGGACCGATTTCAGAGCTGGGAAATCCTTTACTAAAAAGTACATTTTCATATGATGAAATCTGGCCAGGATTATTGGCCATATTTGGGAAACTGGAGGGAGTGCATCAATCCCCATTATACCATAGAGGCTCCAGGGCGTGTGCAATTCAAAAATATGTCCAGATTTTCCAGGACCGATTTCAGAGCTGGGAAATCCTTTACCAAAAAAGTAAATTTTCATATGATGAAATCTGGCCAGGATGATTGGCCATATTTGGATAACTGGAGGGAGTGCATCAATCCCCATTATACCATAGAGGCTCCAGGCTGTGTGCAATTCAAAAATATGTCCAGATTTTCCAGGACCGATTTCAGAGCTGGGAAATCCGTGACCAAAAAATAAATTTTCATATGATGAAATCTGGCCAGATGATTGGCCATATTTGGAAAACTGGAGGGAGTGCATCAATCCCCATTATACCATAGAGGCTCCAGGTTGTGTGCAATTCACAAATATATCCAGTTTTTTCAGGACCGATTTCAGAGCTGGGAAATCCTTTACCAAAAAAGTATATTTTCATATGATGAAATCTGGCCAGGATGATTGGCCATATTTGGAAAACTGGAGGGAGTGCATCAATCCCCATTATACCATAGAGGCTCCAGGGCGTGTGCAATACAAAAATATGTCCAGATTTTCCATGACCGATTTCAGAGCTGGGAAATCCGTGACCAAAAAATAAATTTTCATATGATGAAATCTGGCCAGGATGATTGGCCATATTTGGATAACTGGAGGGAGTGTATCAATCCCCATTATACCATAGAGGCTCCAGGTTATGTGCAATTAAAAAATATGTCCAGATTTTCCAGGACCGATTTCAGAGCTGGGAAATCCTTTACTAAAAAGTACATTTTCATATGATGAAATCTGGCCAGGATGATTGGCCATATTTGGATAACTGGAGGGAGTGCATCAATCCCCATTATACCATAGAGGCTCCAGGGCGTGTGCAATTCAAAAATATGTCCAGTTTTTCCAGGACCGATTTCAGAGCTGGGAAATCCTTTACCACAAAGTACAATTTCATATGATGAAGTCTGGCCAGGATGATTGGCCATAATTGGAAAACTGGAGGGAGTGCATCAATCCCCATTATACCATATAGGCTCCAGGGGGTGTGCAATTCAAAAATATGTCCAGTTTTTCCAGGACCGATTTCAGAGCTGGGAAATCCTTTACCAAAAAGTACAATTTCATATGATGAAGTCTGGCCAGGATGATTGGCCATAATTGGAAAACTGGAGGGAGTGCATCAATCCCCATTATACCATAGAGGCTCGAGGGGGTGTGCAATTCAAAAATATGTCCAGTTTTTCCAGGACCGATTTCAGAGCTGGGAAATCCTTTACCAAAAAGTACAATTTCATATGATGAAGTCTGGCCAGGATGATTGGCCATAATTGGAAAACTGAAGGGAGTGCATCAATCCCCATTATACAATAGAGGCTCCAGGGGGTGTGCAATATAAAACTATGTCCAGTTTTTCCAGGACCGATTTCAGAGCTGGGAAATCCTTTGTATGCACTTAAAAACTTTTTAATTTTTTTAACTAAAATTGTGGACTAGAATAAATAGTATTAAAAGAATAATAAATAATTTATCGTCACTAATTAATGAAACAACTATAAAAAAAAATTTACTTATTAAAAAAATAAATAAAAAATAATTATTAACCAATAAAAGAAAGACTTTTCCGCGGATTTGAACCCTCGACCAAGGACAATACGCACCTCATCGCTATGAGTCCGGCTACTCTCTAGTTGCGCTTACAAGGTACTTTAGACATATTTGTTTGCAATTTCATTGGAGATTTTATAGAACATGTGATACAGATAACCTTGACTATTTACTGTTGCATATAAAATATCAAAATTTTGTGTGTGTGAGTGTTGTGACAAAGAGCATAAAAGGAGGCTGCTAACATCGCTTTTAATATGGTTTTATTGTTACGAGTGAATGAATATTTTTTCCATCAATACTCCTACTCTTTGTTAGTCTCTTATGAACATCGCGATTATAAGAATTGTAGTTTCGTACTTTTATAGCAAAATATATATTCTGTTGAGTTGTCTTTTGTTTTTATAAAAATATCCAAGCAGGATTCGAACCGCGTACCTTCGTCATCAACGTCGTCCTACTTAACACTTGCACCAGCCACGTATATTTATTGCGCATGGTAGAAGTGAGAATGATCGTAAATTGCAATTTCTTTGTTTAAATTTGCATTTTCTTCATTTTGTCACCATGCTGAACATCATCTCCGTACATGTGTGTGTAATAACAAATAGTCGGTTATTTGGTTCTTTTTTAATCACCATGTAAGCCTCTATGGAGCCTCTATGGAGCCCCCCTGGAGCCTCTATGGTATAATGGGGATTGATGCACTCCCTCCAGTTTTCCAATTATGGCCAATCATCCTGGCCAGACTTCATCATATGAAAATGTACTTTTTAGTAAAGGATTTCCCAGCTCTGAAATCGGTCCTGGAAAAACTGGACATATTTTTGAATTGCACACCCCCTGGAGCCTCTATGGTATAATGGGGATTGATGCACTCCCTCCAGTTTTCCATATATGGCCAGTCATCCTGGCCAGATTTCATCATATTAAAATGTACTTTTTTGGTGAAGGAATTTCCAGCTCTGAAATCGGTCCTGGAAAAACTGGACATATTTTTGAATTGCACACCCCCTGGAGCCTCTATGGTATAATGGGGATTGATGCACTCCCTCCAGTTTTCCAAATATGGCCAGTCATCCTGGCCAGATTTCATCATATTAAAATGTACTTTTTTGGTGAAGGAATTTCCAGCTCTGAAATCGGTCCTGGAAAAACTGGACATATTTTTGAATTGCACACCCCCTGGAGCCTCTATGGTATAATGGGGATTGATGCACTCCCTCCAGTTTTCCAATTATGGCCAATCATCCTGGCCAGACTTCATCATATGAAAATGTACTTTTTAGTAAAGGATTTCCCAGCTCTGAAATCGGTCCTGGAAAATCTGGACATATTTTTGTATTGCACACGCCCTGGAGCCTCTATGGTATGATAGGGATTGATGCACTCCCTCCAGTTATCCAAATATGGCCAATCATCCTGGCCAGATTTCATCATATGAAAATGTACTTTTTTGGTAAAGGATTTCCCAGCTCTGAAATCGGTCCTGGAATATCTGGACATATTTTTGAATTGCACACGCCCTGGAGCCTCTATGGTATAATGGGGATTGATGCACTCCCTCCAGTTTTCCAAATATGGCCAATCATCCTGGCCAGATTTCATCATATGAAAATGTACTTTTTTGGTAAAGGATTTCCCAGCTCTGAAATCGGTCCTGGAAAAACTGGATATATTTTTGTATTGCACACCCCCTGGAGCCTCTATGGTATAATGGGGATTGATGCACTCCCTCCAATTTCCCAATTATGGCCAATCATCCTGGCCAGATTTCATCATATGAAAATGTACTTTTTTGGTAAAGGATTTCCCAGCTCTGAAATCGGTCCTGGAAAAACTGGACATATTTTTGAATTGCACACCCCCTGGAGCCTCTATGGTATAATGGGGATTGATGCACTCCCTCCAGTTTTCCAATTATGGCCAATCATCCTGGCCAGACTTCATCATATGAAAATGTACTTTTTAGTAAAGGATTTCCCAGCTCTGAAATCGGTCCTGGAAAAACTGGACATATTTTTGAATTGCACACCCCCTGGAGCCTCTATGGTATAATGGGGATTGATGCACTCCCTCCAGTTTTCCATATATGGCCAGTCATCCTGGCCAGATTTCATCATATTAAAATGTACTTTTTTGGTGAAGGAATTTCCAGCTCTGAAATCGGTCCTGGAAAAACTGGACATATTTTTGAATTGCACACCCCCTGGAGCCTCTATGGTATAATGGGGATTGATGCACTCCCTCCAGTTTTCCAAATATGGCCAGTCATCCTGGCCAGATTTCATCATATTAAAATGTACTTTTTTGGTGAAGGAATTTCCAGCTCTGAAATCGGTCCTGGAAAAACTGGACATATTTTTGAATTGCACACCCCCTGGAGCCTCTATGGTATAATGGGGATTGATGCACTCCCTCCAGTTTTCCAATTATGGCCAATCATCCTGGCCAGACTTCATCATATGAAAATGTACTTTTTAGTAAAGGATTTCCCAGCTCTGAAATCGGTCCTGGAAAATCTGGACATATTTTTGTATTGCACACGCCCTGGAGCCTCTATGGTATGATAGGGATTGATGCACTCCCTCCAGTTATCCAAATATGGCCAATCATCCTGGCCAGATTTCATCATATGAAAATGTACTTTTTTGGTAAAGGATTTCCCAGCTCTGAAATCGGTCCTGGAATATCTGGACATATTTTTGAATTGCACACGCCCTGGAGCCTCTATGGTATAATGGGGATTGATGCACTCCCTCCAGTTTCCCAAATATGGCCAATAATCCTGGCCAGATTTCATCATATGAAAATGTACTTTTTAGTAAAGGATTTCCCAGCTCTGAAATCGGTCCTGGAAAATCTGGACATATTTTTGTATTGCACACGCCCTGGAGCCTCTATGGTATAATGGGGATTGATGCACTCCCTCCAGTTTTCCAAATATGGCCAGTCATCCTGGCCAGATTTCATCATATTAAAATGTACTTTTTTGGTGAAGGAATTTCCAGCTCTGAAATCGGTCCTGGAAAAACTGGACATATTTTTGAATTGCACACCCCCTGGAGCCTCTATGGTATAATGGGGATTGATGCACTCCCTCCAGTTTTCCAATTATGGCCAATCATCCTGGCCAGACTTCATCATATGAAAATGTACTTTTTTGGTAAAGGATTTCCCAGCTCTGAAATCGGTCCTGGAAAAACTGGACATAGTTTTGAATTGCACACCCCCTGGAGCCTCTATGGTATAATGGGGATTGATGCACTCCCTCCAGTTTTCCAATTATGGCCAATCATCCTGGCCAGACTTCATCATATGAAATTGTACTTTTTGGTAAAGGATTTCCCAGCTCTGAAATCGGTCCTGGAAAAACTGGACATATTTTTGAATTGCACACCCCCTCGAGCCTCTATGGTATAATGGGGATTGATGCACTCCCTCCAGTTTTCCAATTATGGCCAATCATCCTGGCCAGACTTCATCATATGAAATTGTACTTTTTGGTAAAGGATTTCCCAGCTCTGAAATCGGTCCTGAAAAAACTGGACATATTTTTGAATTGCACACCCCCTGGAGCCTCTATGGTATAATGGGGATTGATGCACTCCCTCCAGTTTTCCAATTATGGCCAATCATCCTGGCCAGACTTCATCATATGAAATTGTACTTTTTGGTAAAGGATTTCCCAGCTCTGAAATCGGTCCTGGAGAAACTGGACATATTTTTGAATTGCACACACCCTGGGGCCTCTATGGTATAATGGGGATTGATGCACTCCCTCCAGTTTTCCAATTATGGCCAATCATCCTGGCCAGACTTCATCATATGAAAATGTACTTTTTTGGTAAAGGATTTCCCAGCTCTGAAATCGGTCCTGGAAAAACTGGACATATTTTTGTATTGCACACCCCCTGGAGCCTCTATGGTATAATGGGGATTGATGCACTCCCTCCGGTTTCCCAATTATGGCCAATCATCCTGGCCAGATTTCATCATATGAAAATGTACTTTTTTGGTAAAGGATTTCCCAGCTCTGAAATCGGTCCTGGAAAAACTGGACATATTTTTGTATTGCACACCCCCTGGAGGCTCTGTGGTATGGTGGACATTGATGCACTCTCTCCGGTTTCCCGGAAATGGTCATATCCCCATGTAGCTTTTTACTATCGTATATGTAATTTCTGGGGTAATGATTTGATGAAATTATAGGATAGAACTGTAGCCTGGGTCCTTGACTACTTCTGGAGTAAATTTTGTGTATGTTGCTCCAATATTTTCGAAGATAATTGGAATTTTCTTTATATCCTGAGAAAATTGGTTACATAACCATTCACAATAGAGAGTAGTGGAGACACCTTGGTTGGTATCTTCGCTAGTTATAAACGTTTATATCTTCACACACATAAAAAGAGATGCATTTTAACTATGAGGGTCAATTCGGTTATTAGTATGCAAGTTTTGATTTTCAGAGGGTTTTTCTGTTATTAAAGGGTTACTAAGCTGGCCAAATTGAAATCTCCTCCAGTTGCTTATTAAAAAGCTATTGAAGAAATATAAATTATCCAAAAATAGGTTATTTTGTATGGTAGTTAGCAGAAGAGGTGGGGCTATTCAGCCCATTTACAATCCCATTACATCATATTGGAAAATATTAATACTGGTAAATTTCCATGCCGATCAGTTAAGGTTTACTCGAGTTATACTGCTCACTAGCCATCCAGCCAGCCAGACAGGCGGACATAGCTCAATCATCTTAAAAAGTCTTGAAACGAATTTTCCCTTAAGAAACTTCGTCTCATTCAATGCGTTAGACTTTTTCTCGTATCAATTGATATACATATACCCTCATTCCTAAGGGTGATGGTATAGTAAAATTCCTAAAAAACGCCGATAAACGTGTCTTCTTTTTTTGTCTCCTCTATCAAAATTTTTAGGTCGGACCTTGTAATTTTGAAAAAAAAAATTGACGAATTCATAAATTTCATGAAAAAGAAGTGAGAAAGTTTCAGTCGGGTAAACCGACTTACATGTACCCTTACCCTTAGTAAAAACATAAAATTTGCTTAACAAAATACCGTGGGTGTAATGGTACATTTGTATGGGAGGTACCAGAAGGGGCGTGGCTGGACTTCCAACTTCTCCTCCGAAAGTTTATCCTGTTATGGCTTAACAAAATACAGAATTCGGGCACGATCGTTTCGGGAGTATTTATATTACTTCTCGCTTTCTAAATTGGACGGAATGGTACATTTGTATGGGAGGTACCAGAAGGGGCGTGGCTCGACTTCCAATTCTTCTCCAAAACATGTTATAGCTAAAACCTGTTATAGCTAACAAAATACTGAATTTGGGTAAGATCGCGTTGGGTGTATTGATATTATTTCACCATCTCTACAGTGGGCGAGATGGTACATTTGTATGGGAGGTACCAGAAGGGGCGTGGCTGGACTTCCAATTTCTCCACCGAAAGTTTATCCTGTTATGGCTTAACAAAATACAGAATTCGGGCACGATCGTTTCGGGAGTATTTATATTACTTCTCGCTTTCTAAAGTGGGCAAAAAGGTACATTTGTATAGGAGGTACCAGAAGGGGAGTAACCTATGCCTATGCAAAACAATTAGTGACGTTTTTCGAAAGTTATCGTTCTTATTCGTAATTTATCTGATGTAGTTTTCATTGTCATTGGAGGTTTTGTAATGAACTTAAAGTTGTTAACGTTTCCTATTTTGCCTTTAATAGTTTTTGAAGATGTATTTTCCTTGTGTGGCGCGCAGCATCTAGTAACATACTTACCTTACTTAATTTCCCTTTACACCCCATGAATGAGGTATGGAATAGCTTCTCCTATTGTTGTGAATTAACACGCTTTCTATTTTTAGATTCACAACTAACGGCACCTACTTGTTTATCGACGAATGCGAATGTCACTCTGGTAGTCGCTTGTTCTAACCACTATGCCACGGCCGGTCCCGGTCTAGTAACATAGCCTACAAAACATTTTCTAGATGAAAACAAAAGGAATAGGAATAGGATAGGAAACAAAAGTTTGGGTTGAAGTCTAAGAGGGGCCAGCGTGTTTCCATGACATGAACCTTATTAAAAATGTATGGGGTATAATTGTTCATAAAATGTACTCAAACAACAGGCAATACAATAGTTTTGCAGAGCTAAAATCGGCAGCAATAGCAGCTCGGGACTCCTTAGCAAGTCCAACCGCAAAAACCCTGATAAATAGTATGACCGAAAGAAATTGTTGAATTTATTAAAAATAAGAGAAGTCATATGCATTATTACAAAGTGTTTTTTATTTTAAACTAGCTGGCCCGGCAGACTTCGTCCCGCCTCCAAATTATTTTAAAAGATTTTGAGTGCAGTTGAAATCTAATAACGATTGGTTTATTACTTGGTCTCTAAAATATTTAAATTAAAAGGGTGAGTTTTTCCCGGACATATTCAGTTTTATATATATTCAGCAGTGTCGTCCAGGATATGATAAAAACTTACTTATTGATAGGCATGTATTCTAAAACCACATTTTTAGGTCAATTGGTTGACTTATAACTTTTTGTATTGGTGTACTGGGTGATTGATACTTTAGGTGTTTGGTCTGAGCCATGATAGTACCTTGCCCCTTTTTATTCCAAGGAGTTCCAGTTCCCAAAAATGCCTTCATTTGGCTCAACAACCCTATTAACCGTTTGGTCTGGGTGAGAGCAACAGTTGTTACCATTTTCGTGTTTGTCCCCTAAATTCGAAATGCGAAAAACCACTTTGTGAAGCTCTCTAATTCTATAGGAAGTGCACAAACATAAATGTTCGCTATTCAACCTAAAGCCATTTTGCGGACTGGGTGACCATCTACAACCCATCCCTAACTTTCACAGAAATTTTGGGACAAATGGAATCAACATACATTCAAAAAAATCATATATTTTAAGTTTAAGTAAAATCGGACAATGGATATTCAAAATATTCTCATGCCAAAAAAATCATATATTTTAAGTTTGAGTAAAATCGGACAATCGATATAAATTTTTTAAATAATTCAACCCCAGCCAAGTCAACTGCGGGTCCATATATATCAAAAAAATTCTCATATTAAAACAAATATACATTCAAAATTTCAGTCAAATTGTTTAATTCGTTAAAATTTTCATTATAATTCCACCATAGCGACAGCTACCGGGTCAATTTATACAAAAAAAATTTTCTCAATGTTCCACAAACATAAATACTAAATTTCAGTTAAATTGGTACATGCTTTCAAATTTTCGATATAAATCCACCCTAGCGCCATCTACCGGGTCCATTTGTACATACAATTTTTTCTGATGATCAAACAAACATAGATTCTGAATTTCAGTTAAATTGGCCCATTCGTTAAAATTTTGATTGTAAACCGATCCCAGCGCCACCTACCGGGACCATTTGTACATAAAATGTTTTCTCATGATCAAACGAATATCCATTCTAAATTTCAGTTGAATTGGTACATGCATTCAAATTTTCGATATAAATCCACCCTAGCGCCACCTGGATTTGATTTTTTTCAACACAAACAATCTACGGAAAATTTCGAATCGAATAAAAAAAATCAGCCAAATCGCTCCAGCCGTTCTCAAGTGATGGTATGACATACGTGGACCATTTCATTTATATATATATAGATATTTTAAAAAATACAATGCCGCAGGAGTACTATACATAAGTCAAATTAAAAATTCTGTAACACTTTATGACCAGTTTGGAGTCTTATATCCCCTTTATCAAAAGCAGATCAGTTAATTTTAGACAATTGACACCATGATATCAAATCAGTACGGTACGTACACTTTTATGATGAATTAACTTTGGCAATTCTTTGCGAATTGTTTTAAAAGCCTCTGTACTCGAACTAAGACACACATCAAGGTTTTTCCTATGATGGCCGATAACCTATTATAGCCTGTCTGTTTTGGTACGCCGAGATATAAAAACTAAATGTCGTAGTAATAATTTTGCGAGAGTCCATTTTGAATGAAATCATTAGCTGAAACTGATAATTGTACACCCAACATATCGCCTGGACCTTGTTCCACAACAAAACCAAATTCGAGTGTATTACATAAAAATACACCCTTTCGGTCACTACCACCCTGACAAGCGATTTAATTTTACAACACCAACTCGTAGTTATGCTCTGAGATGTGATTATTCATAAAATGGAATAAAATGTTCTCGCCTGCCATTAAATAATAAACCAGCGAATAAATATGAATGGTCATTTGTATGTAAGGCAATGGAAAGCTGTCATTGTCACATTACAAACGACCCCACCAGACGACTCTTCTCAAACCATTGAATCCACCCACAAAATGTTTCTATCTCTGTTGTTTGTCATGCTTATTACAAATGTGACAAGAGGACCATAACAAAGTGCTGTCATAAATTAAAGAATCCTTAACAGGAAACTGACATTAGTTCAGGTCGAAAGATTTAATGATGATCTGGACCTACTCAAGATAGGAAAATGTCACCACTCAAGCAGGGGGTATAAGTAATTATGAATTATTGATTAGGCGTTCAAGATGGTTTACTAACAGAATATCAATAGTTTGAAATTAGGCATATACCCATTACATGTAGCATATTTTAATAATACAAAAAACTTGTATCACAATCATTCAAACTGATTATGAATTTTCTGGCACGATTTTACAGTTTCAGCTAATCAATTTTAAAAAGCTCAACGAGTTTTAAAAGTCCTTCCTGACTCATATATGTAGTACATATTGGTTTTTTTCTAAAGCAGTATTAATTAAAGCAACATTAATTAATATCATAATTAACATTTGTAATGAATGCATCTGTGTGCCTTTTCAAACCAACAAGAAATAAGAATTGTCTTTTCATACCATCACCCTTAGGGATGAGGGTATATATCATTTGATACGACCCAAAAGTGTAACACATAAAAGAAGTCACTTTAGACCCTAGGTTTCTTTGAACCAAATTCGATTTATGACTTTTTAAGCCGTTTGAGCCATGTCCGTCTGTCTGTCTGGATGTCCGGCTGGTTCGCACGATAACTTTCGAAAGACCCAATCAAATGTTTTGAAATTTTACACGAGTTATTATTTTTCCAAAACTACTTACGGTATTGCAAATGGGCTACATGGCCCGCCCCTTCTGGTACCTCCCATACAAATACATCATTCCGCCCACTTTAGAAATCGTGTAATAATATCAATATACCCAACGGAATCGTAACCAAATTTTGTAATTAGTGCAGCTATAACAGGATAAAGTTTTGAAAAAAATTGGAAGTCAATCCACGCCCCTTCTGGTACCTCCCTTACAAATGTACCTTTCCTCCCACTTCAGAGATGGAGTAATAACATCAATAAATCCAACGCGATCGATCGTACCCAAATTCTTTACTTAGAACAGCAATAGCAGGATACAGTTTTTGAGAAAAAACTGAAAGTCTAGCTACGCCCCATCTGGTACCTCCCATATAAATCTGGTACCGCCCACTTTAGAAATCCATTGAAATTATTAGCGCGACCATGCCCAAATTCTGTATTTAGTAAAGTTCAAGCAGGATAAACTTTTGGAGAAAAAATCAGGAAGTCTAGACACGCCCCTTCTGGTACCTCCCATACAAATGTACCACTCCGCCCACTTTAGAGATGGAGTAATAATATCAATAAACCCAACGCGATCGTACCCAAATTCTGTATTTAGTAAAGCTATAACAGAGTAAAGTTTTGGAGAAGAAAATTGGAAGTCTGACCACGCCCCATCTGGTACCTCCCATACCCATCTTGTACCGCCCACTTTAGAAATCAGTTAATATTATTAATAGACCTAACGCGATCGTGCCCAAATGCTATATTTTGTGAAGCTATTACAGGACAAAGTTTTGGAGAAAAAACTGGAAGTCTAGCCGCGCCCCTTCTTGTACCTCCCATACCCATCTTGTACCGCCTACTTTAGAAATCAATTAATATTATTAATAGAACTAACGCGATCGCGCCCAAATTCTATATTTTGTGAAGCTATTACAGGACAAAGTTTTGGAGAAAAACACTGGAAGTCTTGTCGCACCCCTTCTTGTACCTCCCAGACATATGTACCACTCCGCCCACTTGTGAAATTGAGTAATAATATTAATATAATAGAAAATTTTATGTTTTACTGAGGGTGAGGGTAATTGTAAGTCGGGTTGTCCGACTGAATTTTATTACTGGTTTTGTTTTTAAAAACTTCAAAAGCATGTATTACAAATATTCAAAAAACTAAAAATACAAAAAATATTAAAATTTTCAAGTACGGAATCCATCTTTAACGTTAACTTTGCTATCCTAAACTTCTTCTCAATTTACTGGTTGCATCCGCCTAAATATCTTGTCGTTTGTTGGCAAACAAACATAAACCTCAAATGTCCTTGTACTGGGCACCATCCCACACCATTTTTTTCCATCCCCCTCGTTTTATGGTGTCCTCTCAAGTGTATTGTATTATAAACAACTCAGACCAACGACCAAATGCGTAATAATAACAAATTACACTGCCATTAGGAATCTTGAAATTGAACCATTTATAATCCACTGCGAGCTGCTCTATATATTTCTCTCTCTCTCACACACAAACACAAATTTAAGAGCAGCAGTCATAAGACAAAATAGCCGTAACATCTTAATAACCGTGAAGTGAGTGGAACCTATGTCCGTTTTTACATTCATATCCTCTAGAATCAATGTCTTTTAGTAAGGCTAATATTTCAAGTGTCCGCACCCCACACTCTTGTGTACTTTGATGTTCCGTCAGTTTTAGAATAATAATATTAAAAAATTCTGTAGCCTCAAATGAAGTACTAAACAAACACATTAAAATAAGTAAATATGACACGACATCGACTACGTCTCCGGTTCCGGTTCACACGCAGACAGCGGCTGCAAAAATTTTCCTGTATAAAGATGGCTTTAAATTAAAATAATATATAATGGCACGCACTGGAAACGTTCAAAGAGACAAATCTTATTTCTCAAACACTCTTGGGCCTTCATTCGACTCAGGGATGTGTACAGAAAATTTGTTGTTGTTTACAAACATTACTGATGCCATTGTTGTGTCCTGAAGTATTGTATGAGGGTGGATTATCAAGTTGTTGACTTAATTTTACATGTATTCTCGTTCTTAACCTGGTAACTTTTTGTGTTTTAGTTGGCCAAGTACTTGAAAGTAAAGCTTAATCAAACAAAAACAATGATGCCAAAACTTGCGCTAATTCGGCTAATTCCAAGGTAGAAATAAAAAGAAGAAAGTATTAAAAAAATTAAAATACATATTTCGCCTTTTGTCACAGGTATGACAACACTATGTGACTGTTGTAGGTCTGGTCGAGTTCAACATGACCCTGTATACCAAAGTTTCCTTACACCCTCAAAATCTTGACTTACGATTCTTTCCTCAGTTATGAGCTTATAACTCAGTCAATTCTTTACCAAGTTTTGATTTCTCAACGGTTTTGGAAAGAAAAGTCTTAGATCTTTCCAACGATATACACATTTATACAGATTACTTATCTGTCTATTTATGCGTCGATATCGCAAACTTCTGCAATTTTTTTCACTATTCTTTAAGTTTGAAGAAATTTTTAGCTACAATTATATTAAGACACCCTTGTTATTATTATATTTGCAATAAAACAAAAATGTTAGGATATAAAATTTCACTGCAGAGAAGTATATCATCTAGTGATTTATAAGGCTTGTCAAGTTTTTGTTGCCAATAATTTAGCCACAGGCTTAATTCTGCCATTAAGGCTCTTGAACTTCATCATTGTACCTAATACAAAATAAATAAGTCGTTCTGTTCAATAAACTATGGCAACAAACGTCTAATTAAATTCTATAGCCAAAGGCCATAAAAATGACACCAATATCGAGCTATAAGATAATTTTAAATGATTTCCTAAAAAGGCAAACACGACTTCTAGACATACTATAGAAGTTTCACCGTTAGAATTTAGAGACTTCTGTCCGCTCCATGGATTTCCATGCCATTTCTCGGCAAAACACTAACCAACCCCATGTGCGGAGTGAATGGAACCTGTGCATAATTATTGGTGGAATATAAAGCATTTAAATAATGTAAATTTTTCATTATTCCCCCGTGTATATTCGTACATCGCGGTAGATAACGTAGAACAACAGAAACAGACCGCATATGGATTTCAAATCGCTTTCCCTTCCCACTCATCTACAATGTCAGGGCTACAGGACTACGTGTCGTGATTGAAATGTTTAAGATGGATGTGCGTGTGTGTGTGCGTAGTTGTTGCTCTTTCTGCTTTGAGAATTTACGGAAGTGTACGAGCGTAGCCGTTAAAAAGTTAACAAACCAAGTTAGATGAATTCAAAAATTGTTAGTGTGGCAAGAGGTGGTGGTTGGCGGTACACAAATGATTGCGGAACTTAATAAGCAATACCGTAAACTTTTCGCTGCATGTAATTGCCGTTGGAGACAGGTGGTATGAGTATCCGTTAGGCGGATGGGATAGAAATTTACGCAGAGACATTTTGGTGGTGGTTTATGGATTTTAGAAAATGTGTTATGTTACAAATTTGTGTTCTTTTCAGTGTATTTGTTTTGTAACATTACCCGCCTAAAATTGGAACTAGCTCAGAACCTATATCATTGTGAGTTCCTAAGTAAACAGAACTAGTTTCGATTCAATTTACCTTAAATGGCTTGTAACTGGTGAATTTAACATGGTCTTGTCATTGGGGGAAATATACTAATTTCCCTCTGCACTACCCTGTACTAGCTACTGCTATAGTTCTGACAAACCAACTAGGTAACTGGTACAGTGGTTCTAACTATTTCACTAGTTCTTAAATATTGACTACGGACATATTTCGTTGGGACTGTTTCCTTTAAATAAGTTAACAATTTAAAAAACACGCTCTCATCTTGCTCCGCTTTTATTACATCATTTCCTACTGCCACAAATTTTATTTTTATTTTTCACAATTCTTTTTAAATTTCATTTGCTGTCCATTATTATCGGAGCACATTAGTCAGATCTGTGAAAAATTTGGCCTTAATATGAAGGAGACTTCCATAGGGCATAAAACATTGTACTAAGGGGGTTTTTGGGGTCGCTGATTTCGAATCTGGAGTCAAATTTTTAAAAAAGCAATATGGCGAATATTTTTTTAAAAAAATTCTAGATCTCAACAAATATTGTGTTTATGAGGCTTTTTGGGGTGGCCGATTTTGAATCCGGAGTTAAAATTAAAAAAACGTTATGGCGGATACATTTAAAAATACTGTCTGCCATTCTATATCCGTCATTTGGTTTTTTTCGAGTCTGGCTCCGGATTCGAAATCAGCGAACCACAAAAACCCTTTAGTGATATATTTCTTGCATATCAGAAGACTTCTTTGTTTTACAACTAATTTTTTAACAATTTTTATCGTAGGAAGAGTAAATTCAAAGAGCAAAATAAAAACAAAAAGGCAAAAATAGGCAGTTTATACTAGGTCCTTTCGATAGAGGAAATATCAAATTTTAGAGTAGTGATAAGGGTTTGCTGATGTAAAATGATTTAACATAAGTTTAAGTCCAAGAAACATCAGAAAATTTTCAAATATATAAATCTTTAAGGCTCTTAAAAAACCTCCTATACATTTTAAACAATATCGTTCTATTAATTTATACACAATTAAAGTACAATATTTGACCACTAGTGGACCCGGCATTGCTTCGCTATTGCTTACTTGACGAATACTTATAATATGTTTGGCTCGTTTGAAGTCGATAACAGATGGTTGGTGTCGATCTGCAATTCTTAAGTCTTCCGCTGGATTTGTCATAGTATGCATATTTGCTCGGTCGTAGATATACCTAGATATAGATATACTTTGTGATTGCCGTGCTGATCTCGTTTAGGCTCTGTGGTGGACCATCTACTCCGTCGCCTATGATTGGTGTGATATCGTCACTTATGCTGCCTTCGGGACAAGCAGAGATCGAAAGTGTTCCCTCCATATTTGCAGCACACTCTGAGTGTCCGTGATCAGTTTTCCGTCTCTGTCCTTACATGTGGGGATCCCTGTTCCAAAACCTTTGCTTTTAACCATTTGGTGGAACATTTGGTCTTAACCTCTATCTCTGTAGTTTTCGATATCATGGCTCTCTTTTTTCTTCCACAATCGCTTTTTCCACCTGAACAGGCGTTTCATCTCCCTCCTCTTCTCTTTATAACGCTCCGTAACCGCACGCGTCGCCATTGGCTGCAGTTTTGCCTTGTATGCAGCAGCCATTTCCTCAGACATTTTGCGACATTCATCACATACCAGGGCTTGTCTGAGCGTGGTGTTTCATAACGTAGTACGGTCGTTGCGGCAGTGGCCATAGAATTCGATATATTCTGCCACTTTGTGTCGGGAACATCAGCACTAGGGGGTTTGTTTAGTAGTAATTGAGAGAGTTGGTTGGAGTAGTAATTGGTAATCTCGGTGGTATGCAGTTTTGTGATGTCTAGCTTCTTTTGCGTTTGGGTACGAGTGTTTTTAGCACTACGCGCATCACACGCCCGTCTATAACGCTTGAGATATCGAGATATCCAAGTTGCCTTGTGGATATCTTTATGAGGGAATCTGGTTCCACTTACAAACATGTTTCTTGCCGACACGAAACTAACCAGTCTGAACCCGTTATCGGAGGTGTTGTTGTGTAGACTGAATTTTCCGACTGCTGAACCAAGAGCATCTTCCCTATCATGTACAGGGCAGCGCTCATATATCTCCTCCAGGTGCTCATGGAATGCATCTTTAATGTCATCGTCTTTGTCTTCCTTCGGGGCGTGTACACAAATCAGCGTAATGTTAAAATATTTCGCCCGGATGCGAATAGTGGCTATTCGGTCACTTACAGGGTTAAACCGTGAGACCAGGTGTCGAAGTATCTTGCCGACTATGAAACCGAATTCAAAATCGCGTCTTTCTGCATGGCAGCTGTAAAAAATGTCACAGTTCTTTCATCGTGTTCATCCCTCTCCCGTCCATCTCATTTCCTAAACGGATGTTCAGTGGCATTGCCCGGAAAATACGTGATCTCTCGGACGTTGTGAGCTGCTTGGGAACCTCCAAAAAGTGCTTCTGGTAATTGCCAAAAATATTGGTATGTTATATATATTTCGGGCAGAAAATTCCGATTTCCGACCAATGTGTAGTGTACTATTCAGTTGGAATGACTTTTGAACTCGACATTGTATTAAGACGATCATAGTGTCGCCTGATAGGTTTCCACCTTCTCTATAGAAATGAAGGAGACAAATACAGACATCAAAGTTTGCAAAATGTCTTTCGTTCTTGATTATCCTGGAAAGGTGTCTTATGATTTTCTTCATTTTAATTTCGAAAATTTCTTTGAGTTCAAAAAATATTGACTTTTAATAGTGCAATTATCACACTATTCTAACAGAAAAGGAGCATTTTTATGGGTTTTTTATATTTTACGCTTTTGCCTCTTTTTCAAGTAACGCATATTTTAGCAAAATATATGTGTAAAATTTAATCGAAATCGAAGGGGATCAATTTCCAAAAATATGTTTTTTTGGGTCGATTTATTTTGGAATTACACTATGTGTAAACTGTACTTAGTAGAGTACCTCAAAGTGAGAATATCACTGTGGGTGTTAAAATTTCTCTAGCTTTAACATAAAGTTCGTGTTTAAATACTATAAAAACCCATTTGCCGGCATTCATTTTATAAAATGCATAACCTTTACATGCAATAGCCGGAGGCCTTTCCGGATTTGTTTGTGACATTTAAATATTCCGTACTCATTTAAAACATTCGCAATAAAGCATTGAAGTGAAGTGTTTCACGCTCGCAATGTGAGTTTGCACGTGTGAATTTAGAAATTCTTCCGTTTCCTCTTTTAAGGCAGAAAATAATCGCTACCACCAACGCCATCAACAGCAGCAGCACCATTGCAGTCTGCTGTTGTTCACACTGCTGCTATTGAACATGTCCATGCCCCAGTCCACGATGCTGTGTGCGTGTAAGGATTTTTAAGACTATAAATTTATTGAAAGTAGAGAGTAGCAAGGAAATGAAATGTTTTATTGATAAATTATGCAAACAGCATTTATGTATGAAATAAAATGGAATGGTGCTAGGAAGACCAAGCAAAATTGGAGTCACACTAAGATAACCAGAAAAATATTTGTTTAGAGTAAGGGTTCGAGATTAGTCACAAGTCAATATCGGTTGAATCTTTAGAAAATAAAATTTTCTTATATGCAATTTAGTATTGTCAGTCTATGTCCATGTAGCATTAGCACTTGAAAAATATGTCATATACACTACATATCCGAAATGCTTTGCTATGTGGCATTATGTGTTCTGTTCTAGTGTTTTGTTTTTTCGCTTTAATTTTTTATACTGACTTTTACTTTTCCTTACCCTGATTTTATTCTGCACGAACGCAACACATTTTTCATTTGCATTTATTTTATAAAATATACAGGAACATTTGAGATGAAGCCTTAGGACAACTGCTTTAAATGGTGGTAGAATCGAATACTCGCTTGAGCGTCTCTGAACAAACGTAAACTAATAGAATAATCTTATTTGGGATAACAGCACAAGGCTGATAACATGATGCCTGGACAATTCAACAATTGTTGGTATAGAGTTGCCAGGGTGTCCTTATTAACTGCATAAGCGACACATATATCTTAGTGATTTCACAACTATGGTACAGTGATCAAAATTGAAACTTAATTTTGCTTTTGGATGCTTAGTTCAGCAGATAACGGTAATTACTGTTTTTTCATATGAACAACAAACAATAAACGCGCCACTAGAGGAATCAATGTATGACCGTCCACCAATATTTTAGCAACCCTAACAGTTTTTCAAGACAACTGGGAGCAACCATAGAGTGTGAAGATGAAACGGGTAGGTATGTTCGAGAAAATTGTTAGGAGGGACATACTTATGGTGGTCGGTCATATATTTTACCCCCCTAGGGGGCACCTAGGGAGCGACAGGAGCTGATTTAAAAAAGTTACAAAAATTAGAAAAATTGTATGGGGCCACCTTAAGGGTTGAATAAAAGAGGGTAGATATGTTTTGGGAAACTGTTGGGATTTCAAAAATATTGGGGGTCGGTAGTGTATTTGACTCCTCTTGGGGCATCTTTAGAGCAGTTAAAGCGGTGACAGCAAATTAAAAAAAAAAAATTTTTGTATTGAAGCCCCCTAGAGGGAGAAGATGGGCGGTAGGTTTGTTTGGAAAAGTCCGGATTTTTTCCCAATACTAAAAGTTTATCGTTAAAAACCGGGGGCTCGATTGTGATTTTAGACCCATTGTTCCATGGATACATTTTTTTAGAAATCACCGTAGCTTACGATAGTTAAGCGCTTGGTCGAGAAAAAAATTGAACAAACTTCTTTAAGCAGATTTGCCCAGAACTATCCTGGCAAGGTTCTGTGGAAATAATTTCCAAGAAACTCAACCTATAACCAGTAAAGAAATTTCAGCAGATGAACTGGCTGATAAATACCCTCACTCATGGGGTGTATTGGTATTATTACTCGATTTCTAAAGTGGTTGTAATGGTAAATTTGTATAGGAGGTACAAAAAGGGGCTTTGGGTAGACTTCCATTTGTTTTCATCAAAATTTTACTCATTTAGAGCTTTACTAAATAAAGAATTTGGGCACGATCGTGCTTGGTGTATTGGTATAATAACTCGATTTCTCAAGTAGGCGGAATGGTAAATTTGTATGGGAGGTACCAGAAGGCGCGTGGCCCCTTCTACCTTCAGTAGTTTTGGGGAAATATTATCCCATGCTAAATTTCAAAACAATTGCTTAGGTCTTTCGAAAGTTATCGTGCGTACCAGCATGAATCGAATTTGGTTCAAAGAAAACCAAAGGTCTAAAGTGACTCCTTCAATGTGTTACACTTTTGGGTCGTATCAAATGATATATACCCTCTTACCCTTAGGGCGAGGGTATAAAAATAGTGATTTCACCGGCTTTTTTGACATCAAAACCCGGTTAAACCGGGTATTCGAAAATATAAATTTTGATAAACCGGCATACATTTTCGGAGAAAAAAAAATCGGTTTTCTGTTTCGGTTTTGAACACTCAAGCTATAATAACTGAATATATTCGTACCTGTCATTTGTCTATTACTAAACGCGAACTCTTAACCGAGTTTTAAGACAATATACAAAAATATCTATACTTCAGCAGTTATTGTAGAATCATATTTTACAAATCCGGGAAGGAGGAATTTTAAGTTTCATTTTACTCACTCTTCGTTTATTTCCATAAGATTAAACAATTGCATTTTTTTAGCAACTACGTGGCAATTCTTAAAAACAAACTCCCTAAAATTATGAACATTTTTTTATCTATAGCTTATTACAGTTTTGTGTTATTACAAGATTGCATACACTCCGTTGTTCGCCGGCGCCCTGCCCCCTGCAACAACTTTTATATCCGAAGCTACTTGGAACTTGTTAAAATGCCTGCGGCAACTTAATTGCGTGCCTACGTAGTTTCATAGTTGCCCGGAATTTCTGTCATACGAGCGCTGACTTGATGGGAGACATTGAGAAACCGTACATTTTTGATAAAGTTACATCAAAATTAATTTAAATTGTCGGAATTTTCATTAAGGTTTGATTAAGTGTGTCATCTGGCACACGATACCGTATACACCACGATGGGGACATTGTGATAAGTACGATAGCGGTAAAAAGACGAAAAAAATCACAAAGTCACCTTAATGAAAGTAGAGAAAAATCAGTAGAGTATGCATTAGAGATACAACAACACTACGTGGCTGTAAAATGGAAGGACGAAATGAAACCGAAACAGCTGCAAGTAATGCCGCAGGTTGTTTGTGGCTCTGACACGGAATCATCTTAATTTCTAGGTAACAGTGTCCTTTTACGCTACGCCCCATTATTGGTGGGTTCTTTAATAACGCAATGACCTTATGGCCTTGTACTTATAAGTGGCTAATTATAATAAAATCTTTTGGTAAGGCAGTCATGCAAATGTGAAATATAAAAAAAAGAGGAGGTGCTTTTGTTGTGAAAAAAACCAATTGTATTATTTTGAGGTTTAGCCAAGTGTTTTCATAAACTATTTACACTTGTGGTTTATCTCACGTTTTATTCATTAGTTTTCAATATTGGGGTTAAACTCCTTAAGTTTGACATGACACACTTATTTACAAGTTACCCCTCAGTTGTGCCATGTCATCATTGGTTTTCACTTGAATTGAACGTTTGTGTGAGCCTCAGTAGAGGCAAAACTAAATTATCTATAATTGCAATACCGATGGGGTAGATGCATAGGTGGTGGAAATTATTTAATTACATGTTGAACGTGTGATTCATAACAGATGTTTTATTTCGTTTCAATTCTGTCCACCGTTGTTATAAACTATTAACGGTAAAGGAGTTTCAAGGACTTTCAAGTGGGTTTTGTGTTTTAGGTCAGTTTGATAGACCACATTCAGGTGAGTGGTGGTTTTAAATTTGGTATGTTAACAAATGCTTTTTTGAATAGTTCACTATTGTTTCGATTTTTGGTGAATCACCAATAATTTCAATACTGGCTTGGCATAAAAAGGAAGTACTTAATTTTTTTGGTGACTGCCGCGGGCATTCTTTATGTGGTTTACAACTAATTACAATTCGGTAATAATCCCAATTTTCCCTAAGATGATTGGAATTGACTGTATACAAATATTAAGAATACCTATATTAGCGGTAGTATTAACGTAGAAATAAACCAGAAAGAAAGTTTCAGTCGGGAAAATCGACTTACTTGTACCCTCACCCTCAGTAAAACATACAATTTTCTAGTATATTGATATTATATAAAGTTGGCGGAGTGGTACATTTGTATGGGAGGTACCAGAAGGGGCGTGATTAGACTTCCAGTTTTTCTCCAAAACTTTATCCAGTTATAGCTAAACCAAATACAAAATTTATGCACGATTGCGTTGGGTATAATAATAATATTAATCCATTTCTGAAGTGGACGGTACCAGAAGGATATGGGAGGTACCAGAAGGGGCGTGACTAGACTTTCAGTTGTTTCTCCAAAACTTTATCCTGTTATATAAATACAGAATTTAGCCAGGATCGCGTTGGGGGTATTGATATTATTACTCGATTCCTAAAGTGGGCGGAATGGGGCTAGACTTCCAGATAAAAAACTTGATCCAGCTTTAGCTTTACTAAATACAGAATTGGGCGTTGGTTGTATTGATATTATCATTCGACTTCTAACGTGGTTGGAATGGGACATTTGTGTAGGAGGTACCAGAAAAGGCGTGGTCATGTAGCCCATTTGCAATACCGTAAGTAGTTTTGGGGAAATATTAAGCTATTCAAAGTTTCAAAACAATTGGTTGCGTCTTTCGAAAGTTATCCTACACGTAGGCTGAGGATATAAAAAAACAATTAAAATAATAAACTAGTACAGAAATTTCAGTTAGGTAACTGACTGATGATTACCCTCACCCTATGTATAATATTGTTTAAGTCTTGAGTTATTGACTAAATTTAGTACACTTACAAGCGAGCTATGCATGTATAACTACGGGCACAATATCGGCCATTTGTATGGAGGTACCAAAAAAAGAATGTCAAATGAGGTTTCCTGAGATTTTTTTTCTACTATTACAAGATAAATTAACGGACCAAATTAAAATATACTCAAGTTGTCCGTTTGAAAGTAATGAGAAAAATGCAATTTTATAAATATAGGTATTTGTTGTATGGGAGCTATCAAAAGGGTCGGTCCTTATTTTTTTGTGAGCTAAATGATTTGTGAGCACTATGAGGGTGAATTCGGTCTTTTGTGTGCGACAACGGGAGTGGCAAAGGTTTCTATTTTCCGAGAAATTGTATGACATTACTGTCAAAGTTATTGGAAATATATTATTTTTCCAAAATTAGGTCATTTTGTATGGGAGGTACCAGAAGGGATGTAGCAAATGTTTCGATTTTCTGAAGGTTTATCTACTAACCACTAACTAACCAAGTTCAAATATCATTCAGTTGTCAGACATGGCTCAATCGTCTGAAAAAAATTTGATCTTTATACCCTCGGGCTATAACCCGTCTCCTTTAGTACGTTACACTTTTTATACCACCACCAGTAGGGATGAGGGTATATCTTATTTGATACGGAAAAAAGTGTTACGCATTTAAGGAGACGAGTTAGACCCTAAGTATCTTAAGACCAAATGCGTTTCAGGACTTTTAAAGGAAATTTGAGCTACATACGTCTGTCTGGTTGGCTGGATGGATTGCTGGTGAACAGAATTACTAAAATAAACCTTAACTGATCGGTACAAAAATTTGCCAGTATTAATATTTTCCAAAATGAAAAATGGACAGAATAGCCCCACTTCTTCCGATACCTCTAATACAAAATTAACTATTTTTGGATAATTGATATATCTTCCTTAACTTCTAAAGGGACAACTTTAGGATACATATTTGAATTTGGTCAGTTTTATTATCTTGCAATAGTAGTTAAACCCAAAAAACCGTAGCCTTTGAAACGCCCCTTATGGTACATCCTCGTAATGATTCTCGTAGTTTTACATACGCATCTATGAATTTACTGAATGTACACTGAATTCAACCATATTTTGCGATAGATGAAGGCTTATGAAAATTTGACTCAGGAATGGATATGGTCTATAAAGACTGATCCCTTCTGTGGTACCTACCATACAAAATGGTCTATTTTTGAAAAACTAATATTTCATCCATAACTTCCATAACCAAACGGAGAACTGGAGGATATTTTAATTTGGTGAGTTTAATTGTCTTGCAATAGTAGACAAATCCTCAAAAAACCAAAACCTTTGCCAGGCCCCTTTTGGTACCTCCTATACAAATGACCGAATTCACCCTAATAGTTTTACATACATACTTTTTTGGAAGCACCCTGAATACAGCCATATTTTGCAAAAGATGTATGCTTGCAATTAGCAAATTTCCCGAAAATTAATCTTTTCCTAATACTTCGGTACCATGAAAGTGGTATTCGTCTGTACTCCCATACAAAGTAACCATATGCCCAAAGGTATTAAATTGAACTTTTTACATTTGTTGGGGAATCATATCATATCATAATTTAATCATAACAACATGCATAGGGTGAGGGTATTTATCAGTCACTTAACCTGACATAAATTTGTGTTCTGGTTCTCGTTTCAAATGATACCCTCTTAAACTTAAACTTAATTTCCCTTTACTTACTTACTTACTTACTTAGCTGGTACTTCTATGCAATCCCAGTGGATTATATACCGCACGTAGAAAAATATTATAAGCGCCTCGATCTTCTGCGCTTCTTCTCCAGTTAGTCACACCGAGTTCTGTAAGGTTCTCAGTAACCTGGTCTTTCCAACGGAGTTTAGGTCGCCCTCTTCTGCGCCGTCCATCGAGTTCATTGTCGAAGACTTTTCGAGCTGGAGCATTTTCGTCCATGCGTACAACATGACCTAGCCAACGCAACCGTTGCACCTTAATGCGTTTGACCACGTCAACGTCAGTGTACAGCTCGTACAGCTCATGATTCATACGACGCCGATACTCTCCGTTAACGATGATGGGCCCATATATTTTACGGAGTATTTTTCTCTCGAATACCGCCAGAACCGATTCATCCGCTTGTGTCATAACTAGGGCGACCAATTTTCAGCACATGCTGAATATTGCTGATGCTGCTTAATTTAACGATTTCAAGCGATCTTGCTTATTTCAAAGGTTTGTGCTTTTTTATGCTGTTTTTGCCCTTATTTACATTTTTGATACATTTTGATAAGATATTTGTACATATCACAAGCCCTTGCGGTTAGAGTTTCTCGGCAAAAGTGCAGAATATGGGGCGGGAGCCCAAAAAAAAAATGCTACCCCCTCCCAAATACGCCCCAAAACACGAAAATCGAGGTCAAAGTTGGCGCTAAGGCCCGGGGGCCAAAAAAGAGGCCCCTTGGGTTCTATGATGATATGATGAAAAAAATATTTTTTTCTTAAAAACCCCGTAAAAAATTTAAAAAAATGGGGCAAAATAATGGAAAATTAGAATAATTTAAGGAAATGAATTGAAAAATTCCATAGAAAAATAAAATGTCATAAAAAATGTGTAAAAATTTAAAATTTTTTTGAATTTTTGAGGTTTTTTTTAATTAAACAAAGAAAACAAATGGAAAATTTCGAAATATTTAATAAATATTTGAAAAAAGAAAATTGATTAAACAATTTATAAAAGTGGAAAAAATGGAGAAAAATTTTTAAAAATATGTAAAAAAAGCTATGTTTAGTTATTATAATTTCTATTTTTATGTATCCCTTTAAATTTTTATTAGTTTTTTAAATTAGAGTTGTCACGGTAGAGATTGCTGCAGTAGCGCTGCAAGCAAAAATCGCGCGATTTTTTTTAAAAAAAAAATTTCTTTTTGGTATATTCCGGGAAATTTGGAAGCAGCGGAGTATTATACTAATTATTTGAAAGACATAAGGGAAGATATTCAAGAGTTTAACGAAAATGATTCTGAAGCATTGCAATAAAGCAAAGAGGTTCTTTCTAATGAAAATTTGTAATCCGACTTTTCCTTCATAAAAAATAACTTTAAGTGGCATGCCGTCACAAAAATTGAGTCAAGCGGATTGCCATTGAATGAAAGCTTGGAAACAATAAAATCATATATAGATAAACATCTCATAAATGTTTTTTTTGTGGAAATCACTAATATCAACAATATTATTTTTAAAAATTCCAAAACAACAAGTGCGTTTATCGGAAAATATTCGCCTGCTGAATCAACACTTTTTGAATACGCTCCCGTTTCATCGTGTGACCTGGAACGTGTTTTTCTATATATGGAATTTTTTTACAAACCAGCGTAAAAGTTTCACTTTGGAAAATTTAAAAATGCACTTAGCTTAATTGTGATCGTGGCATTGACCAAGGTATAATTTCACTTTAAGAAATTTTTTTTTGGTTTTACTTATTGTTTTTTATTACTTCTTTAATAGATGTGAAATTGTTTTTTGTTTGTTTTTCAATAAATAAAAAAAATTATAAATGCTGAATATAAAATCTATCGTGCTTATTTCAAGGGTTTTTCATGCTGTTTTAAGTACTGAAAACCGTTTTTTCGTGCTGAAAAATGGTCGCCCTAGTCATAACCCAGGATTCTGAGCCATACATTAGGACAGGTAGAACCAGTATCTGGTATAGCTGGAGTTTTGTTCGTCGAGAGAGGGCTCTGTCATTGAATCGCTTGCTTAGTCCGTAGTAGCATTTATTTGCAAGCAGGATTCTTCTCCGGATTTCTAGGCTGACATTATTTTCTTTGTTGATGGCGGAGCCTAGGTAGACAAAATTATCTACCACCTCGAAATTATAGTTGTCAACGTTCACGCAGTTTCCCAAACGAGTAGATTCTTTGTTCGTTGAAACTAATAACTTCGTTTTGTCCTCGTTCACCGTAAGGCCCATTTTCGCTGATTCCTTCTGAATACCTGAGAAGGCTGCAGTCACATCCCGCAGTTTTCGACCGATGATGTCTACGTCATCAGCGTACGCGAGTAGCATGTGGCTTTTGTTGAATATAGTGCCACTCGTGTTTACTGCAGCTTTTCTCATTATCATCTCCATCACAATGTTGAAGAGATCGCACGATAGGCCGTCGCCTTGTTTTAGGCCTCGTCTGGTATAGAATGGCTCCGTAAGGTCCTTGCCAATCTTCACTGAAGACTTCGTGTCAGTGAGCGTCATTCCGCAAAGACGTATCAGCTTCGCTGGAATACCAAACTCAGCCATGGCTTCAAGTAATTTCTGCCGTATCGGGCTGTCGAAGGCAGCTTTATAGTCGACAAAAAGATGGTACGTGTCGATCTGTTTCTCTTGGGTCTTTTCCAGGATTTGCCGAAGTGTGAAAATCTGGTCAGTTGTTGATTTTCCAGGTCTAAAGCCACACTGATAAAGCCCGATCAGGTTGGATAACACTGGCTTTAGTCTTTCACATAGCACACTCGACAGGACCTTATATGCGATGGGTAAAAGGCTGATCCCGCGGTAGTTGGAGCACACACTTGGATCACCTTTTTTCAGCACAGGACATAATACGCTTACATTCCAGTCGTCGGGCATGCACTCTTTAAGCCAAACCGTGCGCAGAAGCTGGTGCATGCTCGTTATCAACTCCTCGCCACCGGACTTGAAGAGCTCTGCGGGCAGACCGTCGGCACCGGCTGCTTTGTTGTTTTTCAGCCGCGATATTGCTCTTCTTACCTCGGCTTGACTTGGTGGTGGGCAATCTAAGCCGTCGTCGACAATTGGCGTGATAACTTCACGTGCGCTGCCTTCTGAAATCAGCAGTTGCTGGATGTGTTCTCTCCATATATGCAGCAAACTCTGCGATTTTTATCCCTTCCCATTACCGTAGCCTTTTGCTTTTACTTTCTGGAAAAATTTTCGGGCTTCACCTCTGTCCTTGTATCGCTCTATATCCTCGCTCTCCCGTTCCTTCATCTGACGTTTTTTTCGCCTAAATAGCTGTCTCGCCCGTTTTACTTTCTCCTTATGCCGTTCCCTAACAGCACGGGTTACAATTGGCTGTAGCGTTGCCATGTAAGCAGCATCCTGTTCCTCAGACGCTATGCGACATTCTTCATCGTACCAGGATTCGTCTGAGCGCCGCTTTTCATATCCTAGCACGATTGTTGCGGCGGTTGCCATGGAATGCGCAATATGCTGCCACTATGTATCGGGAACGTCAGAAGTAGTGGCGTTGTGTCGTAAAAGTTGGGAGAGTTGGTCGGAGTAGGCAGTAGCTATCTCTGGGGTTTGCAGCTTCGCGATGTCCAGCTTTCTTTGTGTTTGGTTACGTGCGTTTTTCGCTCTGCTCAATCTTGTGCGAACCTTGGCTGCAACAAGGTAATGATCCGAGCCAATATTAGCACCACGGATCACACGCACGTCCATGACACTAGATGCATGCCTGCCATCAATTACCACATGATCAATTTGATTTTTGGTGTTTTGATCGGGGGATAGCCAAGTTGCCTTGTGGATATCTTTGTGCTTGAATCTGGTTCCACTAACTACCATGTTCCTTCCCGCTGCGAAGCTAACCAGCCTAAACCCGTTGTCTGACGTGTCGGTATGCAGGCTGAATTTACCGATCGATGGACCAAGAACATCTTCCCTTCCTATTTTTGCATTAAAGTCTCCCAGAACAATTTTAATGTCGTGGCCAGGGCAGCGGTCGTATGTTTCCTCTAGGCGCTCGTAAAATGCATCTTTAGTCTCATCGTCTTTATCTTCCGTCGGGGCGTGTACACAAATCAGCGTGATGTAAAAATATTTCGCCCCGATGCGAATGGTGGCTATACGGTCACTTACAGGGTTAAACCGAGAGACCAGGTGTCGAAGTCTCTTGCCGACTATGAAACCACATCCAAATTCGTGTCTTTCTGCATGGCAGCTGTAAAAGATGTCACAGTTCTTTCGTCGTGTGCATCCCTGTCCCGGCCTTGTATTTGTCGAGGACATCCGCCAGTTGGATAGAGGCACCATCTCTGTATAGAGTTCGGACATTCCAGGTGCATATCCTTAAATCATGGTCCTTATATCGTTTGCGGGGGTCGTCAACATACCTCATTTACACCCCATAAATGAGGTATGGGATAGCTTCCTACTAGACACGCCGATTGACTCGACACTAATACTGCGAAGTTGCTGTCGACATCATTCGAGGGGAGCCGACAATGAAAGAAAAATTTAGTTCTTTTTTTAAGATGACTGGAGGCAGGAGTTGAACCTGTGATCTCCCGCATGGTAGTCCCGTCGATTTACCAGGTCCAAATCATCACATATCGTTCATTTGGTGCAAGACCGGCGTAAACGTGATTTTTGAGTTAATAATGTAGAATCTACAATTTAATGAGAGTAATCTACAATTAAATTTTATTATTTTTAATGTAATGCAAAAAATATACCCGATGTTTTCCTCTACCACATCTATACTGTTTGCCATGTTTAACCTAAATATGAAGAGCAAGGAAACTTTAACCGCATTTAGCACTACCTTTTTATGTTTAAAAAAAAACAACGACCCAAGTTGAGGTTTGAACGTAGCACATATTATTCCTACCGTAAATTTTTGTCAATTATTTTTTGCACAATATCCTCCTATATCAAAGCATCTAACAGATGTTATGCTATACGAATTGTATCGAACATATTGTATTGAAATTATATTAAAAAGGTATAAATATTCAGCAATTGTTATGGGAAATCTAATCTTATCTTTGTTTGTATATTCTATACAAACATCGACATATTAACACAAAAAAAAAACACATACACACTTATTCCAATATACACACATTTAAACACACACACAAACCCCTCAAAAAAGAACATCGACACTGTCAGCAACATAAGCAAAAAGTTATAAACAATTTACATTGTAATGATGTGAAATCAGAATTGTATTTGTAAATTAGCTTTCGGTGTTCTCACCGCACACTCTCCTCTTTCCTCCTACACACACATGCACACTTGTACCCACAGAGACAACACATCCGTAAAGTCGAACCGTAAACAAAATCGAGTTTCCGGTAAAAGTTTAATGAAGTTACCCAGGACTTGGGGAAAAGTTTTACACAATTAAAAACGAGCATAACGTGGCGTTTTGGGCCGAAATGGGCGCGCGTTTGACTCGGTCGAAACTAATTGAATTTTAGTGTTTGCATAAAGATAATAAAATTTATGTTTGTTTTATTTATTTGCTTTATTTTTTGTTGTTTTTCTTTTACAGTATCACTTTATCTGCCGTCGGTGTTGGAACTGCGGGCACTGGCGCTGCCGGTGGCGATACAAATGCCGAAATCGACATTAAAACTGAAATGTCCTCGACTAATGACAGCTTAGCTTTGGTGCCCACCAACTCTACTACACCGATGGAATGCGCGGACGTAGTAACCGATGATGAATTTGCCAAAGAACAACCGGATGCGGATACGATAAAAATGTTTGTGGGCCAAGTTCCAAAAGCATGGGACGAACTGAAATTGCGGGCATTGTTCGAGCAATATGGACGCGTGCACACGCTTAATGTGTTGCGTGACAAGGTGACGATGATGAGCAGAGGTGAGTATTGGACTGTCTTGCGTATATATTTAATGGTACAAAATGAAACTACTTTTCAAAGAGAACAAACACATATTCATAATTCGATCAACCAAAAACTTAAAATTTACATAAATAACCAATTACTAGTTGGTCGTCATAATATGCACCACTAAGTTGAGGAGGAGGACATGACGAATTTAAGAACATTATCCGATATTCCCAATATTCTTCCAGATATCACTGTGCTTTTTTAGTTCAATATTGCCAATTGTGGTCGCACTGCAAAATCGAGTTGTACTCGCGAATGTTAATGTGATTGAAATCAATGGTTTTTTACTTGATTTGGGATCGGCATTTCGAGCTGAGTAGCCAGTAGCTTGTGCGAGGTCATCAATGTTTAGAACTGTCAACGGCATAAGGTAGCCCATGGGCGCAAGAGACACACACGCCTTCGCTCACACATTGAACAAAAACAAACAAATGCATTTGCTTGAGCATTCGTCCGACATGGTTGTGTTGACGCGTGTTGTTAGCACTACAATAAACGAAATGCATTTTTTCGGTAAAAATTATCTCTTATATGTTAATGTACATTGCCACGCGCACGGCGGTGTATCAATTAATTCCTTTATTTTTTTATTATAATTTTGGTCATAATTATGAAAAAACTATATACCAATTTCCTTCACTAGAGTAAGATAGGAAAGAGAGCGACTCACCAACATGAACTCATATTGTAGTTGTATTGGGCTGCCGTTTACTGGTTTAGAAAGAGGAACATAGAATGTCGAACATTGAATGCTGGTCGTTCTGAATTTTTTCATGATTTCCCTTTTTTTTTTTATTCACAGAATAATGTGTGTCTTCTAACAAAGTGAAGCTGAAAATGTCACCTTTAAAAAACATGACTTTAATAATTTTAATCTGAAAGAATGCTTTAATGCTTCGAATACGGTCAGCACTGATATTAATATTTATTGTTCTCTTATTCTACTGCGACATGAAATGAGGCATAATATATATGTCTTTTTTTTAACTCGCATCTCGAATTAGGTGAAAATAACTAGTAGCAAAATTGTATTAAGAAATGACACACCGTTCGACCACCAACTTCCTTTCCTGTCCAATACCAATACAACTTTGCCCACTTCGTTATTACATTTCTTTTTTCGTTTTCTTCATCATTCTCTACTTCCTAACTCTTGGACTAGCAAACAAATTTAATCAAAGTTATAAACATTAAGAAATATTGTTATTGCGGCAAGGAAAAAATATAATAACATTAATAAAGTTTTATGAACCGTTTTACATATTTCCACTAGATCTCCATCACTGCCATCGCTGGCAAATATGACCTAAAAGCACAACAGGAAAAAAAATCTAAACCACACAGGGCTAGAAAGCGACGACGACGACACCAACCAAAGATTCCTTCGCTCATATCATCGGTTGCATACAGGGACGAGAAGCATAACCCTATAGACACATCCACCTTATGCCAATAATAGTCATATTTTTTTAGATTATAATAATAACTACAACAACAGAACTACACGATACTAACAACATGTTAACATGCCATACGTAAAACTCTTACGAAATTGACGCTGTGTAATGTCCCGTGAATGTTCTAGTGTGTGCCGTTATATCTTACGATGTAGGTGGCGGTACAGTGTATTTTTGATTGAGGCATAAACTTGTTAAACTATCGATAATTCACCACATATTCAACTTTGAAGTGGATTTTCGAATATGAGAGGTGTCTGTCCATTTGTTTTAATGGCGACTTCTAAGCTGGATGAAGGGAATTGATATAAGTTACATTTAAAATCATTCGAAAAGTATAAGATCTTACTGTTAATAATACATATTATGTGTATTTATTAAGTCACTCCAAAACTGAGGGGTTCCTCAGGTTTCAAAGTAATCATTGGAAAGACTTGAAGAATATTTTGAGAACTCAACACCATAACACCTGAAATCAATAAATCAGTCAGTCAATAAAATTCATTGGATGATTGGAGGTAGAACAATAAAAGTGCATAAGGTGACATTCTATATGAATATTTGTACATGAAAAAGCTGCTATCGCGATGGTTGCCGCGATTGCTCACACTCGACCATAAGCGATGTAACTCATCTTTCTTGGCCACCGCAATCCGCAGTTGTTTTTGTACTGTTTCGTAGCCCTTGACGAACATGTATCCATCAAAACACAATTCCACAAACATGTATGAAAAATGACCCAGATGGATCGATCTGTCGGTCAGCAAGGTCTTGTCGACATCTTTTTGGGATACTTCCCAGTTGGCAATGTCTTAAAGACATCCTTAAGGATGGGTGCACGACCATATTAAACCGTCCATACAAATCGTTGACGACTTTTCCATACAAGTGTCGCATAAATCATGCACGATCAGATGAGCGACATTATCGCTCATGTTGTCATTGATGATTAAGTAAACGAACATGTCTTCTGACAGTTCGTTAATGACCACATAAACAACAACATTTGTGCAGCATCGTCAAAGACCGGTTAGGTGATCGAGATAAATTCATTGTTACTTTTTATAAATCAAACCTCTTCAAATTTCTTTAAAAAAAAACACAACCGTCTGGTCAAATGCTTTCAACAAACTAATCAACTTTGGCACATTCTTTTTCATTCTTTGTTATTTTGTTGTAACTTACTTACTTACTTACTTAATTTCCCTTTACACCCCATGAATGAGGTGTGGGATAGCTTCTCGCGTTGTTGTGAATTAACACGCTTTCTATTTTTAGATTCACAACTAACGGCATCTACTTGTTTATCGACAAATGCAAACGTCACTGTTTGAGAAGCTCTTACTAGTCACGCCGATTGACTCGACACTAATACTACGAAGTTGCTGTCGACAACATTCGTGGGGAGCCGACAATGAAAGAAAAATTATTTTTTTTTTCTTTTTAAGATGACTGGAGCCAGGAGTTGAACCTGTGATCTCCCGCATGGTAGTCGCGTGATCTAACCACTATGCCACTGCCTGTCTCATAAAATTTTTTCGGCTAACAACACCTTTAAAGTAACTTCTGCTTCAAAGAACAAATTAATCTGATTGATACATGACAATATCAATGTTTTATCGCTCAGCTTGTCGTTGACAATCCTTTTTGTTATTTTTTCTCTTGTAGCTGGTCATGCACGATGATTTCATCTATTGGGTCATCAACGAAAATTTAATCTATTTATGTCTTGCTTGAAAAATTTCTAAAAGTCTTTAAGAAAGCTTCAAAGATATGATCATGTATGGCTGTTATGCCAACTGGATTACGATGATATTGTTGTTAGTTAAATTGAAAAGGAAAAATTTTATTCGACAAATTTGACATTCACTCGTAACAACTTACCAAGTCAGGCAGTGACTTTAGGAGAATGGTGTCAGCGGCAGCCATTATCTTTCTTGCTATTAACTCGATTGCCCTGTAGGCACAATCCCACAGACCCTGTTTAAATATGAATATCGCTTCTTAGATAATGTGATCCCGATTTCAAATGCCGGCCCTAAGGTTGTCCAGGATCACCCTTTTTATTCAACATCACCGGAACGCCAGACCAAAGGAATTGGCAGGGGAAAGGCCCAAATGTCGTGTTGACGATCCTTAGGGAATCCGTAAAGAATTCAGTGCAGAAGCGCGGATAGTGGCTATTCGGTCACTTACTATGAATCCACATCTGTGTCTTTCTGCATGGCAGCTTTAAAATGTGTCACAGTTCTTTTGTTGTTGTTGTAACAGCTGCAGGAAGTAGGTGGGGTGATAATTACTTATACCGATTTCAATTTATCGGCACACGATCGGTCATGTAATCCCATTATCATACGATCATTGTTTGCAACTCTGTTTCGTTTCTTTGTAGATCACAAGTTTTGTGTCAAGGGATTGCTAGATCTTGTTGTGAGTTTTAACTACCAAATTTCCTCCAAAGAAGGCGCCAGCTGGTTTTGTCGATTTATTTTGCGATGTTGATAAATCATTTCCTTTTTCCTTGATCCTATCGCAATCTGGCAACCTGTATTTTTAGTGGAAGCATTTAGAATGAGTTGCTGTAGTCGTTCCTACGAAGTAAAGGAAAAATCATTTTTTAATCGTCTTGGCACAAAAGAGCTTACGTTATACAAAATAACATTTGATTGCACTATTCATATTATATAAAAAGTGATAAGTTTGGAACCAGAAACGCTTTTGCGTTTATCTGCCTCGGCAGAAGGTGCAGGATAGTTAGTCTTAAACTCACCCACTTTAAGCGATTTGAATTCCACTCCCATAAAGCTAGGGCAGTCACTGCCTACCACCTGTGATCAACAACAAATCTTAGGTAAATAAAAAAAACTTTCACTATATGTTTATATATAATAAAGATTTTGTAGTGTGCTCTACAAAGCGACCAATCTTTATTGTGGTTCCTTCGTTTCGTTTCATCTCATTTTTATGCTATGGTTGCCAGAAAACCCATACGAATATTCGTATTTTGTTATCGGTTTTTACTTTATGTCCCACATTGAAGTCGCCTCTCTCTCCCGCTCTAAATTGGAATATTTCCATATGTAATTAGCACTCTCGTCATAAAACACCCTCTTGCAACTTCACGCACTGGCCATAACAACAGCTATCATGAACTCTTTAGGCCCTGCGGGACCAATCTTAGTGGTAATTTGTGATAGAATTTATAAGTGTTTACCTTTCTATCCTCTTGCATACAACGCTCCACACGTTTAGCAGCTTCAGAAGCTCTTAGTCACTGTTGCTGTTGTGTCCGCATTTTACTATACCAGTGAATGAGGATGAGAAAGTAACGGCTTCCTGTGTGGGTGTTAAAAAGTAAGCGGCTTCCTTTAAGGTTATTATCGTTATCATAAACCCAAAAACTATTTATGCGTGTATGAGCGTGTGTGCAAGTTCACTTTATTGTTAGCCGCATACATTTTAGCTCTGGATGTGGATATGCCAACATTCAATATCGGTGATTAGATTACAGTGTAGTCATATTTGGTAATGGCCGTTACATGCAAGGAATATTACACCGAGTACTTAGGAGGTTTACTAGGTCATCAGCTCGGTGGGTTTACAAGAATTTTCAATATGCCAAATTAGTTTAAGTTTTACAGTTATTTGGATAATAATGTTGCATATTGTATGACACTTGTAGGTAGGTAGCTACATAAATGTTGATAAGGTTGATTGGAAAGTAATTCTAAGAAGCAACAATTGAAGCCATTTTGCAAAGTTAATAATGTGTAATGTGATATGTATGATGATGAAATTTGCTTATTGAAATGTAAAAGTGTAATATGAGATTATTGAAATTATATGTTTTACTGTATAATTTTAATAATATTTATAAAAAACACACTAATATTATTAAAAAAAAACTTTGGGATTTGAATTTTAAAGGATTAATGAGAAATAAAAGGTATTCGTAGAAAGAACAATAATGTGAAGCTACAAAGAGTGTTGATTGTTCTTAATTATCTAAGCATGTTTGAAACAAAACTAGGAGAGCCCAAACTCTTGAAACAATAAAATTTGTTTTAGAGTGGGGAAAATATGGAGAGAAACCTTTCGTACTCTGCTTCGTACTCAATCATCGACGACGGAGTAGAGAGCCCACCACAAAAATCAGCACAGCGACCTGCATGCTCCAGCTCATAAATACGATTTGGCTTAAGGAATCTAATTATTCGATGTCCTTTGCTTTAAAAAGGCGTTCCTAGTGTGTGTAACAACTATCGCGGGATCAGCCTTTTACCCATCGTATACAAGGACCAGTCTAGCGTGACATGTGAAACCTAAAGACTATCTAAGAGAACATGATTGGACCTTATCAGTGCGTTTTAGACCTGGTAAATCCTGGACCGACGGATGTTTGGTGGTAAATGATCACATAACCAAGTTATTTGTTTCAAAGAACAACGAGTCTACTCGCTGCGTTAACGTTGACAACTATAACATTGAAGTGGTAGATGACCAAAGTTAAGAAATATAACAATGTCAGCCTGAAATTTTGTCCGATTTAATTACAAAAACCTTTTTCGACGAACAAAGACCTAACTCTTCTAGACAATGAACCTACCTGTTATTCTATACTGCACAGACAAATTCAAAGTCATACTGCGCCCGGACTATTTTTCTTCAGCCAACTTTCAACATCCGGGAACATTATAACCATACCCTAAATGGTCATTAATTGTTGACTCATACGTATAAAAATTGATGTATCCCCCAGCATCTAGTGCTCTGTGGTTCTGCTGTCGAATGGTCTATAGATGCTGCAATGCACAAATTACCTTACCACAGAGCATTTCTCTATGACCAACATTTCCCAGTCTATGTTAAGATAGTTGAAAGATTGCAAAAGTCGCTTTTAAACCCCTTTCCGCTATGTTCAATCTGAAAGTTAACCTGCTGTTCAAAATAACATACAGGTAGTTTATGCAAGCTTTATCAAACTTGTAAGAAGTCAAAGCAACTAGCACGATATCGTTAATGGCAGAACTGTCGTTGCAAAGACCGGTAGCTGTATAACAACATCGACGTAGTTAAGAGCGTTAAAATAGGCTCTATGAAAAATGCCCCAAAAAAAAAAAAACGAAAAATTACCCAAAAAAATTTCCATACAAAATTGGGGAATTTTTCATATGAAAAATCCCCCATAAATTTTGGGGAACTTTTCATTTATTTTAGGTAAATTTTGGTTTTTTTATTTTGGGTAATTTTTCCTATGCAAAATGACCCAAATTTGCAGGTATGAAAAATACCCCAATTTTTTTTCCATATAATAAAAAATAAAAAAAGGATAGTGCAGATGATAATGAAATGGGGGGGGGCGGACGCCCCCCCCCTCTCTTATTTTTCGATTTATAAAAAATGACAGCGAGATAGTTACGATACTGACTTCGACGTATGCGGCGGGGGGCGTACCCCCCACCGCATTCGTCTTTTAATAATGCTAGATTTGTTTAGAAGAATATTTTTTTGGGGTATTTTTCATAAATTTTGTGGGGTATTTTTCATAATTTTTGGAGAAAATTTCGTTCTTGAGTTTTGGGTAATTTGTCATTTTTTTCGCCCAATTTTATTTTGGGTAATTTTTCGTTTTTTTTGGGGCATTTTGCATTTGGGGCATTTTTCATAGAGCCGTTAAAATAGGCCAAAAGTATAACACATAGATGGAGTCATTTAAGATCCTATGTTTATTTGAACCAAATTCGATTCATGATTTTTTAAATTGTTCGAGCCATGTCCGTCTGTCTGTCTGTCTGGCTGTCCTGCTGGTACGCACTATAATTTTCGAAAGACGCAACCAAATGTTTTAAAATTTTGTACGAGTAAATATTTCCCCAAAACTACTTACGGTATTGCAAATGGCCCCGCCCTTTTGGTACCTCCCATACAAATACATCGTTCCGCCTACTTTAGAAATCGAGTTATAACAACATTACACCCAACGGGATCGTACCCAAATTCTGTATTTAGTAAAGCTATAACAGGATAAAGTTTTGGAAAAAAAATAGAAGTCTCGCCACGCCCCTTTTAGTATCTCCTATACAAATGTACCTTTCCCCCCACTTTAGAGATGGAGTAATAATATCAATACACTCGACAAAATGGTGTCCAGTCCGGTATTCTGTTAAGCTTTAATGGGATAAAGTTTTAGAGGAAAAAATGGAAATCTAGCCCCGCTCCATCTGGTACCTCCCATACCCATCTGGTATCGCTCACTTAAGAAATCGATTAATATTATTAATAGACATAACGCGTTCGTGTCCAAATTCTGTATGTAGTAAAGCTCAAACAGGATAAAGTTTTTGACAAAAAATCTGGAAGTTTGAACACGCTCCTTCTGGTACCTCCCATAGAAATGTACTACTCCCCCTTCTTTAGAGATGGAGTAATAATATCAATACACTTGACACAATCGTGTCCAAATCCTGTATTTTCTTAAGTTTTAATAGGCTAAAGTTTTGGAGGAAAAATTGGAAGTCTTGCGACGCCTCTTATGGTACCTCCCATACAAATGTACTATTCCGCCCACTTTAGAGATGAAGTTATAATATCATTTTCATAATTTTTTTATGAAATCAGGAGCTGATGATCCCTCCTAGAAGGATAAAATGTATATCCGACTTCCAAAGGAATGCTCCTGAGGAATGCTTAGTAGGCAACTAACATCTAAACACAGGTGCAAAATTAGAGATGAAGTAATAATATCAATACACCCAACGCTTTCGTGCCAAAATAGGTTTTGGAGACAATATCTGAATGTCTAGACACGCCCCTTCTGATACCTCCCATACAAATGTACCACTTCCCCACTTTATAAATCAAGTAATAATAACAAAATAATAGAAAATTTTATGTTTTACTGAGGGTCAGGGTATATGTAAGTCGAGTTACAAAAATTTTGCTCCCACCGCTCTAACTGAACTCATCTTGCCCCTAGAGCAGTCAAATTTATGACAGACCCCCAATATTTTTGCGACCCCAACATTTTCTCAGTATATATCTATCCTCCATCTCTAACCCGTAAGGTAGTCTCGGCATGGTTTTTTCTTTTTGGTATTTTCATAATTTTTTTATGAAATCAGCTCCTGCTACTCCAATGATGCCTCCTAGAAGGACCTCCTTAGGAATGCTCCTGAGGAAAGCTTAGTAGGCAACTAACATCTAAACACAGGTGCAAAATTAACTGCGGTCCGCGAGCTTTCCATAAAACTCAAATGCGGCCCGCCAACAAAACTAATTGGAAAGCCTTGGCTGTAGAAAATAAAAAAACAATTTCCAATAAAGGTTGGTTTTTCACTTCGAAAGATACAATAGGAAATAGGGATGTAATGTGATGTGAGACTGTAAAGCAAACATCTATAGCTAAAGTAAGTGTAAAACACGCAGATGCGCCAAATTTTTCATTGAAGTTAATAGAGCAACTTGAAGTTTTAAAACCATAAGAGAACTTAAAAAAACAGTTGAAAAATACTGCAAATATATATATCTGAGCTTCGGCTCTTTATACATCTGATTAGGTACCAGAAAGCACCAATTCGTGACACTGAACTTGTCACGGAGTTTGGATAGCTTCATCCTTGTGAGTGACATTAAATTGTCCATTAACATCAACAATACAACTACCCGCTTAGTCGTATGTGAGTATATTTTAATTTATGCATCATATCTACTGCGTGCAGTTAATATGATGAAAATATAAATACGCATCACAATCTAATTTAAGTATATATCGTAAAACAACCGAAAAAATCTTACTCCTGTAAAATTTCTATTTTGTTGCTTAAGGCAATTTTGCTCTAAGAGCTAGAAATACTATCATTAAAATCATTATGAATATATTTGAAAACCATTATACATTTAAACTGTAGTAAAACTCCTTTTAACATTAAACTTTCTTAGGAATGAAACTGAAAATCACAGCTTTAACTCGAAACCATTTTATAACTAACTGATGAATTTTTAGTAACGAAAGCCGATTTACCAGCATTCAGTCTCACAATGGAACGCATAATTATGCAGCCGGTAATTGCCAATTTGGTCGAATTACCATTAAACTAAACGACTCAACTTAATCACCCCTACCTAGCATTGCAAGATTTCAAAATCATAAAACGTTTTTTTTGCATGATTACTGCTGTATTTGTATGCCAGCCACCATTTGTATAGTCCATTCGTCCTGTTCGCGCACCGCCACCACCAGCGAACGAAAGTAAAATCCGTTCCATTGCTGTTTGCGAAAATGTGTTGCCGCAATTTTAGCCATAATTATACAGCGTAGAGAACGTAAATACTTGTACTGACTGCGTAATACGAAATTGCATGTTCTTTGTTTTAAGATTGGCTAATTAACATATATTTACCAGATGTGTTTAACCCAGGTCCCAGGCAATTAGAGCCCATTTAAGCTACCCTGTCTGTCTGTGCGTCTGTCAATGAGTCCTTCAAAATGTGAAACGAGTGTGTTCGCTCCCAATTTGTATAATTTTAGTTAGTCTCTCGTATATGTTCTGAAAAATGCCATGTTACTCAATATTTGTAGTTGTATAATGATTTGTTTGTTCTGTTAATTATTTTGTTAAATGTTACAGTTTTTCGTATTTCTTTTTTTTTTTGCTTTCTCCATGTCTGTCATCCAGGATGCTGTTTTGTCACTTACTACACGCGTAGAGCTGCTTTGAGAGCACAAGATGCTTTACATAATATCAAAACTTTAGATGGGGTAAGTACCAAGTTGCGATGTCGCAAATAATTATACATACTTATATTTATTCTTAGTTGTATGTTTGAATAGCGATTCTTTTGATAGAGCTTACGCTACATATGTTCTCTATGTTTTTGTCAATGTTTCTATATAATTCTATGTTGTTGTTTCTTAAAACGTACTCAGTGATGATTTGTACAGAGTTAATATGAATGTCTGTATGTTTATTTAAATATTCATTAGCATCTGAAATATACCACATACATACGCCTTCATATGTTTTTCTATAGATCAGACTCTTCTTTGCTGTGTGGATTATATTAAGAGGACTGATGTAATGATATAAAACTAAAAAATAAATATAAAGCAGTTTTGATGTGGATTTAATGAATATATTTACCAGAAATATTGCCAGCAGGGGACGGTTGGAAAATTACATAGTTCCATTATAATCGACAACGAACGTTTATATTAAAAAAATCATCTTATTTGTATACGAAGGTTTCTTAAACTGGGGCGGTTTTGTGGCATAAAATTGGTTGGCCTTTAATGCCTCATCTTATATGTATGTATGTAAATATTTGAATACACTGATGACGGTTAATTCGTATTGGGAGAGAAAGGTAAAGAATTTGTGGCCTTGCCGCTTTGGTATGAATATTGAAGCTTACAATGATATGACATATGTCAATTTTTAGGCCCATTCTAGTAGTATTTGCAGTCAATCCGAAAAACAAAACTGCTTTTGCAAAATACTAAAAGATCTCTCGACATTAAAAAGACTGAGAATATATATGTTATTTAATATGAGAAAAAGTTTAAGGCTTTTTAAGAGATGTGTTAGATCCCCAGTTTCTTAAGACCAATTTCGTTTCAAGACTTTTGATGACGATTGAGACATGTCCGTCTGTCTGAATGGTGGGCAGGGTAACTCGAGTATTAATATTTTCTAAACCGATGTATTGAAATTGTCTAAGGGCAGAAAAGCTCAACTCCTTCTGGTAAATTCCATACAAAGTTACCTATTATTAGTGTGGATGCATTTGACAACAAAATTCGTGATCCAACAAAAAATAGGAGAGATCGGATCAGTGGACGTGACATTAAACTTGAAACTTTAAACGACTGTATCTCATGTACCATCAGAGGTATGAAGATGGTATGGAAGAGGGAGGTGCCACGCCCCATTTTCTAAAATCACTCTGACGGCTATTCTAATAGACCGATTGTTATGGTACTGATGACCTGCTCATAGTCCATGGCTATACATGGTTGTGATTGGATAAAGGGGCGTCGCACCGCCCATACAGCTTACATTTTAAAATGGCTATCTCACATGAACAAACAGAGGTATGAGATGATATTTGATATATATGTTGTTGGTCCACTATGAATTACAGCCAGGGTAGAAGTCGGCCACGCCCCTTTTAAAATAAACCGTTACAATTACCAAAGTAACGTTTGAACGTCCTCACAGTATGTTACAATTCGCTTAGAGATATGAACAGGATATTCGAATCCAAGTTGGTAAAAAAAGCTCAGGCGCCGCCCACTCACTTTAATATTAGGCAATTAAACTTTATCAAACAATTGTTCGTGTACCAGTCAGTTAAGAACAACAGTTCTTCATTTACTTTTTAGGCATCTGTTTTTCTTTTTTTTTACTTTCCGAATCGGTAATAAATCGCGTAAATAATAAAATGAAAGCAATGTTCATTGGAGTTGTTTGATTTTTCATAGTATGTCAGAGGTAGCATTACCGAATATTTGGAAATGTTTCATGTATAGTGTGTTTCGAGACGTATAGAACTTCTGATTGGGATAAGTGTAAAACTACTGTCATACTAATGAAGAGTGTTAGAGTTTCTATACCCTCATCCTACAGGTAGGAGGTTATATATCATTTGCTACGACCCAAAAGTGTAACACATAGAAGGAGTCTCTTTAGACCCAAGGTTTCTTTTAACCAAATTCAATAAATGACTTTTTAAGTCGTTTGAGCTCTGTCCGTCTGTCTGTCTGGCTGTCCGGCTGGTACGCAATGTAACTTTCGAAAGACGCAACCAAATGTTCAGAAACTTTGCACGAGTTAACATTTCCCTACAACTACTTACGGTATTGCAAAAGGGCTACATGGTCACGCCCCTCCTGTTACCTCCCACAAAATTATATCATTCCGCCCACTTCAGAGATCGAGTCATATTACCAATATACACAATCGTGCCCAAATTTTGTATAATATAGGAGAATTGATACAAATGTACTACTCCGCCCACTTTAGAAATCAAGTAATAATATCAATATACCCAACGCGATCGTGCCCAAATTCTATATTTAGTAAAACTATTACAGGTTAAAGTTTTGGAGAAAAAAACTGGAATTCTAGCCAAGATCTATTTTGTACTTCCCATACCCATCTAGTACCGCCACTTTAAAAATATATTAATATTATTAATACACTCAACGCCATCGTTAGAAAGTGTTTGTCAATTGTGCGTTTAAAGATATACAAAAATTAGAGTCAAAACTTAAAAATATAATTTTTTAATGGGCAAAAGTAGGTAAATTTTGAATTAAAATTTTAAAATTTTTAGGTTTGAAGGGTTCTTACACTCAAACTACTATCTGAAATGTTTTGGTGTCTTCACAGAAAATGTGTGAAATATTATTACCTTTAAAACAAGTCTATTCTGAACAAAATCGGTCAAGCGTATCACAACTTTTAATCATATAAGTAAATCAGTATTTTTGAAACATGCCTGTTTGCAGCCAAAAACCTTAAACGATTTTGCGCGACCCCTAAACGTTGATCAATTTTCAAGTTTTATATACCAAAATTTTTGTTTTTTTAAGTAGAATTAAAAAATATATTATCCCAATGACTTTTCGAAAAAATTGGTAAAATGAAATGGTCTAATCTATATACTAGAAAATTTTATGTTTTCCAAAGGGTGAGGGTATATGTAAGTCGGCTTTCCCGACTGAAACTTTCTTGCTGTTTTGTTTTTTTACTCACTGTTTGGTAAGAACCGTCCAACTATTTTGCTTATGAACCGAAGGTTAGCAGCCACCGGTACAAATCGTATTTCTCCGCCGTCCGACGAAAATATTTAGAGCAACCGACAACTTGTTTAAATTTTTAAGCCTCTGCTAAAATTCTGATTATTCAGTTATAAAGTGAAGTTTTAGGCAAATTTCATTTAATAAGTGGTAAACTATTACGAGAATTAAAATACACAGAGCGTATATGTATATTAGATGAGCCTTTTCCTAGAAGGCGTGTAATGAAACCATAACTGATTAACTCTTACTTATTTTTATGAGGTTACATTACCTTTTATCACTTGTTTCATTTATATTGACAGTTTTTTCGTATTCATAATGTATGTATTTTAGTGAGTTCATTCGCTTTTAAGACTAGATGAGTATTTTTTTTTTGGAAACAAGTAATATAAATATTTTTCTCTTTTATATCACAAGTATTTCGTTGTCAAGTGCTTTCATAATTAATGTTCATCATCACGACATTAAATAAGTTCTGCATATGTCTCAAGCACCCAGTAAAACTTTTGGGAAGATACATTATGGAAAAGGTAAAACATTTATACATAGTGTTATTTGCCTTATATGGTAGGATAGGAGTATAACTTCACGTATGATAGGAGTATAACTTCACGTATTATAATAAATATAGCAGACGTCATAAGAACGACAACGTGTATGTTTTGCTGTTACCAGCTGCAAAATAACTTATTATTTCTTTACATACGTCATTAGGTCCGATTAGATAAATAATTTGCAAAATTTAGAATTCGTAAATGGAAGCTAACCCACTTTTATCCAAAAACTGGAGCATTCTAAAGTTTGTAGATATAAATAGGCACCTCTATTAAAAGGATCTTTCGAATCCTATTTTTTAACTTATGCCCTCTGACGGATGTGCTAAAACCCAAAAAGTGGAAATTCTAAAACATGGAAAATATGCCATTTCTATTAGTCCTGTAGTACATTGGAACCCCAAATTTCTTCAAATTCCTTCAAACGTTCACTACTTTAAAAAGAGAAGCACCTTAAATTTATGCAGAATTCACCTAAAACACAGATTTTGCAGATATCTATTAACAATTGCATATAGTACCGAAATCCTTGTCATACGACCCAAAGCGGCACAATTCCAAGTATTCTGATTTCCACGACTGTTCTACGTATCAGCCCATTTCCAAATGTAAGTGAAATAGTTCGCGGGGTAACCATAAAAATACAACATTGCTTTTCACAAACGTATGAACTAAAATTAATTAGAACGAATATTTTTAATATACAAGGGCACTTATGCATAAGAATATAGCAAATGTTTGAAAATTTCATCACATTTCAATATAGAATTACATAAAAGGAGTGCATATGAATGCAAAACATTCTACATTACGATTAACAACAAGATGATATTGAAATGACAGCAGTTACCAAGGTACTTAATATACTTGTACTTAATAATAAGTCAGTTTTTAGTGTAACGATGAAAAGAAAGAAACGTACAAATCCAGTACCGCTGTGTAATTATGCACATGTGCATAACTTTCGTCTTTGAATGCCAATCATAGCTGTGACTTAAGGAGTGCTTTAAGCATAGTTTTTGCTTTGATAGAAGTACGGCTTGATAAGTGTGTAACTTTTGGAATAAAAAGCAATTCCTCGGGAAAAAAAAATTGTTATTTCGTTTCCTGTGCGTAATGACGGAACCATGTTTCATACACAGTCGTATATATTGGAGATACCAGAAATGGTAAGACACAGGCTGCAGGAGTTATGTGACAATCTCAATGCAATATGTTACACTTTTTCAAGTGTCAAATAGTATAAACCCTCATTCCTAAGGGTGAGGGTATAATGAGACATGTTCGCTCAATGGAGACGATATAAACCTAACACAGTACAACACATGATTTTGGGACTCAATTCTGAGAACTGCACGTGAAAGTAGCCCCAAAAAGAAGATGTTCAGCATCATTCGTTTTGTCAAGTTACATGCCATAATAATTTAATATCGATTTGAAGTTAGTAAGTATCGTATAGGGGAATTTGTCACGTTTTAGGCTCTTTTGTTTGACAACGATACTTACTATCTTTCTGCGAATGAAGCAGAGCTTCTGCTTTTTGGAGCTACTTTCACGTGCAGTTCTCAGATTTGAGTCCCAAATCAATGAGCTCAAAAATTTTGTATGTACTGTGTTAGCTATCTCATGCAATTTGATTCTCCGATCATCCAGTACCATTCTTTGGATTTTATCGGAAATTTTTTGGTGTGACGTCGTTAACTGTGAGGACAGTTCAAAAAATCATTAAGTTGTTCATTCTCTCGTATAAATATGATAAAATGTGGCTTGAGTAATGACCAGAGGGGTTCATTATGCCCCCATTCATTACTTTTCCCCAATATATCATTTAATACAACAAATGGGTGACATTTAAAAAGCGAGAGTATTAAGACGGAATTATTTTCAGGACCCTACTAGACCCTACTCTTCTAGTAACGGCTACCTAAAGCGATAGTTATGCACTGAAGGAAAAAATTCGTTGCTCCCAAACGAAAAATTAGGCAAATGAACTTCGTTTGAAGTTTTCATTTGCCGCAAAACAAAACTTGTTTACCACAAGTAGTTGTGTCTATTGTGGGAATGAAATAATCGTTTATCGCATACTCAATATACGTTTGTAACAAACGAAGAACGACTACGGCAAACTATTATTTCGTTAGTCGTAAACGAAAAACTCTTTTGAGGCAAAATAAAATTTCTTTTGCCACAAATGAAAAGAACGTAGACACAAACTTTTATTTCGTTAGTCGCAAATGGAAAACTCGTTTGTAGCAAAAACAATTGTGTTTGCCGCAAAATAAATCCACGTTTGCCACAAATGAAAAACGGTTAGAAACAAACGTTTATTTCGTTTGTCGCAAAATCAATTATATTTGCCGTAAAATAACCCACTTTTACCACAAAATAAATCCTCGTTCGCTGCAAACATACAAACTCGTTTGTTTTAAACGATAAACGCCATTGGCACAATCGGGATTTTTGCTTTACCAAAAATTAAATATCAAATTTTTTTTAATAGGATTTTCATTTATATATTCACTAGTAATATATACATGGATTTAGAGTTTCACACATACATTTACAATTGTCCACTCTAAAATTCTCAAAAATTATTTGGTGATTCTTTTCCAAAAATATTGTGAATTCCTGAAAAAAAAACCAATTTAGTAAATGAATAAAATAAACAGACATATTTTAATATCATACCTTTTAGTATTCAAATTTGCATTTGTGTCCAGGTGTAGTCGAGAACGACTGTGGCTGTGTTCGAATAAAAGAATTCCATATTCAATAATACGATTAATTCGCTTCTGTCTTTAGGGCCTGCAATAACATAAAAGTGTAAAATTTTTATAACCATATCAAAAATAATTAAGTTGCTCTTCAAGTTTCATTTGGTGTTAGGCTTCTTGAAAAATACAATACTTACCCTTTATGTGCAATAGCTTATATATTATGAAATATATTCATAATATCTTCTTGCGCAATTTCCAAATTATTATTGGCGAATTATAACACCACTGATAGTTCAAACATTTTCTTTAATTTATTATTTAACTCGTCAAAAGTGTTAGTTTTTTCACTAGATTGTCTTTTCCATTGAAATTCACTTTTAAGAACATTGTCTTTACATAAAGAAAAAACACCGACACGACGCTCAACAAACTGATGTTCACAATTCAACCACAAACGAAAAACTAAACACCATAGCACTACACGATAGCGATCATTCTGGAACATCTCAATGATTGATACACTCCAATCACTCATTTGCCACAGCTAACGAACATTCGTTCGGGACTAACGTGGAAGACGTTTGTGCAAAATATAAAACTTTTGTTTAGGAGAGTTGAGAGAACAAAAAGCATGTTCTCTCAACTCTTCTAAACATAAAAGATTTAAAAAATCCAAAAATCTTCTACGGTTGTCCCAAACGATTGTTCGCTTGCTGTTAGAAATAAGTAACGCTCTTTGTTCTCTCAACTCTCCCAAATATAAAGGTTTTATATTTTGCACAAACGTCTCCCATCGTTGTCCCAAACGAAAAATTAAACGATGTAGGAGTAAACAAATGTTCGTGTACTGTAAATAAAGCAATGTTGATGGCAACTGTTTCATTTTGCGCCTAATACTTCAACGATTGTGGTAAACATTGAATTTTCGAAACAAAACAACTTTTTTTTTGCAGCAAGCGAGCAACAAATGGTTTTTTTTTGAGTGTGATCATTTAAATCAAGTACTGATCGGGCTTAAATCAAGAATAAAACGTGTGGAGTAAAACCCTCTTAAGTCAAGTGTAGATAGCGCTTCTATCATATATAGATCAGCTTATATTAGGTATTGAAAACGATGAAATCAAGTACTGATCTAGCTTAAATCAAGAACAAATCGGGTTTAATTCAAGAAAAACGCATTAAGAAAGTTTTGGTCGGGAAACAAGACTTACATGTACCCTCACACAAGACTTACATGTACCCTCACGATTTCTAAAGTGGGCGGAACGGTACATTTGTAAGGGAGGTAGCAGAAGGGACGTGTTTCGACTTCTAATTTGTTCACCGAAATTTATTGATATTATTACTCGATTTCTAAAGTTGACGGTGTGGTTTATTCGTATGGGAGGTACCAGAAGGGGCGTGGCTAGACTTCAAATTTTTTCTCCAAAATGTTATCCTGTCATAGCTTAACAAAACACAGAAGTAAGGCACGATCTGTACTGATACAGAAGGGGCGTATCAACATTTCTAATTTGTCTTTCTTCTGTTATAGCTTAACAAAATACAGAATTTGGGCACGATCGCGTTGGTTGTATATATATTACTACTGAGCGGTGTGGTACATTTGTATGGGAGGTACCAGAAGGGACGTGGCCAGACTTCCAGATTTTTTTTTCTCCAAAACTTTATTCTGCTTTAGCTTTACTAATTACAGAATTCGGTCACGATCGCGTTGGTTGTATTAATAATATTAATCGATATCTAAACTGGGCGGTACCAGAGGGCATGGGAGGTACTAGATGGGGCGTGGCTAGTCTTCCAGTTTTTTTTTCTCTAAAAGTTTATCCTGCTATAGCTTTACGAAATATAAAATTTACTAAATCGTGTTGGGTGTATTGATAATATTTGTATGTGCGCCAGAAGGGGTGTGGCCATGTAGCCCATTGGCAATGCCGTATGTTGTTTTGGGGAAATATTATCCAGTGCAAAGTTTAAAAACAATTGGTTGAGTCTTTCGAGTTATCGTGCGCATCAGCCAGACAGACAGACGGACCTGGCTCAAACGGCTTTAAAAGACATGAATCGAATTTGGTTTAAAGGAACCTAGGGTCTAAAGTGCCCCCTTCTATATGTTACACTTTGGGTCGTATCAAATGATATATACCCTCCTACCCGTTGGGTAAGGTTATAATAAAGATTTAAATAAGTACATATCGGGCATGAATCAAGGAAAGGTCTGACTTAAATCAAGTTTACACCTTGTTTAAATTGAGTACAGTTCCTCTATAAATCATGCAAACGTTTGTATTAATTTATTGCAAACCGTGATTTTTCTTTAAGCAGTAACAAAGTCCTGTTAGTGAAGGACCTACCATCGCCTATTCGGGTACCTAACATACAATGGTGGAAACAAGACATGTCTTTTAAACTAAATTGAGTTTCAGTCAGATATTTAAAGCCTTCATTAGTTCTTACAATCGAACTAAAATTTAGTGAAGACAAATCTAATTTTATGTGGAAATAAACTTATCCAACATCGGATCATGTTCTTATTAATTTACGTGCATAAGATGGTTTGAAAATGCTTAATAATACCAAGGACCTATAATTTTTGTAATACCTTCTATATCTCTCTGAGTGCGATACATTTTTCTAATATAGAATTTGTAACATTATAGCTTAAGTCGATAGTCAAATTTTAATTATTTTGCTGGAAACCGATTCAATGTTTTAAAATATCGTTAAAGACATATGGGCATATTAGCCTTTTTATAGCAATTTAATAGACTTACACGTTTCTCAGACATATTAGCTATAGCCAACTTGTTCTAAAAGTCGAAAATGGTCATATCAACTTTTGCCATAATGATACAGAAATAATAAAATTATGGTGTATTACTTCTGAATCGTTATTGCAAAAGTTAATATGCACATCTTTTTTATGTAATTTGTCCTTTTACAAGGTAAATAAATATCTACCAGCTTACTAAAAACAAAGTTCTAATTACAATGTATACTGCAGGTTTATTTAAAATCCCCTTAATGTTTCTTAAAGTCCATATTACTCACATTACATTCCCTCGCAGTAATTCAATCACCACTTGGTCACTTACACCACTGCCTTTTGCAATCACCTTTCCCTAATACTACTAATTTCGTATTCAAATCAAATCATACCTATCGATATTTTGCATTTTAAACAAACAAAAGCTTTTGTGAAACTCAAATGAATCCTATAATATGGATTAAAATCCTATTACGAAAGACACTGACATCTCCAATGACGCCCGCCAGACCATGATAAGCTCGGAAGCCTTCATCAAATGACCGAAACAACACCGACACAAGTGCACATTAAGGATTTCAATTAAACTCTCATCATTGACAATGACAACGGCGAGTGGCAAGAACTTGAAACCATTTCATTTTATGTTTGAAGGTATAATGACTGTAATTTAGTGTAAAACTGCAAAGCGAAGCAGATAAAGAAGACTTGAAGAAATAAGCGAGAGAGAAAAAAATGTAATGCCAACTGTCAGGGCAATCAGGTGAATGAATAAAATAACATTTCGCAAAATGACCTGATGCAACAACAACAACAACTGTAATAAAATGGGATAATAACTTAAAAGAGTCGTTGAAAAAAGGTCACCACCATTTACTGTCAGTCAGACAATCATACCTGTGTAACTGTCGACTAAAGTAAATTAACTTAGAGAACTTTTCTATATGCAAAAGTCTATAATGTCGGCAGCGTTTTTTTCGTTTCGTATGACATCAAACTTTAAAGAAAATGCTGAGAAAATAGACTATATTTAAATGACATGTCGGTTGATGTCCAGAATAACAGAAGGTTGGCAAATAGTTTATCTGTTGCCTTTATATTGTCGAATGTGTCATCTAAATTGAAAATATGTTCCTCAAAATTGGAATTATTGATCATGTTTGGAGTACAATATGGAAATAGTTTTTGCCCATTACTGCCCATATAGAAATCAAATGATAGTAATTAGCTAAGAACTAAAATAAAGGGTGCCATAAATATTCGCAGTGAGATTTGGTAAGGTTCGATAATGTCAGTGTAGTAAACCAAAAAGTATAGCCCTTAACTCTATGCAATTAAGTAGTGATAAAATTGCTTAATTCAATTTGTTTATTTCACCTTTCAATTAAATCAGCATGAAGTAGTACAAAGAAAGTTACACGCCCATTGTCTTTCACACATGAAAGCTTGCATGAGTTTCTAGTTCTCTCCAAGAGAATTTGAATACAGACAAAATCAAAAATTAATATTATTATTATTAATTTTTTTAGTTTCTATAGGGAACATAGGGCCTCTACATTTGAGGTTTTGATAATCAGTTGATTTGATGTGTAGCTGATAGGGCTTTCGCATCCAATCCTGGAACTGGATCTTTCATAATTTCAAATGCTTGAGAAATGTGCATTTATGAACCGATTTAGAAGATTTTAGATAGTGCTTGGAAAAACATTCAAAAAACATGCTTACGTGTACATGTTATCTCATTTAGGTCACGAAATATTTGAGAAAAAAAATCGTTTGTAAAAAAAAAATTTCTTCCGGGAGGTGGCAATTTGTTTTTTAATTCTCATAGAAATGTTCATGCAGATGCATTTAATGCTTAATTTGAAACAGTTCAGAAAAATGGTTCCCCGGCAAGGAAAGTCAAAAATACCCAATTTTTGAAAAATTTTTTTTTTTTTTTTAAATTCTAAAAATCGCAAGGAGCCAACTAGAAAGCTCATTATATATTTTTTTAACCACATATGTGGACCAGTTAACCGTAACGTATTTCAACATCTCTGCCTTAAACAAAGACAGTGTGGCCATTTTAGTAAAAAAATTCGGAATTTTGGAACATATTTTCCCCGTTTTGGGAATTTGTGTATTTTGTTGTAAGATATGGCAACATATTGTTATTCGTTTTTTTAAGGACAATTGTATGTATATTTTTCCAAAATTCCTTAAGATATTCCAGTTCGTTTAATTTTACGCTATTTTTCATATAAGATTTTATTTCTCCAAAAAATACGTTTTGACCAAATTTTATATTTGACTCAGAATCATGCCCAAAATAAAATGTGCTTTTAATTAAATTTTGTAAATTATTAAACTTAATGTTATTCCCTTTCCAAAGATATGCAATACTTGTATGTCAAGAGTTTATTTATTCTTTATAATTATAGTCAAACTTCACTACCTCTGTAAAAAAAAGTACATATCGTGAAACACACATACATATGGGGGCTATATCTAAATCTGAACCGATATGCTTAGTTTTGTTACAACATTATAATAGTGTGACAAGATGTGACTAAGATGTGCAAAGTTTTGTTAACATCAGAGCAATAATGTGGTTTTTGGCTACAATAATGTTTAAAAGGTTATGCTAATTTGTATGGGAGGTACCAGAAGGGGCGGGGCAAGCGGACCCATTATTGCAGTATATACTGCAATTTTGAAACACCCGTGGTGACCAACTTTGGAAGGCCACGCAGTGGCCCCCACACCCGCTAGGGAGCCGAATATTTCCAAATCATCTCAAAAACACATCAGCTTTAACTATTTTAAATTTCATCGAGATACCATTATCCGTTCAAAAGTTACAGAATTAATTCCAAAAAAACCAACGAGTGCGGAACACTCCACTATCCGCAACCTAGATAGAATTCAGCTATGTTCTTAAAGGTGTGAAATGAGTACCGCACATAAACAAGACCATAAATCCCGTGCGTTGCTCATTCAACTCCCGCGCCGAAGAAATGTATATGGTAAACACAATAATCCTTTACAATATTAAAAATTTCTTGAAGTAAAAACTTGTCCCAATTCGCAGTAATTTTTTATTATATAATGATTTTTGGCTTCCTTTTTTTTCGTAATACATCAACCGTACACCAAGTATACAAGTATTAAAACTACGTTCTGTCCAGAGTAATTTCACGGTACAACATTTTTTAGCTCATTGATTTTGGAATCAATCCGGAGAACTGTGCGTGAAAGTAGCCCCAAAAAGAAAAAGTTCTGCATTATTAGTTTTGTCAAGTTACATGCCAAAATAATTTAATATCGATTAGTAAGTATCGTATAGGGGAATTTGTCACGTTTTATGTTCTTTTGTTATATTGTTATATGGTAGCGTGTTACAATCCGCATCAAGGCGAAATATTTCTTCATCACTCTGATTTGTGATCATGCCTCGACGGAAGATAAAGACTATGAGATTAAATATGCATTTATGACCGCCTGAAGGAAACATAAGACCGCTGCTCTAGCCACGTCATTAAAATCGTCCTGGGAGATTTTAATGCAAAAATTGGAAGGGAACATATTCCTGGTTTATCGATCGTTAAATTAAGCCAGCATATCGACACGTCCTTGGACCGGCCGTGGCATAGTGGTTAGAACACGCGACTACCATGCGGGAGATCACAGGTTCAACTCCTGGCTCCAGTCATCATAAAAGAAAAATTTTCTATCATTGCCGGCTCCCCTCGAATGTTGTTGACAGCAACTTCGCAGTATAAGCGTCTAGTAAGAGCTTCTCAAAAAGTGACGTTCGCATTCGTCGATAACAAGTAGGTGCCGTTAGTTGTGAATCTAAAAATAGAAAGCGTGTTAATTCACAACAACGCGAGAAGCTACCCCATACCTAATTCATGGGGTGTAAAGGGAAATTAAGTTATCGACACGTCCTAACAAGGGTTTAGGCTGGTTAGCTTCGCATCGGGAAGGAACATGGTAATGAGTGGAACCAGATTTCAGCATAAAGCTATCCATAAGTCAACTATCCCAATATCAAAACACCAAAAATTAAACCGATCATGTTGAAATCGATGGAAGGCATGTATCTAGAGTCATAGAAGTACTTGACGAAAATATTTCCTCGGATCATTGCCTGGTTGCAGCTAAAGTGCGCACAAGATTGAGCAGAGCGAAAACACACGTAACCAAACAGATGGACATGGCGAAGATGCAAACCCCAGAGATAGCTACTGCCTACTCCAACCTGCTTTCCAAACTTCTACGACACAACGCCTTTACTGCTGACGTTCCCGATACACAGTGGCAGCATATTGCGCATTCCATGACAACCGCCGTGCTTGAATATGAAAAACGGTGCTCAGAGGAGCCCTAGTTCGAAGAAGAAAGTCGCACAGCGTCTGAGGAACAGTAAGACAAAGGGAGATCGAGGATATTAAGCGATACAGGGATAGAGGACAAGTCAGATAATTTTTCCAGAAAGTAAATGCAAACGAATACGGTCCTTCTGTAGGGACAAGGATGGAAATCTGGTTACAGATACGCAAAGTTGTCCGCATATATTCCGCACATGACAGGTTAGTTTGCCCACAATCAAGTCAAACCGAGGTAAGAAGATCGCTGCTTAAAAATAATAAAGCAGGCGGTGACCTAAGAGAAACAGATCGACACGTACCATCTTTTCTTCGACTAAAAAGTTGCCTTTGATAGCCCGATACGTCAGAAGTTACTTGAAGTCATAGCTGAGTTTGGTATTCCAGCGAAGCTGATACGCCTTTGCGGAATGACGTTAACTGACACGAAGTCTTCAGTAATGATTGTTAAGGACCTTACGGAGCCATTCTATACCAGACGAGGCCTAAAACAAGGCGAAGGTCTATCGTGTGACCTCTTCAATATAGTGATGTAGATGATAATGTGGAAAGCTACAGTAAACACTAGTGGCACGATATTCATTAAAAGCCATGTGCTACTTACATACGCTGATGACGTAAACATCATCGGTCGAAAACTTCGGGATGTGACTGCAGCTATCTCAGGTATACAGAAGCAATCAGCAAAAATGCGTCTAATGGGTGCAGCGTTTGCGTTGGCTAAGTCATGTTGTACACATGGACGAAAATGCTCAACCTCGAAAATTCAACGACAATAAACTTGATGGACGGCGCAGAAGAGGACGAACTAAACTCCGTTGAGAAGACTAGGTTACTGAGAACCATGCAGAACTTGCTGTGACAAAATGGAGAAGGAGAGCAGAAGATCGAAGCACATTTAATATTTTTCTACGTGCGGCACATAATCCCATACGATTGCAAAGAAGTGCCAGCTAAGTAAGTAAGTTATGCGATAGTGTACGTAATACTATTACAATATTTATACCCTAGACCATTAAGTGAGGACACGAGTATCTATCACACCACTGCATTTCACTGATTCGTTTAAACCCTACTTCGTCCACCTTGTTGTTTGCACAGCTACTTTTCATTTTCAGTTCAATTAGCTGTTAAAACAGTATTCAAATGTTAAGTAAACAACATAAAAGGATTTACAGCCTTTTAAAAATCCTAGGCAAAACAGTGAACGGCTTAAATCTCTCTCTCTATCTACTCATTTCCCCCGTGCACAATTTGCTCTTGCTGGCAAACAACACCGCAATGACACTTAATAGTGTTGGAAATTTCAGTTTATTCACTGTTCGGCTTTCACACCTTTTAACAAATGTTTTAAAACGTCATTGTTGGCTGACTGTAGGAAAAATAAGAGGAAAACTAAGAAAACAAACATTTGTAGACTGTAAAGGCGCGCAGTGGCAGATAAAGAGTGGACAACAACGAAAACAAGGGATACTTTCCAAAGGACTATTTGAAATCTGTGTTAACCTCAGCCACCTCGGACTGATTTTGAACGTGACGACAAATGCTAATTTTACTTACAAACAACGATTGAAAGAGATTTAAGTGACGCAAAACTCCTCATGCCACATACAATTATGAGGACATCCATTTAGATACACTAATTTACAGGCACATGTGCATACACATAAAGCGTATTCATAGCCGGGTGAATGGACAACAATACACAACCCAACAGTCATACGACAACAACGTTGCAATGGACATTTTTCTTTAAATCTGGCCATTTTCTGTTCTCTGTCTGCGTCCTTGTATCCTTCCCAACTTGTCCCACTCTGTGTCCTACTACTATTGTTCTATTATCCTCTTACAGGTACATTATTGAGACGATGGGTATACGTAAACGTTTGCTGTGACATCCTTGGCACGAATGCGTATGAGTGTATGTATGTGTGTGTGTGAGAACTTTCAATGTCATTAGAGTGAAGGCTTTTCTCTCACCTATCAATTTTCCTCTTCCTTTCACAATCAATACTCATTCGACAGAATAAACATTAGCATAGTTAGCATTTTGGGTAGGTGAGAGGAAAGGGAAATTGTCGCAACCGGAGGATAGGGTAGTTTGAGAAAGAAGTGTTGCCTTGTTGCAGGTAAATGATAAAGGGCCTCGTGTATGCCATTAGGTGAAGAGAATAACCACAGCCTTATTAACTAGAAGCTAAGGCTTAGGATAAAATTTAAATGCTAGGAGATCATGAGGTATGTCATTGTCACAAGATAGTGCTAGAGTGAAATCCTCAAGGTTCAAGAAGTCGTGTTCAACATAGGAACATCTGTCGACGCACTATACACCAAGAGCAAAGGCATTAGAATCTTAAGTGGGAAGACGCAACAATATCAGCAGCAAGCCTAGTAAGAATTAGATCATTTGTTGAAGCCATATGCTCCTATTAAGGGTAATGAAAGAAAAACTAAAAAATTTATGGAATTGGTTGGAATATACATTGGCTGTGCCGGATGATGTCAAGCTTCCTTCACATTTGTGGACGAGCGTTGTTGGCACTGCTTAATCTTGGCTGCAACTAGGTGGTGATCCGAGTCTATATTTGCACTACGCACCACACGCACATGACATACCTTCCATTGATTACCACATGATCAATCGGCGATCGAGGCGAAACTGCTGAACCAAAGGCATAAAATCTCCAAGAATTTATAGAATTCATCTTTAATGTATTCGTCTTTGCATTCGGCGGGGCCTGTACACAAATCAGGTGATGTGAAAATATTCTGCCTTGATGCGGATAGAGACAATTCGGTATCTTACAGTAACGGAATGCTCCGCCAGTTACGATCCTTAAAATGTTGAATAAAAGTAGCGTCCAAAGGCCCCATCCGACGGAACAACCCTGCTTTAAACTTAATCACAGGCCAATAATCGAATTTGTTTCAACCCTAAAATGCATTAAAGGCTTAGAAAATGTTACCATATGTTTGTTTAATTACTTATGCCCAGGCACAGCACACAAAGAGCATGATAGGGCACCGGAAGCACAGTGTCGAGGCATTGTATTATATACTTTGACACATGTGGTCATTATTTTGACAATTATACCAATTACATATAGACACTTGTATACACACAAACACACATACTAATGCATGTATACCCCACACACACCTCCACACAGATGAGGCTACTTATACACTTACACAGTAGTAATGATGTGTTATTGGACTAAACAAGGAAGTGATTGGTAAATGAACAAAACAAAATGAATTCTAACATTAGGTAAATGAAAAGAAAGCAAGGACACAATGCGAGAAGGATACCAGAAATGTATGGACAGACATGGATAGCGATGGACAGACATAACGACAGAAGCGGGTGGTAGCAGTAACAAATACAATATAGAGGACTTATAGTAGAAAAGACGCTCATTTGGTATAAGTGGACAATAGGATGGAAGGACATTTCCACGAGACGGACATATTGATATGGTCAGTCGAGCACCTTACCATATTAGGAGTTTATTATTCGTACTTACTTACCAAGCAAACAAACTGTAATGAAATCGATTTTGAGATTGACACACATACATTAATAATTAGTTGTGTGACGTCCGTACTGTGCACACATATTCAGGCGCATTAAAGCCTAGGTGACAATGTATGCGTGTGAGGACACATAAGCCCGAGGGGGAGAGAACTTGTGCATGAATATATTGCGGTAGGCGTGTTTGTATGTTCGTATGGATTTTCATTTCCCGTGACTACGTAAACCTTTGTTGTTGTTGTTTTTGTTGTTTACATTTTTACACGTTTCATTAAACTTCTAAATAATGAATTCTGGTTGACTCTGACTCTATGTGGAAATTGGGTGATGGGCGGTTGTCATCATTCAACTGCTCTCTGGCTCCCTGGTGGCGACCGTTATTGTTTGTTATTTGTATTCCTTTTTACATAATTAATATCATTAATTGTCCGCAATGACCATAATGAGTGGATCTGCTATATATTTAATTGCGTTTTAATCGTATTCTTAAAGTAAGAGAATAATGAATGCGCCGGAGATAATTATAAATATTAGACAACGTTTTTGGTGGGCGGAGGTTGAAAACAAGATATCTTTATCAACACAAGTTCCTGAAAGGGATAGCGGAACACAAATGTTGCATCAAATTAGATTATACTATTTAAAGAGTCAGCTAGAAGCGGTTCTAGCATATATATATTCTGTAGCTCATTTTATAAACTGAACGTTAGATTTTGCCCGGACATAATTTTCAAACGCACGTTTTGAATAATATGGAGTACAATTTTTGGGACATATCATCCAGAATGCAAATGAAGATTATGTACATTCACAACACTGTTTCCGTAGAAGACATAAATATGAGAGGTTATTTTCTACTTTTAAGGTTTTTGATAGTTATTCACATAGGAATAACCAAAGACTCTCTGCGTTGGTCCTCAAGCAGCTCACAACTTCCGATAGGCCACGTGTTTCCCGGCCAATGTTACCTGACATCAGTTCAGCGGTAGCAAATGTTAAACGGCGCAATCTTGAGTAATACAAATGTCATGCTACCAGGAAGTTGTTAATACAATTTACGGAAGCTCAATACAACGGCTCTCTCAATGGCGTTGGTAGCCTTAAGAAACTAGGATCGGACGCGATGTCACTCTCCCTAAAAAACAGAATATTAGAAAAAGACTTAAGAAAAGATAAGAGACAAAACCACATGTTGACTACTCCCGCAAACGTTACTCTCTACAGAGATGGTGCCTCTATCTAGTTGGTGTCTCAAACAGCTGCAATCAGATTCGTCTATAAAATGTATGTTCCGTAGTGTAAATCCACAGACAGAAGCATGTTATTTCACAATAATGACCGAAACAATCCAATACATCACTCCAGAGGTGTACAGTTTGTGTGCAGAAAGATAAGATTTTGGATAGGAATTCATATTCAGTAAGAGAATTAGACATATTGTCTCGTGATATACTCCTGTTTAAGGAAAATCCGCTTATAGGAAAATTATTTTTCATCACTCTGGCGTGTACACGCCCCGACGGAAGACAAAGATGATGGAAGATGCTCTTGGTTCACCAGTTGGATAATTCAGTGTACACAACACACATCTCTGATAAAGGTTTCAGACTTGTTAGCTTCACTAAAGATGGTAGTGATTGGAAACAGATTCCAGCATAAAGATATCCACAAGGCAACCTGGATATCCCACGATCAAAGGACAAGAAACCAGATTCATCACGTGGTAATCGATAAAAGGCATGTCTCAAGCGTTGTGGACGTGTGTGTGATGAGCAGCACAAATATTGACTCGGATCACCACCTTGTTGCAGCCGAGGTACGCACGCGATTAAGAAGTGCTAAAAACCATTGTAATCAAACTTATAAGAAGCTAGGTATCGCAAAGTTGCATACCATCGAGGTAGACAATTCCTATTCCAACCAACTCTTTTAATTACTGCACACGAACCCCCCTAATTATTATGTTCTCAACACGCAGTGGCAGCATATTTTGAATTCTTTAATCACCGAGGAAACGACCGCACGCTCAGACAACTACTTGGATGCTAAATACAAGGCAACACTGCAGCCAATAGTAATGCGTGCATTGACGGAACAATATAATGAGAAGAGGAGGAGACACCTCTTTAGGCAACAAAACCTTCTATGTAAGAAAATCAAGAGCCAGTATATCGGAAATTACAGGAATAGAGGTGAAGCTCGAAAGTTCTACCAAAAGGTAAAAAACAAATGTCTTGGAACAGGGATTCCACTTGTAAGGACAGATGTGAAAATCTGGCCACGGACACGTACTCTACTCGTTCCCGAAGGCAGCATAAGTGACGAAATCACGCCAATCTTTGACGACAAAGTAGAATGTTCCTTCATCAAGGTTGCAATGCAATCGATAGTTGCACCGATATGTCAGTCACAAACTCATCATTATACCATCACCATTAGGGATGAGGGTATATATAATTTGATACGAAAAAAGTGTAACGCATTAAGGGAAACGAGTTAGATCCCAAGTATCTTAAGACTAGTGATTTTGATTTCCGGGCATTTTTCATTTCCCGGGAAATCGGGATTTTTATTTCATTTTCCCGGGATCCGGGAAATCTCGGTCCAAAACAAAAAACAAATAAAGAATGCCTTTTTCTTTTAAAAAAATAGTTTTTATTTTAATACAAACAAACAAATATGAAATGAAGCATAAAAATATTTCTAAAAATCTCGTGTTATGGTTTTTACGAAAAGTTGTTAATAGTTAGACAAGCTATCATCGTGAAACCTGTATATCTTAGAGAGGTGCCCGAAGGGATTTTCGAAATTCGTACTTTTAGGGCGGAACAAAGGTCTAACATGTGAGAAAACTGGTAACATTATCCAGACCACACGGCAAAAGCTATCATCGTGGAAATGTATGTGAGAAAGCTTCTTAAAGAACAAGAAGGCCGCTAGGAGAGATTTTTCGTTATTCGTTCTTTTTGGGGTAAAAAGGCCTAAAAGGAATAAAACCGGTACTATTGAACAACTTTTTTATAGTTTAAGAGAGCAGCATTAGGGTGCTTCTTTTAGGGGTAAAAAGAACCCAAACCAAACGACTAAAGCTATAATCTCACAAATCCATATCCGAAGGCATCTTTAAAAATTTGTTCTTTACTGTTAAGGTAGAATCGCAAAAATCCATATGGAAATGCTTCTTATAGAATTAGAGAGCTACATGAGGAGTTTTTGCAAAATTGTTACCCCTTAAAGAAAAACCTAACCAAAACCCAGACCAAACGGTTTAAGGTAGAAAGTAAATATGGGGCGGTGTATTTATTTTAGTGAGTAGATGTGCGCTGTGATTTAATATCAAATTGGTCCCATCAACCAGACCAAAGTTAGAAATGTGAATATTAGGGAGAATATTTATTTTATGGAGCACTTGCTCAATATGAAGGAATTTCGAACTATTAAGGGAACAAAACCGGAAATGGGATGAAACTCTTACCATCACCCGAACAACTGGCTAAAGGTGGAATTGCGACGATAAGATTTTATACTTATTTTATATGGTCCTTGTGAAATATGAAGGGATTTTTTGAGATACGTACTCCTTGGCATAAAGAGGGGAAAAGTGTTATCAATGCTCAGATCAAAAACCTAAAGGTACAATCACCCAGTTCACCAACTTATAACTCATTGACATGGTATTGCTAATCCATTTTCGAATTTAAGTTCGAATTTTTTTATAGCATATTTGAAAGATAAACAAAACATCGAGAGACAAAAGACGTTAGTGATGTTCAAGAAAATAGCCATCAATTGGTAATTTTATGGTAAAAAATTGTAACACTAAATAATTTATGGTTCTGGTGGATTTTAACTTATAAAACATTTTGATGTTGACTCATTTAATAAGCGTAATGGAATCCCGGGAAATCCCGGTCGAATTTCAGGGATTCCGGGACAAAAACTGGCCGGGATTTCCGTGATTTTTGTCCCGGGAATTCTCGGGACAAAAACACTACTTAAGACCAAATTCGTTTCAGGACTTTTTAAGACGATTGAGCTTAACTCGAGTAAACCTTAACCGATCGGTATGAAAATTTACCAGTATTAATATTTTTCAAAACAAACTTATGGTACCCCTTCTGGTACCTCCCATACAAAATTACCTATTTTTTGATAATTAATATTTCTTTCATAACTGCCAAACAGACGACTGGATGATATTTGAATTTGGTCAGTTTATTTATCTTGCAATAGTAGACAAACCCTTAGAAAACCGAAACCTTTGCCCTTCTGGTACCTCCCATACAAATGACCGAATTGACACTCATAGTTTTACATTCATATCTTTTTTGTAAGTAAACTGAATTCACTCAAATTTCGTATGATGTTTGCTTATGAAAATTTGACCCAGGAATGAATATGGACTATATCCGTTCACTCCTTCTGGTACCTCCCATACAAAATGACCTTTTTTTTCGGAAAATTCATATTTCTCCCATAACTTCCAAACGAGCACTTGGGGGATAATGAAAATTGGTCAGTTAATTATCTTATTATAGGAGGCAAAACCTCAGAAAATCTTACTATTTGACGCACCCCTACTGGGACCTCCCATACAAATGCCTGAATTCACCATCATAGTCTTACATACATATCTGTTTTGTTAGTACACTGAATTCAGTCCAATTTGGCGTAATTTGTACGGTTATGAAAATTTGAACCAGGAAATAAGTTGTACTGGTACGGGATCACCCCTTCTGGTACCTCCGATACAAAATGACCTTGTTTGGTAAAATAATATTTCTCCCATAATTTCTAAACCGACACCTGGGGGATAATCAAATTTGGTCAGTTTATTTATCTTGTAATAGGAATTATTATTGGGAGATGGTATTTATCAGTCAGTTTACCTGATTACAATTTCTGTATTGGTTTTTATATATTTTAGGATATATATCTAACAGGTCATAGTGATTATGGTTTATTTAAATGAAAGCCTACCAATTTTTGAAACTTTTATCAATGCGAACCTTTCATGTGATTCTAGTTCACATTTGATACTAAATGATATTATAAATATTTAAATATGTTCTTAATTTTTTAAATCTCTTCTAAGTTTGTACCATTTTTTACTTACAGATGCACCATCCCATACAAATGAAACCGGCTGATAGTGAAAATCGTAATGGTAAGTGAATGTTTCATATTTATTCCAAACACTCACCGATTATTTCTCTGCAATACCGGAAAAATTCAATATCACGTTCAACTTCTGAATTGTTCCATCGTTTCGTTGAGAGATCCTTCGTATATTTACAGCATGAGCTAAAAGCCTTTACTGGTTTCTTCTGCAAATATTGCCTTGAAGCTGTGAACTCTTTTTAAAATTCTAGATTTTTGCTGTATGTTATGGGAGTTTTTTCTTGCTTGCAGAATCTTTTCAATGTACATATGTATATATCGCAAAGAAAAGCAAAATAATTCTGGGCAATCGTACTCGTAGGTTGAATCCGACAAAAACACCTACAATACATAGATGCACGAGATTCATGTAGTACACACACACACATGATGGAAATCATCAATTGAAAATCCATGTCGAGATTCACACGGACACGTCGTTGTTTGTTAGTATTGGAATGGAGTACATCGACTTAATTTCTATGTAAGTTTTTATGTCAGCGAATGCATACTAGATATGTATGTATGTATTGGTTGTACATAGAGTTTGCAATCACATATTGGATGATTGCCTATCCTTTGATTACATATCCCTATTACTGTTTTACGATGCACATCGCTTTGTCTAACACTGTCGAGGGTGTTTCTCCCTTCCATCCTGTCCTGTATGTACTCATCTTTTGAGATTATTGCACTTCAAAGGCTGACATTACACAGTAATCGTACATAGGAGTCTTAGAGTGGTACGTTCTTTATATATCAGACCAACGGACAGTCTATGCTGTACCACAATGGGCCTAGGTATGTGAGCGTAAGCATGATTGCTAGCAATTTGCGTATCGATATGAATTCACAATTTTGTTGTTATCGCTGCAAGTGTGTCGGCCACAGTGGCTTAAGGGCCGATACGTAGCTATCTCTTGAATTCTGCAAATTCCCAATTCGTTGGAGTGTTGAGAATGTAAATCGCACGAAGGGATCTTTAAGTTTGGTGATTTCTTATCAGCGCTAAAACGCGTTAACAATTTACTGGCATCATAAGTGAGAAAACAAGATTTGAAGAGCGCGAATATAAAAGGTATGGTCGGGTATGGGTAGATATTAAGTATAGAAACAGCTGTTGGTGAACACTACTCTCCGTTTTATTTCTAGGCTGACAATGTTGTTTTTTTCCATGGCGGATTCACGCTGAGAACTATTGAGAACACTTTTTTCGATGATACCATTAACTTCGTCTTGTCCCTCATTCACTGCAAAACCCATTTTCGCTGACTCCCTTTCCACAGATGAGAAGACAGCTGTTACCTCCACTGATAATGTCGATATCATCTGCATATGTGTATTTCCACAGAAGTGTCAACCGTGATCGAAAAATATAAAAGTTGTAAAAAAAAATTTTCTGACTTGTATTAGTAAAGACGAATACTTAAATTTTATTAAATTAAAATGCCCAAAGCTTTTCTTAGTTTCCGTGTTGATTTAGCGATTTGAAAAATTGCATTCTTTTGCTTGTCACCAGTTTTAAATTTGCATATTATATTTACTGATGATGCAAGTCCACTCTTATCATAAAATTTTATTTACAACAAATAACTGATCCATAATAATAAAAAAATATAAGTTAGCAGCAAAATTTTGATTTTATTTTATCGGCGTTCTAATGTAACATTCGTGAACAACAATAAGTGGCATATAAACTTTATAATATTCCCTAATTTCGCAAATAAAACAATAGCTTGAATAAACATTTTTTTTAAGCATTTCACAGCTATGGGATATTTTGTCACATAACGTCAGTAACATAACGTAGGTCTTTATTACCTCGCGATTAAAAACCAGAGGCACAAATTTGCCCAACAAAAATATATTTTAAAGCGCTATTGGTCTATTTTATGAAATAATTAAGTGCATTTACTAAATCTTAAACAACACGCAGTCTTTTGAAATTTCAAGAACTAATATAAAACGCACTTCTATTTCGTGTAGCATAACGTAGGCCTGTGTTTTGTTAATACCTTGGATTGTAGTTTTTTAAATATGACGCTTTTTTTACATAATGTAGAGCTAGTAGGGAGCTTTTAAAAATATAATATAAAATACAAAAAATTTAACTTTTAACTGCTTTTTTTGCAACTGAATCGTACGATCGTAACATTCGTAAGGCTGGAATTACCCATATGCGAGTAGCATGTGGCTCTTATCAAATATGGTGCCAGACATGTTTACCGCTGCTTTCCTTAAAACCTTCTCCATCACTATGTTGAACAGTTGGATGACAAACCATCGCCCTGTCTAAGACCTCTCGTCGTATCGAATTTCCAATCCCAATAAAGAATTTGATATATAAGGGTACACCGAACTCAGATGTGGCTTCGCATAGTCGATACCTGATGGGACTATCGAAAACAGCTTTGTAATCGACAAAGAGGTGGTAATTGTCGATTTGCTTCACATGGGTTTTCCCCAGAATCTGCCGTAGTGTAAATATCTGATCCGTCATGATTTTGCCTGGTCTAAAGCCGCACTGATAAGGGCCAATTCAGGCTAATTCCATGGTATCTTTTACACTCACTACGGTCTCCTTTTTTGTATATAGGACATAGCATTGGGTTCCAATCCTCTGGCAATATCTCCTGAAGCCTAATATTCTCTATGAGATGTTGCATGCTTAAAACAAGCTCATCTCCACCCACCTTAAACAACTCAGCTGGAAGACCATCCGCCCCAGCGGCTTTATTGTTCTTTTGGCGGGATATGGCAGTTTTTATCAGGAAGGCTCGGAGGGTGGCACTCGATGTTATCATCTCGGAGTCGGTAACGAGATGACCATCCTTGCCTTGACAGAAGGGAAGGCCTATTCCATGTACCCTACCATTTATCTTCTGAGAGAAATCAATCTGTCTGATTCCGTTTGGCGATGTGTCAGTATGCAGACTAAATTTTCCGACTGTTGGGCTAAAGACATTCTCACATTAACATCTCCAAGCCCTACTTTACTATCATGCCCGGGTTGCGGCCATATGTTTCTTCAAGTTGGACGCAAAATTCATCTTTGACCTCGTCACTTTTTTCCTCCGTCGAAGTCTCTTGCCGACCACAAATCAACAACCAAACTCATGCTCATCCGCCTGGAAGCTGTAGTACACGTCACACATCCTCATTCGCTATCATCTATATCCAGTCCACAGGATTTCCTGTACAGCAGTAATGTCAGTCTTATACTTTTTGAGGACATCCACCAGTTGAATAGAGCCACGTGGTCGGTATAGAAATCTAACATTCCAAGTGCATGTTTTCAAATCATGGTCCTTAAAACGTTTACGGTGGTCGTCAACATTTTGGGGGGGTTCCTTTGCTCTTAATTCTCATTTTATTTGCTGCCATTATACTGTTGGCGGGGGCAGGTTCCACATTTTATGGATTTTTTGTTTGTCCGACGGAGACATCAACCTCCTATTTGTATCTCTCTAGGGGACACCCCATGTGGTGTAGTGCTTATTTAATTGCGGCCCTTATTCGCCATGTCACAGATTCGTCATCAGGCACATGTAATCTTATATAGTATGCCCTCAGCCCCTACCGCTCTAGTCGGGGACTACTTATTAATCGTAGTTAACCTACAAACCTGTAGGTCGTTCTGACCCCCCATAACAGTACGAGCTAGGCTTATGCCTCAGCCAAAATTTGGTGGAGGTGGGTTGGTTGGCAGCGCATCGTGGTCAAAGTTGGGGGGGAAAGGCAAAATCAAGCCCCGCAACTGCCTCGGAGTCGCCCCTAGAGGAGTAAAATGTGTGATCGACACCCAGACATTTTTCCCTCCTAACATTTTCCCTTAACATACCTACCGCCATTTTCAAACCCTTAGGGTGTTCCCATACAAAAGTAAAATGTTTATAAATTTTGCTCCAACTGCTCTAACTGCCCCAAACGTGCCCCTAGAAGAGTCAAATGTATGACCGACCGCCAATATTTTTGCAACCCCAACAGTTTCTCAGAACACATCTAACCGCAACTTTCAACCCTTAAGGTGATTGTCATACAATTTTTTTTTATTTTTTAGAATTTTTTTTTTAAGAAATCAACTCCTGCCGCTCCCTTTTTACCTCCTAGACGGGTAAAATTTATGACCGACCCTCAATAATTTTCCCTCTACTTTTTTCTAGTAACTTATATAAAAATTAACTTTACTTTAAATTAAAAGTCATCGTAAATTTCTTCCAAATCAGTGTAAGATATTTTTAAGAGTCATTCATAGGAATTAGCGATAGAATAAGAAAAACCTACGATGTAAAAACCATCAACGAGTTGTTGCAAAAAAAAAACAACATGATATATTAATTATTTCTGCATAAATTAAAATTGTTCACATGATATGATTAACTCAGAACACTGTGTCTTCGAACATAACATTGTCGACTTATCGGCTTCCCTACTGTAACCAACACTTACATCCATCCATTCACAATTTCAATTCGATTTTGAAAAGCCAATGGTATCGGTTATCCACAACTCATAGACACATTCTCAAGTGGGATGTACATATGTTGGGTAGTGGAAAGTAAGCCAAAGAGAAAAAAAAACAAAAAACCAGTACAGAAATTTCAGTCAGGTAAACTGACTGATAAATACCATCACCCAATATAAGATATTGTTGAAGTCTTGAGTTATTGAAATGAATAGATTTTTAATTAAAATAAAATTACTTATGTATATTTTTTCCCCTGCTTGTGGTGCACAATCGTCCAAAACTTTACTTATTTGTGTAGGGGGTATAGTAGCCGGTTTGGAATTTATGTGACAAATATTAATTTTTCAAAAAAATTTAATTTTGATAGCGGGTACCACAAGAGGTGAACCGATACAGTCCTTATTCATTCCTAACTCAAATTTTCATACGTACAACTTACGAATAATTTGACTGAATTCAGTGCACTTACAAAAAAAGATATGTATATAAGACTATAGGGGTGAGATCGGTCCTTTGTGTGGGAGGTACCAAAAGGGGTGTGTCAAATATTTAGGTTTTCTAGGGTTGTGCCTCTTATAATAACATAAATTAATCGACCAATTTTCATTACCCTCCAAGAGTCCGTTTGGAAGTTATGGGAGAATTATTAATTTTCCAAAAATAGGTAATTTTGTATGGGAGGTACCAGAAGGGGTGACACGATATAGTCCATATTCACTCCTGATTCATATTTTCATAAGCGTACAAATTACTCATTATTTGACTGAATTCAGTGTACTTAGAAAAAAGATATGTATGTAATACTATGGGGGTGAGTTCGGTCATTTGTATGGGAGGTACCAGAAGGGGTGTGTCAAATAGTTAGGTTTTCTAGGGTTGTGCCTCTTATAATAACATAAATTAATCGACCAATTTTCATTACCCTCCAAGAGTCCGTTTGGAAGTTATAGGAGAAATATTAATTTTCCAAAAATAGGTAATTTAGTATGGGAGGTACCAGAAGGCGTGAACTGATATAGTCCATATTCATACCTGAGTCTAATTTTCATAAGCAAACATCATACGCAAAATTTGAGTGATCTAAGTTTACTTGCAAAAAACATATGTATGTAAAACTATAAGGGTCAATTCGGTCATTTGTATGGGAGGTACCAGAATGGGTGGGGCACAGGTTTCGGTTTTCTTAGGGTTTGTCTACTTTTGCAAGATAAATAAACTGACCAAATTCAAACATCCTCCGGTTGTCCGTTTGGAAGTTATGGAAGAAATATTAATTTTCCAAAAATAGGTAATTTTGTATGGGAGGTACCAGAAGGGGTGGGGCTATTCAGCCCATTTACAATCCCATAAGTTCGTTTTGAAAATTATTGATACTGGTAAATTTTCATACCGATCCGTTAAGGTTTACTCGAGTTATCCTGCTGACCAGCCATCCAGCCAGCCAGCCAGCCAGCCAGCCAGCCAGCCAGCCAGACAGACGGACATAGCTCATTCTTCTTAAAAAGTTCTGAAACGAATTTGGTCTTAAGATACTTGGGGTCTAACTCGTCTCCTTTAATGCGTTACACTTTTTTTCGTATCAAATGATATATACCCTCATCCCTAAGGGTGATGGTATAAAAACAATATCGAAATCATTCATAGTAGCAAAATCTATAACTGCAGTAAAGTATTAGCCAAATTGAAATGATAATCCTCAAACATACATAGAAAAAAAGCGCATAGAAATATGTACACTCAAATACGAGGGTTTGTTGTAGAACTAAATACATCGATTCGGAAAGCCCAACATGAATATGTGAGCCCAAAATTTATTTCATGGCTAGCAATCCAAATGCTAGGTACTTTTGGATCTCATCAAGAACATAACTTTTGTTAATGCTGCCTTATTGTGGGGTAGTGTTGCGTTTCTGATAGAGTGAGTGGTACATATCGTGCTACCCTCTTATGAACAAGGAGGGTAAGTTGCATACATTTATATGTTTCAAAGAAAATTGATGATGATGCAAATGATGTTATGCAATCGTATGATAAAAAAAATCGACGAAGAATTAACTTAGAATTGAAAGAAAATATAAAGATAAATGAGTAGGGATAGCACTTTTCGTACTAAGTAGGATTTTGTAGATGATTAGTTCACCGTATCATAGCTGTTGTAATACCAATATCTTACTGGACCTTACTGGGGAATACATTTAATGCATGAATATGTCTATAGATGTTGTAAAATAATACCTTATTAATGGCAATTTTGTCTAACTTGACTGACTGCAACCAATAAACAAAAATACATTAGATATCAATATACCTTTAAAAGCTAGGATGACTTTATTTTGGCTATCAACAGTTTCGATTCGATATGTAGTCCTTCAGATTTTACATATAAATAACCACATACTTACATTAAAAAATAAAAACATTAACTCCATACAGTCTCTCCTTGTAACAGGACACTTTATTCTTACTTACTTACTTACATAGCTGGTACTTCTATGCAATCCCAGTGGATTATACACCGAACGTAGAAAAATATTATAAGCGCCTAGACAAAATTATCTACCACCTCGAAATTATAGTTGTCAACGTTGTTCTTTGTTCGTTGAAACTAATAACTTCGTTTTGTCCTCGTTCACCGTTAGGCCCATTTTCGCTGATTCCTTCTGTATACCTGAGAATGCAGCAGTCACATCCCGCAGTTTTCGACCGATGATGTCTACGTCATCAGCGTACGCGAGTACCCAGCAAAATATTTTGTTGCAAAGAAACAATTACAGAACAGCTTTTACTGATAAGTAACAAGTTCCACTTTCGGTTGCACAATATATTATTTTTGTTTGAAATTGTCCCAAAACCAACATGTTCTCATGGAACCTGTTATGAAATGAATTGCTACATAACTGAATTATATATGCTGTTTTTTGAAATTTCATTGATTTTCAATTGGGTGCTAGTTCGAAATATATTTTAACTCAGATTTTTGAGTTTTTCTTAATAAATACCCTCTAAAAAATACTTATTTCGAATGGCTCCACGAAAAGCCCCCCAATGAAATAACGCCCAAACGAAAAATGAAATATTTCCCAAATTTTTTTCATACATTTTTGGGTGTTATTTCATATGAAATAACTCCCAATTTTTTTGGGCCGTTTTTCATTTTTCTTTGGGAATTATTTCGTTCCTCATTTGGGGTTTTCAAATTATGAAATAAAATCCAATGAAATAACCCCCAACCAATTTTTTAAATTCGGGGCTTGTTTCATACCGTATATAATTTGGGTGTTATTTCATATTTTATTTTGGGGGTTATTTCATTTTTAAAGCTCTTGGTTTTTAGGGGTTATAATTACATAATTATATAAAAATGGACCTTTTACTAGAAAACTTTTAGCCTGTGAATATATTACAATATCTTTCGAACGTTTACATATATTTCCATTTGTATTCATATTGACGGATAGAAAATCAACAAAATGCACCGAGCATTTTTCATTTTGAGAATGATATCTTAGAATGGAAATTTTTTAAATTTTTAAGAGTTCTTCACAAGGAAGAATTCAATAAAAGCAGAGAGCTTATGAACATTGGAGGTGGTTGTATAAAGGTCAAACGTAAAAGGCAAATTGTCTTCCGAACTGCAAAAATAGAGCAGGGCTACAACGATCTACGATTCACACGATTCATTTCAATAATTTTGCGACTTTGCTGTTGGTCCATATTGACTTCATGAAATCCTTGGTTTTATGAATTTTGGGCATAATTTCATTTTTGTTGCAGATGGGGTTTATTTCATTGGGGGTTATTTCATTTTCATCATTGGGTGTTATTTCATATGAAATAACTCCCAAATATTGGGGGTTGTTTCGTTTTCGCTTTGGGGTTTATTTCATTTATTTTTGGATGTTATTTCATTCACTGTTTTTGGGTGTTATTTCATATTTTTTGGGGTTTATTTCATTGGGAGTTATTTCCTGGGCGTTATTTCATTGGGGGGCTTTTCGTGGAGCCATTTCGAATACGAATATTAATTTTCTGTTCTACGGAATCTGTGGTGCAACATGTTGTACATAATCGGTTATATAGAACCAGAAACAGAATAGAAAGTCGATTAAAAAAGAAACGATTCTAGTATCAATACCATTCGCAACAAGTTCTGAAAAATTTTCCTGGGTAGCATGTGGCTTTTGTTGAATATAGTGCCACTCGTGTTTACTGCAGCTTTTCTCATTATCATCTCCATCACAATGTTGAAGAGATCGCACGATAGGCCGTCGCCTTGTTTTAGGCCTCGTCTGGTATAGAATGCCTCCGTAAGGTCCTTGCCAATCTTCACTGAAGACTTCGTGTCAGTCAGCGTCATTCCGCAAAGACGTATCAGCTTCGCTGGAATACCAAACTCAGCAACGGCTTCAAGTAATTTCTGCCGTATCGGGCTGTCGAAGGCAGCTTTATAGTCGACAAAAAGATGGTACGTGTCGATCTGTTTCTCTTGGGTCTTTTCCAGGATTTGCCGAAGTGTGAAAATCTGGTCAGTTGTTGATTTTCCAGGTCTAAAGCCACACTGATAAGGCCCGATCAGGTTGGATAACACTGGCTTTAGTCTTTCACATAGCATACTCGACAGGACCTTATATGCGATGGGTAAAAGGCTGATCCCGCGGTAGTTGGAGCACACACTTGGATCACCTTTTTTCAGCACAGGATATAATACGATTACATTCCAATCGTCGGGCATGCACTCTTTAAGCCAAACCGTGCGCAGGAGCTGGTGCATGCTTGTTATCAGCTCCTCGCCACCGGACTTGAAGAGCTCTGAGGGCAGACCGTCGGCACCGGCTGCTTTGTTGTTTTTCACTTTATTCTAGGCATGCATAAATGCTCGCAACATGTGCGCAGTAGCAGAATCTTGTATACATTGTTTACCAAATTTCTGCTACTGAAAACATTCTTCAAGCGTAGGTGCATGTCTGATCTATTCCTAATGAGTAGAAACATGTCGTTCGAAGTTAATTAAATATGACTTGATTTATTATGCTTACCAGCACAATGACACATAAACACTTATTATCACAAAAGCGGTCTCAACCAGTACAAAAATTGCAGTCAGATAAACTGACTGATAAATACCATCATCCAATATAAGATAAAATTTGACTTTTTTGTATAGGAGGTACAATTAGAGGCAGCACAACGTGTCTGATTTTTTTAAAAAAATCAACGTTCAATTTACGCTTACCTTGGCAAAACTTGTCTGAATTCAGTGTATATACAAAAATGATATGTATGAAAAAGGGGCAAAAACGATATTACAAGATAAATTAACTGACCACATTTGATTACCCCCAGGTGCCGGTTTGATTGTTGTTAATGTAATATTAATTTTCCAAAAATGTCGTTTTATATGGAAGGCACCAGAAGGGGTGAACCTATATAGTCCATATTCATTTCGAAGTCCTATTTTCATAAACGAACATCTTACGCAAAATCTAAGTGAATTCAGTGTGCTAAATATAAATATATGTATATAAGTCTATGAGATTGAATTCGGTCATTTGTATGGGAGGTACCCCACGGCGTGTATCAACTAGTTCGGTTTGCATCCTATCACAAGGTGAATTAACCGACCAATTTTCATTACCCCCAAGTGTCCGTTTGGAAATTATGGGAGAAATATTAATTTTTCCAAAAATAGGTCATTTTGTATGGGAGGTACCAGAAGGCGTCAACCGATATAGCCCTTATTCATTTCGGAGTCCAATTTTCATAAACGAATATCTTACGCAAAATCTGAGTGAATTCAGTGTGCTTACAAAAAATATATGTATGTAAAACTATGAGGGTCAGTTCGGCCATTTGTATGGGAGGTACAAGTAGGGGTGTGGCAGGAGTTTTGTTTTTCTTAGGGTTTATCTACTTTAGCAAAATAAATTAACTGACCAAATTAAAGTATCCTCCGGTCATCCATTTGGCAGTTATGAAAGAAATATTAATTATCTAAAAATAGGTAATTCTGTATGGGAGGTATCAGAAGGGATGGAGCTATTCCGCCCATTTACAATCCTATTAGTCTGTTTTGAAAAATATTAATACTGGTCAATTTTCATACCCATCCGTAAAGGTTTAGTCGAGTTATCATGCTCACCAGCCATCCAACCAGCCAAACAGACGGACATAGCTTAATCGTCTTAAAAAAAAACTTGAAATGAATTTGGTCTTAAGATAAATGGTGGTTAAATTTTAAGAGCCGATGTTGATTTTGAATAAAGCACAAATTATTTAGAAAATTATTGTCATTTCTTTTTATTATGATAACATTAGTAGGGTTCAATTATGTGTAGAACAAAATATCGGCCAAATGGCCGCCGCGACCTCGGCGGCGCACCTCTTTCCGATGGTCCAAATTTTCGATGACGCTGAGACATATTTCAGGTTCTATGCCTTTCATGTACCGAATTATCTCATCCTTTTGCTCTTGAATTGTTGCTGGCTTATCGACGTACACCTTTTCTTTGAGATAACCCCAAAGAAAGATGTCCAACGGTGTCAAATCACATGAACTTGGTAGCCAATTGACATCGCAACCACGTGAGATAACACGGCCATTGAATTTGTCGCGCAAAAGATCCATTGTTTCGTAAGCTTTGTGGCAAGTGGCACCGTCCTGTTGAAACTACATATCGTCCACATCCACATCTTCCAAATCGTATTTTTCCCACGATAGCAAACACCATTCACAGTAACTGCCTGACCGGCCTCATTTTGGAAAAAATACGGCCCGATGATGCCGCCAGCCCATAAACCGCACCAAACAGTCACTCTTTGTGGGTGCATTGGTTTTTCGACAATTACTCTTGGATTATCATTCGCTCAAATACGCCAATTCTGCTTATCGACGAATCCACTGAGGTGAAAATGTACCTCATCACTGAAGATGATTTTCTTTGAAAATTGGTTATCCACTGTTGCCATTTCTGGCCACCATTCTGACCATGCACATTTAGACTATTAAATTGACTGAAAAAATCACCAAGTGCACGATATGCATTTTGATTTAAACGCCCATTTTCATAATTAGCCTGAATAACTTTAACGCGTTGCTCGATTGTGTATTTTTCCATGGTTCAAATTAAGTTAGTCTGAAATTGAGAAATGTCAAATGAAATGCAGAAAAGAACTTGACGTTTAGGTGTGGTACACCTTCAACATCGGCCCTTACAATTTAACCAACCTTTACTTGAGGTCTAACTCGTCTCCTTAAATGCGTTACACTTTTTCTCGTTTCAAATGATATATACCCCCATTTCTGAGAGTGATGGTATAAAAAAAACGGCTCTCCTTAAAATTTAAACTTTGACATATTCCTCTCAACTGATTTTATAACCGATTGATGAAAAACACCATATATACATACATTTAAGATATTTCGTATACAATAGAACTCTTCAGTAATACATATTATGATGTTAAATTCATGGTAGTTTTAGGAACAAGTGCAGGCTTCTTTTGGTCCTATTTCGAGTTCATGTTATAAATACCATCAATACTTATACTGTTAATACCATCGCCCTTACCGACCTTTAAAAATTGTACCTAGCCCTTTTGTTGGCTCTCTGTAAAAAATACAAAATTCTCTAAAATTGTACTATTGCAAACAAATTGTAAGATTTTCCCATACTGGTGTCCATTTACACATACATAAAGCTAGTGCGTACACAAATCAACAGATATCCAAAGAGCGTATCAATAGAAGAAGTAGGGGAAAATAAGTAAGTAATTATTATAGAATGAAATGAATGTTGCCAACATTGGTCCAAAGGATACCATGGAAATAGATATACGACTACACATAATAACATTCAATTTGAAAGCGTTTATGATAAATGTCTGTCCCATCGTTTGCAAAACTGAAAAATGTTTCATTTTATCTACGTGCAAAGTTCTTTTTCAAATATTAATGGAAATCAATTAGAAATGTTTCAGTGTGTGTGTGTGTGCGTATGAAAATCAAATGATTGAATAGCACATCAATTTTCATAAAAACTACATTATTTCTGATATCTTTGTATATTAAATTTTGTGGCATTACACTATGAGGATATATTGAAAAAGTTAATTTTTCAACAAATTTTACAATTTTCAATTATGGCAATGCAATCATGTGTGTGATTAGAATTTTGTTCAGATGCAGATGGTCGGGATAGAAAATTTATGGATGCATTTAAATCACTTAACGCACAACAACCATTGAAACCGATATCTTTGACAACAAGAGAAGTAATTACTTATATTTAGCTTAGGTACGATGAGCAAATGTGGTTGTGTTCATTTTTAGTGCGAAACAAAAGCAGCCAAAGGATGTGCGAAATGAATGCAACAGAAAATTTAATATGTTTGCAAGATATTAGTAAAAAAAACACATTTTCTTAAATTTATTATGCTCAATGGGCTTTAAAGAAATTTCATGGTTGCCCAGCTAACAGGAATTTGAAAGAAGCGGCTTGCTGTTTGGATTCGTTTCGTTACATGCTCCTTTACCTTTTTCAGACATACAGAAAGAATGTAAAAAAGAAGGCAATAGGAAGGTGTTTGTGTGTGATTCATGATCGCTTCTTTTAGTTTGGCTTACGGAGGCATGTAAAAGGAAGGCAAAAAGGAAGGTGATTATTTTTTAAAACTCTGTATCATTTATTTCAGCCACAAAATTTTAATGCATCATCATAGGGAAAATAGTTGCATGGCTGACTGACAATCGTGAGGTAGTGCGTTCAAACTACAGCAAGGTTTAATGTCTAAAAATAAACTTAAACTTAATTTCCCTTTGCACCCCATGAATGAGGTATGGGATAGCTTCTCGCGTTGTTGTGAATTAACACGCTTTCTATTTTTAGATTCACAACTAACGGCACCTACTTGGTTATCGACGAATGCGAACGTCACTGTTTGAGAAGCTCTTACTAGACACTCCGATTGACTCGACACTTAATACTGCGAAGTTGCTGTCACCAACATTCGAGGGGAGTCGACAATGAAAGAAATTTTTTTTTTTTTTTAAGATGTCTCGAACCAGGTTTGAAGCTGCGATCTCCCGCATGGTAGTCTCGTGTTCTAACCACTATGCCACGGCCGGTCCCAATGTCTAAAAATAACCGGTACATAATTTGAGGGTTTTTGTATTTGCAAGTCCTTCTTTTTTTAAATGGATGCATAAGTCCTTGTTATAGGAAGCGACGAATGAAGGCCTTGCCAATCGCAAACAATGTAAAAAAGGAAAGGGTCGGTCAGCTCTAGGAAGATACAAAATAAGCCCCTCCAACTCATGAAGATGGGCTTTCTTTTCAGGATTTCCACCGTTGGGAAGTTAAGGAATGTTAACTGATCTCCTTGATCCTTTTGGGATTGTACAAAGACTGGCATCATTGCAAAACGGACATTAAGTCTATAGTCCTTGTTCTTTAAAAAATGCGCTATAAGTCCGTACACCGGACCTTGAGTCTGTACAACGAGTCCATTTTCAACGTGGTCAATGGGTTATAAGCCAGTTGATCGGACCTTGAGTTTGTACAACGAGTCCTTGCACTTGCAAGACCAGAGCCTGGATTTAGTTTTCTTAATTTTTTTAGTTATTCAAGGACCACACCAAACACAATAAATGATTAGAGACCACCGACCTTTGGTACCAATAACCGATATTAGACATCTCAAGGACATCAGAACATCGATTGCACTTTCGCTCAAGAATCAAGGACCCATGCTAGTGAGCCTGATTGAACCTTATCAGTGTGGCTTTAGACCTGGTAAATCCACCACCGACCAGATATTCACACTACATAGCAGACCCAAGAAATGCAGATCGACACCTACCATCTGTTCATCGATTACAAAGCTGTATTCAACAGTTGGCTGCTAAGTTTGGTATCCCCGCGAAGCTAATACGACTTTGCGGAATGACACCGACTGACACGAAGTCTTCAATGAAAATTGGCAAAAATCTAACTCAGCCATTTTCTATCAAGCGAGGCTTTAGACAAGGCGATAGTCTGTCTTGCAATTTCTTTAACATTTTATTGGAAATGATCAGCAGAAGGCTGCAGTAAATATGTATGGAACCATTTTTAACAAAAGTAACATGCTGATCGCGTGTGCCGATGATATATGTCATTGCCCGTGGATTGCGGCATGTTACTGCGGTCTTTTCGAGCATTGAGAAGCCGTCGGCAAAAGTGGGCCTGGTCATAACTGAGGACAAAACCAAATTATTTGTTTCAACGGACAAAGAGTCTACTCTTCTGTGACTCTGCGTGAACGTTGTAAACTATAACTTTCAAGTGGGTGATGATTTTGTCTACCAATGTCGTAGTCAGGGTGGCGGTCGACTGTTTCCTTTATGCAATCGTAGAATATATCTTTAATCTTAACGTTTTTATCTTCAGTGGTATGTGTCGCATGGAAACTATTTGACTTAAAGCTGCAGCGACTCCTGGGCACCTGCTTGAAATGCAAATTTCAACTAACCTCTTTCGAAACTTTTGTAGTCTGCTGGGTTCCAAACCCTACTAAACATGTTACGCTTTCTACAAACCCAAATCCAGAGCAACTTGAA